>JAOPSE010000362.1:0-726907 GCA_029449295.1 Zea luxurians
GCACACGTTACTCCCACCATCTCTCCACTCCTAGTGCGTGCGAGCTGTCCTGGTATTGGTCCGGCCGAGGCTAAGCTTACCCATGACGAGGAATGTGGCCAGTTAAAGGGTCCTAGATCAGCAAGCCTACTTTCGGTGCGGTCCTTAATCGACACAGACGGGCGCGATCTTTCCTACTCAACGTCTGGTCTCATCTTATTATTTTCCTTCCCAAAACCATGTACCTGATAGAGGTACCATACTTGAATGATGAATTCATCACTGCAGATGATGCTCTCACCATTACAAGTCCTTTTTCATAAAATAAACCCATACCCAGTGTTACACAACATTCTTTTAAACATAAACAAGTTTTAATTCTCTAGGCAGGGCTAAGCCTCATTAGTTCTCTTTATAAAACAGGTAGCAAGGAGGATAATCAAATTCCAAGGAATGGTAATGCATCAATT
This sequence comes from Zea luxurians, assembly GCA_029449295.1. NCBI lineage: Eukaryota > Viridiplantae > Streptophyta > Magnoliopsida > Poales > Poaceae > Zea > Zea luxurians. Next base: position 450 of record JAOPSE010000362.1, read on the forward strand.
GTTTCATCACTCAACTCCTATCACCTAATGCAGCATATAAGTGATAAAAGTTTTAAAAACAACAAGGAGGTGGCAAATGCACTGGGGCTTGCCTGGGATAACACTAGGTTAGTGTGGTTAGATGATGACCACTTGGTGAGCATCTCTCATCCTGGTGCTTGTTTGATTCATCCACTTTAGCTTCGTCCATCAGCATCACCCTGAGATCATTCTAGTTGTTGTCCTCCACATTACGTGATCAATGAACGTACCTATGTGATATGCAAGATGCACATGAATGAGCACGAGTATGAATAGCATGAGCTAGATAATGCTACTCTAAGTAGATTAAGCACTTAAAGCAAGACATTTCAACTTTACTTAGATGCTTTTGCCTTTACACAAACATGACCTTCAAGTCAAATGGACCTAAACCAAACATCTAGCAACATGTTTTACTTGGGTTCTATATTCTCCTAGGATTAAGCATTCATCAAAAAACTAATAACCTTAGGTTCCTCACTAACAGACATCTAGAATAAAATATGGATAGAAGCAATCTATTGACTTTCTAAACCACCATGTCCAAATGACTTGAATCATACAATAGCTAAGACATCACAATTGTGAGCTAGTAGGCAAAGCATACATCACATATATATTCACTCAAACAACTAAATCATCACAGTAACCTCGACACCACTTCCCTGCAAAATATTCAAATTACTAACTTACCACTCTACACATAATTGGCATTTCAACCTAAACTCCTCATGCACATCTAGTATCACATTGATTTCATAATTTACTTGGATTAGACTTATCGGTGCTACTTGATCCCAGATACTCGAAATGGAAATCAACAACCATTCATGACTTATTAATGCCTGTGATTACATAGAAGACAATACTTCCTAAGACAAGGCATCAATGTCACTAATTCAAATGCACTCACCAAAGTATTTATTTCCTTCTTAAAATGCTAAAGTCTAAGGCAGGCATTAAGAAAGAAAAGAACAACCCTATGCAACTACAAGACTTCAATAACCAAGACAAGAACTAACCAAATCTAAGTATCCACACAAAAGAAACTCCAAGTAATCATTTCATACTTGCTGAATTTGGACAGCAGAACAGCAGCTAGTTGTTTTATTCATAACTTACACAATATTAATCCAAAAATAGTAAACTAAAACTTTTTGGAAAGCTTATAAAGTCCTCTACAATTTTGGTATTATCTTCACAGTGAGATTCGACATATAGAAATGTCAAACAGTACTAAACGCAATTTCTGTCCAGATTTAGATAGAATTCGACTACTCACTTCAAAAATCCATAACCGGAGTTTCAGAAATCCAAATCAGGTTATCCTAGACATTTTATAAAGCTAATAGAATTGTCTACAATTCATTTAAAATCATCTCAAAGTGATTCAATGTGTATTGAAGTCTGTTAATACAAACAAACATTACTGTCCAGATTTGGACAGATTCAGACTCTATAGTTCAAACAGCTGTAACATGGTCTCTAGACCACCAAAAAGGGTGCTCCAAAATTTGTTGGAAAGCTTAAGCAAAGTACTACAATTCTCCTATAATTACTAAGAGTTGATTCTCAGTTTAACTTGGGCAAACAAGGTCATTTTCGAAATCTGTACAGAATCTGGACAAATTCTGAAACTGGACTTGGAAAAATCATAACATCTAAACTACAAGACCTATGGTCATGAAATTTTAGCACAAGCAAGATAAAGAAGTTATCTACAACTTTTATATATAACACTTTCACAGAAAACATGATTTACTTCACTGAACTAGCTGTGCAATTAAAACTGTACCTGCTGCCCTAAACAGCAAGAATTTAATTTAACTCCTATATTAGGACTAAAACCACCTAATCTAAAACGACATTTCAATAACACTTCAGATGTAACTACATAAACGCAAAAGAGTAGATAAATCTAATTCTAAGCCATGAGTACCATGGCCGGTATATCTACCCTATCCACTAATAACTCGATGAGTAGTAGTAACAAATCATAGTACTATTATTAATCTGTCGCGAATTCCACAAAATAACGATGACTCAGGTTCCGGCTTTCTACCAAACATTTTATTTAATCGATCATAACAAAAAACACATGCTACAAACAAGAGGGTCATCGTGACCAATACATCCATACAAACCAACCATTTATCCGACTAACAGAATCGAAACAACAAATCGACTTACCATGACTAAACTCGACGCGGTGTCCGCGAACACAGCGATGGTTTGGGTTCGGTCGATCTATTTGACAGTTAGCAAACATCACGCGCCTTGTTGCTCTTCACAAACATGAAATTTCTCTCCTCGCAGCAACGCACGGAACTACGACGAGGTGCTAGGATAAGGAGCGGGCGCATCCTCGACAGAGGGCTGCAAGAAACAACATCGATTTATAGGTTTGGCATTACATCAAACACACAGCATGCAGGGACAGCGAGGTCTCACCGGGGTTTGACGACAACGCAACTGGGATGCCCAACATTCACGGAGCCGACGACGTGCTGCTCGACCACTCCCAAGGTGCTGCTGCTGGCTTGCTGGCACATCGGCGTGGAGGAGCTCGCGCTGTCCAATGGGGAAGATGGAGTAGAGGCAGGGGGCGTCGGCCTGCTATGCCATGGGGAGGAGGTCGTCGGAGGTCGACCGGCCTTGAACCAGGGTCACCGAATGGAGGAGCAGGAACGCACGCATAGGGAGGGATCCAGGGGGAAGCCGCCATTGGAGGGGTAGGGAGATGAGGTTGCCGACCTGCCGTAGGAAGGGGAGGGCGGCGTCCATGGCACCATGGGGTAAGGGCGCTGATCATCAGGGAGGTGGAGAGAAGATGGGGAAGGGCTGGGCGAGCTCGGCAAGACCGCGGGCTTGGGGGCGACGGTAGCCATGGAGGGAGGGATTCGAGGGGAGCCGCCATGGGGAGAGGAGGAGATGGGGCGAGCTATAGGTGGAGGAGAGCGCTGCTGTGAGAGAGTGCGCAGGGCCAAACTCGACCAGAAGGAGCTCGGGCATGGGGAGGGATGAAGGAGGGACGACCATGGGAGTAGAGAACCGAGCACAAGACGGGGAAGGGCAGAGGAGATGGGGCTAGGCGACCATGGGAGAGGATAGCCATGAGAACAGGAAGGGAGGGGACGGCGTGGGAAGGATTCAGCGAGAGGGAGGCAGTTGCAGATAACAGAGAAAGGGAGGGCACGTGGGGAGCAGGTGGCAGCTAGGGGAAAGAGGATTTTTCTCACTTTTTCTCTATTTCTCTATCAACCCATAAACACGCATCTAGCTTCTAGGGTTTGTAAGGGTTCACATGAGTTGATCCCAAAACAAAATTTAAACTACATATACTTTCCGGATTACAAAATAAAGAACCAAACTAGTTATACATCAGTTGATTTGAACTCTAATTATTCCGGTCCGATCTATTTCGCACCGATGACCTTTTTCCATCAAGTTCTAATTAATGGTTTCAGTCAAAATGGTATTGTTCCACTGATTTAACTGGGAACAAATAAATTCATCCGCAACCAAATAATTGGATTTCTCTGCCATGAGTAGCGTGCAGGATGAAACCAACCTCGGTTATCACTTTGCGTGTGTTAATAGCACGAGCAGTCCAGATTTATGAAATCAGTTGATTCCCAATTTTACACTCGCTAACACGTCGGACACGCGGCGACGGAGTGACGGAAGGCGCGACACATTGTGAAGAGTTGAATCGGTGGCCGATTCGGATAAACGAAAGGGATAGTGGTAGGGAGATAAGGTGCACACAGGGACCTCCGTGGAGACGATACGTGTCTTTCACGTAAGTGAGAAGCTGTGCGTTGTCACACACAGGGTTGCGCCTGCCACACGCGTCACAATGTCAGGCCACCGAGAGACACGTGCAACGCAAACGTGAAAGAATTTCAAACCAACTTTTGAAGAACCAGATTCGATTTCAAGGATTAGAGTTTGGGCCAGACGTCAAGGGCTCAACCCAAACGATATTGGATTTGTTGTTTCGAAAGATTACTAAAGCCTGAATTTTGCAAAATAAATTAGGACAATTTGGACAGATGGAGATAGACACGAAATCAAAATCGTGATAGACAAAGATGGTTAAAATTTAGTGTCCATTTTATTCACCGCTATCACGTGTTAAAGTCCGCACTCGTGGTCGAGCAGATGATAAACACCTGGGGTGTTACAACCCTCCCCCCTTAAAAGAATCTTGTCCCGAGATTTGGAGCGAACGACTTTAAGAGTAGAGAGGTATGTAACTCTTGTCCATACTAGTGATAGCATAAGCTAATTCCAAGCAAAGACGAGCATCTCAAAATGTTACTTCTCTAGTGGGTATAGCACATACCACTTTAGTTTGACTAGAGACGTCAACAAACAAGCTATAACTGACAGAAAACACATAAGGTTCCATGTGTGCAGTTTGCTTTTTCTGATGACACGTACTATCTGAGTCTGTTTGGCGAGCGATAGATATGCGACTTTAACCAAACAGAAATTAGTTGCAACCTCTTGGGTAAAACACATAGAAAGAGGTTTACCAACAAGTGGTCATTGGAAATTCCTAGCACATAAGACAAGGGTGGATGTCGAATAACATCACCGTTAACTCGTGGTTAGCCAGGGAATCCAAGTTTAAGGAAGACGATAAAAGTTTGAGAAAACACTAATGTAATGATCCGTAGATGTTGACTTCGTGATCAAACCATCCTATCAAACACTAAGCATAGCTCCACTTGATCACACGGGTGAGAAAACCACATGTGAGGCAATTAAGGCATGACTGGAGCGATGATTAGGTGGTTGCCAGAAGACTTCACTTGATCTCTTTGTAAGCATTTCCTTAGGATGGGTGGAACTAAAGTGAGTTTAGACAAGTCGATAAAACGATCTCTAAACTCAACCTTTGTTCATTGGGCAGTTGCAAGTTAGTAAAACCAACTTGTTGAACTACTTTTGACATTGAGTAGGTCCTCTTATTATCCATCGGCAAATCAGGGTTTAAGAGTTCATATTCATTAGCAGGAGGTCATGCATTTGAGTAGAAATCCATTTGGTCAGGTTGTTCCTATGTTTCTTCATGTGAGATGAACTGACTTAGTTCGGAAATAAATGGATTAAATAAGAGAGTGAATGAACAAACTCCTGCATCTCAGTAGTAGGGGAAGTCAATCTCCATTTTGAGAACTAATCAGTTGTCTTCCAAGACTAAAAAGCTTCAAGGCTTCACCTTTACAGTAAAGGATGCAAAAGGAACTTTTATGTGTGTAATCACCACCAAAGTCAAGAGAAAAGAGACCGCACATGAAAAGAGTGATTTTATCACACAATTAGACATGGATAGATTTTGATTTTCAATAGATTTATTATGAAGGAGTGCGATGGGAGACTGTTAATTCAGCCCAAGCATATTTCTATGTCCATCGCAGAGATTATCAAGTCAACGATTAGTGTCTGATTAGATACACAGGAAAACGATCGAAAGATTAAATTAATATGCCTTCGAGAGATATGAGGCAACCAATGGCATTAAATTCGAGAAAATGACTAGGCATTCCTTTCCTAGGTTAGATTGATAAACCGACAATGTGATCCTCAAGCAGAGGCAAACTGGAATAGGGATACCAGTTTGCACCAACCGAACAAGGGCATGGTTTAGAATGAAAATATGACCATTAAAGAGTCACGTATTAAACGATGAAAACACGTACTCGGGATCCTTGTCTTAAGCTCAGGTGCATTTATTTTCTACGAGAAGATTACCTAAATACCTATTTAGATAAGCTTGGTCCTAAAGTATCGATGGAAATTCAGACTCGTCCACTTTAGGAAACTGAGGAAAAACTTCAAGGAATTAACATCGATTTGGGTCATGGCTCCTAGATGAGGACATGGCCAAATTTTGAGTTTATACAAACAAGTCACCAATATTCTATCGGCACATCAAGCATACAAACAAACATAGGTTGGACTAATGGTCGAACTAAGAAGAACCATAGACCACACAAACACATGTCTAAAAACACAACAAACCAAGCTAGAAATTGCTTATAGGACAGTCATGCTTCACACATTTCCCAATTATTTATTATCGGAATAAAGATGAGGGAAGCACGTTCGTTCAGAATCACCAATTATTAGAATAAAGGTGAGAGAAACATATTTGTGCACAAACAACAAACACAATGCAACAGTCAGGATGCATGCTCGTCCTATTCGTCCTCACTGATTTTGCCCACATAATGTGGCAATAGCATTCTATGTCGGTGGCATACCTACGTATCTCTCGATATATTGCTAGTCGTCAGCTACACATACGTTTCGAAGTTAGTGTACCTGCAGAAAAATCCATCACAGCCCAATTCCCAATGATGAAATTCACACATGACAGATTATCACAGTTTATACTCCATATATTTCTATATGGAGGCCAGCTCCTCATTAAGCGCCAAGCCACGCATAGGCGCCGTTGCCACACTTTAACCATAGGGAAACTCATTATGGTAACTCACCTTCTTACCTGAGCGTAGGTGCGTTGTTGCAATTACATTACACTTATCAGTATTCCCATGTTTGTATACCCATACACATCCATAGGGTACTGAATTCCCAGAAAAGTAAATACTCCACATCGCAGCCTTTATATATACATATGTGTAAAATGTATATAATCAAGCGCCACAATTAAGCACTCCCCTAGACCGACGTTTGTTCGGTCATGCTCTCACATCTTACCTTACCTGAGCGTTGATCCATTCAAGACTGAATGGCCTCAAAAATAACATTACACATGTATGCATTACCCTTCCCAGGTTGTGGGTTAGTATTCTGAACTAAGCCACCTAGTAGTCCTTAACTTAGGGCTTAACAGAGGATGTCACTAGCATTATAGTTTTTTTTCAAATATGTTTTTCAAAACCAAACAATGTGTTTAGTTGAAAATAGGTTTTCCAAAACAAAAATTTTGTTTTGAAAATACGTATGTGACCGTATCATACTTAATCAAGCTTCGATACCAGTTGTCTCAGAACCTCCCAAGTTATTGGGCCCACATGCACCTGTCCTTGTCTCGAAGACCTCAGACAGCTATGCATGTGCACCAAACAACTTAACAGGATCTGTCCGAGTGTCCTGAGGACCCCGGATAAATGACTTACCACCAAGATCGCAGGATTAAGTAAACACAAATCACACACCAACATTTGCAGCGGAAATAAATTCTTTATTGCAAAATGATTACATGTTACAATAAGTTTACATTATACAATTATCAGAGTGATTACAAAAGAAAGTGATTCAAAATAATTAAAATTTAAAATGTATAAAATATTTATAGGTTTTAAAATACATGCTAGCTTAAGTGACAATCCTCAATAAAGAAGCTAAAGATGGAATATACTTATATAAGAAGGCCGAGCCCACCGGCACTTAGCACCGTCCACAACAGAACAAAACTTATAACCTGAAAAACAACAGGGAATAAAACCCTGAGTATGCAATTACTCAGCAAGACTTACCCGACTAAAGAAAAGACTCTCAAGGGTATGCTGGATTTAAAAGGATTCAAGGTAACGTTCATCAAATTTCAAAGACTCATTTTGCAGAAGAGCTTACTAGTAGTGGATCCTTATGCCAAACTTTTACTTCACAAGTTAATTATTTTTCCTGAATCTAGATTCACCTGATCTAGAGCATTCACTTGTCCTACACTAGCTTCATTTTAGCATCTTTAGTTTCACTTGTTATCTACGATGTAGGGTAGTGATCCAGGCTTCATATCCGAGAAGTAACGGCGATCCGAATCGATTAAAACTCAGCTAAGGATCTCCATCCACACGATATATGTAGCACTTAACCCTTGCATATATCAACTCGCCACCGGGTTTCTCAAGACCAGAACGGGAGCACAGTACCCCACCATCCACCCACTTGCCAGGTGGGCACACGTTACTCCCGCCATCTCTCCACTCCTAGTGCGTGCGAGCTGTTCTAGTATTGGTCTGGCCGAGGCTAAGCTTACCCATGACGAGGCATGTGGCCAGTTAAAAGGCCCTAGATCAGCAAGCCTACTTTCGGTGCGGTCCTTAATCGACACAGACATGCGCGACCTTTCCTGCTCAACGTCTGGTCTCATCTTATTATTTTCCTTCCCAAAACCATGTACCTGACAGAGGTACCATACTTGAATGATGAATTCATCACTGCAGATGATGCTCTCACCATTACAAGTCCTTTTTCATAAAACAAACCCATACCCAGTGTTACACAACATTCTTTTAAACATAAACAAGTTTTAATTCTCTAGGTAGGGCTAAGCCTCATTAGTTCTCTTTATAAAACATGTAGCAAGGAGGATAATCAAATTCCAAGGAATGGTAATGCATCAATTGTTTCATCACTCAACTCCTATCACCTAATGCAGCATATAAGTGATAAAAGTTTTAAAAACAACAAGGAGGTGGCAAATGCACCGGGGCTTGCCTAGGATAACACTAGGTTAGTGTGGTTAGCTGATGACCACTTGGTGAGCATCTCTCATCCTGGTGCTTGTTTGATTCATCCACTTTAGCTTTGTCCATCAGCATCAACTTGAGATCATTCCAGTTGTTGTCCTCCACATTACATGATCAATGAACATACCTATGTGATATGCAAGATGCACATGAATGAGCACGAGTATGAATAGCAAGAGCTAGATAACGCTACCCGAAGTAGATTAAGCACTTAAAGCAAGACATTTCAACTTTATTTAGATGCTTTTGACTTTACACAAACATGACCTTCAAGTCAAATGGACCTAAACCAAACATCTAGCAACATGTTTTACTTGGGTTCTATATTCTCCTAGGATTAAGCATTCATCGAAAAAACTAATAACCTTAGGTTCCTCATTAACAGACATCTAGAATAAAATATGGATAGAAGCAATCTATTGACTTTCTAAACCACCATGTCCAAATGACTTGAATCATACAATAGCTAAGACATCACAATTGTGAGCTAGTAGGCAAAGCATACATCACATATATATTCACTCAAACAACTAAATCATCACAGTAACCTCGACACCACTTCCCTGCAAAATATTCAAATTACTAACTTACCACTCTACACATAATTGGCATTTCAACCTAAACTCCTCATGCACATCTAGTATCACATAGATTTCATAATTTACTTGGATTAGACTTATCTGTGCTACTTGATCCCAGATACTCGAAATGGAAATCAACAACCATTCATGACTTATTAATGCCTATGATTACATAGAAGACAATACGTCCTAAGACAAGGCATCAATGTCACTAATTCAAATGCACTCTCCAAAGTATTTATTTCCTTCTTAAAATGCTAAAGTCTAAGGCAGGCATTAAGAAAGAAAAGAACAACCCTATGAAACTACAAGACTTCATTAACCAAGACAAGAACTAACCAAATCTAAGTATCCACACAAAAGAAACTCCAAGTAATCATTTCATACTTGCTGAATTTGGACAGCAGAACAACAGCTAGTTGTTTTATTCATAACTTACACAATATTAATCCAAAAATAGTAAACTAAAATATTTTGGAAAGCTTATAAAGTCCTCTACAATTTTGGTATTATCATCACAGTGAGATTCGACATATAGAAAAGTCAAACAGTACTAAACGCAATTTCTGTCCAGATTTGGACAGAATTCGACTACTCACTTCAAAAATCCATAACCGGAGTTTCAGAAATCCAAATAAGGTGATCCTAGACTTTTAGAAAGCTAATAGAATTGTCTACAATTCATTTAAAATCATCTCAAAGTGATTCAATGTGTATCGAAGTCAGTTAATACAAACAAACATTGCTGTCCAGATTTGGACAGATTCAGACTCTATAGTTCAAACAGCTGTAACATGGTCTCTAGACCACCAAAAAGGGTGCTCCAAAATTTGTTGGAAAGCTTAAGCAAAGTACTACAATTCTCCTATAATTACTAAGTGCTGATTCTCAGTTTAACTTGGGCAAACAAGGTCATTTTCGAAATCTGTACAGAATCTAGACAGATTCTGAAACTGGACTTGGAAAAATCATAACTTCTAAACTACAAGACCTATTGTCATGAAATTTTAGCACAAGCAAGATAAAGAAGTTATGTACAACTTTTATATATAACACTTTCACAAAAAACATGATTTACTTCACTGAACTACCTGTGCAATTAAAACTGTACCTGCTGCCCTAAACTGCAAGAATTTAATTTAACTCCTATATTAGGGCTAAAACCACCTAATCTAACACGACATTTCAATAACACTTCAGATGTAACTACATGAACACAAAAGAGTAGATAAATCTAATTCTAAGCCACGAGTACCATGGCCGGTATATCTACCCTATCCACTAATAACTCGATGAGTAGTAGTAACAAATCATAGTACTATTATTAATCTGTCGCGAATTCCACAAAACAACGATGACTCAGGTTCCGGCTTTCTACCAAACATTTTATTTAATCGATCGTAACAAAAAACACATGCTACAAACAAGAGGGTCATCCTGACCAATACATCCATACAAACTAACCATTTATCCGACTAACAGAAACAACAAATCGACTTACTATGACTAAACTGGAAGCGGTGTCCGCGAACACGGCGATGGTTTGGGTTCGGTCGTTCTATTTGACACTTAGCAAACATCACACGCCTTGCTGCTCTTCACAAACATGAAATTTCTCTCCTCGCAGCAACGCACGGAACTACGACGAGGTGCTAGGATAAGGAGTAGGCGCATCATCGACAGAGGGCTGCAAGAAATGTCATCGATTTATAGGTTTGGCATTACATCAAACACACGGCATGTAGGGACAGCGAGGTCTCACCGGGGTTTGACGACAAGGCAACTGGGATGCCCAACAATCACCGAGCCGACGACGTGCTGCTCGACCACTCCCAAGGTGCTGCTGCTGGCTTGCTGGAACATCGGCGAGGAGGAGCTCGCTGTCCAATGGGGAAGATGGAGTAGAGGCAGGGGGCGTCGGCCTGCTATGCCATGGGGAGGAGGTCGCCGGAGGTCGACCGGCCTTGAACCAGGGTCACCGAATGGAGGAGCAGGAACGCGCGCACAGGGAGGGATTCAGGGGAAAGCCGCCATGGGAGGGGCAGGGAGATGAGGTTGCCGACCTGCTGTAGGAAGGGGAGGGCGGCGTCCATGGCACCATGGGGTAAGGGCGCTGATCATCAGGGAGGTGGAGAGAAGATGGGGAAAGGGCTGGGCGAGCTCGACAAGACCGCGGGCTTGGGGGCGACGACAGCCATGGAGGGAGGGATCCGAGGGGAGCCGCCATGGGGAGAGGAGGAGATGGGACGAGCTGTAGGTGGAGGAGAGCGCGGCTGTGAGGGAGAGCGCAGGGCCAAGCTCGGCCAGAAGGAGCTCGGGCATGGGGAGGGATGAAGGAGGGACGACCATGGGAGTAGAGAACCGAGCACAAGATGGGGAACGGAAGAGGAGATGGGGCTGGGCGACCATGGGAGAGGACAGCCATGAGAACAGCAAGGGAGGAGACGGCGTGGGAAGGATCCAGGGAGAGGGAGGCAGTTGCAGATAACAGAGAAAGGGAGGGCACGTGGGGAGCAGGTGGCAGCTAGGGGAAAGAGGATTTTTCTCACTTTTTCTCTATTTCTCGATCAACCCATAAACACACATCTATTTTCTAGGGTTTCTAAGGATTCACATGAGTTGATCCCAAAACAAAATTTAAACTGCCTATACCTTCCGGATTACAAAATAAAGAACCAAACTAGTTATACATCAGTTGATTTGAACTCTAATTATTCCGGTCCGATCTATTTCGCACCGATGACCTTTTTCCATCAAGTTCTAATTAATGGTTTCAGACAAAATGGTATTGTTCCACTGATTTAACTGGGATCAAATAAATTCATCCGCAACCAAATACTTGGATTTCTCTGCCATGAGTAGCGTGCAAGATGAAACCAACCTCGGTTATCACTTTGCGTGTGTTAATAGCACACGCAGTCCAGATTTATGAAATCAGTCGATTCCCAACTTTACACTCGCTAACACGTCGGACACGCGGCGATGGAGTGACGGAAGGCGCGACACGTAGTGAAGAGTTGAATCGGTGGCTGATTCGGATAAACGAAAGGGATAGTGGTAGGGAGATAAGGTGCACACGAGGACCTCGGTGGAGACGATACGTGTCTTTCACGTAAGTGAGAAGTTGTGCGTTGTCACACACAGGGTTGCGCCCGCCGCACGCGTCACAATGTCAGGCCACCGAGAGACACGTGCAACGCAAACGTGAAAGAATTTCAAACAAATTTAAAGAACCAGATTCGATTTCAAGGATTAGAGTTTGGGCAAGACGTCCAGGGCTCAACCCAAACGATATTGGATTTGCTGTTTCGAAAGATTACTAAAGCCTGAATTTTGCAAAATAAATCAAGACAATTTAGGCAGATGGAGATAGACACGATATCAAAATCGTGATAGACAAAGATGGTTAAAATTTAGTGTCCATTTTATTCACCGCTATCACGTGTTAAAGTCCGCACTCGTGGTTGAGCAGACGATAAACACCTAGGGTGTTACAATATGGACTAAAAGAGGGATTATTTTTATTTTAGTCCTTATATTTAGCAATTTAGAGAATAAAATAGACTAAAATAGAGGGACTAAAAATTAGTCCGTATAAACCAAATATCTCCTTAGTGGATATGAGCCTTCCGCAGTTGCTGCTGGAGACAGCCTAAGGTTTGGAGAGCTAGTTTCTGCCCAATAGAAGAAAATTTCGATTGCTGGGACTCACTTGGGTCCTCTCACCATTGTATATCCCTCGCTATTTTTTCTCGATCAGAGTTTACCGAGCTATATCTACTTAATTAAAAAAACATAGAGCAAAGCTGAAAACATATAAACCAAATAGGCTCTAAACAGTTCATCTCTAACAAAAGTGTGAGGCATTTATCTAGGAGGTGTTTGAATGCACTAGATCTAATATTTTGGGGTGTTTGAATACATTAGAGTTAATAATTACTTGGCTAAAAATTTACTAGTGGAATTAACTAACTAACAAATAGCTAGCTAATTATTAACTAATTTATTAAAAATAGCTAATAGCTAACTATTAGATAGAGTGTTTGGACATCTCCAACTAATTTTATTACTAACTATTAGCTCTAGTGCAATTAAACACCCTCTTAGTGGCTAAAATCAGCTGAAGGCATCCAAACTCAACTATTAGCTATTTTTAGTAAATTAGTTAATAGATAGCTAGCTAATTCTATCAGCAATTTTTAGCTAACTAAGTGGGTGTTTGAATGTACTAGAGCTAATAGTTAGTTGGATCAAAAATGCTAGTAAAATTAGCTAGCTAATAAATAGCTAGGTACTATTAGCTATTTTGTTAAAAATAGCTCATAGTTCAACTATTAGGTAGACTGTTTATATGTCTTAACTAATTTTAACAGCTAACAATTAGTTCTATTGCATTCAAACACTCTTTAACTATTAGCCAGAAGTAGCCTCAAAGAGGCCATAAATAGTCCGCCCCTGTAACAAAACTGTGGGACTATTTAGGGTCTGTTTAGGACTGATACACTCCATATTTCTTAGGTTAATATGTCTCATGTTTTTCAACCAAATTGGTGTAACTTCACAAACTGTTAAAAAAAGGCAGTGAGAGCTAGCACCTAAAGAGATGCTCTATAGAAACTTTTGTTTTTTTGTGGAGCTTATAGCGGGATTCGTAGAGCAGAGTTTGTATATGAGTCGTAAACTCGTAAACATACCCATAAGTTTTATACAGTGTCGTTTGTGTGGTGTCATTGGGCCTGTCATTACCACTTGCTCGCAAGGATCAGAGGCGAAATAGAGCCTGAGGATGCAAGGTTCTTTCTTTGGGACGCTAACATGAACTAGTGACCAAAAAATGGGCACAAGTGAGGGAAACATGTAGGTATGCTGAGATATTTAGGGTTGGGACCGACATGGCAGGCCGGCCGGGTGCCAACATGAACTAAAATGACGATGTGGATGATAAATGGGGTGACAATTAGCGCCAATTAGGCTAGATGGAGCTATTTTTGCATGTTTTAATAGTTCGGGTAATAAGTGTTACAAATATTTGTATAATATATGATCAACCCCTGACAGTTATTCCCAAGGGACACACTCCTTGAGAAACACTGTGTAGACTTGTATATAAACAGTCTTGTCACTGCAATAAAGATACGCTCTGTCATTTATCTGTTTCTCTCTCTGACTATGTTTACCACTGAGCACTATATCTCCTAACACGTTATCAGACACTTTGCTCTCCCTGAGCGATTTTCAACGGATGTTGCAATGGAGTGTTGCAATGGAGTGGGGCGTACGATCTTCCACTTCAAAGTGGAGTGGTGAATGTCTAATCATGGACTTCAAACTGGAGTGTGGACAGCACTTGCGTGTATGGACGTCGTTCGTCCCGGCACCGCCCATGAAGGCCGCTTGCTCGCTGGAAGTAGATGTCGACGGACGGTGGTTCTTCCATGCATAACTCTGGCATGCACTTGGATCTGGCATGCACTTGGACTTCAACAGTTTAACGCGACTGTCCGTGAGTAATCTCTTATGAATCCAAACCAAAATCAATATGTGTTGTCTGCGCCACGACGACGACTGTGTTTTGGCCGGAGGAGGCTTGTCCGGTGGCGCCAGTGTCGCCGGAGCCATGTCCGCATCGGTACCGCGCCTGGCTGGGGCCTCGTCCGCGCCGTTCCTGGACGACCGCTCGACCGCAGGGGAGGCCACGCTCGACCGCCGCCGGCGGGCCGCGCCGCCCGCGCCCACGCGCATCCGGCGGCCGTGGCTCGCGCGCTGTTGGGGCTGCGCGTCCCCGGGCCTCCGCGCCTGGCGCCCCCGCGCGCCGTTGGGGCTGCACGCTCCCGGGCCGCCGCGCCGTTGGGGCTACGCGCCCGAGCGTGCCACGGGGCCATGCCCACGCGCAGTCGGGAGCCTCCTTCGCGCGCCACCGGGGGGAGTCGTGCCCGTGCCGCCATGGCCGGACCCGCGCCAGGGACCGCGCCCCACATCGCCACCAAGCCACGCCTGCTCCCGCCGGAGGAGCCCGGATTGGGGCCGGTCGCGCCCGCGCGCACTGAGGGGCTTCGTCGCGCCCGCCCATCGCCGGGGGGCTCGCCCGCACCGCACGCCCTCGCTCTGCCTGGGTCGCGCACCCGCGCGCCAAGGGAGGCCGCGAGGCCGCGTGCCGAGGCCGACTGCTGCCGCGCCTGGCCACTGAGCCGACTGTGGGGCCGGGAGGCGCGCCTGGGCTGGCTGCTGCCACGCACGAGCGCCTAGGCCGCTACCGCGCCTGGCCGTCGAGCCGACTGGCCACCGCCGCCTGTGATGGGGTGGCCGGTTAGGGTTCAACCCTAACTGCCAGCCCCTTATGGCTTCGCTAAGATGGGCCTCATGGGCCGTCTTAGCATGGTTGGTCATTATAGGCCATTTTGGATCTATAAAATTTATTATTTTTGTCTCTTATTTTCTGCAATTATAGTGAGAAGACATGTGTGTTAATTCAATTACTATTATTCAACAATGTTGAGTATCTAAATTTAAATATTTAGACTACTCATGACATATGTAATTGTACATACTTCTCTATTTCTTTATGAAAATGCAGACTTATCAGTGAATTATATTTTATTTACATTTATAATTCACATATTTTCGACTTGCTTTTGTTTTTGCATTCTTTTATGTTTGCATGGAAAACATAGCACATTAATAAGTCGAAACTGATTGGTCTACATGCAAAATAAGGTTGCATTTTTTTGGGAAAAGCATAGGGTGATGGAGTCCTAAGCACTGGCTGCGCTAAATTCTTTATAGAATTTAGTAGCCCAGAGACTGTGCTTTTAGGCCGCATTTGAAATGTCTATCAGTATGAGGTCTACATCTTTCGAGATGATTACCTATACGTGCTACCCAAAAAGATCACGGACCACACAGGCGTCGCGGGCTATGGAGCCAGGCTGGACGCTGCAGTCATGCTGACTGCTAAAAGAATTCTTTTAATTAAGTTCTACTTAATTAAATGATGAATTCTTGCAAAATATGACACATATCTTGAACTTGGGATATTTCAACACATGATGGAGATCTAAGCTTTGGCTGCAATAAGTTCTTGGAATTTATTTGCCCAGAGACCAAGCTTTTAGACAGGAAAATGTTATTTGCCCATCAATAAGAGGTCTACATCATATGGTTATGATGATTACCTATGTGTTCTCCCAAGTAGATATGTAGGAGACTTGATGTTGGTTATATATTCACCTTTATGGTGATTACCATTTTGTTTTTGAAAATTTGGTCAAGCACAGGGTAGTGGAGTCCTAAGCATTGGCTGTGGTATGTTCCTTGAATATATCAGCCCAGAGACCATGCTTTCAGGCAGCAAAAGTTTGCCCACTACTGGGAGATCTACTCTATTGTTTCATTACATGGAGATTATCTACGTTGTGTCCACCAATTTTCAAAAATCTGTTGGTACACTGTATGTGATACCTATAATTCTCCAACATATGAAGATATGATATATTTTGCAGCATATTACAACATCAGAAAATGGTTAAGTCATTTGAAGGATAATAATTTAATAGAGTTTGATGAACTCGCCTAATGGGCTTAATTATCCTCAATGTTCATTGAATATGTTCATTTGATATCAAGATCATTTTTGCATAATATGGGAATTCAATTCTTCACTTTGGAGGAAGTGTGATGCTCTCTTTATCTTATAGTTCTTATGAAAAGAACTTATGTGCTTTTGCGACTTGATATGCAAGCGCAAAATGAATAGCAAAGAAATCATAAGACATGTGGCCTTATGAGTGTGTGTCTACATTATGTTGTAGACTAACACTTTGTATTCATATATTTTGCTTGAAAGCAAATATATAAGCACATTAAAAAGGGAAGGGCAATGAGTATGACAATCTCTTTTGTCATTACACTATATGTGATATAGTGTTGTATGACCAGGCATCTAATCTTGTATATGAAATCCCAATAGATGCATACTACTCAGGAAAGCTAAGATATGAAGTGTACTTCAATCTTCCATCTGACATGGTAACAGTGGTTAGTTGTGTAATTCATGATTTGGACTAATCATGTAACAACACTTCTTTTTCTAAGAGAAGACCACTTTGTTAGATGATTTGCTTTTGAGTAATATTTAAATGATGCATGAGATTTGGTATAATCTCATAATTGATGTTGTGATAGGTTCAACTCATGCGGTGTGAGTTGAACACATTCATGTGATTTGAGTGTAAAAACTCATATGAATTTGAGTTAAACAAACTCATCGATTGGAGTTGATCACTCATGTGATTTGAGTTGAACAAACTCATCGATTAGTGTTGAACCAACTCATCAAGGGAGTTGAAGACTCATTGATTTGAGTTGTGCAAACTTGTACAGGGATTCTTCCAATTGAGGAAGAAACATGCAATGTGGAGAATTGTGCCACAAACTCTATAAGTGGGGAAACAAAATATTCTTGTATTCCTTTGGAAAGAGGAAAGAATATTTTGACAATCGCTTCGCGCGATATCATGATATGTTAATATCTAGTTCCCTTTTGGTAATGGAAGTATCAAGGATGTGTTCATATATCCTAATTTATCTTACCAAATTATAGAGATATCCATAAAATTACTATCATGTGGAAACACAAGGTGATAGTGATGGATATTGCATATGTTTCTCAGAAACATTTCTTATGGACTGTATTCTACATACATCCTCCTATACGAAGTGTTGCATATGTTATAACTTTTCATGTGATGATACTTACCAGGCTGGGTAAGACTGAAATGGTAATTCCATTATTGGGATGAAATGAAAAGTTATGAACAATTCTATTGGTCATGTTTTCCCATAAGATGGATACTTGATGAGTATCATCGGGAATAAGATTTTAAGTCCCTCTTATCTTAAAATCTAATCTGAATTAATTAAGTTCTTTGAATTGTTTCTAAAGAACGAGTGTGGTCCATTACAGAGATTGTATGGACATTGAAGGCTTTATATGGTTCTATGGTGCATCTATATGATGACCTGAAGTGTGTCATTCTGACAACACGTGACCATTAAGTAATAATGTCTCAAGCTTGAGCACATTAGCCTCCACACTACTGAATTTACCAAATGTGCTTACAATGATGATTGTTTGTCTTGGTATTCAGAATGATATCCATTAAGGATATGATGAATCTATGATAGATTTGAAAATTTCAGATCATTAATGACCATCAGTAATGAATTGTCATTTCCAACTAGTTATGGTTGGAGTCAGGAAGTTTTGCACGCTCCTGACTTGTGATGAACTGCATGTACAAGTTCCCCTATGGTTTTAGTACGTGGGAATCCATGAAAGATTTCCCATGCGTACATTGGGATGTTCCCAATCTCACCACCGCAGCGTACATGTATGGGCACACAGAAAACTGGGGATCTATATGAGAATTTATTTGTAACACCCGGATTTTAGGGGTCCAAAACCCGGGCGTAAACATAATCACCAGGTGTGCTGGGACCAAGTCTCACACATATGATGAATCATGGCACAGGATCGAATGTCACATCTTTACTATATAACAGGAGTTCTATACAAAATAAATAAATAATTACATTAAAAGGAGACAACGGTCCAGCAACCCAAAGTTGACTGGGAGACGACGGCCTAGATCTCTCACGAACACATCACAGCATCCTCCAAGCGCCTCATCCCGTGGTACCTGTTCTTGACCTGTGGGGTGTGTGAGACAGCAAGAGTGAGCTCACATACGTTCATCGCTCAACAAGTTGTGGGGAATAATGTGCATGAACTCGCCAAAGGTGGGAGCTCACGTGAAGTGTAAGGCTTACCAAAGAAGATGGTTAGAGCTGAGCATTGCTTTTAAAGTTGGTCAAAATTTTATTAGCAGTTACTAAGTATAAGTAAATACCAACCCAATTAAAATAGTAGAACCAAAGTAACAACATCACCTGCGATGCAATGCATATGACAAATTGAATTTAGTTCCATAATTTAATCATGTGAGTGTCCGAGCTGCTCTTGACCGTGAGCACGGCTAGTATACCAGTTTTACACTCTGCAGAGGTTGCACATCTTTACCCACAAGTCGTGTATCCCATGTCGCCAGGGTTTGCAAGGCCCTTAGACACTACCGAGGTGAATGGCTAGGGATCCACTACGAGGCCTTTACAAAGTTCCACTAGCTTCCGAAAATCCGCTACAGTTTATAGGAAGATCCAGTGCAGGAATCCCTTGCAGGACCGCCATCGCAGCAAAATCCTCCCGAGGGCCTCCCTACACTGACCTCTCCCCTACTGCCCTTGCCCCTTTCGGGTAAGGTAGTCTTCCACTAGCTTTCCTAATTAATCAGCCAAGGGGTCCCATTCCTCCCTTGTGGTAGCACTGTTTTCCCGGGTGGTTCTCCATGTTCCAATTACCATAATGATCTTATCATGAACAATAAATAACAACTGATAACAAGAGTATAATCATGAATAGTGTAATCTTCATACCCAAAACCACATAAAGCACTAGCAAGTACTACCCAAAAGTTTAGTGGTAAACAAGGAATAAAGATAGACAAACTAGGGTAACCTATTGGGTCCCATCAAAATTAACCTATGCAGACCATTATGATTAACTAGAACATGAGTGGGTAAAAAGAAGTGATCAAGGGCACAACTTGCCTGGGACTTGAGCTTCCAGGTACCAGGATGATCTTCAGATTCTCGTGACCTCACTGCTAGTCGTAGCAATACAAACATACATGGTATAGGCAAAATTAACATTACACCAAACATGTGAATAAAATACACAGTAAAAACCTACACATTAGAATGAAACCATAGGAACTGGAATCACTAAATTTGGAGTTATAGATTTTAAGTTATTGAATTTTCAAAGGTTTTATGTGTTTAAAATGGATTAAGTGAGAGATTAAATTTCTAATTGTTTTCATGACAAAACAGAGGCTCTAAGTGATAGAGAATTAAATTATAAAAATTTAGAAAGTGGAATGGACTAATTTGGAGCAAGTATGAATTTTCTATGAATTTATCAAGTTCTAGTAATTATTTTCATATTAAAAATCCATTTTCTATTTCATTTAATCAAATTAAATGGGTTCTGGACTGGGCCTCAATTTCTGGAAAGTCCAGGGGTCTCGGGGAAAGATTTCCAAGACACAGCGCATAGTGACTAGAGGACGGCGGGTTGATTTCAACTAAACGCAGGGACTCTTTAGCAAAAATGCTGGGCCGAAGGGGTACGCGCTAATCTGCACCATCTGATCAAGAGTGGACGGCCCAGATTAGATCTCCATATCAGTGAATCGGTACGCGACACAGACCGTTGGATCAAAAGGCTACGGTCACGATTTAAAATACTAGCGATAGAATCTCATACGCCCGATCCAAATCCAACGGCACAGATGACATCCCGAAAGGGTATCGCCTGATCTAATCACAGCCGTTCCATAAGGATCCGACGGCGCACGCCCTTCGCCCCAACAGGGCCTACGCGCCCGGCGGCGCCGCCCCGCACGCTCGGCGGAGCACGCCGGCGAGGTTGCCAATCGGCCGTCCCGGAGCGCTAAACCCAAATCGGACCGAGCTAAGCGTAGAGGGGGACTTGGCGAGCACGGTGAGGTGAGTTACCGAGCAGATAGACCACCGGCAGAGGCAGGCCACGGCGGCGGGCGGACCCGCGGCGGTGCTTGAACTTCGGTGAGGAATTGAGACCGCCTCGAGGCCACGCGATTCAAATTGAAGGCGCGGACAGCTTCACAGGTCCCTGGCGAACGCCCAGGACGAGGCAATCGAAACGGAGGGGCAACGGCGGCGCGGGTCAACGGCGGCGGCACTCACGACGCAGTGCGTAGCTCTCTCTCTCTCTATTCCTCAACGCTCGATGGCTGATGGGCAAGCGAGGTGCTCCGGCTTTATACCCGTGGGGATTTTGGAGTCCGTGCAGGCGAGTATCACACGGCCGCGGATTCTTCGGCGAGGTGGTCGGGGCAACGGAGCGCGCGACGCGCGGAGTTCGTTTTGGGGAAGACAGGCCTGACGTGCGGGCCCCGCGGACCCGAGAGAGGGAGGGAGGAGCGAACGCGGTAGGAACCGACAGGTAGGGCCCACAAGGCAGTGTCGTCCGCGCGGTGTAAGACTGACGAGGCGGGCCCTCCTGTCGGCGCCGCGGGGAGGATTTTGGGCCGCGCGGTGATGATTCCCTAAGTGGGCCGAAAATGGTGCAGCGAGCCCAGGTAAGGTTTTTATTCTTTTTCTTTTTATTTTCTATTTCTTTTCTCCATTTTCAAATCCAATTTGAGTTCAAGTTTAAATTCAAACTTTGTGAATAACTTGTCCTCAGTTTGAAAGGTATAATTTAATAATATAAGTGTGAAGGATGTTTATTCTGATTTTTATTTTATTTTATGTAGTATTTTTCTTAGTTCTTCCCTTCTCTTTTACTTTCTATTTTCTTTTCTTTTATTTTCCTTTTCCTTTTTGATTTATTTTCTTTTCATTTGAATCTCTAATTTGAATTTGAATCCTGTTATGAACTTCACTTTTGAGTCAAATGTACCAACTCAAATCTGTACAAGAATAATATATTATTTTTTTTATTCACATAGTAATTTCTTCCTTCTCTTTTACATATTATTTCTAAAAAACCCCAAAGTGAAATTTTTGGGTTAAATTCAAATCTCCATCTTATTATTGTACTTCTATTATCATTATTTTATTATTATATTAACTAAGTAATGTTTTCAACATGAAGTACACACACCACATTATTATTTGAGTGTGTAGTTAGTTTAAGGGTATATTCAAAAGTTCCCCCATTGTTTTGATAGGAACATTCTCCAATGTTTAATCTTTATTATGATTTATTTTAACCATTGTTATTTTATTATGATCATTTACCTTTAAAAAAATGAATTATAAAGTTTTAATTATTTATCAATGGTACTTTGCTCAGATTTCTTCTACCAATCCCAAATTCAGAATTTGGGTGTTACAAATCCTACCCCCCTTAAAAATAATCTCGTCCTCGAGATTTGTAAGGAAAGGGAATACAAAAGGATTGGTTTGCAATTTAGCTTTTAATTTCTAAATCAAGGGTCTCTCTTTTTTTTATTATTAGTAAGTGATAGGAGAGCATGGATATTATATGTATGTCCACTTTATTATGTAGGATAGAAGATGTCTTTAGGGCATATATGGGTTTGGGTAAGAAAGAGTAGGATAAGAAAAGACTCCATCCAAGATTGTGGATCTTGACTCATCTTGGTGACCTCACTTGATCCTTGAAGACTTGAGTTGGTGCTCATCCTTTCTTGACGAAGTTAATCATCTTCTCCGGTCTTGTCTCATTGATTCGAGGTTAGTGTATATCATTGGAGTTGGGGAACGTGGTTAAAATAGATATGGATGAGATAGACTACATGATGTAGATCAAAAGTTTATTTGATGTTAGGTGGGGATAAACAGGTCATGCAATCCATTATGAATCTATTGGTTGAGTTAGATCTTCTGCTCATGGTTGAGTTAGTCTAATGTGCTAAATTAACACCTGACTAGTAAGGTCTAATCCCTTCTTACCTGTATCATTAGTCTGATTAAGTAGGCCACATTAGATTAGTTCAGTAGATGGCTATGAGTTAAATGAGATTAGTCAGAATCTGGTTTGATTGTTTTGCTCCTGTATGGTTTGGATAGGGTATGTAACCTGGGTATGGCTGAACTGATCTAAGTCACCAATTTAGACTTAAGTGAATTAGGAGCATGGCCATATCTTTTGTACCAGCATTAAGTAACACACACTAGATTAGATCATATTAGATTAAGTAGGAGCTAGATTAGATTGAATATGACTAGATTAGACTAGTTTAGGTTAAATAGATCTACTAGGGTAGGATAAATATTATTAGGATATGTTAGAATCTTTAGAAGTTAGTTAGATTTATTAGGACCAGATAAAATCTTTTTAAGGTAAGATGAATCTATTAAGGTAATAGAATATCCTTTAAGATAAGATGGATCTATTACACAAGATTGAATCTAGGTTAGATTGGTATGACTAGTTTGACTAAATAAGATCTAATTAAGTTGCATTAGATCATGGTTGTTTAATCTAGGGTGGATAAGTATGCTTATTAGGATAAGATGAATCCATAAAGATAAGATAAAATCTTTTGAGGTCAGTTAGATCTATTAGGATAAGGATAAGTAAAGTGGTTAGGATAAGATGAATTCTTCAAGATAAGATGAATCTATTAAGATAAGAGAGTGTCTTTTAAGATAAGAAGAACTTCTACGAAATAGATACCTTTTAGTGGAGGATAATCTAAGTTGTTTAGTTATCTTATGAATTCTATTTATGCCTATACGTACTTGCAGATGTAATTGTGGACATTACTCCATAACTAATCACACTCAATCAAAGATCCAAATCAAACAAGTGTCATAAGAACAAACATTCAAGCATATAAATACTTAAGAAAATATTTTTGATTTTGTTCCTAAGAGTAGGTCTCCTATTCCTAAAAGTCACTTTAAGCACAGGATTTCAAAGTGTGAAATCCAAGTTTGTCTTTAGAAGGAAAATAAAGGTAAGAATAATCAGAGTGAAGCGGAAATAGAGGAGAAAAGATTAAGATAAGTTTAGAAAAGAATCAGAGTAAGGTAAGTAAAGAATGGTTGTCCAGTTCTATCTAGGTTTCGTCCTACAGTCAACATTCCTCTGATACCACTTCTGTAACACCCGGATTTTAGGGGTCCAAAACCCGGGCGTAAACATAATCACCAGGTGTGCTGGGACCAAGTCTCACACATATGATGAATCATGGCACAGGATCGAATGTCACATCTTTACTATATAACAGGAGTTCTATACAAAATAAATAAATAATTACATTAAAAGGAGACAACGGTCCAGCAACCCAAAGTTGACTGGGAGACGACGGCCTAGATCTCTCACGAACACATCACAGCATCCTCCAAGCGCCTCATCCCGTGGTACCTGTTCTTGACCTGTGGGGTGTGTGAGACAGCAAGAGTGAGCTCACATACGTTCATCGCTCAACAAGTTGTGGGGAATAATGTGCATGAACTCGCCAAAGGTGGGAGCTCACGTGAAGTGTAAGGCTTACCAAAGAAGATGGTTAGAGCTGAGCATTGCTTTTAAAGTTGGTCAAAATTTTATTAGCAGTTACTAAGTATAAGTAAATACCAACCCAATTAAAATAGTAGAACCAAAGTAACAACATCACCTGCGATGCAATGCATATGACAAATTGAATTTAGTTCCATAATTTAATCATGTGAGTGTCCGAGCTGCTCTTGACCGTGAGCACGGCTAGTATACCAGTTTTACACTCTGCAGAGGTTGCGCATCTTTACCCACAAGTCGTGTATCCCATGTCGCCAGGGTTTGCAAGGCCCTTAGACACTACCGAGGTGAATGGCTAGGGATCCACTACGAGGCCTTTACAAAGTTCCACTAGCTTCCGAAAACCCGCTACAGTTTATAGGAAGATCCAGTGCAGGAATCCCTTGCAGGACCGCCATCGCAGCAAAATCCTCCCGAGGGCCTCCCTACACTGACCTCTCCCCTACTGCCCTTGCCCCTTTCGGGTAAGGTAGTCTTCCACTAGCTTTCCTAATTAATCAGCCAAGGGGTCCCATTCCTCCCTTGTGGTAGCACTGTTTTCCCGGGTGGTTCTCCATGTTCCAATTACCATAATGATCTTATCATGAACAATAAATAACAACTGATAACAAGAGTATAATCATGAATAGTGTAATCTTCATACCCAAAACCACATAAAGCACTAGCAAGTACTACCCAAAAGTTTAGTGGTAAACAAGGTATAAAGATAGACAAACTAGGGTAACCTATTGGGTCCCATCAAAATTAACCTATGCAGATCATTATGATTAACTAGAACATGAGTGGGTAAAAAGAAGTGATCAAGGGCACAACTTGCCTGGGACTTGAGCTTCCAGGTACCAGGATGATCTTCAGATTCTCGTGACCTCACTGCTAGTCGTAGCAATACAAACATACATGGTATAGGCAAAATTAACATTACACCAAACATGTGAATAAAATACACAGTAAAAACCTACACATTAGAATGAAACCATAGGAACTGGAATCACTAAATTTGGAGTTATAGATTTTAAGTTATTGAATTTTCAAAGGTTTTATGTGTTTAAAATGGATTAAGTGAGAGATTAAATTTCTAATTGTTTTCATGACAAAACAGAGGCTCTAAGTGATAGAGAATTAAATTATAAAAATTTAGAAAGTGGAATGGACTAATTTGGAGCAAGTATGAATTTTCTATGAATTTATCAAGTTCTAGTAATTATTTTCATATTAAAAATTCATTTTCTATTTCATTTAATCAAATTAAATGGGTTCTGGACTGGGCCTCAATTTCTGGAAAGTCCAGGGGTCTCGGGGAAAGATTTCCAAGACACAGCGCATAGTGACTAGAGGACGGCGGGTTGATTTCAACTAAACGCAGGGACTCTTTAGCAAAAATGCTGGGCCGAAGGGGTACGCGCTAATCTGCACCATCCGATCAAGAGTGGACGGCCCAGATTAGATCTCCATATCAGTGAATCGGTACGCGACACAGACCGTTGGATCAAAAGGCTACGGTCACGATTTAAAATACTAGCGATAGAATCTCATACGCCCGATCCAAATCCAACGGCACAGATGACATCCCGAAAGGGTATCGCCTGATCTAATCACAGCCGTTCCATAAGGATCCGACGGCGCACGCCCTTCGCCCCAACAGGGCCTACGCGCCCGGCGGCGCCACCCCGCACGCTCGGCGGAGCACGCCGGCGAGGTTGCCAATCGGCCGTCCCGGAGCGCTAAACCCAAATCGGACCGAGCTAAGCGTAGAGGGGGACTTGGCGAGCACGGTGAGGTGAGTTACCGAGCAGATAGACCACCGGCAGAGGCAGGCCACGGCGGCGGGCGGACCCGCGGCGGTGCTTGAACTTCGGTGAGGAATTGAGACCGCCTCGAGGCCACGCAATTCAAATTGAAGGCGCGGACAGCTTCACAGGTCCCTGGCGAACGCCCAGGACGAGGCAATCGAAACGGAGGGGCAACGGCGGCGCGGGTCAACGGCGGCGGCACTCACGACGCAGTGCGTAGCTCTCTCTCTCTCTATTCCTCAACGCTCGATGGCTGATGGGCAAGCGAGGTGCTCCGACTTTATACCCGTGGGGATTTTGGAGTCCGTGCAGGCGAGTATCACACGGCCGCGGATTCTTCGGCGAGGTGGTCGGGGCAACGGAGCGCGCGACGCGCGGAGTTCGTTTTGGGGAAGACAGGCCTGACGTGCGGGCCCCGCGGACCCGAGAGAGGGAGGGAGGAGCGAACGCGGTAGGAACCGACGGGTAGGGCCCACAAGGCAGTGTCGTCCGCGCGGTGTAAGACTGACGAGGCGGGCCCTCCTGTCGGCGCCGCGGGGAGGATTTTGGGCCGCGCGGTGATGATTCCCTAAGTGGGCCGAAAATGGTGCAGCGAGCCCAGGTAAGGTTTTTATTCTTTTTCTTTTTATTTTCTATTTTCTTTTCTCCATTTTCAAATCCAATTTGAGTTCAAGTTTAAATTCAAACTTTGTGAATAACTTGTCCTCAGTTTGAAAGGTATAATTTAATAATATAAGTGTGAAGGATGTTTATTCTGATTTTTATTTTATTTTATGTAGTATTTTTCTTAGTTCTTCCCTTCTCTTTTACTTTCTATTTTCTTTTCTTTTATTTTCCTTTTCCTTTTTGATTTATTTTCTTTTCATTTGAATCTCTAATTTGAATTTGAATCCTGTTATGAACTTCACTTTTGAGTCAAATGTACCAACTCAAATCTGTACAAGAATAATATATTATTTTTTTTATTCACATAGTAATTTCTTCCTTCTCTTTTACATATTATTTCTAAAAAACCCCAAAGTGAAATTTTTGGGTTAAATTCAAATCTCCATCTTATTATTGTACTTCTATTATCATTATTTTATTATTATATTAACTAAGTAATGTTTTCAACATGAAGTACACACACCACATTATTATTTGAGTGTGTAGTTAGTTTAAGGGTATATTCAAAAGTTCCCCCATTGTTTTGATAGGAACATTCTCCAATGTTTAATCTTTATTATGATTTATTTTAACCATTGTTATTTTATTATGATCATTTACCTTTAAAAAAATGAATTATAAAGTTTTAATTATTTATCAATGGTACTTTGCTCAGATTTCTTCTACCAATCCCAAATTCAGAATTTGGGTGTTACAAATCCTACCCCCCTTAAAAATAATCTCGTCCTCGAGATTTGTAAGGAAAGGGAATACAAAAGGATTGGTTTGCAATTTAGCTTTTAATTTCTAAATCAAGGGTCTCTCTTTTTTTTATTATTAGTAAGTGATAGGAGAGCATGGATATTATATGTATGTCCACTTTATTATGTAGGATAGAAGATGTCTTTAGGGCATATATGGGTTTGGGTAAGAAAGAGTAGGATAAGAAAAGACTCCATCCAAGATTGTGGATCTTGACTCATCTTGGTGACCTCACTTGATCCTTGAAGACTTGAGTTGGTGCTCATCCTTTCTTGACGAAGTTAATCATCTTCTCCGGTCTTGTCTCATTGATTCGAGGTTAGTGTATATCATTGGAGTTGGGGAACGTGGTTAAAATAGATATGGATGAGATAGACTACATGATGTAGATCAAAAGTTTATTTGATGTTAGGTGGGGATAAACAGGTCATTTACCTTTAAAAAAATGAATTATAAAGTTTTAATTATTTATCAATGGTACTTTGCTCAGATTTCTTCTACCAATCCCAAATTCAGAATTTGGGTGTTACATCATTCTCCGTCGATCATTAAGTTTCAGAATATCTTCATGAGAATATATTTACGGCCCGTACGCTTGCTTGAATCATGAGCTTTTCCAGGCATTAGGGGGAGATTTCGAGTACCAAAATGAATGCCAGGAAATTATAATGAATGCAGTAAGCATTCAGGCTCAGGATCACGTACTAAAACTGAACCTTTAGGTTCGAATGATTTGCAAGAAGTTGCAAATTAACTGCCATGTGCATTTACTATGAGGTGTCACTCAAATTAATCCTACATGGAAGTACCAGAAAGAGTGGTTACATGGAACACCACTCAACTCCCTATTACACTGATGTTGTAAATAAGAGGGGGAGAAGTATGGTCACAAATTGGGATTAAGATGCTTGCAAGCAGCTGAAGGCTAGACCTTCTGAGATAGTAAATGCAAACCAACTATTTGTTGGTAACCAACTTAGCGTTGGTGGACATCTAGAGGATATGAATTATCCTGTGAATGGAAGACATTCACAACCTAGCTTAGTGCACACTGATGAGGCTAGGTTATCGGAAGCCCTTGATTCTCGTTTTGGGATTTCACGAGGAATCATAAGGGTACATAAAAATGACTTTATGTCAACTAGAGAATTATGTTATTTAAAAGCTACAAGTGTCGACACATACATCTCAGCAATTGTATATGCGCTCCAAGTGATCCAAAAGACTATGGCCATAGCAGAGCACGAGTATGCTCAAACTGGATCTTGTTGAGGGATACAATGTTGCAGAGATAGCCTTGCTCACCGAAAAGAAGTGTTAACTTATTTTCACTTCAAGGTATCTTACTGTGGATACAAGTTTGTTTTCATGGACTTGGAAACAATGAGGTGGTGAGAAAGCATGGCTAGTAGCAACTGGGTTTATACGCAAACCCAAGCATTATTTTAATGCTATAAATTCTCTTCTACCGTGAGTAGTAAAATTCCGATACAATACAAAGGGCAGTAAATCATCTATCTGTGCAGTTGATAGATGTAGTGACAACATATGCATATGTGGTCACTGGATTATGGTATATGTGGAGTCTTGAAGGATTCCAAATACATAATCACCAATCACAAATTTGCAATGCTTGGAAAGTCTTTGTGACTTAGAGCATCCTGGTCAAATATGGTACATTCGACCTAGTGAATCCTTCTTTCTGAAAGGATACACAAAGTATGGTATGTTTAGTGTAAATATGTGCAGCATATTTTAAACATACATTACTTATCGACGGAGTTCAAGATAGAGGATATGAATTGAAAGAGATTTCCAATTCAAAGTAAACTATCTTAAGTATCTTGGATACAAAGTTGTCTATATCCAACATATATTGAAGAAATTCAATATGAAAGAATCATGGTTGTTTGATTCTTTTAGATCATGAGATGTGCTATTGTATCTTGCAAGAGCATCCGGCCGGATATTGCTTTGCAAAGATTTGCTAGCTAACAGCACATGAGATCAAGTTATGATCTCCAGGTGTACTCATGCTCTCCTTATGTTTGGATATACTGATCTTGGATATCTATAGAAGATCCCTAGGTACAAGATCAATGACATACTTCTGGTAAGTTGGACCTACTGTTTGATAAATGTCAATCAACAGAGATTAATGGTCACTTACACTAATCATTCTGTAGCACACTTCGTGGGATTGTACAGAATGATATACTACATATTGAGGATATGTGGTGGTCATGATTTTCTATCACTGACCTTATTATCTATAAAGATAATATTACTTTGTGTTGTTTAGATGAAAAAACAAGTTATGAACTAAGTCTCTACCTTACTCCACATTTTTAATATGTTTGAGAGTAGGTATGAGATGACTTAGTGATTTGCAAAGATCAGGGGGAGTTTCCTCTTGATTGGAAGAACTTGTTTTTACATCATGTTGTACTCTTTTCTTCGCATGAGTTTTTCCCTGCTTGGGTTTCTCATTCAAAGTTTTTAACGAGACAACATCAACACAAGGTCTATGTCGTATCATCTATTTTTCCTGTAGAGGTTTTCGAGGATGATACATTATGACATAGTTATTGTTGTATTTGAACTATGTGATGACTTTATCTCCTTAGAGTTCAAATGAATCAACAATAGAGTATGACTACTCTCCTTATTTTTCCCACTGGGTTTTTAAGGAGACTCAGCTCATATGATTGATTTCTCAGATTTTCTGACTAGATTATCTTGGAGAAATATTTGCCTGAGTTATATGTCTCATCATTTATTTTTCCCACACAGTTTTTTTTGAGATGATGGCTATAGACATATTATTGTTCTTTGGGCTAGAGGTCCATGGGAGAACAATGGCATACCATGGTTCAAATAAACCACCGACAATTATCTATAAGGATAATTGAGCTTGTGTTGTTCAGATGGAAACAGGTTATATCAGGAGCAACATATTGCTCCTAAATTGTTTTATCGCCATGAACTTCAGAAAAATGGAGATATAAACATCTTGCAAACAAAGTCTTGTGATAATCAATATTGATTTATTCACAAAATCTCTACCATACTCAACTTTTTCATAAAAGTGTTGAGGTGATTGGTATGAGAAGACTTAAGTGCTTGCAAGGATCAGGGGGAGTAATTCTCCATGATATTTGACCTGTTTTGTACCATCATATTACACTCTTTTCTTTGTATGAGTTTTGCCTTGTTAAGGTTTTCTCATCCAAAGTTTTTAATGAGGTAATATCAACTAAGCTATATGCTTCATCATTGATTTTTCCCCCAAGAGGGTTTTTACGAATGATGATTACAAGCATATTTTCTTTTGAAGTTCAATGTGAGTTTTACTCATGATCCAAAAGCATTGTGTACTCCTTATTTTTCCCACAGGGTTTTTGAGGAGATGATATATTGAAAGACATATTGCAGATGATCAAATGGACTTGGATTGATCAAGGGGGAGTGTTACAAATATTTGTATAATATATGATCAACCCCTGACAGTTATTCCCAAGGGGCACACCCCTTGAGAAACACTGTATAGACTTGTATATAAACAGTCCTGTCACTGCAATAAAGATACGCTCTGTCATTTATCTGTTTCTCTCTCTGACTATGTTTACCACTGAGCACTATATCTCCTAACAATAAGGATTTGTAGTTTTCAAGTTAGTGGTGTGGCCGTGTGGGTGGGCTCCGTGACAAGGCTATGTTTGGATACTCTAGTATTCACCACAATATAATACACATGAGTTGAACGAGATTAGGATATAAATTAGTTTAATTTACATCACAATCTCTCTCAACCTATGTGTATTGGAGTGAATACTAGAGCACCCAAATAAATCCTTAGTCTTCTATAAATGACCAAAGATGGATAAAAAAAGTTAAATGCAACAGTAACTTCTATAGTTATTAATAGATACCACTTTGGTTTATGAACTTCGAAAAATAATTATAGGCCCCTAAGTGGTGCACCATAATGGATTAATGGTTGGTAAGGTACAGAAATAAACCTGCAATGCACCATTTTACAAGTTTAGGGATGTGTGGAGCACCACAAAACAATTTTAGGGACCAAAAACATATTTATAAAGTTGCCGGGCCTAATTGGCACCCTTTTCCAAGTTTTGACATTGTTGATGTATTTAACCTCATAAAACATTAATAACAAAGCAGCACCGGAAATAATTAAATTTAGTAGCGAGACACGATAATTTGAGTATTTTTTTTTTGTACACAAGAGACACTATTAAGGTGAACGACATATCACATATATATAGCAGGTTGCACGTTAAAATCGGTTCTGAAGAGTTCGTCCAATTAATTAAAGGACAACACTATTTACTACGCACGTGGTCAACTTGTTTCCGTTGGCCTAACAATCCTGTGTAAATTGTGCTGCCTCTGCGCAGTTTCCAATCGAAGTTTATTTAGTTTGGTTTTCACACACCTGCGCGCTGCATCAATTCTCTGGGAATATATTATATTCATCAAGATCTATAAAGCGTTACACACCGGTACATGTAGTTTCTGCATCATCATACATCATATCATTCACCATTAATTGCGCGCGTTTATACACAAAATAGTTAACCATCTTTGAATGTTACACGTTTACACTCTCCAGCGACACCTTAAGCAGATGAAGCAGTAAAGGTTTGCTCGGTTAAGAGTGGATCGAGGAGAATTTAATTTGAGAATTTAATCTCCTCCAATTCCTCTCGATCCACTCTTAATCGAATAAACCCTAAT
This sequence comes from Zea luxurians, assembly GCA_029449295.1. Lineage (NCBI taxonomy): Eukaryota > Viridiplantae > Streptophyta > Magnoliopsida > Poales > Poaceae > Zea > Zea luxurians. The sequence continues at coordinate 32,674 of JAOPSE010000362.1, forward strand.
TAATAAGGAAAAGCAGTCTTCTACCTTGTCAAAGTCAAGGTCTCAAGGATCGAAGGGCAAGACAGAGCGTGTTGACTGGCAGTTAGCCAACGCGCCACCACTGAAGCAGTTCCCCAGCTTTGCATCCGCCGTTCACACAAAGTTATAGTCCAAGCATGCATTAGTCATAATTTGTTATTTTTTTTTAAATTCGTCGCATAAGATCATGCGTCTCCACGCAGTGCTGCCTTTAATTTACGTACCACCCTCTCAATGCCTCCCTCTGCGACCTGCAAGATCCATCACACCGGATATACATATAAACGATTATCGTTCATCAACCAATAAAATGGTTTTCTCGAAAGAAGAAAGATTGCAAGATCGAACAAGAAATAATGACCGAATGTCAGAGGCGAAGCTGAAAGAATTAACAGTGCAAAATATATAATGCATGCTTCGATCCAGTGAGTTATTAACTGTGCAAATTTAATTAATTAACGACGACGAGACGAGGACTTAATTACCAGCGCGTGGATGGTGTAGATAGCCCTAGCGCCGACGACGGAGAAGTGCGCGTTCTGAACCTCGCCGCCGGCCTCCTCCACGGCGCGCACGGCGCGGTGGAACGGCGCCCCCTCGCTCGGCGGCGCGCCGGTAGTAACGAGGATGGCGTGCAGGCCGGACCCGAGGTGCTGCACCTCCACCTCCGCGGCCCCAGCAGAGGAGGAGCCGGAGCCGGAGCCCTGGGACGACGACGAAGCCCTCGCGGACGCCACCAGCTCCCGCTTCCTCTCCTTGAGCCTCTCCACTCTCTCCGTCGTCTGCCTGATGTAGGCCGCCGCTTCCTCCAGCCTGTCCGGCCGAGTCATCGCCGGTGGCCCACGCTGCACCGGCTGATTGACAGAACCAAGGTACACACATCGATCACGTGCGATCATATACCATGCACCATGCATGAGAGAACTTGGTTTGTTTTTCATGAATTTCAGTCATATATATATATATATATATATATATATATATATATATATATATATATATATATATATATATATATATATATTATATAATTATTAACTAGTGGTGTGTAAGGATGCATGCATGGATGATAACATATATGCGATGATGAATGAGCAAGCACTAACTGCGGCTGCAGACGACGGCGAGCTGCGGTCGCGGACGAGCGTGTCGAGGCGTGAATAGAGCGCGTTCATCTGATTACGGCGGTTGCGCTCCACCGTCTTCCTGTCAAGCTTGCTTCCACCGGCGGGGCCACCAAAAGGAGGCGGAGGAGGAGGCGGCGGCATCTCCATTGCCAGCGGTTAATGCCGATCAGTCGGCGTGCTTCTCTTGGGGGATGGTTCAGGCGCGCGTCTTGTCTTGGCTTGTTTGTTGTGTTCCTCGTGCGCGCTGGATGATATATACATGTGGGCTCGCTAAAGGGTCGGGTTTTCTGACTGCTGTAGCAGTAGTAGTAGACTAGACTAGCTTTCAGTGGTCAGCTGAATTCCATGAAAATTTAGCACTTTTTCTTCCCTTTCTAATTAAAATACAATATGGAACAGTGAACATCGATCATCCTTTTATTTGCTTTGTTTTTTAAGAAGTTTCTTCGGACCGACCTTCAATGTTTGAACTTGAAGCACTACCGAAAATGACTGCTTTGTTGGGTGTCTGAAAAATATTCGGTGAAGGTTTTGCCGAATATGATACTTGACAAAGAAAGCTCGGCAAACTGTACATCGACAACGACTTTTTCGTCGAGTATTTTTTATTAGACACTCGACAAAGATTTTGCTTAATGTCACCCGGTACTGATCGGCAAAGAAAAGTTACCGTCACGACAACAAGTAACAGCGACGGAGTCTGTGCCAAGTGCCCACAGAGTGACACTCGGCAAAGGCTCACTCTTTGCCGAGTGACCACACTCCCGCAAAGAACGATTCAAAAAATATTTTTTTCCAGAGAAATGTTTCAGCAATGAGTACTATCCGAATAGCGTTATAAAAATCTTACAAAAATCACAATTAATTTGTTTGTAGCTTCCAATAATAATAGTCGTCACTATTCGATCTATTTCATTTTCTTAAAAAATACCCCCTCTCCAGTTATAAAAAGCAACCATGGGTTTTGCATTTAAATTACTCATGTTAGCCATTACAAATGATAATCTAAAGCAACCCTTTAATTCGTATACAAAATATTCACTTTTATCTAAAATATAATCTACATAAATCCTAACTTTGATTGATTCTCGATATAACGAGTAACGTAAATAGTAATTGTAACGATTCACATTCGAATACCGGCGGTAACAAATTTAAATAAGGCAGTATCCATTTGTAGTGTGGTATCGATAACTTTTGGACTTAAACAAATATAATTTAAAGTTATCGGTTACCCATTACATTATCAATATGTGAACCAAATGGCACCTTAGGTGTAATGGCTCCGTGGCTCATAGAATAATGGGAGTGTTTTTATAATATATGCGTGTGCATATAGATAGTAGTCCGCATAGAGAACAAAATTAAGTTACATCAATTAACGTGCATGTCACAAGATTACATTTATTACTTTCTATCACCTCCACCTAGGTTTGTCCTATCGTAAGTTAAACATCTTAAGGGCTTGTTTAGATGTAATCCACGTGCATCCAAACAAGTTCTAAGCCTTTACTTTCAGCATGTAACAACTCATATAAGTTTATATTGTAAAGTTGATGTTAGAATATATACTTCCCTAACAATTTATTTTAGTTTGTATAAGTCCTTTAGAATGGTGGCACCATCCTAAGACGACAGTCTCCTTTTTTAGGTCTGTTGTGGATACGAGGATGGAGCCCTGGCCGATCTTTTCCTGTCATCTCATAAACCTATAGCGGTCGTTCGAGCAGCCGACACACGTAGAAATAGAAGATATATTGTTGCTGCAATCATTTTTCTTGAATACAACACTGACCATCTCTAGTAATAGAGGCGGTCTAGTTCCAGTCGTGCCACCTGGTTTGACCTGTCATCCACAACGGGAAACCACACGAAATCTGATGGCTAGATAATTTTCGACGGCTTCTAGGGCAGCCATCAAAAGTTAAATTAATGTACGACACTTATCTGATAGACGTAGTTGGACATAACTTTAACTTTCGATAGCTGTTAAGTAACATTATGTCTGGTGGCTACCAAACAAGCCATTAGAAATAAGAAGTTAACTAACGGACGTTGTTTCGGTCGTCTCATTTTGCACGTGCCCCATCGCACACCGATTTGAAACGCCACAAACAGTGTGTAATGATCAGTGAATCACTCTACAGATACACAACAAATAAAATGTCAAAACCAACCACATCGTGTTGATTGGCCCATGATGGTTATACTGATCAACTTCCCTGAGCCAATTGTCATCTTTACTGAGTCGGTAGGTAACAAGTAAATGAACGTAAATGTGCATTGAAAGCGACCGAAACAAGAAATAAACTCGTCTAAAGCATGATTTAGAGGATTATTGATCCTAGATTGACACAAGCCACGTGAACAACCAAAGATGCAAAATAGTCCATAAGCCGCTAGCATTACCCACACCATTAACCAAACTTAGGTCCTAATAAATGGTAAGTCATTCATAGGAACATCCTAGATCCAATCTATAGTAAGTATCCAACGACCCTAGAAACATTCGTAGCTACAAGCCGACGATTGTGCGCGTGAGCACGGCTAAGGACCTCCAACAAAGTCCATCTAGAACAAATAATGCAACTATGATATGTAAGGCAAGGTGCTAGGTATGTATCAGTCTCTCGAGTTGTCATATGCACATTTTGCAGTCACATGTCATGGAATGTAGCGATGAGGTGAGCGATACATATTTGGCCATGTAAGATCGGTCTGATAACATGAAGCTTAACAGAAAAGGTAGATTGACGCTACACTCTATAACTAGCAAATATTGCAAACAATAATATTTGGTATAAATTCTACCAGGAGTAAGGTGATACATTATACTGCCCTAACACAATCAACTACATACCACATTAGGGAAGCATGACGCTTACCTTGGAAGACCCTTAGAGGGGTGGCGATGCACTAAAAAGTTGAGAAGCACACGTTGCTTAGTGAATGTTTGCCTTCTGTTTATTGATAATATAATAGAAAATGTACATTAGACTTGAGGTAATAAGCATTTTGTTGGGGACTTGTTCTCAAATGCTATGAGTTAAGAACAAGGCAACACAAATGTTAATGATTAAAGGCCCTCATCCTCGGAAGCATTATCTCCCTTAGGATATAATGATATTCAAACGAAGGTTATGAAGGGCATACCTTCATTATCTCGGTATGTAATAGAAAGCAGAAGCATGAGTTGCATATAAAGCATATGAATAATCATCTTAAATCATTAAATTATTTATATTCTTATTGAATAACCATGAATAAATATTAACAATATTGAATTATGTTTGTACCTTCCGCTTGACAGAAGGTAAGAATCCAAGTTTGACGTGTGAGCGAATACAGGTCAGCATGAATAGTACGGGGTTACTGTTCACCTATTTATAGGCACGGGACGCAGCCCGATCAAAATTACATTTATGTCCTTGATAACAAATTATAAACATGATACAAATTATCAGGGACTGAACGGTCTTTTTCTCTTTAAGTCGGTGCCGCCTTCGTCTCAAGGCGTGTCATCATGCCGAAGCTCCCTGGGTTGTAGCTTTGGCATACACCTTCGTGTTACGTCTGCTTGCATATCGTCCTATCGAAGGTATTTTTGCTTAGAGGACCTTCGGTGAAGAAGAAGGCCCTCAACAGTAGCCCCTTCGCGGTGCTAGATCGTTTTTCGTAACGAGCTCGATCCGCGAAAAATCTCGAAGGCTTCAGAATGCCGAAGGTCTGAAAAACACCTTCCCTGAGCTCGTTGATGAGAAACGATTAAAATACTCCAGGCGTCGGGTGGTCCACCATTCAGCGAATACAGGCGATCTGCTGGTTCACCTTCCAAGCGCCGAGTGGTCCACCGTTCAGCAGGTGTAGGCGATCTGGCGGTTTACCTTCCTCCTTGCAGCACTATATAAATAGACGAGTTGGTGCAGAGTTACCACAACATTCATTGCCATTGCACTTTTGTGCTATTAAAAAATTTAACCATAGCCGAAGCTTTTTCACTGCACTCTCAAGCGGGCACTTCATCATTTAGAGATAACTTCATTAGAAGAGTGAGCTTCGTCAGAACTGCAAAAACAAACATCAACTTCGTTAAAACCGCAAAAACTCCATCAAATGTCCAGAGTGCGTTCGACTGTAAGGGTGACTCGTGAGGGAGAAGAGACCGAGGTCACCAAGACAACACTAATTTCCGAAGTCATGAAACAATCAGGTTTAGTTGTGATAGAGGGAAACACTGACGAAGGTACTGCTATTGCCGAAGCTGAACAGACCGTTGAAGAAAATATTGAAGTGGATGAGGAAGATTATAGTATTTTGATCCCAACAAAACCCAGCCATCTAGATTTTGAGAAATCTACCGTGTCTGAAGCTGATATGCCCATGATGATGAATCTGGGCTACTTTGGGGAAGTTAAAAGGAAACTTGTCTGATTTGCCGGAGAAGAGACCACCCCAAAACTGAAGAATGATGAAGTAGTGGTTTTTAAGAGCTTCTTCAGAGCAGGATTGTGACTTCCTCTGAACAAGACGATAGGGGAAGTCTTGAAAAATTTTGAAATTTATCTTCATCAGCTGACCCCTAACGCCATTGTAAGGCTTAGCATCTTCATCTGGGCCCTCCGAAGCCAGGGGATGAGCTCGGATGCCGAAGCATTCTGCCGAGTGCATGAGTTGCACTACCAGATGAAGGCTAGGGCAAACGGTCTTCATGAAAATTTTGGTTGCTACAATTTTGCGTATCGCAAGGATACGAAGGCTCTAGTTCTTAGTTACCGCACCTAATGGCCAACTGGCTGGAAAGGTGAATGGATTTACATTAAGGCTGATGAGAAGAAGAGGGGGAAACTAATGACGATGGTCATGTGCCCGCTGTCCTTAAACTTCGGAATGACCAAGCCCTTATGCAACATGTAGCTAGGGTCAGCATGCCAGCTGGCCGAGGTAGAATTCAGGGTGGTGGCTGAGCAAATCAGCACTAGGGACTTGGTGCAAGAATACCTGGCCAACCGGAGGTATCCAACGTCGAGTTACTGGGGGATGCCAAAGATGAAGGGAACGAAAAAAGAAACATGAACTTGTTCGATTACCTTACCGTTTCAAATTTGAAAAACAATTCAAGGAGCCTTGCCAAGAATGGCTAGAAATGATTGAAACTATGTGTAATAAAATACTGGGAAACTATACCAAGAAAGAAGACCAATTTATGACAGCAGCCTTCAGCACCCGGCCAAAATGAAGGTTAAACCGGGTGATGGATGCTCTAAAATTTGAGTACCCTGATTATGAGCAGCTCAACAAGGGTGCTGAAGGGGTGAAAAGGAAAAGAATTGTCAGCGTTCTAAATAGACAAGCTGCCAGGATGGTGAAGGAGGATGAAAAGGTTTTAAAGAAGAGTAAATCTAGTCCTGAGCCGCAAGTAACAGCTTCGAAGAAAAGAAAAACTGAAATTCCAGAGCCAAAGGTGACCGAGGTAGAAGAGGAGACTCCTTCGACACCTCCTACTGCCGAGGTGGCAGAAATTTTAAAGGTAATGACTGAATCTCTATATGTCAAGCTACTAAGTCCTCTAGGACTAGAACTGATGAAGCTTTTTCAGAAGAAGGACGAGCCTTCGGCTACAAAGAAGGCGGATGGGCAGAAAAAGCCAAGAATCATTACCGTGATGCAAGCCATTGAACGGACGCCCCCGTTGGCCTTGGCATCCAAAATTCCTATTACAAGCGCCGAGGCCATTGCCGAAGCAGATACCTCTGCCGAAACCATAGTTGCCGCCGAAGCCACCAACCTTGAAATTGATAAACTGCTCTTGACTATGGCTGCGGAAGAGAGAGCTGCGGCTGCAGAGGAGGTCATGGCCAAAGTGCCTGATAAAGGAAAGAAGATTGCCGATGTTGCTTCGGAGGAAAAAGACTTCGACCTTCGGAACCTAGTTGGTCAAGAATTATCCGAGGACGAGAAGGAGCTACATGAGTATGGTATATCCTGTGGCTACCAGCCAGGAGCCATGCTCTTTGGCGGGATCGATGAAGAGACCTTAGGATGCATTCGAGACCGCACCAGGGCAAAGATAATCGGCCCTCTATCGAGGAGTGTCGGCTTTCCGAAGGTCGAAGCCGATATTAAGAGCTACCGGTGACAACATATCGTCGGCAACCTATTTTATTCCAACTTCAAGGTAAAATTCCTTTTTTAAGATGAAACGAAATCTTCTTTTTATTTTTGTGATGAAGCAAAGTTTTCTGATGAAGATTTATTTCTACAGAGTATGCTGCTAAGCAAGGCACTGAAAATGCAACAAGACCTCGAGAACAAAAAGAACAAAATTATAATTGAGGGTTTAGAAAACAAAATTAAAGACTATGAAGCTTCTATTGAGAAAAAAGATTTCCTGCTTCAGGTAATGGAGGGTTCGCTTGCAGAAGCCCAAGCCAAAAACACTAGATTGAACGAGGAACTTCTCAAAAATCAGAGAGCATCGAATAAGAGAGAAAAGATTTTCATGCAAAATACGAAGCTGAAGCTAACAAAAATTCAAAGCTACAACAAACTTTGGGAGAGCTTCGGAACATATGTTTGAACTTCGGCAACCGCTGCGTACAACGGTTGAAAAGGGTCTTCAACTCGGTTGGAGCTAGCTCCGAAGAGTTTACCTCTTCAGTTGAAAATATACCAAGCACCTTCAAACACATTGAAGGAGAAGTTGAGGCGCTTGATAAAGTGATAGCCGGGCAAGGCGACTTCTGTGCTCTACTGGCTTCTCGCGGCACGGCTGTGGCATTCATGAAGGCTGGTTGTACACATGGAAGAATGGTCAACAAACCAACCTTCAGTCTGTCTCCCTCAGACTTGATTGATATCCCCAGCGAAGCCCAAAGTATTGGAAATAGATTTATAACTCAGATTTGGGCAAAGGGTGGGCGGGATTTGGCTAGTGACGAGGCCCGAAGCTTGCTTAAGCCGGTATGAAACTTATACCTATTGCTTGCCATTTCTTATGGTTACTTTTTACCTTATACTGCTTGTTTGTGTGCAGGATGGTGGTGCCAAAGATTGATAGTCTGAAGCACCTTCCAAAGACTGCTTTTATAGGCCTGCCTGCATAGGACTTAGAAGCACTTGTATTATCTTTGTAAAAAACATTGTAATCGGGAATTGAACATTACTTTGTATATTTGTCCATACCTTGTAATATATTTTTACCTTTCCCTCCATGTATAAATTGCTTTGTTGTAGACGAAAAACACCTTCCCTTCTTTCCATACACAACGAAGCATGTCCTTGTTTCTTCGTGCTCGTCGAAGTATTGTTGTCAAAGCTGAAGCATTTCTGTTTGTGCTTCGTGTTATGATGATGATGATCCTATAAATGTCTACATGAATGTGTATGAATGCAATGAATGATGTAATGAAATGTGCAAATGAATGTCCCGAACACACATGTTGGGGGCCTTCGGCTTTCGAAGGTCCTCAAAAACAAGATTTAACAATGTTTTTGGAGTATAATACATGAACAGGTACCTTCGGACATGAACCCTTTAGATAAGTCAAAATTGCTGTATGAAGAAACATAAAGAGAACGAAGGATGGAACAGAGCCGAAGCTGTGCGCAAGGAAGCTTCGGCATGATGGCAGAAAAGAGGAAACCGACTTAAAGAGGAAAAGACTATCTAGACCTCGATGGATTATTGTTGCAACTTGCTCTCCTGCGCAAGTTGATCCAACGGGGGAGTGAAAGCGGTGTAAACGGGGCTACTACTTGAGATGGCAATAGCTCTGTTAACCTAGCCCCTCAAGGGCACTGTGCGGGGGTATTTATAGGTGCCTGAGTGCCCAGCGTCAAGAGTTAAGGACGCATGTGCCCTCAGGAGCCTAGGTTCTCCCCGGAATATTCCCATTAAAGCAGGGTTACAGACTGTAATAATAGAAAAAGCTTTACAATTTAGGCCCGTAATGCGCAACAACAGCGCGGGGCCCATTACGACGGGCCAGATTGTACGTGGGCTCTCATGTTAGGCGACCCCGCGGGATGGAGCGGCCTCGCCGTGGGTCTTCGTCCTTCAGTCGCGTCAGACGAAGGGTGCAGTCCGTCAGTCATCGTCTCCGTTGGTGCAGCGAGACTGGCGAAGGCATCGAGCGGAGGGTAGCGTCTACGCCTTCGCCCCAACAATTATTATAGAGTTATTATCAAAAGCAAAGGACCTGGATGTAATTTTACATGGGCTGCGACCCATGCCTATAAATAGGTGAATAGTACTCCCGTACTGTTCACGTTGACTGGGCATTCACTTTTGCGTCACGCTTGTACTTTTGCTTTCCTTCAAACCGAAGGTACATCTGTAATTTGGTGTCATCTTTATAATAATAAAAATAGATATGAGCTTATGATGATATTTAAGTATTTATGTCATTTCTCATACTTTATATGAATCCTCTTTTTCATTATTTGTTATACTGACGAAGGTACATCCTTCATAACCTTCGTCTGAAACTCATTATATCCTAAGGGAAATAATGTTTCGGAGGACGAAGGACTTTAACGTTTAACAATTTCCGTGTTGCCTTGTTCTTAATTCATAGCATTTGAGAACAACTCCCCAACATTGGCGCCCACCTCTGGTGAACCCTTTTTGACCACCATTCGGCAAGCATCGACCTTCGTCATGCCGCTAAAGAAAGCTTCAGCAACAGGGGCTGCTGCTCTGCAGCCACTGGACCCGAACCAGGAGACTCTTTCCCTTCAGGAAGCCCAAAACTAGAAGAGGAAGGCCACTAGTCCAACGCTTCAGGAGGACGATTTGGACCAAGAAATCAGGAATATGGAGATGCTGCATCAACAAGTGCAAAGGAAGAAAGAAAAGATGGCCCGGCTAGCTGACCTGCAAAGGCAGATAGACGAAGCCTCTGAAGAGGTTCGTCATCTCACGCAAGATGAACAGAACCGGAGGCCCCAGTACAGAGAGCTTCACCAAGAGGGCTTCGTCAACGAGGATGACTGGTATGATGATTTCCATCATGGAAATTTTGCTTTTGACGATGCTTCTCCTCTGTCAGCTGAACTGTAGGCTACATCTTGGCCCCCATCTTACAAACCACCCCAGCTCCCAATGTATGACAGACACTCAGACCTGAAGCAATTTCTGATGAGCTACGAAGCAACCATATCTTCATATGGTGGCAACACTGCAGTCATGGCGAAATCCTTCGTCATGGCAGTCAAAAATGTTGCCCAGACCTGGTACTCTTCTCTTCGGCCAGGAACAATCACATCGTGGCAAAAGCTGAAGGATATGCTTATTACCAGCTTTCAAGGGTTTCAGACAAAACCGGTCACTGCTCAAGCTTTGTTCCAGTGCACTCAGGATCATGAAGAATACCTTCAGGCGTATGTCCGAAGGTTTTTACGACTAAGGGCACAGGCACCAACGGTGCCTAATGAGATTGTTATTGAGGCCATCATTAAGGGGCTTCGGCCAGGACCTATAGCCCAATACTTCACCAGGAAACCCCCTCAGACCCTGGAGAAGCTGCTTCAGAAGATGGACGAATATATCAGAGCAGATAATGACTTTCGGCAAAGGAGGGAGGAAGCTTATAGGTTCTCCGAAATGACTAGGGGCTTCGGAGGGAGAATCCACCCTAGGCACGTTAGGTCTATCCATTCTACTCAAAATGACGATAGGGGAAGCCAGCAACAAAGGCCGCAGTATTCCTCTCAGGCTTTGGGGCAGCAACAGAGCTATCCTCGGCCCCCAGCTCCAAGGGGTAGGGGCGCTAGGGGCTTCGGAGGAAGGTTTGGGAATCAGCCCAGGAAAATTTACTGCCTATTCTGTGGAGAGGACAAGGGCCATACCACCAGGATATGCCATGTCACCATTCAAAAACAGAAAGAGATAGCAGAAGCTGCATCCCAACAGAGTCAGCCGAAGCAAATTATGCATACTGCTTCGTACCACTCACCATACATTCCAGAATATGTGGGCAACCATCCTGCAGCTTCTGTTGCTTCGGCAAGCCAACCTCAGGCATCTTGGCAACAACCCCCACCTCCACCACCAATGCAACCCGCTTATCCCCAAGGCCAGCAGCCAGAAGGGAGCCAGCACAGTCACCAGCAGAGAGACTTCAGGGAGCAGTCCAAAGCTCGCGCAGTCAATAGTACTGTGCCAGAATCAAAGCACATCTACTAAGATATATCCTACCTCAGAAATAGCCTTTACATTTGTCATCATTCACCTTTTCAATAAAGAACAAGCATTGAAAATTCATTTCTTTTGTTGTTTTCAATTTCCTGTAATAGCTTTGTCATTATCATGATGAATATATCTTCTTCAAACATTGACGAAGTTCTAAAGGTTTTGATGAAGGAATGCATTACAAATTATTGTTGAAGCAACAAAAGTCGTTCTAAAGGGAACACAGCGTAAGTTTTCTGCTCAAAAGTCGTTCCAAAGGGAATGCAGAGCTTACAACGAAAAATAAACGCTGATACCGCCGAAATAGAAGGCGAAGAAGCTCCTAAGGGAGGCTTACAGCGAAAAATAAACGCTGATACCGCCGAAATAGAAGGCGAAGAAGCTCCTAAGGGAGGCTTACAGCGAAAAGTCAATGCTGATTTACCGAAAAATGACCAAAAGATTGTGTGTTCCACTGGGGAATGTGTGTACGCCTTCGGCGCGAATTTCACTTTGCATATCATTACATCATTACATCACATGCATAGCATATCATCATACATCATATTGCATCAATGGCACAAGAAGGGGGTGCAATATGGATCTTTGGAAAGGTACACAATGTTGACCTACATTATTGAGCTTCGGAGATCATTTTGAAGAAGTGCCAAGGCACAAAATAGGTTTTTAAGAAATACAGCTTCCTCACTTTGATATGAAAAGGAGATCTATTGTTCACAAGGCATAGATCTTTTTCGAAAACTGTAATATTTTTACGGAATATGGATATTCTTTACGAAGCATGAAAAGAAGGGAAGGTGTTTTTTTCGCCGAAGGCTCAAAAACGGTATGTACGTAAAGTTTCATGCATCGTAAAGAGTTGAATCATAAACAACTTATATATTACATTCAAAATTACAAAATATTATACATATTGTCCAGCAAATATTACACTCCAAATGGCTTTACAATAACAGCTAATCTTCTCGTAAAACTACTTCTGCAGCTTCGTTTAGTAGTTGATCAACAACTTTATCATTAATAGCTTCGGCCATTTTTCTAATCTCATCATCCCCCTTTGCTTTGGGGTCCGCCAATGGCTCGGCGGGCTCTGGGGGAGGAGTTTGTATGGCTGTATTACAAAGTGTAAATAAGTCCGAAGTCATAAAATTACAACATAAAGTCAAAAAGTTAGTAGTCAATACCTATTCGCCTCTCGAGATCCGCACTTTTCTCAACGGCCTCTGCCACTTTTCTGGCATCGTGAATACCTTTTTCACTTCTCCTTATGATTTCTTGAGCCATCTCCCGACCGCCATTTTCCCAGATGTCGGTGAAAAATTTTCCACCAACCAAGCTTGCTTCGGCCGAGGGGTCTTTTACATCTTCAGTAGTTAAGGCGGCCTCGGTTTGTGCCAAGAATTTCACATGATCGCAGCCTCTTCTCTCCAAAATAGTGGCCATCCCCCTAGCACCCGAGAAGGCGCATATGTCCCCACGGCCACTCAAAATTTCTTCAAAAGCCTCGGCCTCGCTGTTGATCCAGTCGATTGGACCTTCGGGATCTTCCAGTACGAAGTTGCTTTCATTCAAAAATGCGCCGACGCTGGTGAAGCTACTCTTAATTGTTTCCACACATTTCATGGATTTTTCGTAACATTTTTCTTTTGAAGACCGAAGCTCTACAATTGTTTTCTCCCAATGATTCTTCGAGTAGTCGCTGACTTCAAGGTTAGCTTCGGCAGTTGCACACCTTAGGTTCGCCTCAGCCAGCTGTTTCTGAAGATTTTCAATTTTGCACTTCTGGGCTTCAGCTTGAGCCTTGGAAGCAGCTTTGTCCTCTTTTATTTTGTTAAGAAATGAATGTAAAATTTTGTCTTTCTCAAGACCTTCGTTCCTTAGCTCAATCACCTCGGAACGAAGGTTATTCAATGCCATGGTACATCCCTCGTCTTCAGCGTTTTTCTGCGCTCTTAGGGCATTGCTAAGAATAAGGCCCTGCAAAAGGAATGTGATATTAAGAAATAAACACACAAATTTTTAACCACACAAAAATTTTAGTTTCTCACCTTTAAGCTGTTATATGCTAAGCTGTCGGCCAATTCATCTTTTGACAAAACTGAAAGCCCATCTTCCAAGGTGGGGAATCCGAAGCTTCTTGCCATCTCCCGGCAGACAGAGATCTCCTTGCTATCTGGGAGACAATACAAGAAGTCCTCTTCTCCGCTACCATTGAATATCAATGCCCCTTTCGGATATTTTAATCTCTGGGCATAGTGATGGGCTTCTCGTTTTTCTCCTTCAGATAGTATTTTGCCCGAAGCATGTCACACAATATAATCAGGCAATTTGGAGAATGCTTCGGGAATTGAAGAAAGAGTTTTTTCCGACAGAATTTGTTTTAAAGTCTCCTTTCTACTTTCTCCTTCGGTTTCCAAGAATTTTTCTTTGGCAGACTCTGAAGGTACAGTTTTGATTCCAGCCTCGTGCTTTGTAGTTTCGCCTCCAGAGGCTGTTGTTTCAATTTGTGCTTTTTGAGCTTCGACAACTTTTTTCGGTGTAGAGCTTGAAGACTTTATTGTCTCCAGTACATCCAAAACATTAACCATCCTTTTCCTTTTGGGGGTCACAGCTGGACCCTTCGGAACTTGTGGCACTCCAACTTCTGCCGAAGGGCTTAAAATCTCTGGTATTTTTGTCCCTTCAGCTTTCGACTCTTCAGTTCTTTCAGCTTTCGGTGTTGCAGACAACTCTTCAGCTTTCTGCGCAGGTATAGGTTTTTTGCCTTCAGTAGCCGAAGAGGTCTCACCACCAAAATGAGGCACTTCGGCCAGTTCAATATAGCATGGTCGATGAGCATGGACTTTCACTCTTTTCCTCTTCGGCGCAGGAACATCATCTTTCCCGGAATCTTCACTTTTCCTTTTTTGTCCCAGGGCGGGTAACGGTAGTCGGGATACATGAACCCGATGGCATCGAAAACTCTATTCAGTCTCTTCTTTTGATGGTTCCCGAAGGCCGCAGATAATGTGTTGTCTTCTGCTCTGGAATACAGCCCAAGCAGATCATCACTTGTAGCTTCGACGCTTTTCAGCCAGTCGTCGTATAGCTCGATAAACTAGTCTCTGAATCTGAAGGTATATTTCAGCCGAACCAGACCACCTTCGTGGGGATTGCTGATGGACTCTTTTGGCATCTCCCAGTCGGCTAGCAGCGGCCATATCCTGTAGGCCACGTGCTCTTGAACTAAATCCCTTGTCCCAATGAAAGAGCAGACTAAGTCGAAAGCCTTGCGGCATTCTTCGGCCGCTTCGTCAATTTCTACCTTCGGTTTATGGAGCCCGAAGCGTTGCCAGATAGGGCGCATGATTATATCTTTGATGTCTTCTCGTTCCTTTAAATTATTCTTTACATAAAACCACTCTTTTGTCCAGTCTCCGGGCCATCTCTTCCGAAAAGTCGGTACTGGCGAGCTTGAGCCAGAACGAGCAATGAAGCTATAGCAACCAAAATTATTATGATACTGTTCCTTACCCCAGGGCTTCGTCTCGTATAACAATTCATGCATGCTGCAGAAACTTTTTGCATATGGTTCCAAGCCTTGACTCCTTAAAGCCCACACGAAGATTCCCATTCTTACAATAGCTTCGGGGGTAATATGGTGAAGGTAGATCTGAAATATCTTCAAAACCTCGACTACGAAGCTACTAAGAGGAAGCCGAAGTCCAGCCTTCAAAAAGCTCTAAAAGATCACGACTTCATTCTCCTCTGGGGTAGGACAAGTTTTCTCTCCATCGTCAGCCCTCACAACAGACATATCCCGAAAGTATTTCCCCCTCATGTTGTCAAGATGGCTTTGTTTAATAATTGATTTTCCAAAAACTGCATGGCTTGGTCTCCAGGGTCGATCTTCGGAGTCTTCTTCGCCGCTCTCCACATCATAGTTGTCACTGTCACTGGTATCTTCAGACAAACCCTCCAGAGTCTCCCTAGCAATCTTCTCCGCATTTGTCCTCGCTATCGATTCAATAAAGCCAAGATTCATCTCTTCAGAAAGGCTCAGCTTCGTTTCAGCGGTAGCCTTCTTATCCTCAGACATCTTCGAAAGAGCTGAGAAAAGTGCTCTCAAAGCCGAAGCTTTAAAATTTAAAAAATCTGGTCAAGTGTGTCTAAGCAAAGAGCTGTTTGAGCAGACAAGGCAGATGGCAAGAAAGCGTGCCAAATGAGCTAGTGGTGCGCTATTATTTATACGCCTGGTGTATTGTGTGCTGGAGGGCCCGCTTGTCAGTGGCTGTTGCTATTCTAGCAAAGGGAAGGTGTTTTTTTCGGACCTTCGGCTTAGGGCCTTCGTCCATATCGCAATTTGAATTTATTATCTTAACAAATTAATATTGCAAGGGGCTACTGTTGGGGGCCTTTGGCTTTCGAAGGTCCTCAAAAACAAGATTTAACAATGTTTTTGGAGTATAATACATGAACCCTTCGGATAAGTCAAAATTGCTGTATGAAGAAACACAAAGAGAACGAAGGATCGAACAGAGCCGAAGCTGTGCGCAAGGAAGCTTCGGCATGATGGCAGAAAAGAGGAAACCGACTTAAAGTGGAAAAGACTATCTAGACCTCGATGGATTATTATAGAGTTATTATCAAAAGCAAAGGACCTGGATGTAATTTTACATGGGCTGCGACCCATGCCTATAAATAGGTGAACAGTACTCCCGTACTGTTCACGCTGACTGGGCATTCACTTTTGCGTCACGCTTGTACTTTTGCTTTCCTTCAAACCGAAGGTACATCTGTAATTTGGTGTCATCTTTATAATAATAAAAATAGATATGAGCTTATGATGATATTTAAGTATTTATGTCATTTCTTATACTTTATATGAATCCCCTTTTTCATTATTTGTTATACTGACGAAGGTACATCCTTCATAACCTTCGTCCGAAACTCATTATATCCTAAGGGAAATAATATTTCGGAGGACGAAGGACTTTAACGTTTAACGATTTCCGTGTTGCCTTGTTCTTAATTCATAGCATTTGAGAACAAGTCCCCAACAACACACATGAAACCGCACCCCAGACCCTTCATGCCCTTGGGAACGACTTTTGAGTCTTTTAAGCTCTACATCCCCTTAGGAACGACTTTTGAGCTTCTTCACCTTCTATTTCAGTGGCATTTAAGTTCTGCATCCCCTTAGGAACGACTTTTGAACTTCTTCACCTTATATTTCGGTGGTATTTGGCTCTGCATTCCCCTTGGAACAACTTTTGAGCAGAAAACTTACTCTGCACTCCCTTAGGAACGACTTTTACATCTTTATAAATTTTTTGGCTCTGCATTCCCTTAGGAACGACTTTTGAGCAGAAAACTTATGCTGCGCTCCCTTAGGAACGACTTTTGCATCGTCGTCATGCTCTGCATCCCCTTGGGAACGTCTTTTGAGCTTCTCCCTATTTTTCTTTTTGCATTCGATGGTGCAGGCTCAGATTTTACATATTACATCTTTGGGGGATTTGGCCCTCGTAGGGCTAAATAAGAATGAAAAATTACAAGCTATGAACCCATTAAAAACCTTTCTCCCCTCTTGAAAGGAAAAGGGTGCCATATAAAAAATGAAAAAACATTACACCAAACTACACATAGTATCGCCGAAGCTCATCCGCATTCCAAGATCTGGGTATGTCGTTGCCGTCCATATCCTTCAATCTATAAGAACCGGGTCTTAACGAAGATACTACCAGAAAAAGGTCCTTCTCACTTTAGTTGCAACTTGCCCACTATATCTGGGTTGGCCACTCTCCGAAGCACCAGATGTTCTGGCTTGAAGTTTTTCAATCGAACTTTTCTATCACGCCACCTTATTGTTTTGGCTTGATATTTATTGATGTGCTCTATAGCCTGAAGTCTGGTCCCTTCTATGGTATCTTTTGTATTTGATGATCAGCTTCGTCTTCTGCCAAAGCTGTTGTTCTTATAGACCCTGTCTTTTCTTCTTCTGGAGTTATTGCTTCGTCCCCAAATAGGAGCTTAAAGGGTGTAAATCCTGTTGACCTTGACGCAGTTGTGTTATGGCTCCACACCACTTTAATCAACTCATCTGGCCACTTTCCTCTGGACTAGTTGAAGATTAGCTTCATTATTCCTGTCATTATAATGCCATTTGCTCTTTCTACCAGCCCATTTGATTCTGGATGCTTGACTGATGCAAAATGAATCTTCATACCAATTCAGTCACAAAAATCTTTGAATATTTCGGCATCAAATTGTGTTCTATTGTCCACAGTTATTGCCTTCGGCACACCGAAGCGACAAATAATGTTCTGCTAGAAAATTTTTTGGACCGTGACCGAAGTTATTGTAGCCAAGGGCTTCGCCTCAATCCACTTAGAAAAATATTCTACTGCCACTACAACATACTTCAAGTTGCCTTGTGCTGGTGGGAGTGGACCTAACAAATCCAGGCCCCATCTTTGCAATGGCCAGGTTGGCTGTATTAACTGGGTTAACGACGAAGGTTGTTTCTGGTCTCTTTTGACATTTTTGACAATTTTCACACTTTTGCACCAGTTCTGCTGCATCCGAAGCTGCCTTCGGCTAATAAAATCCTTGTCTAAAAACCTTCCCCAGTAAAGGCCTAGACTCAATGTGAGATCCACACAAACCTGCATGTATTTCCTTCATCAGCTCTATACCTTCGGTTCTGGATAAACACTAGAGAAGTGGAGAGCAGACTCCATGTTTGTATAACTCCCCTTCTATTATGACATATGGTCTTGTCCTTGCTTCCATTCTTTTATTATAAGCTTCATCATCTGAAAGACAGTTACCTTGGAGGAAAGATATGATTTCAGTCCTCCAATCTTCGCTATGTACGGGTGATATTGCAAGCACTGCTCTCTCTAGGAGTTCAACCGAAGGTGCTTTTATTGTTTCAAAAAATACTTCCAAAGGTAGAGGGAGCCCCTGTGCCGTTGACTTAGCTAGCAGATCTGCATGCTCATTTCCCCTCTTGGAATATTTTTTTACAGAGAATCCTTCGAAGGAAGCCTCCAACTTTCGGACTTATCTAAATATTTTTCAAGCTTTGGATCTCTTGCCTTGCTACTTTTGTCTATATGGCCAGAAATGACTTGGGAATCAATTTTAAGGATCGCCCTTCTTATTCCCATTGCCTTTAACTTCCAAAGTCCCAACAGAAGAGCTTCGTATTCGACAATATTATTTGTACAACTGAAGTCCAACCTTGCTGCTTAGCATGTTCTGACTTTAGAGGGAGCTACTAGAACAGCAGCCGCTCCTGCGCCGAAGGTTCTCCAAGAACCATCACAGAAGACTATCTAGGCTTCGGCGTCTTTTGTTACTTATTCTCCCTGAGCCCCTGGCGTCCAATTATCAATGAAATCCGCTAACGCCTCGGACTGAATTGAGGATCTATGTACATAATCAATAGTGAATTCATTGAGCTCGGCAGCCCATTTTCTGATCCTTCCAGTAGCTTCTCTATTCCTCATTATGTCCTTCAGAGGTTGTGATTAAGGAACAATTATGTGATATGCTTGAAAATAATGCCGAAGCTTCCTGGAGGCCATCAACACAGCATACAATACCTTCTCCAATTCTATATAATTTTTCTTTGATAAGCTTAGAACTTCGGAAACAAAATATACTGGTGCTTGTCTTTTGACTTGGCCATCTTGCTTCTCCTGTACAAGCGCCGCACTGGCTGCAGAGTGGGAAGCTACTACATATAGGAGCAACGGAGCCCCTGGTGAAGGTGGAGTTAGAGTTATCAAGTCTATCAAGTATTGTTTTAACTCTTCGAAAGCCTTTTGCTGAGTCGGACCCCATGGGAAAACCTCGGTTGATTTTAGTATTTCGAAGAATGGTAGATTTCTTTCTGCTGATCTTGATATAAATCTATTTAACGATGCCAGCCTTCCTGCCAATCGTTGAGCCCCCTTCTTTGAATTTGGCGGCTCCATCCAAAGGAAAGCTTCGATCTTATTTGGGTTAGCTTCAATTCCCTTCATTGATACCAGACAGCCAAGGAACTTGCCCTTCTTTACTCCAAAAACACACTTTTCTGGATTTAATTTAAGACCAGCTTGCCTGAAATTGGCAAATGTCTCTTGCAAGTCTGCAATGTGATTCTGTTGCTTCATACTTTTTACTATGATGTCATCAACATAAGTTAGCACATTCCTGCCTATTTGAGAGTGAAGGACCTTGGCTATCATTCTGCTAAAGCTCCCTCCAGCACTCTTGAGCCCCTCAGGCATCTGAAGGAAGCAATAAGTACCACTGGGAGTTATGAAGCTAGTCTTTGGCTCATCTTCCTTCTTCATCCAAATCTGATGATAGCCCGAGTAGCAGTCCAACAAACTCATGAGCTCCGAAGAAGCTGCTGCATCTACAAGGGAGTCTATTCTTGGTAATGGGAACTCGTCCTTTGGACATGCTTTGTTAATATCTGTGAAGTCAATACACATTCTCCATTTGCCATTAGCCTTCTTCACCATAACAGTGTTGGCTAGACATTCTGGATATGTTACTTCTCTGTTTACACCAGCACTGAGAAGTCTCTTTACTTCATTTCGAGCACCTTCAGCTTTATCCTCAGACATCTTCCAAAGCCTTTACTTCCTTGGCCTAAAAGATGGATCCACATTAAGTGAATGTTCAATGACATCTCTGTTGACACCACAAATATCATTGGCTGTCCAAGCGAAGGCATCTTTGTTGTTGAACAAAAATCTTAGCAAAGTCTTTTCTTGCTCATCAGATAGCTGAGGTCCCAGCAGTACCCTTTGATCTGCTATATCTTCACATAAGAGCATAGGCTTCGGCTGATCTGCCGAAGCAGCCTTCTCCCTTTATGCTTATATTGTTGACAAGCTTCGGCTCCATCTATGTTATGGATCGCCTTTGAATCTGTCCAACTCCCTTCAGCCCTTCTGGCGGCTTCTTGACTTCCATATACAGCAATGGGCCCTTGCTCCGAAGGTATCTTCATGCATAAGTACGCGGGATGAAGTATTGCTTCGAAGGCATTAAGCGTCCCTCGACCAATGATTGCATTGTATGGGTACTCCATGTCGACAATGTCAAAAACAACTTGCTTAGTTCTTGTGTTGTGGACGTAACCGAAGGTAACTGACATTGTGATTTTGCCAAGTGCCACAATCTGTCTTCCTCCGAAGCCGCAAAGAGGGTGTCGGTGTTTAGGGTCCGACCGCACACCCGGGGTTGCCCCTCAAGGTGTTTTAGGAGTAGGAAGGTGTCGACAACTGTAGCAGAATGGTTCGTGCCGATCGCACGAGGGACGGTGGACAAGATTTACAGGTTCGGGCCGCTTAGTGATGCGTAACACCCTACGTCCTGATGAGTATACTTGGTGGATATGGTTACAAGAGAGCTCTCTGGATCGAGAATACAGAGAATTGATGTGGGTGGCTAAGTAATGGGTCGATCGTTCTGAAGGGGTGCCCCCTAGGCCTTATATACTCGACCGTGGGGCAGCACACATGATAAGATAACAACAAGTGGCTAAAAGATAGTGAACCTCTCGAGATTATCCTTTACGTAACTCTCGCCGACTTATCCTCACGTGGCTTCGTTGCATGGAGGCCCCGACGCGGGAAAGTCGGATCTCTGTTGCGGCCAATGGCTCGACGCTTTGGGCCGTCCAGGTTTGCACCAATCCGGCCCCATGTCGCTCTGCGTTGCTGGTTGTCTTTCCCCAGGCACACGAAAGAATAACCTTACGATTTATTGGGCCCTTGGGCCTTTCGTGAGGTCCTTTACTCTTTTGGTGGACCCGGGGGATATCTATCCCCCACAAGCCCCCGATCTTTGGGTTAATTTAGAGGTAATCAACCCGAAGATCCCAGGTCCAGCTTGTAGGTGATTTGAAGAAAGATGACTCCTTGCTATTCTCTCCTGCTTCGATCACTTGTTGACCAGAACCTAGCTTTGTGCCTGTGCCTTAGAGATCGGCATTCCTGTTTGTTGGATTCTGAACTTTATTGGGTGCACCGGAGGTGCACCCAATGGGTGTAGCCCCCGAGCTTCGAGTAGATTTTAGAAAATAATCTACTCGAAGGTCTTCATTAGAGATTACTTCCATTTGTGTTCCTTTATTCCAGTTGAAGATTGGCTTCTTAATCTTGTCCCATGCCCTTAGAAATTGGTGCTATCCTGGCTTAGAATGACAATCCATGGGGTGCACCGAAGGTGCACCCAATGGGTGTAGCCCCCGAGCTTCGAGTGGATTTTTTGAGGATAATTCGCTTGAAGGTCTTCTTTTTGTGTCCTTTTGCTGAAGATTACTCTTTCTGCTTATAAAAAAGTCGGCATGATGTCATCCGTGCTATGTCATCAATATTATGCTTCAGAGGTCAGCATATGTTTTGTCTTTTGCAACTGAATTTGCAATCCTTCCATATCTTGCTAAGTAGCATAGTGTATTTGCTCTGCAACTGATTGGACATTCGATGGACGTTCTCTGTCTAGTCTTCAAGTCATGTCTGTCGACCATATTTTGCACTTTGCTGGCTATACTTGGCTTCCCTTTAACTCTTGTTGATATCTCATTTTTGTCTTGAGGCATTCACTGCATGCTCTGTACAGATGTGACCATTTTGAAAAATATACTGACAATTCCTGGGCGTCCCCCCCCCAATGGGTGTGGGCAAGGGACGACTTGGTACGCTGAGTGTTTTAACCGGCTGCTTCTGAGTTGTAATGTGATGGGACGGCGAGTGTAATCATATCCTTTGCGCTGTTGACTGGAGTCCCAATGGGTGTAGTGCTGCATGAAACGGCGTCAGCCGCCTGACGTGTCTTTGGACGGGTGGAGGTGTATATTGAATGCTTAGCGACTGTTCAATGCCCGCGGTTGGAGGTGAGCGGTTGCCTTTCTCTTCTATAAATAACGCTGTTGTTCCTCTGGTTTCTTCACATCCCTTTGCTATTCCTTACTGCTTCCTTCTCTTCTTTTCTGCTTGCCTCCATGGGAAAGAAACGCAAGCGCGAGCCGACTCCTCCATCGGAGGACTTCGGCGACTCGGAGTACTCGGAGGAGGAGTTCTCCTCCGAGTCCGAGAGGTCCCCGGCCCCCGTCTCTCCCCCGGCGTCGTCCGATGACTCGGACGACTCCCAGGGGATAGCCGTGGAGGTCTGGTCGTACATCCGGGCCGTCGAGCGCTCCGGGCTCGCGGGCTCGGATGAGTCCGAGTACTCCTCGGATGAGGAGGACTCGGACGGCGGCGGCGAGGGCGAGGACGACGACGACGACGACGACGATGACGATGACGACGACGACGACGACGACGGCGGCAACGGCGGGGGCGGCGGCGGCGGGAGCAGCAGGGGCAGCACCAAGAGCGGCGGCGGCGGGGGCGGCACCAAGAGCGGCGGCGGCGGGGGCGGCACCAAAAGCGGCGGCGGCGGCAGGGGCAGGGCCAGTGGCTAGATGCCACTGGTCCTTTTAACTATTAGTATAGATTAGAAGTAGTATAGTTAGATAATGTAGTAGTATTAGTAATGTAGAGTAGTATAGTGTAGCGTAGTAGTAGTAGTAAAAATAGGGAAGTATCAACTCATAATGAGTTGATTTGTAAATATTGCCACTTCCCTTGAATGAAGAACGAATTTGGTTTCCTTTTGATGAATCGTTTTGTTTGACTATGAATCTGAGTCTTTTGAGGCCATAGACGAACAGCTTGATCATTATGCTGATGCTTCCGAGCAATATTGCAGTCTGTATCAATGTTTTTAGAAGTAATGCTGGGCGATTGAAGGTCGACGTTGGCATTTTAGAAGTAATGCCGAACGATTGAATTCGAGATCAACGTTTTAGAGGCGACGCCGAGTAATTAAAGGTCGACGCTGGCATTTTAGAAGTAATGTCGAACGATTGAACTAGAAATCAGTGTTTTAGAGGTACGCCGAGTGACTGAGTAGTGACGTCGGCGTTTTAGAGGCAACGCCGAGTTATTGAACTCAAGGTCAGCGTTTTAGAGGCAACGCCGAGTTATTAAGGGTCGTTGTCGGCATTTTAGAAGTAATGCCGAGCGATTGAGCTTAAGATCGACGTTTTAGAGGCAACGCCGAGTGCATGAGTAGTGATATCGGCATTTTAAAGGCAACGCCGAGTTATTGCACTCGAGATCAGCGTTTTAGAGGCAACGCCGAGTGATTGAAGGTCAACGTTGGCATTTTAGAAGTAATGCCGAACGATTGAACTCGAGATCAGCGTTTTAGAGGCAACGCCGAGTGATTGAATAGTGACGTCGGCATTTTAGAGGCAACGCCGAGTTATTTTGAGGATTAACACCCGAGTAAGGAGATGGCCCACCAGTTTTTTGGGAAATAACTGCCGAATGACCACGTGGCATGCTGGGATTACGGAAATAACTGCCGAGTGATGACTGGGCACTTTTTGAAACGGTATCTGGTCCGAGAATATCCCATAAGAGTTGCGCTTTTAGCCGCCTTTGCTTTCCGCGCCCTAGTTCTTGCATTCCTGCCTCCAAATCCTCTCTGCGCTTGCCTCCAATTTGCTCACTGGTGAAATCGAGATGGCTCCCAAGAGAAAAATCGCGAGTTCTTCCGCTGTGGTGATTCCCCCAATTGATCCCAACAGCCAGTTGCCTTTCGCAGGTAACCACATGTCCATCATCTCTGAAACCGAACTCCTCCACCTCGTGTCCATCGGGGTTCTTCCTCCACGGGAACTCTGTTCTTGGCGGATTTGCCACGGAACTACGGTCCCGACGGAGGATACCCACGAGTCCGTGGTTTACGCTCCCTTTCTTCTCCGTGGCCTTGGTCTTCCTATTTCTCCCTTTTTCCGTGGTCTTCTTGATTTCTACCACATCAACCTAACCCATCTGAACCCTAACTCAATTCTGCAAATTTCTATCTTCGTCCACTTATGTGAGGCCTTTCTTGGCGTGCTGCCGCATTTTGGCTTGTGGAAACACCTGTATCATTGTCGCCCTGGGATGGCCGGGGGACAGCATCAGTTGGTTGGAGGTGCCAGCTTGGAGATGCGCCGGGGACGGAAAACTGAGTATCTTGAGATCCCCCTTAAAGACAGCATTAAGGGATGGCGCCTGGAATGGTTTATAGTTGATAACTATGGAAATTCTCTCCCCCCCGGTCAGGAAGACAGCCAGATGTTCGCACCCCGAGCTGGACCGAGTCTCCTGCAGACGAGGAGGTGGCTGAGGCCAGTGTGCTGCTAGCTGAAGTTGGGCTATTGAAAGAGAGGGGTTTGACTGCTGAAGCTATAGTTGCTGACTTCGTCTTCAAAAACATTCAGCCACTGAAAGATAGGGTCCACCCGGCTTATCTGTATCAAGGGCTAGCCGACCCAACTCGAGTTACCAATAGAAGAATCCCTTCTGCAGATTTGGTGAGCCGACTGGAGATGATTCTCAGAGGCAAAGTATCCAATGTTGGTGCTCCGGTGGCGTATTCAGCCTGGAATCTGCCTCCTGCCAAGGCCTTCACTCGCTTCGTGTCAAACCCTCCTGCGACTGATGGCAGTTCAGGCCTTAGAACGCGGCCTTCTGACGAGGAGGTTAATGCTTTGGTTGCCTCACTTGGGAAAATCCCTGATGATGAACGACAAATCCATTTCGAGGTGCCTTTGGATCCTACTGATGCTGAAATAAATGTCGTGCTTGACATGTTGGCTGAAGATTCTTCTGACGCTATTCCTGCTGAGACATTGGCAGTGGCACCTCTCCCAGAGGTCGGTATAATCTTGGATGTTCAGAGACCTGTCCGTGCTCGCTCGAAGCGTCCCCGCCGAACCAATCGGACTGATCTTTCTGTTGATGAGCAGAAAAAGAAGAAGAGACGTATTCGGCGAGTATCTAGTTTGGATCAGGGTGCTGGTCCCTCGGCTCCTGCTGATGAGGAGGTTCCTGCGCCTGAATTTGCTGATGCTGATCCCAATGGGTGTTGTCCATCTGTTGCTGATGAAGATGACGAAGAGGAAGAGGATGAGGTTCCTCTGACTCGGAAGAACAGTCGGCAATTCCTCGCCAGTGGGGAAAGTAGTGGGGTTCCTTCTTCGGCTTTATCTGCTCTTGTTGGTCTGCAAAACATATCCCTGGCCGACTTTGATCAAACTCTCGAGGATATGGTCCCAGAGGACTTGTTATCAGGGCCAGCGGATGATGATGTGACGGAAGCTTGTGGTGCTGTGTCGGACGCTGGGTTGAGGTCATCCCGTGCCTCATCAACCTTAGAGCACGATCTTGAGGGACGGGATGTTAACTTGGATTGTCCTGATTCCATGGAAGTAGCCGAGGGCCCATCAACCTTGGAGATGGTTACTGCTGAAAGTTTGGACCCCAAGGATGGTGTTGACACATGTCCAGCCCTCGAGGGTGTCGTCGGGGATGACTTAGCCCGGGCGAAGAGTGCGAGCTACTGCCCAGCCCCCGAGGGTGTTGCCGGGGATAATCCGGCTCAAGTGGGCAGCGCCAACTATGGCCCAGTCCCCGAGGGTGCCCAAACAGGGTCTCCTTCCGGCACTTCCATGGACGTTCACGCTGGGTCACCTCCACACTCTGGCTGCATGGTGGTGGCCCAAACTTCAGACCGGGGTGTCGCTTTGGAGGGCAGCGTCCCCGTTGATCGAGTATCCGGCTCTGTTGAAGGAGATGAACTGATTCCCACCGTTCCATTGCATGCTGCTTCGGGTGATGACCTTGCGCCTGGTTATCATCTGATTTCTCCTGACTTGGGGATCCCTTCGTTCTTCTCCAACCTCCAGGTACTGTGCTGTTTCTTAGCTTGACTTTTACATGAACTCTTGCCATTATGCTTATCTGCTCTTCTCATCAGGTTTTGGTGGATGGGATGACCAGCTAGCTAAAATTGCATGGTGCTCCTATCCCGGAAGTAGCTTCATCCTTTTCGTGTTGGAATCCGGTGTCTCTTCATCGCCGTGTATCCGAGTTGGAGGCGACTAACGCTGGTTAGTGCCCTTTTTTTCTTTTCTTCGTGCTTGTTGTGGACTGTTTTACCTTCTGACCTCGCTTTGTTTGGTTGTCCTTTGCTAGGAATGACTCGGCAGATTACACTACTTGAGGAGAAACATTCTCAAGATCGGGCTGAACTGTCTCAGCGATGCACTGATCTTGAGGAAAAGTACTCTCAAGGTCAAATTGAGCTGAGTCAAGTCTCTGCCGCCTTAGATGATGCCAACGCGTTGAGTTCTTCCCTGCATGCTCAGCTAGACTCTGAAAAGGTGAAATACGAAACTGTGCTTTTGACTTGCTATACTCTTATTGTTTGCCTGGTTTTCTGAAGGAACTGATTTGTGCTTGCAGGAAGAAAAACGCATCCTTGCCGCTTCTCGTGACAATCTTGATAGGTTGTATCGAGATTCTAGCAACTCGTTGACTATTCTGGAGAGGAGTCATCGCTTTTCCATGGAGGAGTTGAACAATCTTCGCTATAAGCTGCAGGAGTCCTTGGATGATGTGATTCGCCTTCGGGAGTTGATATCGGCTAAAGACGTTGTCATCAAGAATCTGCGTGCTTCCAAGAAATCCGTTACCCAGGAGCTAGAGGCTGCCCAGTTGGCTGTCAAGGTTGCTGAAGAGACTTCCAATACTCTGAGAGCCCAACGCGATAGGGCCATGGATAAGGCCATTCGAGCGGGACGAATTCTGATGAGGAGGCCTGGCGTAGTCGTTCCTGAAGATATAAGGGCTGACGTGAACGCTGCCCCTGACTCCTCGAGTCGTCCTTCTTCGTCGACTGCTCCTGGAAAAGATATTGCAAAATAGAGAAAACATTTCGCGTGCTCCGAGCGCGCAGCTTGCATGATTGAACATTTGTTAGAGGACACCGGTTTATTTGAATAACATAGTTATTCACTTATTGTATCAGAATTTTTTAGTTAATGAGTTTAGTAGTTATGACGCATGATGACTATGAATTTTGTCTGTGGGATATGGAAATCATCCCCTGAATTAAATAGGCGAGAGCATGTTGCATTGGTCTTAAGTAGACGCCAACTGGAGTTGATTGCTTCGTTAGCTGGGCATAGTGGTCGCCCTGGGTTAAGTAAAGCGTGAGCATGTCACATCGCCTTAAGTCGTTGCCGACTTAAGTCGATTGCTCCGTTAGCAGGGCATAGTGGTCACCCCGAGTTAAGTAAGCGTGAGCATGTCGCACCGCCTTAAGTCATTGCTGACTTAAGTCGATTGCTCCGTTAGCAGGGCATAGTGGTCACCCCGAGTTAAGTAAGCGTGAGCATGTTGCACCGCCTTAAGTCATTGCCGACTTAAGCCGATTGCTCCGTTAGCAGGGCATAGTGGTCACCCCGAGTTAAGTAAGCGTGAGCATGTCGCACCGCCTTAAGTCGTTGCCGACTTAAGTCGATTGCTCCGTTAGCAGGGCATAGTGGTCACCCCGAGTTAAGTAAGCGTGAGCATGTTGCACCGCCTTAAGTCGTTGCCGACTTAAGTCGATTGCTCCGTTAG
This sequence comes from Zea luxurians, assembly GCA_029449295.1. NCBI lineage: Eukaryota > Viridiplantae > Streptophyta > Magnoliopsida > Poales > Poaceae > Zea > Zea luxurians. The sequence goes on from JAOPSE010000362.1 coordinate 60,510, forward strand.
CAGGGCATAGTGGTCACCCCGAGTTAAGTAGGAATGCAAGTCAATCGTAAATAAATTGAGTATCCTTGAAACCTTTTCTTTATTGATGACATATTTCCACTTTACAGAGTACATCATTGTTATCCCAGCAGTTTTGAGGTACGGCTAAGGATAAAACTTTCTCAGGTGTTCTATGTTCCAAGAGTTCCCGACTTCCGTGCCATCCATCTGAGTGAGGCGATATGATCCGGGCCGAGTGACTTCTGCTACTATGAAGGGTCCTTCCCATAAGGGTGATAACTTGTGTCGTCCTTCTCCTGTTAGAATTCGGCGAAGGACGAGCTCCCCCACTGAAAAGGATCGTTGCCGCACAGCCTTGTCGTGATAGCGCCTTAGAGTCTGCTGGTATCTTGCTGACTGGATTACTGCGCTTAGCCGTTCTTCCTCGAGTACGTCTATGTCCTCCAGCCTGGTGGTCTCAGCTTCTGGTATGCTTTCAAAAATCAGCCTTGGCGCCCCAAACTTGAGATCAGAAGGCAGCACTGCCTCCGACCCATAGACCATGAAGAAAGGAGTGTTTCCATGCAAAGCTCGGCTAGGTTGGGTTCTTAGGCTCCAAACAACATAGGGTAATTCCTTTATCCACTTTCCTGCGAATTTTTCGTTCTTATCGAAAATCTTTTTCCTGAGTGCATCCAATATCATCCCGTTGGCTCGCTCAACTTGCCCATTGGCTCTTGGATGGGCTACAGATGCATACTTGATCTGAATGCTCTTTTGTTCGCAGAAGTCAAAGAATTCTGAACTCGTGAAATTGGATCCTAAATCAGTTATGATGCTATTTGGTATCCCGAATCTGAATATTATGTCTTGTATGAATTCCACGGCCTTAGCAGAAGTTAAGGAGGCAATGGGCTTGAATTCTATCCATTTAGTGAACTTGTCAATCGCTATCAACACATGAGTATATCCCCCTTGAGCTTTCTTGAAAGGTCCAATCATATCCAGCCCCCAGCATGCAAAAGGCCAGGTCACTGGTATGGTCTGTAGCTGCTGTGCTGGCAGGTGTTGTTGCTTTGACAAGTATTGGCAGGCTTCGCACCTCTGAACTAACTCGGCTGCATCATTCTTTGCTGTTGGCCAATAGAATCCTGACCTGAAGACCTTCCCAACTAGCATTCTGGAGGCTGCATGTATCCCACATTGTCCAGCGTGGACCTCTTCTAAGAGTTGCTTTCCAGTGGATGGGAGAATGCACTTCATGAAGACGCCTGACGCACCCCTTCTGTATAATGTTTCCCCAATAAGTGTATAGTGAGCTGACTGTCTTGCAATGCGCTCTGCCGAGTTCTTATCATCTGGTTCTTCTTCATTCCTTATGTACTTAATGATTGGCTTTCTCCAGTCATCGGGATCTGACTCGGGTTGATCTATGATGTTGCATTCTTCCATTTGACCCAAAGAGATACTTGGCTGCAGAATTTCTTGCACAAAAACCCCGGGTGGGACCTGAGCTCGACTGGATCCTAGCTTGGACAGTACATCGGCTGCCGCGTTCCGATCTCTCTCCACATGATGAAATTCTAGACCCTCGAATTTATCCTCCAGTTTTCGGACGGCAGTGCAGTATCTTCCCATCGAATCGTTTGAGCAATCCCACTCCTTATTTATCTGGCTGATGACTACCAGAGAATCCCCATATACCATTAATCTTTTGACGCCCAATGATATGGCAATGTTCAGTCCATGGATCAAGGCTTCATACTCGGCTGCATTGTTGGAGGCCGGGAATAACAGCTGGAGGGCGTACTTGAGGTGTTCGCCTCCTGGTGCAGTGAAAAGAATCCCCGCTCCTGCTCCCTGCAGCTTGAGTGAGCCATCAAAATACATTCGCCATACTTCTGCAGTCTCCGGGTTGTCTGGTACTTGTTGTTCAGTCCACTCTGATACAAAATCAACCAGTGCTTGGGTTTTGATGGCAGTGCGAGGCCGAAACTCGATGTCATGAGATCCCAGCTCACAGGCCCACTTGGCTATTCGACCGATGGCTTCCTTGTTGTGAAGAATATCCCCTATTGGAAAACTTGTGACTACTATGACTTTGTGGTCGTCAAAGTAGTGACGCAGCTTGCGGGCAGTTAGAAGTACTGCATACAATAGTTTCTGAACTTGAGGATACTTTTTCTTTGAGGGGCCGAGGACTTCACTAATGAAGTAGACAGGATGTTGTATTGGATAGGCATGCCCTTCTTCTACTCGCTCGACTACCAACGCGGTGCTCACCACGTGAGTCGTGCAAGAGATGTACAATAGCAAATCTTCGGCTGGTTGAGTCGATGTAGCTCGCCGAGGTGGTTTCAGTACTGGCGGTGTTGTCAAGAATTTTTTCAGAGCATCTAGAGCTTCTTGTGCTTCTGAAGTCCACTGAAATTTATCCACCTTCTTGAGTAACTTGTAAAACGGCAAACCTTTTTCTCCCAGCCTGGATATAAATCTGCTTAAAGCTGCCATGCATCCAGTAAGTCGCTGAACCTTCTTCTGTGATCGAGGTGCTTCCATCTTCATGATAGCTTCAATCTTATCCGGATTAGCCTCAATTCCTCGGTGGCTGACGATAAATCCGAGCAACTTTCCGGCTGGTACCCCAAAAACACATTTCTCGGGATTAAGCTTCCATCTATACCGCCTCAGGCTGTTGAAAACCAGTTGCAAATCTTCGATGAAGTCTTTTGAGTCCTGTGTTTTGATCACCACGTCATCCACATAAGCCTCCACACGCTTGCCCCAGTGATCGGCTAAGCATGTTTGAATAGCTCTCTGGTAAGTCGCTCCAGCGTTTTTGAGGCCAAACGGCATGGAGGTATAACAGAAAGCGCCAAATGGAGTAATGAATGCCGTTTTTTCTTCATCTTCCTTTGCCAGACTGATCTGATGGTACCCGGAATAGCAATCCAAGAAAGACAGCATAGAACATCCAGCGGTGGAGTCCACCACCTGATCTATCCTCGGGAGCCCGAAAGGATCCTTCGGACAGTGTTTGTTGAGATCGGTATAATCAACACACATGCGCCAGTCCACTTTATTCTTTTTGAGTACAAGAACAGGATTAGCTAACCACTCAGGATGTAATACTTCTCTAATGAATCCAGCCGCGACCAAGCGAGCTAACTCGGCGCGAATGGCTTCCCTCTTATCAGGCGTGAAACGAAGTAATTTCTGTCGAATCGGCCTCCCCTGGGGAAAGACCTTCAGTTTGTGCTCGGCCAGTTCTCTCGGGACTCCCGGCATATCCGCAGGTTGCCATGCGAATACGTCTCGGTTATCTTGCAGAAACCGGACGAGCGCGCTTTCCTATTTGTCACCCAAACTGGAGCTGATGATGGCCGTCTTGCGCTCATCAGCGAACCCCAGGTTGATTCTCTTGGTTTCTTCAGTCGGCCGCATAGAGGTCGCGGTCTGAGCTTCATTTGCTGGTATTGCGAGGTTCTCCTCAGGCTTAGAGTTCGCCATTGCGGAGGGAGCTGTCGACGGCTTGGCGGTGAGGGCTGCTTGAATAGCCACTCGGAAACATTCTGCGGCGCCTTGGAGGTCAGCGCGCACAGTTATGATCCCTTGTGGCCCTGGCATCTTCAGTATCATGTACGTGTAATGCGGAATGGCCATGAACTTGGCCAGTCCTGGCCTCCCAATGATGGCGTTGTACCCGCAGTCGAAGTTTGCCACTTCAAACCTTAGGAACTCGGTTCTGTAGTTCTCCGGAGTTCCAAAGGTGACCGGCATGTAGATGTGGCCCAGCGGGTATTCCCCTTCCGTCGGCACGATGCCGAAGAAAGGAGTGTCCGACTCGTGGAGCTCTTTGAGATGAACTCCCAAGCTTTGGAGCATCCGGGGGAAGGTGATGTTGATGCTGCTCCCCCCGTCCACTAACACCTTTTTCACCCGGCTCTCTCGGATCACCGGATCGACGAGAAGCGGGTACTTGCCCGGGTGGTCGAAGTTGAGCCATTGATCCGCCCGAGTGAAGGTGATCGGGTGCTCCGACCATCGGTATGGGGCGGGAGGGCCGATGGTCGCCACCAGTATCTGGCGATCATTGAGCTTTTGCTGTCTTCTGCTCTCCTGTGATCCGTGTCCGCCGAAGATGACGTTGACCTCCCTGTCAACGCGCGGGAAAGCTCCTCCTCCTCCTCCCTCCTCCTGCCGATGGGGTTGTCGTGGTTCATCTGGTCCTCCCCTCGGCGGAGGAGGAGGTAGAGGTTGGAAGGGTCGGCCGTGTCCGACGGAGTGCTTGAAGTCCCGGCAGTTACGAAGAGTGTGGCGCATGTCCTTGTGGTACGGGCACTAGGCGTCGAGGATGTCGTCCAGTGTGCGTTCGCCTCCACGAGGTCCTCCTCGAGCGCGAGAGGCAGGTGGTCCGGCGGCGTGCACTTCTTCGCGTGGCCTCTTCTCCCACCGCTTGTCAGGTTGCTGGTTCGTGTCGCGCCGTGGTGCTGCCGGTGCGGGCTTTGCTCCTCCGATGAGATCCTGGGCTCGCTCGTCGGCGGTGATGTAGAGGTCGGCTTCCCGGAACAGCTCCTCCGAGGTGGTCGGCGCCCTTTGTAGTATGGCTCGGACGAAAACCGAATCATTAGATCCTCGGTAGAAGTCCTCGATCACGGCCGCCTCCGTGACATCGGGGATGCGATTCCTCATGGTTTGAAACCTCTTGAGGTATGATCGGAGAGTTTCGTCCCCCCGGCGCTTGATAGATTTGAGGTCCCACGGCTGCGCCGGCTTGTCGGAGAGGGACTGGAAGTTGGCGGTGAAACGCCGACTGAAGTCTCCCTAGACGTCGATGCAGTGTCGGGGTAGATGTCGTAGCCATTGCAGCGCGTCTTGTCCAAGGACAATAGGCAAGTACGCGGTCATCACGTCTTCAGATGCTCCGGCAGCTCGAGCAGCGGTGGTGTAGACGGCTAGCCAACCCCATGGATCCTGCTTAGGTTCGTACTTGTCAACATTGGATACCTTGAAGTTGGGAGGCCACTGGATGGCCCTAAGGCGTGGAGTAAGGGCGGACACTCCACACGTGTCCTCCTGTCGTCGGGGTCGATGTCTGTCCCGGGGAGGGGAGTTGTGGTTGTGATTCTTCGACCGTCCCCGGGAGGTTCCGCCAGTTGAAGCCGTTGCCGACTCAGTCCTGGTAGCCTGGCTCTGAGTCGGGGCGCCATGATCCCTGTCGTACTCCTCTCGACGACGAATTTCGTTCTCATGCCGCCGTTCCCGCGAAGCATTGATGGAGCTCCGCGCGTCTCGGCGACTGTTGATGGCGTGTCGTAGATCGTTCAGCGGGTGGGCAAGCGGTAGAAGATGATTGGCCGCTTGGGTGAACAGTCGTCGGTAGCCGTCGGCGTCTGGAGTCCGAGGAAGTCCTTCTGCTATCCGAGCCAGCACCCCTCCGACTTCGCTCGGCGTGTTCATGGCTCGGGCGAAGTCGGGGTTCAGATTGCGCCCGAAGAGTGGATTCTCTCGACGTTGCCTTGCATCCTGCTCAGCCTGTTCCTGAGCTCGTCGGCGATCGCGTCGTCGGGAGTTCCTTCGCTCTCTGAAGACGCGTTCTTCCGGGGTTTCTCCTACCTCCGAGACCTCGTCTCGCGAGACAGGTTGTTCCGGATTCCGCTCTCCGGCCGCGTGATGTCGTCGAACATTCCTGCGCCGGTTCCTTCGTCGACGGGACTCTCGCTGAGGCGGTTCCTCCCCGGGTACAGTCGGCTCGTCGTCGGAGACGGCCGGCGATTCTGCCCTTCCGATGAAGAGGACGTCGGGGTAGAACGACGCTGCCGTCGTGGTGATCTTCTTCCGGGGAGCTGGAGGTTGCGCTTCTCCGGTATTTTCAGAGTTTGTTGAGGAAGACTCCTTTTTCGGCGGATCCGTGATTCGGTGCAGAGTTCCTTCTTCGTCTGCTACGAATGAGATCGTTCCGAAGCAGAACATAGATCCGGGGCGTAGGGCGATCTTGCTGTAGAAGGAGATGGCCATTGAGCTAGCTTGGATTGTCGACACACCCCCTACCTGGCGCGCCAGCTGTCGGTGTTTAGGGTCCGACCGCACACCCGGGGTTGCCCCTCAAGGTGTTTTAGGAGTAGGAAGGTGTCGACAACTGTAGCAGAATGGTTCGTGCCGATCGCACGAGGGACGGTGGACAAGATTTACAGGTTCGGGCCGCTTAGTGATGCGTAACACCCTACGTCCTGATGAGTATACTTGGTGGATATGGTTACAAGAGAGCTCTCTGGATCGAGAATACAGAGAATTGATGTGGGTGGCTAAGTAATGGGTCGATCGTTCTGAAGGGGTGCCCCCTAGGCCTTATATACTCGACCGTGGGGCAGCACACATGATAAGATAACAACAAGTGGCTAAAAGATAGTGAACCTCTCGAGATTATCCTTTACATAACTCTCGCCGACTTATCCTCACGTGGCTTCGTTGCATGGAGGCCCCGACGCGGGAAAGTCGGATCTCTGTTGCGGCCAATGGCTCGACGCTTTGGGCCGTCCAGGTTTGCACCAATCCGGCCCCATGTCGCTCTGCGTTGCTGGTTGTCTTTCCCCAGGCCCACGAAAGAATAACCTTACGATTTATTGGGCCCTTGGGCCTTTCGTGAGGTCCTTTACTCTTTTGGTGGACCCGGGGGATATCTATCCCCCACAGAGGGTGTGTAGCATCATGAATCTTGTCCTCTAGTTCTTGCATCTGTCTGAAAGCCTTTGCAAATATAATGTCCGCTGCACTGCCTGTGTCAACCAGAACATTATGGGCCAGAAATCCCTTGATTACACAAGATATAACCATAGCATCGTTGTGAGGATAATCTTTGAGCTGAAGATCCTCCTGGGAGAAGGTGATTGGAATATGGGACCACTTGGATCTGACGAAGGGTCCTTGCACCCCAACATGCTGCACTCTTCTATGTGCTTCCTTCTTCTGCTTCTTGTCGGCTGGCTCTGAACTTGAACCGCCCGTGATTGGGAGCACCAGCTTTGCGACCGAAGGTGCTACAGCTTGGTTGTTGAACGAAGCCATCGTCTCAACAGTGGAAGTGAGTTCACCGGAGGTGGGCGCCAATGTTGGGGACTTGTTCTCAAATGCTATGAGTTAAGAATAAGGCAACACAAATGTTAATGATTAAAGGCCCTCGTCCTCCAATGCATTATCTCCCTCAGGATATAATGATCTTCAAACGAAGGTTATGAAGGGCATACCTTCATTATCTCGGTATGTAATAGAAAGCAGAAGCATGAGTTGCACATAAAGCATATGAATAATCATCTTAAATCATTAAATTATTTATATTCTTATTGAATAACCATGAATAAATATTAACAATATTGAATTACGTTTGTACCGTCGTCTTGACAGAAGGTAAGAATCCAAGTTTGACGTGTGAGTGAATATAGGTTAGCGTGAACAATACGGGGTTACTGTTCACCTATTTATAGGCATGGGACGCAGCCCGGTCGAAATTACATTTATGTCCTTGATAACAAATTATAAACATGATACAAATTATCAGGGACTAAATGGTCTTTTCCTCTTTAAGTCGGTACCGCCCTTCGTCTCAAGGCGTGTCATCATGCCGAAGCTCCCTGGGTTGTAGCTTCGGCATACACCTTCGTGTTACGTCTGCTTGCATATCGTCTGGTCGAAGGTGTTTTTGCTTAGAGGACCTTCGACGAAGAAGAAGGCCCCCAACACATTCCCTAACTAATTCTATCTTACTAAAGCCTTTCTATAGATAAACGATCCATGGGGTCACCTTGTCGCATAGGTTGATTATCTTTCTCAAGATAAGCCCATCATCCAACCATTGTTGCATCAATTTGGCCTGGATTTGGCGACAACACATGTCCTTCTAGTTTTAGTAATATCTGCTTATTTTTAAAGTAAATCATTACCATGTAGCACTACATCTGTCAGGGTCGTTCTATCAATAGTAAAAATGCACTTATCTTACAATAAGCTTTACAACACACAATCTCTCCTCGAGCTTGCATCTTGCAAATTTAGTTTTCACCAGCCTATTTTCTCTTCCATAATACTTGTTAGCATTAGCACTTAACATTTGTTAACTTAGCTCGAGTGAAAACCCCTCTCACGTCCACGATGGAAGATTCGTCTTCTTCATTAGGGACCAACTCCCCATCCGCATTTGTGTCAACATCCTCTTTCTCCTTTTCTACCGATTCCTCGCAACATAATCCACGTGATCCTCCCCCATCACCTTGCTACTCTTTAGATGAGACCACCAAGGACCTTCACATACATCTTGTCCTTAAAGAGTTTGATCATGCAATGGAGGAGCCTGCCAAGTCTAGTCATCTAAGTGTTTCACTTTCTCCTTCCATGGCTCCTTCTCCCTCCATGACAAAGAGGTTTTGTCGAGTTGGGAAGCTGATGTATCTGAGGAGGTAGTCAAAGTTAATGAAGTCGATAATGATGTAAATGATGATGGCGATAATGGTAGCCGTAGCAACAATGGCGATGATGATGACAATATGTTGGTGAAACATGCTAGGCTATGCTTAGTAAGGTCATAGGATCGACCTTGAATGGTGTTACCCTTTTCTTTTGTAATGTTAGGCATGTAAGGGCAACACCCAAACCATCATGTATTTTGCTATGAATATGATGATGGTTCCTTCAACCATTGTTGTTCAATGTGCTTTTCTTTTATTTTCAAATGTTGTGGTTGTTGGATTGACGCACATCGACACATTAGATGTTGTTGTTGGGAGTCCTCAATAACCGAAGGTCATCAAAAGCATTAATTTATTAACCATTACCAAAGTTGTCTCAAGTATTACAAGTCGTATGCCGAAGGATACCTTCGACCGAAGAGAACATGTGGCAGTTATATTTGCGAAGATGAAGCCAAAAGCTTTGTATTGACAACGTACACACATGGAAGAAGAGCTAGATAAAGCAAGGCAAGATCTTCAAGGCTTGTTCAGCAAGATCACGAAGGGAAAAGACACAATGCCCTAGATCTACCTTTCAAGAATAAAAACAAGTGACCAACATTGGCACCCACCTTCGGTGAACTCATGACCCGACGAAAAAACATGACAAGCTTCGGCAATTCACCATCAAGCCCAATAAAGCTTATTCTCTCGATCATGGGAGGATCAAGGTTCGAACCAACCAACAAAAGGCAAAAAGAAATAACTCAACAAAGGGTACAACATGTAGGGGTCTGACCCTACATCAAGTCCAAATGGTCTCATATTCTGATCACCTTCTCCCAAGAGTATCTTTTGGTCAAGCACTATCCACACAATGATGCTATGGTCATATCTTGTATTATCAAGGGTTTTTCTTATACACAATGTAGTAGTGGTAGTGGATATAGGCAGTGCGGAGGATATCACCTTTGCAAAAGCCTTCAGAAAAATGCAAGAGCCAGGGGACAAGTTGCAATAAGTTGTGCATCCCTTATGTGGCTTCAGAGGAAAGTAGATAGCAACATTGCGGAAGATACCAACGTCAGTGACTTTTGACTACATTCATAACAAGAACCAAAGAAGTCACATTCGATATAGTGGACATGGAGTATCCCTATAATGCAATTATTGGTAGGGGGCCTTAAATGTCTTCGAATCAGTATTGCATCTAGCATATCTTTGCATGAAGATATATACCATTAAGTCAAGGGCTTATCTCGATACACGGGAATCAAGAAGCTGCAAGGAGAGCTAAAGGGAACTCGACAGATTGAAGAGATATTCATAACATTGATGAAGCTGAAGCTCAAAACAAACAAAAGCATGTAAGAGACAATGCAACATCAACAGATCATCTAAAGGCAGTCCTTCTCTATGAAGACATAACTGAGCAGAAAGTACTTTTCAGGTCAGAATTGAAATTGGAACAAGAAGGGAGTCAGAAAAAGTTTCTACTCAATAACAAGGATGTATTCGCTTGGCCAGCCAATGACTTGTGCAGAGTTGACAGAAGCATCATCGAGCACTCTCTCAATGTGGATCCTAGCATAAGGCCAAAGAAGTAGAAGCTTTGGAAAATATCAGATGATAAAGCTGAAGGTGCAAAGGCAGAAGTAAAAGGACTCCTTAGTGTTGGAGTAATCAATGAAGTTACTTACCCTGAGTGGCTCTTGCAAATACCGTCATGGTGAAGAAGGCAAATGAGAAATGGAGAATGTGTATTGATTTCACATACCTTAACAAGGCTTGTCCGAAGGACAAGTTCTCTCTCCCAAGAATAGTCTCCCTTGTAGATACAGCTACCACTTCAGAAATCTTGAGTTTACTCGACCGTTATTTAGGATATCATCAAATAGGGATGAAGAAAAAAGATGAACCAAAGACCATTTTTATAACCCCCAATGGAACATATTGATATCTTCGGATTCTAGAGGGGCTTAAGAACGTTGGAGGGAGCTTTAGTAAGATGACCACCAAATGACTAAGTAGTCAAATTGGCAGAAATGTTTTCACATATGTAGGTGACATTATTGTAAGAAGCATAAAGAAAGAAGGCCAGACCCCCAAGAAACATTTGCAAACTTACGAAAAGTTTGTCTCAAGCTTAACCCAAAACAATGTGTGTTTGGAGCAAAGAAGGGAAAGTTTCTTGGTTGTCTAGTTTCAACAATGGGAATCAAAGCCAATCCGCATAATATAGAGGAAATACTTTGGATGAAGCCACCAAAGAAAAGAAAAGGGGCCTAGAGGCTAGCAAGCAGACTTGCATCTCTGAACACGTTCATTTCAAGATCTGCAGAAAGAAGCCTCCCATTTTTGAAGTACTAAAGTCAACTGAAGTATTTCAATGGGACTAGGGCAACGACGAGCCTTCAAAGAATTAAAGCAATATCTAATTCAATTAACAACCTTTTCACCACCTTCGCCAGGGGCTCCTCTGTTACTATCCATATCCGCCTCTCATTCTGCTGTAAGCACAACATTGGTTCAGGAGAAGCTGCAAGATGGAATTAAGAAACAAATGCAAGTATACTTCATCTCATAAGTGCTTGGTCCATCCAAAAAGAATTACTCAGAAATGGAGAAGGTACTATATGCAGTATTAATGACCTCCAGAAAGCTTCAACATTTTTTCTAGTCATACAAAAATATTGTACCTTCATCACAACCATTGACGGATATCATAGGAAGTAGGTAAGAAACTGGCAGAATTAGAAAATGGGTTGCTGAGCTTAATGAGTTTGTCATTGACTTTGTGCATCGATCATTAATCCAGTCTCAAGCGCTAGCAGACTTCATCGATGATTAGACACCAGGATACCAAGACGAAGCAAGTGTATCAGAGGAAGCTGTGTGGACAGTCTTTTGTGATGGATCTTGGGGTTCCTTCGGAGCAAGAGCTGCTGCCATCGTTATCTCACCTTCAAAAATGATGACCTCGTATGCAGCCAACCTAGAGTTTCAGTGTACCAATAATATTGCAGATTACGAAGCTATACTCCTTGGTTTGCGGAAGCTTAAATCTGATTCCCAAGTAATAATAGCCCATTTTTACAAAAATAGGAAAGCGTGAAATCCAAAATTAGAAAAAATATCTTAACACAGTCTGAAAAATGGAGGGGTCTTTCAAAGGGTTTTCTGTAAAAAACACTCCAAGAGAAGATAATGATAATGCTAATCTGCTAGCTAAATCAGCGCCCTAGGGGCTACCTCTTCCTCTCGAAATCTTCTTGGAGGTCCTCAGAGCACCTTCGGTTGATCTCATCAAAAGAGTTGTGTTGACAATTTCTCCAACACACAACAAAGATTAGAGAACATAAATTATAATGTTTCTTCAAGGAAATCATCTTTCAGACGATGAAGCTTATGTCAAGACAATGCAAGCGAGCACAAGACCATACAAAATTATAGAAGGGGAGTTGTTTAAGTTGGTGTATGTTCACCCATCCTAAAATGTCTTTCAAGGACTAAGGGACAAGAGCTAATGAAGGATATTCACTCCAATATATGTGGAGCACACATTGGGTCTAGAGCACTATTGGGAAAGGTAATTCGACAAGGGTTTTATTAGCCGAAGGCTGCTTTAGATGCAGTAGAATTGGTCCAGAAGTGTGACAATTGCCAAAGATGTGCTAGGGACCAAAAATAGCCTTCGCCTGACTCAAATCCAATCAACATGGCCATTACAAAGATGGGGTATGGATCTAGTTGGCCCACTGTCACCAGCGCAAGAAAATTTGAAATATGTTGTTGTAGTAGTTGAATACTTCTCCAAGTGGATTGAAGTTAAACCCTTGGTAACAATAACTTTAGCTACAATTTAAAAATTCTATTAGCAAAACATTGTTTGCGGCTTCAGAGTGGCAAAATCATTAATCGTCGAAAACATAACTCAGTTCGATTCTGAAGAATTCAGATCTTTTTTCCGTCAAGTCAGTACAAATATATACTTCGCATCTGTCAGACATCTATAGTCTAATCACTACCGGAATCGTAGGCTTTGCCGAGTGTTGTATTCTTTGCCGAGTGTCTTTTGTCGGGCCTCGGCAAACAAGGCTTTGCCGAGTGCCGCACTCGGTAAAGTTAGGCACTCGGCAAAGCGACCTATACCGAGTGCTGAACACTCGGCACAGGGCGACACTCGGCAAAGACAACTTTGCCGAGTGTCAAACTCTCGGCAAAGGGGGCTCTCGGCAAACGGCCGTCAGCGGCCGTCCCAAAGCTGACGGCCGTCAGTCTTTGCCGAGAGTCAACGGCTGGCACTCGGCAAAGAGGTTCTGTGCCGAGCGCCACATAGTAGGCACTCGGCAAAGCATACTTTGCCGAGTGTCATCTCTAGACACTCGGCAAAGTATATTTTTATTTTTTTTATTTTTGTCTCTCAAAATTTTTGTGGTATGTTCCTACACTATGTAGACCTACATGTATCATTTGTGGACAATTTTAACAGAGTTTTCAATCGTTAGTAGATTTAGTTTGTTTATTTGAATTTCTTCGGAAAATTTAGATTTGAACTGCAGATCACTCGAAACTTGGAAAATCGTGCATGCAAAAATGATATCCATGCTACTTAGCATAAATTACGACCGATTTCAGGAGCGGACCGGAAACTTCGAGCACCATGCTCACTCAACATGACTGTAAACTTGCCATCTAGGTGTTTAAAAATTGTATAAAACAGAAACAAAGTCAGAAAATCATGAAACCTGTCCACGTGTCATGATATCATATGTAGAGGCTGTGATAAAAATTTGAAAAAGTTTCGAGAAAGCTGTAACGCACTATGTGTACAAACCTAAGAGATCCACATTGAAACTCTATGATTTCATGTGTGGTTCTCTTAGGTTTCTACACATAATGTCTCACAACTTTCTCCAAACATTCTAAATTTTTTATCACAGACTCTACATATGATATCATGACATGTGGACAAGTTTCATGATTTTCTAAGTTTGTTTGTGTTTTATAAATTTTTTAAACAGTTGTATGGCAAGTTCACGGCCATGTTGAGTGAGCATAGTGCTCGAAGTTTCCGGTCCGCTCCTGAAATCGGTCGTAACTTGTGCTATGTAGCATGGATATCATTTTTGCATGCACGGTTTTCCAAGTTTCAAGTGACCTGCAGTTCAAATCTGAATTTTCCGAAGAAATTCAAATAAACAAACTAAATGTACTAGCTATAGAAAACACTGTTATAATTGACCCAAAATGGTATATGTAGGTCTATATAGTGTAGGAACATACCACAAAAATTTTTGGTTGGCAAAATAAAAAAATAAAAATGTACTTTGCCGAGTGTCCAAAAAAGACACTCGGCAAAGACTCTCTTTGCCGAGTGCCAGCCTGGCAGCACTCGGCAAAAACAATAAGTTAAGGTTTTGCCGAGTGCCTGTCAGTCGGCACTCGGCAAAATGTATTTTAAAATTTTTAATAAATGCTTTGCCGAGTGCCTCAGACCTGGCACTCGGCAAAGCCGTCTTTGCCGAGTGCCAGATCGCGGGCACTCGGCAAAATGTACTTTAAAATTTTTAAAAAATTCTTTGCCGAGTGCCCGCGATCTGGCACTCGGCAAAGCCGTTGAATAATACAACCGTCGTCTTCCTCTCTTCTTCTCTGCGCTCACTTCGTTTCTTCTTTTCAACCACGCCGCCACCCACGCCGCCACCACGCCGTCGGGCCGGCGCCGCCACCCACGCCGCCACCACGCCGTCGGGCCCGCGCCCACGCCGCCACCACGCCGCCGGGCGCCGCGCCCCGCCCCCACGCCGCCGGGCCGCGCCCCGCCGCCCCCACGCCGCCAAGCGCCACCGCCCCCACTGCCACCAAGCGCCGCCCCCCTGCCACCAAGCACCGCCGCCCCTGCCGTGCCATCTCCGCCACTCCCCGCTCCGGCCATCAACATCCTCCCTGCGCAGACCGAGGTTAGAATAATGTGTATTAGATAATCCTAATACACACCCTTAAATTAGGATTTAATTCTTGTTAAGTTTGGATCATGCAAGTAGAAATAGATCTTTGAATCATGCAAGTAGAAATAGATCGACATTCTCTAGGGTGCGCTAGATCTTGTGAGCCATATTGAGACTAGGGACAAGCCTCGGGAGCAAGCCTCGGCACATCCCATACGAGGCACTCGGCAAGGAATAAGACCGAGGCGCGCCATCGTTGCCAAGCCTCGGCACATCCCATACGAGGCAGAAGGTGACATCCCTCCGAAGACCTTGCAGAGTAGCGTAGATCGCTAGCACCAAGGAGAAAGTTGAAGGGTCAGCCATGCCGAAGTCACCCACCAAGCCGCCGTGCGTTGTCACCTTCTGCCGTCCAACAACGCACCAATCCAGAAGCCCCAAACCTTAGAGCCCCAACGCCGGTCGAGCACTAGCGAAAGACCCCAAGAAGGCCAAGGCGAGGGTTCCCGCATGGGGGTGAGAGGTCTAAAGACGGCACCCTCAACAGGGTAGGACTGGCGCCCGCGGGCGTCACTACTGTCCGCCCGAAAGCGAGCATGGCTTTCGCCGGAGGACCTCCCACCACACGTGCCAATGCACGGAGCCAGCCAGCCCTCCCCACACCATAGGCCGAAACGAGAGGCGGGGACATGAATCTAGCTGGAGAGGCTCATGGTTCGACCCTAGCCCCACGACCCACCACCTGCAGAAGGCGCCGTTGACAGTCGTAGATCCGCCGACGACCAACGCCCCTGACCCAGGCAAACCACGCCGCCGCCGTAGCGAGCCAGCCCCGCTGGCCAGCCACAGCCACGCGAGCGCAGGCATCGCCGCCACGAGTCAGTCGTGCGAGCCACCACGCCACCCGCCCATGCTAGCAGGGAGGAGCAGTAGACAACGACCAGCCTCCTAGATTAGGCTAGCTAGCTCGCTGATCCGGCCTTCCCAACGGCGGTCCAGGTCGTCGTCCACCTCCAGGTCCGATCCTGCCCCTTCTGCAGCCACCCGGGCAGCGTCCAGTGCGACATCTTTCTCAAGGAACGCCGGCCGTTCGCCGTGGCTGCGGTTGGCACGACCGGCACGACAACGACTGTGGCTGGCGTGGTGACGACGACGGCCGTGGCTGGGCGCCATCGACTCTGGCTATTCTAGGTTGTGGCGGCCTGGAGAGGTTGGAGCGTGTGAGTGACAGTTGCGAAGATGATGCTCTCATTTCAGTGGCAACGAGTGTGGCGCACAGGCAAGGTGTTACTGGTTCCGTGTGCCCATCTCCTGGGTAGTGGTGGTGGTGCGCGTGCGCCGCCCACGGCGCGTAGGGGACGACGGCGGAGGGGAGAGGGAGGCGGTGGTGGTACTGGTGGTGCACGACGGGCGGGTCGGGTCGGCACCGCCAGTCGATGAAAAGCCTGCCGCGCGCCGCCTCGCTGATGCCGCGGCCGAAGGAGACTGTGTCCCCGGCGTCGAGGCGCTTCTCCTTGACGAAGCGGCTCCAGCCCTTGGTCATCACGTAGCTCTGGCTACTGTTCCAGTAGGAGTAGCGGAAGCGCCAGGGTTTCCCCGTGCGGTCCTCGAAGCTGAGCAGGAGGCCCTTCTCGTTCGCCGCCGCGTCCAGCGGGAAGTACTTCTCCGAGTGCTGCTTCGGGATCACCAGCCGGTTCAGCTTCCCGACGTCGCTCGGCGTCACCACCTTGTCGAACATGTGCTCCTTCTCCACCGTCGCATGCTGCTGCTGGTGGTGCTGGTTGTGCTCAGCAGCCGCCCTCTCCTCTCCGCCGCCCGACCGGGTCGCGGGCGGGGGAGCGGTGAACTCCATCGATCTCCGATCGACGACCGGCGATCGGTCGAGATCGAGCCGGCCGTCCGTCGAGGTAGCAAGTCGAACGTAGGTCGTAGACGCCGGCCGATCGATCGACGCTGCTGCCGCTACCGCCTCCGCGTTGAGACTTTACTTTGTTTTGGAGGTCGGGTAAAAACCAGAGGTGGGTGTTGGATCAAGATCGCTGGCGAAAAATTGGAGCTGCCTCGAGTCTGGGTGTGTTGAGGCCCGGGAACGATAGCGCGTCTCAGTCTTCCTCCTTTTGTGCCAGGTGTAAGGTATAGGCGTCATCGTGCTCTTTTGGCCGTGTGCGGCCCGTCTGGCAAAGTCGGAGCTGCTTTTACCTTGTGTTGAGCTCGGCAACGATGACTCTGAATGTGCTTTAGATAATCCTAAATGCTCTCAAAACCCTGCGCAGACCGAGGTTAGAATCATGTGTATTAGATAATCCTAATACACACCCTTAAATTAGGATTTAATTCTTGTGCTCACTTGTTCTCAGCACTAATTAGATTGCTCTATTACCTTTGCAGTGTATACTTTAGGTGATTTTTTTGTTACTGTGTGCATGTCAGCCATTGTGCTGTTAGTGTTATTTGCAGGTTTTAAAAACCTCAACGTACAGGGGAGGTGCTGTCGATTTTTTTTTGTATTAATAGACTTGTGTTTCTTTTTTACAGAGAAGATACTTGTCTTCCTAGCCGCTGCGGGTCTGCCTGCACCGCGTCGCGTCGCCACTGCACCGACCCGCCACAGCCCCACTAGCCTGACTCCACCGCCACCCTAGGTATAACCTCTATTTCCGCATCATGGTCGTAGATCACGTAACCCAGTTAGGCGTCTCCCGTTCGAAAGTGATACGGTGTAGATATGCAGATCTTTGCATATCTACAAATGTATCAGTTTCGAATTGTCCACGTTTTTTGGACAGCCCGCGGTTGCGTAGATGGTGTTAGTTTCCATGCTCTACTCCGGTCCGAGAAAGAGTTTCGGCGTCACCTCCCTGTTGTTCTTCGGACAGTACACTCTCCCTGCCAGGACGTGTATCCGGAGAACAGCGGGGAGGTGCTGCCGAAATTCTATCTCGGATCGGAGTAGAGCATGGAAACTAACTCCATCTACGCAACCGCGGGTGGGATTAGGACCTATCCTCACCTATTAGAAGGTAGGAACGTAGTGTACATGCATTACATGTCTATATTAAACTATACTCGGTTATATATGTTAGAGGATGGAGGACCGTGAGTGGATGTTCGTGTTGCGCTGGCCACAGATGGGTTCAATCCCTATGGAATGACCGCTGCCCCATACACATGTTGGCCCGTGTTCGTTATCCCCATCAATCTCCCCCCCGGCGTATGCTTTCAAAGACAGAACATATTCGTGTCGTTGATAATTCCTGGACACCCGGGGAATAAAATGGGCGTGTACATGGAGCCTTTGATTGATGAATTGGTCCGTGCTTGGGAGGAAGGGGTATGGACGTACGACCGAGCTACGAAGACAAACTTCAAAATGCATGTTTGGTACCAGTACTCCATGCATGACTTTCCGGCGTATGGGCTATTTTGCGTCTGGTGTGTTCACGGTAAGTTCCCATGCCCAGTTTGCAAGGAAGCTCTTAGGTTCATTTGGTTGAAGAAGGGTGGCAAATATTCGTCATTCGATAAACATCGACAATTTCTCCCTCCTGACCATGCATTCCGACAAGACATCAAGAACTTTACGAAAGGTGTCGTGGAGACAGACCGCCCACTTGCAATGATGACTGGTACCGAAGTTCGCGAACAGATAGATGGTCTCGTGGCCAACCCAGAAGGTGGTTTTGTGGGATATGGTGAGCAACATATGTGGACACATAAGTCGGGCTTGACTCGGCTCCCCTATTATGATGACCTGCTCCTTCCACACAACATTGACGTGATGCACACTGAAAAGAATGTCGCCGAGGCACTTTGGGCGACAATTATGGAGATTCCTGATAAGTCAAAGGATAACGTAAAGGCAAGAGTGGATCTGGCAGAGTTATGTGATAGACCAAACCAAGAGATGAAGCCGCCTAGTGGTGGTAAGACATGGAGAAGGCCTAAGGCCGATTTCGTCCTGAGCAGGGCCCAGAGGAAGGAAGTACTACAGTGGATCAAGATGTTAATGTTCCCTGATGGGTATGCAGCTAACCTTAGTAGGGGGGTGAACTTATCTACTCTGTGACTCTTAGGGATGAAGAGTCATGACTTCCACATATGGATTGAACGAATTCTTCCGGCGATGGTTCGAGGCTATGTCCCTGAGCATGTCTGGCTAGCGCTTGCAGAGTTGAGCTATTTCTTCCGCTAGCTTTGTGCAAAAGAGTTAGCTCGGACCATGATTGCAGACTTGGAAAGGATGGCACTCGTGTTACTGTGTAAGCTGGAGAAGATCTTTCCACCCGGCTTCTTCAATCCGATGCAGCATTTGATTATTCATCTCCCATATGAGGCACGAATGGGGGGGCCCGTGCAGGGACGTTGGTGCTATCCAATCGAGAGATGTCTAAAGAGTATCCGAAAGAAATGTAGAAATAAATACAAAATCGAGGCTTCCATTGCAGAGGCATACATACTAGAGGAGGTGTCAAACTTCACAACAACTTACTATGGTGACAAACTGCCGAGCGTGCATAATCCACCCCCTCGTTACAATGATGGCGGCAATGAATCGAACCTCAGCATTTTTCGAGGGCAACTCGGAAGCGCGAGTGGTTCGACCACCAAGACCCTGAGACATGAAGAGTGGCGCCATATCATGCTATATGTATTGACCAACCTTGAAGAGGTGACGCCATACATGGAGCAATTTCTTCATGAATTCTGGCGTCGATCAAGGGACCCAACTCCACAGGAATATGATACCCTTCTTAGAAAGGGTGCGGGAAATGGATTGCCCGATTTCATTTCCTGGTTTAAACATAAGGTACGTGCTTAGTTTGTTATTCCAAGTTGCTCTTACGTGCGAATAATATAACAATCTAGCGTGTTTGAACTTGCAGGGCCAAAGAGAGCCGTCTATGAGTGCCGAGTTGAGACAAGTAGCCAATGGCTTTGCCTATAGGGTCAGGAAATTTTCTAGGTATGACATCAATGGATACCGTTTTCGCACAACAAGCTACGACCAAAGTTGGCCCAATCGAAAAACCACGTGTTCTGGAGTCTTTACGCCCGGGCTTGACGAGGTCGAGTATTATGGAAGAATTGAAGAAATATATGAACTCAATTTTTATGGTTCCAAACCTCTTACTCCAGTGATATTCAAATGTCATTGGTTTGACCCTGAAGTTACGAGACGGACACATTCTAATCTTGGGATAGTCGAAATTCGACAGGATTCCACCTTAACAGGAGACGATGTCTACATTGTGGCCCAACAGGCCACACAAGTGTATTATCTTCCATATGTGTGCCAAACGAAACAACATCTTAAGGGTTGGGATGTTGTGTATAAGGTATCACCGCACGCTAAATTACCTGTTCCAAACGATGAAGATTATAACTTAGACACGGACACATATGACGGAGAGTTCTTCCAAGAAGATGGGCTCGAAGGGCAATTTGAGATAGACTTAACCGAAGCGATCGGAATGGAAGTAGATATTGAAATGGTTGTTGATGACGAGGATGATGAGGTGCAAAATGAGAATGACTTAGAAATACTTGAAGGCAATGCCAATGACGAAGTTGCGCCTTCAGATGATGTTGACTATGAAATGGTTGATAGTGATGATGACACTTATGATCCGGCTAACCCGGACACATATGAAGATTATTTTTAATCGATGTAATGCTATATTTCATTTATTTTGCATATGTTTCTAAATACATATTTTTTTATCTGTGCTTAATTGTTTACTCTTAATTGCAGGTTGTTGGACAAAGATGGTGGGCGGTGGGACGAGGACGAGGAGGGGGAGGGGGAGGGGGAGGAGGAGCACCCGTAGGACGGAGGAGGAGGCGCAGCAGGACGACGCCGTACAGCAGCAGGTGGAGCAGCAAGCCGCTGTCGATGCGGCACAGCAGGACGACGACGATGCGGCGCAGCAGGACGACGACGACGACGACGCCGCTCAGCAGGACGTCTCAGGTTCTGGCTCCTCAGGTTCGAGGAGTATCTACCTGCGAGGTCCCGCGAGCCTACCTAAGCGACCCATACTTCGTGACAGACGTCCGCTCATACGACCCGATGGAGAGAGGTAGGTAACTTTAGATGTTGTTGCTGCTTTTTCATATTATATGTTCAAATTAATAATAGAAACTAATACTTCA
Organism: Zea luxurians; assembly: GCA_029449295.1. NCBI lineage: Eukaryota > Viridiplantae > Streptophyta > Magnoliopsida > Poales > Poaceae > Zea > Zea luxurians. The sequence goes on from JAOPSE010000362.1 coordinate 81,034, forward strand.
TCTTAATCACTTCGACAGGTCTTGGATGGTTTTGGAGACTGCAGGGGGTCACGGCCGCAACCCCAATGGCATCCTCGGCCTTCTATGCCGGGAACACTTCCCTGGGCTTGTCGAGTACGCCGGAGTGACGAGCCCAGCATACACCTTCGACCACTACGCCGTCGCCCCCGATGCAGTAGATCGGGACGGCAGACAATTCAACAACAAGGCGGAGCGGGTCAAGCAAGAGCTGTGGGTAAGTCTTCCTCGCACTATATTGTTTAATAAGTCGCATTTGTTGCATATTCTTTAAATAATGTATGGATACATCGTCTTTGTATGTAGGATTTCTTCAGGTGCGATGCTGGATACGAGGCCAGGGCGGATGTGGTGTCTACGACGTGCTGTAAGAAGCTCGTCGTGGACATGCACTACGAGGCGCGCATCCAGGCCATCGTCACTTACCACAGCTCCATCCTTGGGGAGAAGGTGAACAAGAAGGACGCCCGAACCATGTCATTGACTGCGGACCAGTACTTGCAGGTAAATACAAAACTTTATTATTGGTACTAAATATGCTTATTCTTATCTTCTGATATGCGGTGTACTTATATTTTTTTAGATGATTCCTCATTGGTGCGCCGCGCATCCTGAGTGCTGGGAGAAGATGGTGCAGAGGTGGTGCTCGGCTGAGTGGGACGAGGCGCACAACGCTAGCCGGGAACGGCGTTTGCTGATGCAAGGTCCCTCCCACCATCAAGGCAGCCGCAGCCTGGGCAAATACGCGGAAGCATGGGTACGCGCTCTTTTTTATTTAGGTATATAACTTTCGATTAGACATGATTTCTAACCATATCGTTGGTTTTCTCGCAGTCGGCGGCACATGGTGGCGCGCCTTGCTCCACGTTCTCGGCATATGCCATGGCCCACAAGGGGAAGGCGACGTCCGACGTCACCTACAACCCGGATGACGGGCCCGAGGCGTACACCAACCCCGCCATCCACAGCCGACTCAGTGAGTACACCGCAATGGCCAAGGAGGTCCATGGGCCAGATTACGATCTGAGGACCGAGGACATCGACGGAGATGTCCTCATGAGGGTCGGAGGAGGCAAGAGGCATGGGCGGTACTGGATTGCCGACGGGGCAATCGACTCGTCCTCCACTCCCACTCTCTCTCAGGTGCGAGCAAGGAGCACGAGCGCGAGCCCAGCCATACGACCTCGGCAGGACACCTCACAGCATCGTATCCAGCAACTCCAGGTTATTCCTTATCTATTCATCGTTCATTAATTTTTATATATCTTCTCTTTGCATTATCGTAACATTAGGGCGAAATATTACAGACTCAGCTAGATGATGAGAGGAGGCAACGTGAGGAGCTGGAGAAGAGGATGGCGGAGATGTTCGCGTACATGCAGAGCCTTGGCGCCGCACAGGGTCATGCTCCACCACCTCCGTTGTTCCCTACAACTGACCCTGCTGAGTTCACTACTCCTGTGAGTATCAAAATTTTAGTACTGCATGATATATATTCATATGTTCTCACACATACAATCTATTCTCTATGCAGGGTCAATCGGCGGCGTCGAACAACCCTCATGCTTCGTCCAGCCCTTCGCCGAACCAGTCCAGATGCCCACCTCGTTGATGATCCAGACTTGGTCTTGTGAGTGTTGGTGATGTTTGGCTAGTGACACTTTGTGATATATATGTGACGGTTGATGATGTTTGGCTAGTGATCCAGACTTGGTAAATACACATACTTATATTTGTGAGACTTATATTAGTGACACTTTGTGATATATATGGTGTTGATGATAAATGTGTTCATTCTGTGATGCGATTGATATATAATGTGATGTGAATGATATATATCTTTTGTTTGTTTGGATGGAACAGCAAAAACAAATAAAAAAGGGACATCCTGGTCACTTTGCCGAGTGTAACACTCGGCAAAGGGTTCTTTGCCGAGTGCTATGACCATGGCACTCGGCAAAGAAGGCAACCTGGGAACCGGTAAAGCCATCTTTGCCGAGTGCTGACCATGGCACTCGGCAAAGAAGGCAACCTGGGAACCGGTAAAGCCGTCTTTGCCGAGTGCTGAAAATGGCACTCGGCAAAGAAGGCAACCTGGGAACCGGCAAAGACATCTTTGCCGAGTGCTGAAAATGGCACTCGGCAAAGAAGGAAACCTGGGAACCGGCAAAGATGTCTTTGCCGAGTGCCACTGCCAAGGCACTCGGCAAAGGGTCTGGCAAAGGGGCCCACTGGAGGGTTCTTTGCCGAGTGCCAGTCCACGAGACACTCGGCAAATAAACCTCCTTTGCCGAGTGTCGCCGTGGGCACTCGGCGAAGGATCCGTCACCGTCACTTGGCGCCGTGACGGTGACTTTTCTTTGCCGAGTGCCCGACAAAAAGTACTCGACAAAGATGCTGTTGCCGATGTACAGTTCGCCGAGCGTTCTTTGCCGAGTGTTACACTCGGCAAAGCATTTGCCGAGTGTAAAATAGCCTTTGCCGTGTGTCTCAGACACACGGCAAAGAAGCTGATTCTGGTAGTGAATGGACTAGCTGAAAGGGCAATTAGTATCATATTACTATGAATCATGGGATCACTTTTCAACTTGCTGAAGGGAAGGTGGCCAAACAAATGGATCAAAGTGGTGTGGAACCATAATACTTCAGTATCTAGATCCACATGTTTTACCCCATTCACGCTTCTTTATGGAGAAAAAGCAATGTACCCAGAGGAGGCGGAGATAGGATCATATGAAACTGTTGTCACAACCGAGGACAAAGCCAACCAAAAAGTTTCAAAAGATGCAATAGAAGGGATCTAACTTCAAGCAATTGAACACATTAACAAATATCAGGTCGAAACAACAAGGTGGCGACGCAGAAATGTGAAATTGAAAACATAAAGCCAGTTCATTTCATGCTCCGAAGGATAGCCAATTTAGAAACAACACCAAAGCTTCAAGTCAAATGAGATAGACTTTTTTTGGTTGCGTCTTCAAATAGGCCAGGATCCTACAGGCTAAAGGATGTGGATGGAAGCTTCCAAGATCCTAGAATTCTGATGAGCTTCGAAGATATTATGTATAATGTTCATGTAGCTTTTCTTTTTTTCTTCTTTCTTTCATATTGGCACCCTTTTTCCTTTCAAAGGGAGGAAAGTTTTTTAATGGGGCCATATCTATAACACATGTAACTTCGTCCCACTAGGTATAATTGCACATCCCTCCATGATGTAAAATGTAAATCTGAGACTACACCATCGAGTGTAGTAAGAAAAAGAGAGAAGATAGATCTCAAAGTCCTTCAAATGAAGGTAGGATCAAAGCACCTAGTAAAGGTGCCGAAGGCTTTAAAGTCATTCCTAAGGGAATGCAGGGTCTAAGAAATCACCTAGTAAAGGTGAAAAGGCTCAGAAGTCATTCCTAAGGGAATGCAAAGTCAGAGAAATCACCTAGTAAAGGTGAAAAGGCTTAGAAGTCATTCCTAAGGAAATGCAACATCATTTATATTATGTTCTATCTTGTGAATCATCTAAGCCCCTAAGTGGTGTTTTGGTAATTAATGACAACTGATTGTGGACTAACAATTCCTAGAGAAATAAGAATGCAGGATTGGACCACAGGAAACAGTAAAATCTTTGAGACTTATAACCATTAATTGTGGATCAAGTGAAGGCAAAGGTAAAATATAGGTTTTGTTTTTGCCGGTCAGCAGGTGTTTAGAGAAGAAATTGACCGAATTAATACGATAGACAGTCGTACTATTAAGAGGGGTCAATGAACTTGATCGGTGTAAAACTTAGTGCCTTGTAGAGCATAAATGGTCGCATTTGCATGAGGTCTAACAACACTTCATTTTTCAAAATACAAAATCTTTTGAAAAAGCGCTAAATATCAACTATGTGGTCGGTGGACCGTCTGGGCCAGCAGGCCGGACGGTCCACGACTATGCCAGAGCAGTCTACTGGCGCCCTGCCTGCCTCTAGCGCATAAGATGAATTGAGTTTGGGTAGGGATAGTGTGTTTTTGAGTCCTTGCACTACAGAGCGTTCGGGGTTTTTAGCCGGACGGTAAGTGGTCCGTGTGCGGACCGTCCGGCCATGAATGGTGGATAGTCCGCTCAGATTGTTTTAACTAACCAGTGCTCTGATATTCCAAGTTGATAGGTCCCGGACCGTCTGGCCCAGGAGGGCGGACCGTCCACGCTTGACTTTTTCTGACAGCACTGACATGTTTCAAACGGTCTTTATAGCCGTTACTAGTATGGCAGACCGTCCGACGATGGGGCACAGACCATCCGCGTGTGCGCAAAAGTTGTGCTAGTTGCACATAACAGCTAGGTTTGAGTTGTGGGCTATAAATAGAAGTTGATCTCATGTGTGAGGGTTCTCTTAGCCACTCCTAGCATACATTCAGCTCATTTGCGATCCTCTAACTCAAACTCTCACACTCGTTGCTTGAGATCGCATTCTAGTGAGTGATTGAGAAGTTCTAGTGCATTTGCATCCTTTATGATCTTTTAAGGCACTAGGTGGTACACCGGGCAAGCGTCATCGACTTGTTACTCTTGGAGGTTGCTGCCTCCTAAACGACTTGGGTGTTGTCTCCGTCGAGCTCTCTGTGAAGATTGTGGAGGAGCCACGGTGTTGATTGTGAGGGGTTTGCGCCCACCTCGCCAGAGCGGTAAAGGCGACACAAGTGGAATTGAAGTATTGAGTGAGTTCTTGTCCACTTGGCTCAAAGATCAAGCCGTGTATTGATAGAGGAGCAAGTGAGAGCTTGAATTCCACCTCAACGTGGATTAGGGGTGATCGACAAATCACCGATACCACGGGATAAATTTCGATGTCATTCTCTCACCTATTCTCATTACTTGCAAGTAGTTAGTAACTTGTGTATTGTCTATCTTTTGTAGTGTTAGCATAAATTGCTCATTATATTTTGTTGACCTATCAAGGCTAGTAAATTTATATCTCTTGTTGTTTTGATTAAATTTCTCTAGTGTATTTTATTTTAGTCAAAACCGTCTATTCACCCCCCTCTAGCAGGTGTCCTAGATCCTACATATCTTCATCACTACATATTCATGAACATACATTATTGCATCATCTAATACACTTCCATAAGCATCTTCATCAAGTAGACATCATGGCATCATGGCATCGAGCATTCATGTCACTCACACAAAAAAACTCAAAAGATCTTCGAGCGGAAGGCGGAATCAATACTCAAAAGACTTTGAATGCTTCATTTTATCACAGAAGACAGCTTCAGATCAACACAAGACCCGAAAGCTTCGTTGATTTGTTTTGTGTGAAAAGAAGGGAAGGTATTTTTTGTCGTCGGCTCAAAAAATGTTATTCTGGTTTCACCCACAACAAAGCAGCACAACATAGGTAACAATAAGTTTTTCATACATTCATATTGTTTTGCATGTTATAGTTTATATATTACAACTTTATGTGACAAAAACACCAACAAACAACCCTAAATGCCATCACTCCCATTTGCTTTAAGCTTCGACATCTCTACAATCATCGTTGTCCTACAAAAAGGTGTAAGTATATAAGTACACTAGAAAAAAGGTGAGTAGCAAATCTTACAAGAAAAGGTTTAACCTATACCTCTTCCAAAGGTTCTCTAGCTTCGGCACCAGCGAGTTCCCTACCAGCCTACATCAAAATCAATGTAATGTATCTGTTGGCCACACTTCAGGCCACACTCGATGTTGTTGTTATATCATTCAAAGAAATGTCAAAGTTTGGCTTGCTAACACTTTTCAGATGAGAGCATCCGGATTTCTCTAGAATTGAAGCTATGGCACGGAAAGCAACAAGAGTGCAAAAATCGCCTTGGCTGCTCATCACCTCGCTAAAACATCTACTTCTTCTTTTCCCCATTTTAGAGCTCCGGGCACATCGTCAGAGGCGTGGTTAACTTCTCCCGATGTCGTGCCAATTGAATGGAACACTTCGTGGAGGCATTTGGAGCATCGGGAAACTATTTCAAAATAGATGTGTAACACCCCAGGTGTTACCATGGCCATGGCACAGCTATGCACTAATGACTGTGATCACATGTGGAAGTAACTTGAGAAGAAGAGCATCAAAACCTTGGAGACCATGTATTAACCAAGAATGTGAATGACCAAAAGCATTACCCAAGCCTTTGTACAATTATCACCTTGGGCAAAAGAGGATTAAACCCTAGACCCCTCTTAAGCCCCTAACTCCTAAAACCCTGGAAAAAAAGGGGGAAAGGTTAAGCAAATGTGCAAATCATGAGCTAACCATTAGCCAAAGTTTAAATAACATTATAATCTACAAAATACAGAGAGGAAACATTGCAAAAAGACCCCTTAAAGAACCCCAAATCCATTCCTTAAGTGGAGAGAGAGCTAGAGCTCTCTAATTCAATCTAAGTCAAATTTTGAACCTAATCTAAAGATCCACCGTGTTCACTTAGTAAATGGCACCAAAACCACTTGAGTTGAATACCAAAAATGTGTCATACCACCTAAGGCACCCACAGGAAAAAGTTGAAACCGAGCCTAAGACGTTTGACATGATTTGGCATGGTTTTTTTCGCGAGGTGGGCAGAGGGACAAGCCAGATTTGGCGTCCGCATATCTCCCTACCTAGGGCATATCTGCCATGGGGACTCACACATAAGAGGTAGCCCTAGATGCCAGGAAGAGACCTGCGTCGGATTTTTGCCAAGATTCGCACGCTAGCGATCTCAGCGAGCTGTTGAACACGGGCAGAAGAACACTTCCACGTGTTCGACGCGCTCTGAGCGCGCCAGAGCACGCCTACGCCCGACCCCGCGTGCCCCGTGCCGCGCTGAGCCGTGCCCAGGTCCCCTGCTCGCGCCCGTGCCTATAAAGCCCCCCTCAGGCGTCGACCGTACTCCTCCGCGCACTCTCGACCTCACCGGAGCCCGAAACCACCGGCGTTTGCCCTGCACACGGCGTGCCCGCGGTCACCTGAGCCCCTGCCACCGTAGACCGGCCAACAGAGCCTTTCCCAGCCACGCCCGACCCTTGGAAGAGACCGTGCATGCCTCGGTGAAGCTCCCCGAGCAAGGAATCGGACTTTGCTTCGCTAGAGAAGCCAGTCCACGGTCGCCAGACTTCACCCGATCGCCGGTGAACGTAGACCAGGTAAATCTCTGCCCCATTCTTTGATTTCTTGTGCACATAGCCTCTACGTCATGCCATGGAGCTCATCGTGCTATTTGATTGAACTAGATCGCTGTGGTTTAGCCGGAACACCCGCCGCCGTCGAGATCACCCGCCTGCGCTCGTGGACCGGCCGATTCCGGCCACCACCGCCGTCGAGTCGTACATCGCTGTGACCGCCAGGACCTCCAGAAGCCAACCCCGCCCCTTGCCGGCCCTCTCTCACCGCCGGTAAGCCGCGCCGCCCTTTTCTTTCCCGCGGGTACTGTTTGCATTAGGGGAAGGACCTCGGGGAAGAAGAAGGAACGGTCGGGGGGGTTTGAACTATCAGTGACTCAGGGGAATAGTAGCACAGGGGTAGAAATGAGTGGATTGATTCAGAAAGAACCCAGGGTCTTCGGTGCAAAGTAGTTTTCCAGGAAACCTTTTAAAAATTCTGATTTAAATCCAAACAGAACTTGAAAAATCCATAACTTCAGTTTGGTTTACCCAAATCGAGTCAAACCAATTTTGCCAGATCCTAGATAATGTAAACTACTTAGGAAAAATATAAAACCCCTAAGTGTTTAGGTTTACCTTGCAAGGATAAAAACTCGATTCGAATCGTCTGCTTCTCGCAGCTAATGAGACTGCTTGATCCTTTGTACTGCATTGAGTAACAAGTGGAAATGTGATGATGTGGCAAAAGATGTTGATTGCTAAATTTGCTTGATACCATGAATGAGTAGATAGTACACATCTAGTCTTAAGAGAGTCACACTAAAACTTGACAAAGCTAAAACTTAATTTATAAACTCAGCTAGTGCTTTTTGGCAACCAAACCCCACAGCCAAACAGCTGCATGTCTAGAGGTAGAGGAGTAGACTCCTCACACCGGGTAAGTCTAGCTGAGTATTAGTATACTCAGCCTTGCTTGTGGCATAATTTTTTTTACAGGTTCTCTAGAGGACATGGTTGCTGGAGTGACTTGGCCGTCCATCTTGCCACCGGGTTGGACAGTCGAGTGGGATCCTGCCTCGGCTGAGGAGGAGCATGAGGAGTGATGGGATAGGCTTCCCCATCTCTCTGTTTATTTATCGTTAGTTTTATTCCGCTGCACTTAGAACAATGATGACTACTTTTGCAAAAACTCCGATGATGATGTAATAAATTTAATACTCCTTAATGTATGGTTTTATGCTTTATTGTATTTGCTCTGTGACTCACCATCGAGTGAGACTGTGGTACTTGATCCTGTCAGTGGCCTCGTCGGACTAGATCCGAGGGATTGACGGGTTATTCCCATTTAAGTGTGGTCTAGCCTCTAAGGCGGGACTTAGACACTTAAGTTGGAATAATTCGAGTAGTTCCGCCACAGCTGGTATCGGAGCTCGTACCACCACAGAGGAATCAATAAATTATAAATACCATCCTTTTTCAAAGTAAAACTGGTTAGAGACAAATGTTGGATAGATTGTTAGGGCGATAAGGATAGACCGAGGACATGAAGCCTTAGGATGATAGAGGGGTAGCTAGGTGGCTAATTAAGTAAGCCCTACAGGCCACTATCAGGGATGGGAGTTCCTTCCTATTCCCTCTAAGTTGGTGTGAGGTCGTTCAGGACGAGCATGCATGCATTCTTAATTAAACTAATTCATAATCGGGTGAGAACTTAAATATACAATGATGACAAATTAAGTACACCTAGTACCATTGTCGTAGTTATAGAGAGGCTGAGTTGTGGTCCCTTTTTCTTTTTATAATTCTTTTCTTTTTTTACTTACGCTTAACCGTACACAGATGACTTCTCACGGATCCTCGGACGAAGGGAATGCGCAGTCCCACACTGACGGGCTGGCACGAGAGGGTTTTCCCCATATTTTGTGGGAGGTACTTCAGGGAGCAGGTTACATGACACCTCCCCAGTACGCGGTGCAGTTGTTCAAGAAGCACCGAGTGCCCCGCTGTAGGGTGAGGATGACCCTAGAGCCTCATCCCCTGCAGCCAGGCTGGCGTTCGCTGGACTCCGAGTCTTTTGGATATCGGGCTGAGGATACCATCGAGGCGATTGCTCTCCATGGGCTGACCACCTTTTATAGATTCCACCCCTTGGAGCTGTCCACTCACCCCATTGGCTTGTTCCCCACAGAAAGGGAGGACAACCCAATGTGGAAGGATCGAGTGGAGCATGCCAAGGATATTTGGGCTATCTACCCAGGCTAGACTGCTCACTTGACAGTGCGGTGCATGAATGCCCTGTATCGTCTGCAAGTGATGCGAGGAGAGGCCATGTCTCATCTGATGGCACTACTGGAGGCTACTAAGATCACTTTGGATAACAGAGAGGAGCTTGTGGTTGACTTGTCCACTGAGATGGTGGAAAAGGACTTACAGGTGGAGCAACTGTCAAATGAGATTCAAGAGCTTGAGGAACTAGTGGGGACGAGGGAGAACACCATCGAGGTTCTCGAGGATCAGTTGATCAACACCCAACAGTAGTTTGCAGAGGCTAACCAGCACCTAGATATGCATCACCAGGAGATCCAGGACATGGAGGCCAACGAGGATGTCGACACGAGGGAGGAGAGGAGCCTGCCTCCAGTTTGGACACTGCTGGCTCAGGGAGACCACCTTCCCCCGAGTCGAGTGTTGCCTCGTTTGCTCACTAGGTCGCAGGGATAGAGTTAGAAGTCTGTGATGGTAGAACTACTCGAAGCTAGCTTAGCTTTTGCACCCTTGGGGTACTAGGCTAGATAGAGTTGAGTCTTTTGGGCTATTGATGTAACCGTGATAAATTCTTTTGGAAGCATGGTTGGTGAATGCTGTCAGTTTTGATTTAAAGAAAAAGTTTGGATAATGTGGAATCTTTTATAATTATGTGATATATGTATTGGGTTCGCCTTTTGACTCTTTCACCATGATTAAACCTTGAACCTCAAAAATGTGATATTGAGAATATATATATATGATTTTCAGATGGCCGGAAGAGCGCGTCGTGGTCAAAATGAGCGTGTTCCTCCACCACCGCCACCACCTCCTACTCTGCAGGAGCTGATGGCTCAGCAGAATGAGATCTTGAGACAGCTAGCTCAGCGTCAGCCGCCACCTCAGCACTATGGTGGTGGTGATCATCAGCGTCACCCGGCGGCAGCCACCTATCAGGAGTTCCTCAGTACCCAGCCACCATTGTTCACCAGGGCAGAGGACCCACTTGATGCTGATGTATGGTTGAGATTAGTGGAATCCAAATTCCCGCTACTCCATGGAGTTTGTTCAGAGGTCACTAAGGTCAGGTTCGCCACCCAGCAGCTTCGTGGACCCGCGCGAACATGGTGGGACCATTTTCTTGCTATGCAGCCAGAGGACCGAGAGGTGAAATGGAGAGAGTTCAAGGCAGCTTTCTGGGGGCACCATATACCAGCAGGCATTATGGACCGAAAGCTCAACGAGTTTCTGGCACTCACTCAAGGGAACCGGACAGTGTTACAGTATGCTCAGGCCTTCAATGACCTGTGCCAATATGCCGGATATCACACATACACGGATGAGAAGAAGAGGGACAGGTTCACGAGGGGGCTCAGCACTAAGCTCTGTGAACGTCTCAACACAGTCAGGGCCAACAGCTATAATGAGTTAGTCAACGTGGCCATTTCTCAGGAGGACTGTATCACTGCTCGTCAGGCAGAGAAGAAGAGGAAGACCCCTGTGGCAGGACCTTCAGCTCAGCCATAGCGCTTCAGGATCGTGTCTGACATTCATAACAGAGGACCCCAGCAGCAGCAAGGACGTTGGGTGATCCGCCCACAGCAGCAGCAGCAGGCACCCAACCGCACCCAGTTTCCAGCTCAGAGGAGGAACCAACAGCAGCAGCAATACCGCCAGGCCAATGACAACAGGTGTTTCACTTGTGGTAACACCGGACATTATAGAACCAGCAGAGGCAAGGACAGAATGCCAACCAGAACCAAGGCAAGAGACAGAAGGTGCAAGTGAGGCAAGGCAGATTGAACTTCACCACCATGGCTGACATTCCAGAGGGAGCACCCGTCATGACTGGTATCTTTTCAATTTGAATTATCCTGCTATTATTCTTTTTGATTCTGGTGCATCACATAGTTTTATCAGTACCAAATTTAGTGCCAAGTGCCAATTACCTTTTCACCACACAAATGGGGGTATTACAATTTCAACACCAGGAGGTAGGGTTGCCACCTACCAAATCAACAGACATGTGCCTATAAAGTTTGGTAGCCTGATAATTAAAACCACCCTCCTCATATTGGGTTTGAATAGCGTGGATATCATATTGGGAACTGAATGGTTAACAAGACATCAGGTAGTTATTGATGTTGCAGCTAGGGCCATTGAGGTGCACTCACCGACTTGTGGTGAAACCACGTTATTTTTGCCTGGTCAGGGTTGTACCCGTTCTTGCGCATTCACCATGGTAGAGTCCCCGGTTGAGGGAATCCCTGTGATCTGTGACTACCCAGATGTTTTTCCGGATGAGTTGCTAGGGATGCCACCTGATAGAGACATTGAGTTCGCAATTGAATTGCAACCCGGAACTGCTCCTACATCCAAGAGACCCTATAGGATGCCTCCAGTAGAATTGGCAGAATTGAAGAAGCAACTGCAAGAGTTGTTGGACAAGGGGTTCATTCGCCCAAGTACTTCACCTTGGGGATGCCCAACCTTGTTTGTAAAGAAGAAGGATGAAAGTCTGAGAATGTGTGTCGACTACTGCCCTCTCAATGCGGTGACCATCAAGAACAAATACCCACTGCCCCGCATTGATGTTTTGTTTGATCAGTTGGTGGGAGCCAAAGTGTTCTCCAAGATAGACCTTCGCTCGGGCTACCATCAGATCAAGATTCGTGCCAGCGATATTCCCAAAACGGCTTTCTCTACCAGATATGGGCTCTATGAGTTTTTGGTGATGTCTTTTGGGCTGACCAATGCCCCGGCTTATTTCATGTACCTGATGAACTCAGTATTCATGCCAGAGCTGGACAAATTCGTGGTCGTTTTCATTGATGATATTCTGGTTTATTCCAAGAATGAAGCTGAGCACACTAAACATTTGCATACCGTACTTTAGAGACTGCGTGACCATCAGTTGTATGCCAAATTGTCTAAATGTGAATTCTGGTTGAAGGAAATTAAATTCTTGGGTCACACAATTTCTCAGGATGGGATATCAGTTGATCCCGAGAAGGTACAAGAGGTAATGGATTGGAAACCTCCTACTATAGTGAGACAGATTCGGAGTTTTCTGGGATTGGCAGGGTATTATCGATGATTCATTCCGGATTTCTCCAGAATTGCCAAGCCAATGACTGAACTATTGAAGAAGGGAGTCAAGTATAATTGGAGCCAGAAGTGTGAGGATGCCTTTCATACACTAAGGCAGCACTTGACAACAGCCCCAATGCTAGCTCAACCTGATAACACCAAGCCCTTTGAAGTGTATTGCGATGCTTCCGGTACTGGATTGGGATGTGTCTTAATGCAAGATAACAGAGTAATTGCTTATGCCTCCCGAGCACTTAGACCCCATGAGTAGAACTACCCTACACATGATCTGGAGTTAGCAGCTGTGGTTCATGCTCTCAAGATATGGAGACATTACTTGATGGGAGCTCACTGTAACATTTACACTGATCATAAGAGTCTCAAATACATTTTCACTCAGGCAGATCTAAATACGAGGCAGAGAAGATGGTTAGAGCTAATCAAGGACTATGATTTGGAGGTGCATTAGCATCCTGGCAAAGCCAATGTTGTGGCGGATGCCTTGAGCAAAAAGGCCCAGTGCAATTGTATGAGCATGGATGCAAGAGTCACCACCCTGTGTGATGAGTTGTGCAAACTGAACTTGGAAGTTGTTTCTTCAGGTGCTTTAAATTACATCTCAGTGGAGCCCACATTACAAGAGCAAATAGTCAGGGCACAGATTGAAGACAAGGGTGTTCAGGTAATTAAGGAAATGATCAAGCAGAGAGCAGAAAAATAAAAATGCTTCCGGCAGGACAGCAAAGGAATCCTATGGTTTGGAGATCGATTGGTTGTTCCCAAGGACCCTGAGCTCAGAAAGAAGATATTGGATGAGGCTCACCTTTCAAAATTCTCCATGCACCCGGGCAGCAATAAGATGTATCATGATCTCAGATCCTTATACTAGTGGACCAGAATGAAGAGGGAAATTGCCAAGTATATATCCGAATGTGACACCTGCCAGAGAATTAAAGCCAGTCATTTGAAGGTAGCGGGCCCTTTGCAACCCCTTCCCATACCATCTTGGAAATGGGAGGACATTTGCATGGATTTCATCGTGGGATTGCCCAATACCTCCCGGCACCATGATTCTATTTGGGTTATTGTGGATAGGTTGACCAAGACAGCTCATTTCTTGCCGGTACACACCACCCACAAGACAGAGAAATATGCAGAAATCTATGTTGATCAAATAGTGCGTTTGCATGGTATTCCAAAGACCATTGTATCTGACAGAGGAGCACTATTTGTGGCACACTTTTGGGAGTAGCTGCAAGAATCACTTGGGACCCATGCAATAAGGAGCTCCGCATATCATCCACAGACAGATGGCCAAACAGAAAGAGTAAATCAAATCCTCGAAGACATGTTGCGAGCCTGTGTGCTACACTATGGTAAAAATTGGGACAAGTGTCTTTCTTTGGCAGAGTTCTCCTATAATAACAGCTACTAGTCCAGTCTAAAGATGGCGCCTTTTGAGGCCTTATATGGGAGGAGGTGTAGGACACCGCTCAATTGGTCTCAAGCAGGAGAGAGAGAAATATTTGGGCCAGACTTGGTACTTGAAGCAGAGAAAAAGGTCAGAGTTATTACGAAGAACCTAGAAGCTGCTCAGGCCAGGCAGAAGAGCTATCATGATAAGAGGCGGAAGCCTCTACAGTTTGAAGTGGGAGATCGTGTTTATCTTAAGGTGTCACCCACCAAGGGTGTCCAGAGATTTGGAATCAAGGGCAAGTTAGCTCCTCGCTACATTGGGCCCTATGAGATCAAAGCAAATTGTGGACCCGTAGCTTATCAATTGGAATTGCCACCCCACATGTCGGCAGTTCACAGTGTGTTCCATGTATCTCAGCTACGGAGATGTGTCAGCTTACCCACTGAAGTTTTGCCTGAACCAGAAATTGAGATAGAACCAGACTTGTCTTATCAAGAGCACCCCGTCAAGGTATTGGACCAAAAGGAGAGATCAACGCGAGCAAAGTCGATCAAAATGTATAAGATTCAGTGGAGTCACCATTCAATAGAAGAAGCTACATGGGAGACTGAGGATTTTCTACATTCTCGCTTCCCCGACTTTTTGCCCAAAGGAGTCGGTACGTAACCCAAAACCCCACCCCCACCTGCCCTTTGAATCTAAATATAAGAAAAACTTAGATGTTAAAGGTAAAGTAAGCTCTGAAGAAGATTCAAAAAGGACTTCCTTCTGAAGTTGCAAAGAGGATGACATTCGAAGAGCAGTTAACTAGAGAAACTTAAATAGAAGCAGAAACCACACACCAGCACACCTTCATGGCACCCCTCCAGAGGACTCTACCTAAAATCTCGGGACGAGATTCCTTAAGGGGGGAGGACTGTAACACCCCAGGTGTTACCATGGCCATGGCACAGCTATGCACTAATGACTGTGATCACATGTGGAAGTAACTTGAGAAGAAGAGCATCAAAACCTTGGAGACCATGTATTAACCAAGAATGTGAATGACCAAAAGCATTACCCAAGTCTTTGTACAATTATCACCTTGGGCAAAAGAGGATTAAACCCTAGACCCCTCTTAAGCCCCTAACTCCTAAAACCCTGGAAAAAAGGGGGAAAGGTTAAGCAAATGTGCAAATCATGAGCTAACCTTTAGCAAAAGTTTAAATAACATTATAATCTACAAAATACAGAGAGGAAACATTGCAAAAAGACCCCTTAAAGAACCCCAAATCCATTCCTTAAGTGGAGAGAGAGCTAGAGCTCTCTAATTCAATCTAAGTCAAATTTTGAACCTAATCTAAAGATCCACCGTGTTCACTTAGTAAATGGCACCAAAACCACTTGAGTTGAATACCAAAAATGTGTCATACCACCCAAGGCACCCACTGGAAAAAGTTGAAACCGAGCCTAATACGTTTGACATGATTTGGCATGGTTTTTGTCGCGAGGTGGGCAGAGGGACAAGCTAGATTTGGCGTCCGCATATCTCCCTACCTAGGGCATATCTGCCATGGGGACTCACACATAATAGGTAGCCCTAGGTGCCAGGAAGAGGCCTGCGCCGGATTTCTGCCAAGATTCGCACGCTAGCGATCTCGGCGAGCTGTTGAACACGGACAGAATAACACTTCCACGTGTTCGACGCGCTCTGAGCGCGCCAGAGCTCGCCCGCGCCCGACCCGCGTGCCCCGCGCCACGCTGAGCCGTGCCCAGGTCCCCTGCTCGCGCCCGCGCCTATAAAGCCCCCCTCAGGTGTCGACCGTACTCCTCCGCACACGCTCGACCTCACCGGAGCCCGAAACCACCGGCGTTTGCCCCGCGCACGGCGTGCCCGCGGTCACCCGAGCCCCTGCCACCGTAGGCTGGCCAACAGAGCCTTTCCCAGCCACGCCCAAACATTGGAAGAGGTCGTGCATGCCTCGGTGAAGCTCCCCGAGCAAGGAATCGGACTTTGCTTCGCCGGAGAAGCCAGTCCACGATTGCCGAACTTCACCCGATCGCCGGTGAACGTAGACCGGGTAAATCTCTGCCCCATTCTTCGATTCCTTGTGCACATAGCCTCTACGTCATCCCGTGGAGCTCATCGTGCCATTCGATTGAACTAGATCGCCGTGGTTCAGCCGGAACACCCGCCGCCGACGAGATCACCCGCCTGTGCTCGTGGACCGGCCGATTCCGGCCACCACCTCCGTCGAGCCGTACATCGCTGTGACCGCCAGGACCTCCAGAAGCCAACCCCGCCCCTCGCCGGCCCTCTCTCACCGCCGGTAAGCCGCGTCGCCCTTTTCTTTCCCGCGGGTACTGTTTGCATTAGGGGAAGGACCTCGGGGAAGAAGAAGGAAAGGTCGGGGGGTTTTTTGAACTGTCAGTGACTCAGGGGAATAGTAGCGTAGGAGTAGAAATGAGTGGATTGATTCAGAAAGAACCCAGGGTCTTCGGTGCAAAGTAGTTTTCCAGGAAACCTTTTAAAAATTCTGATTTAAATCCAAACAGAACTTGAAAAATCCATAACTTCAGTTTGGTTTACCCAAATCGAGTCAAACCAATTTTGCCAGATCCTAGATAATGTAAACTACTTAGGAAAAATATAAAACCCCTAAGTGTTACAGAAGACTTTAAGGTTTTGATTTAAATGGTTATCTGGTCAAAAACTAAAAGAAATAAGGAAAAATAGTTGCACTATTTGACTGGGGTTAAGAAAATTTAGAGAAGTACTTGATCACTTCCTAACATGTACAAAAATAATAAACCCCTCTATACACTAGTTAAGGTAGAGTTTCCCATTTAAATCCTTTTTAGCCTAAAGTTAGAGAAAATATTAATGGAGGTTTAAATAAAGAACCAGGGAGCCCAACATTTTTGTTAGTTTACTTATTCAGTATAGTTCACTAGAAAAATTTATTATACCCTTGTTTAGTACAAAATAAATGGGATACCTTTTATTTTAAGAAAACAAGGAAAACTTAGAAAAACCCTAGAAAAATAATCCCAAGGAGAAAACACCCCAAACCTTGGTATAACTAATGTTTTGTTATAAAGAACATAGGAAAAATGTAAAATCTGTTGTTTGACATTTTTCAAATAACAAGATAGTAGTAAGTGCCTTTTTGACATAAAACTTTAGAAATCCACAACTAAATATCCAGTAGGCCTTTTTCTGTGATTTTTAACACAGAGGCCTAATATCACCTAGGTATTTGGACAAAAATACAATTTGGTAAATTTGAATTAGCTATATTGTAGAGTGCCCTTTTAAAACTTATCCTTGTTAATTTTTCACAAGTGGTATTTGAATTAGTTTTCACCTCAAATTCATAGGACAAACTACAATGACCAATAGTAACCTACTGTAAATTTTTCAGAATTTTTGGAATAAGTTGAATCACTGTTGTAGTTCAAACCCACACTAGAAGTCATATATAGAAAAAGAAAAGGGAAATTAATAATGGAGAGCAATGTCATTTAGCCCAACCAGCAAAATCCCTCATTTGTCTACTAAAACATCTAAGGGAAATCCAAGTTCAATTCACTATGCTTATCCCTGGGCAAAACCCAAACCTACAATAGATAAGCATAAACCACTAAAGAGCCACGTATAACCAGAAAACCCTAAGTTACTAACTAACTTAGTTTTCTTTCGCTTAGCATAATGTTTTACTAAATCCTGCATAATCATGGCATACATATTCTTACTCATTGCATTCGATAGATTGCAACCTCGCTGACGGAGAGTACGTCCTCGTGCCGGAGCAAGGAGCTGCTCAGGAGGTAGCCCCGGGTCCAGCACCAGAGCCTGCCCCAGAGGATCTGCCTGCCCCAGCTTTGGAAGGCAAGCCCCGGTTTTATGCATAACCAATTATATTATGCTATTTTACTGCACTTAATGATTGTAGGCTTGTATTGTGCACTTAAGTGTAGAAGTTGATTGAAACCCTAGTTGCATGAACTCAGGAATCCTTGTTGAGATGGATACTAGTATGCTAGGTCGAGTAGTTGCTTTGCTATAGGGATCTCGGTAGAAGTCGAGTGATCTTTCCAGCACTCACGTGAGGTCAGGAATTGAATGTATCCATTTTTATATCATAATGATGATGGTCTGTGGACACGGATCCATGGGGATACGTGGTCTACGAGATGAAAATGAAATAAGGATTAACGTGCGGATACCTGTGTCAAGCGTTTGAACGTACTAAACACATGCCGAGAAATATGGTAAATCGATAAGCCTAGTACCTAAGTGAACCTGCCCGCAGACTTTACCCCTCACGTGACCTGAGACGTGGTCTCCCATTCCAGTTATGGTGGGTACAAGTGCGGTCACTGTACGACGGCAGTCGGGGTCAGTGAGGTATTGTACGCCAAGGCGGTGAGCCCTGATCTGTTGCCAGGGGATCAATGGGGACGGTTGGTGTGTGTGGGGACGGAGTGCCTCGCCACGTCGTGTGTTTAGGTTTACCTTGCAAGGATAAAAACTCGATTTGAATCGTCTGCTTCTCGCAGCTAATGAGACTGCTTGATCCTTTGTACTGCATTGAGTAACAAGTGGAAATGTGATGATGTGGCAAAAGATGTTGATTGCTAAATTTGCTTGATACCATGAATGAGTAGATAGTACACATCTAGTCTTAAGAGAGTCACACTAAAACTTGACAAACCTAAAACTTGATTTATAAACTCAGCTAGTGCTCTTTGGCAACCAAACCCCACAGCCAAACAGTTGCATGTCTAGAGGTAGAGGAGTAGACTCCTCACACCGGGTAAGTCTAGCTGAGTATTAGTACACTCAGCCTTGCTTGTGGCATAATTTTTTTACAGGTTCTCTGGAGGACATGGTTGCTGGAGTGACTTGGCCGTCCATCTTGCCACCGGGTTGGACAGTCGAGTGGGATCCTGCCTCGGCTGAGGAGGAGCATGAGGAGTGATGGGATAGGCTTCCCCATCTCTCTGTTTATTTATCGTTAGTTTTATTCCGCTGCACTTAGAACAATGATGACTACTTTTGCAAAAACTCCGATGATGATGTAATAAATTTAATACTCCTTAATGTATGGTTTTATGCTTTATTGTATTTGCTCTGTGACTCACCATCGAGTGAGACTGTGGTATTTGATCCTGTCAGTGGCCTCGTCAGACTAGATCCGAGGGATTGACGGGTTATTCCCATTTAAGTGTGGTCTAGCCTCTAAGGCGGGACTTAGACACTTAAGTTGGAATAATTCGGGCAGTTCCGCCACAAGATGTCTCAAAGCTCTTTTAATGATTTTACTAGTTTTGAGTTCTCTTGTTCTTTCAGATCGACTTCCTTCTTCAAGTTTATAATTTCAAGTCAAAGTTGAGGAGCTTTGTTTTCGTGATTTCTTTTGGCCTTCTCTAGTTCAGTTGCCAAATGTTGGATGTCTTTATCTTGATTTTCAATTTTCTTCTTTTGTATCTTGTTTTCTAATTTTGCATGTTGGTTGACCTTTTGAGCTTCGGCTGGGTCTACGCTCAAAGATTGGATTCTGAGTTCTTTGTCATTGCTAATATCTTGAAGCATTTTTAGCATCTAGTCTTGAAATAATAAATTCATTTCTTCAGTCTTCTACATCTTGTTGAAGCTTAAACGCCTTGCTTAACTGCAGACTCTGCATTTTTCAAAAAATAAAAACTTTTGGTAAGTTCTACGTTTAATTCAGAAAGCATGTTGTGCACACGAAGTCTTACCTTAATCTTGTAAAAAGCTAAGCTCCCGGCAATATGTTGCTTCCTCAAGCCACTTAGCTCATGTTCTAGGTTCGGGAAACCAATGTTCTTTGTCGAGGTGTTAACTACCCTAGTCCCATCTTGGTCTGGAACATAGTCTAGCACATCTTCATCAACCCCACCAAATATAAGGGCCTCGGCCGGATACCTGCTAGCCAAAGAAAAGTCTTTGAGATCAAAAATTTCTTTGGCACTTAGTTCTCCACCAGCAAGGTGCCTAAGATCGAAGTGGTTTCCTTTTCAGAAGAATTTGTAGCTTTGGTTTATTGTCCATGGACCTGATAGCTTGTCTTTTCATAATACTGACAGTTCTCTTCTTCTTGATGCCAGTTGCTGCTTCTTTAGAAATTTTTGGATAGTGAGGGTATTCAAATTTCAGTGCATCCATAACCCTGTTTAACCTTTGCTTACCTCGATTGACGAAGGCGCCAGTCATGAGTTGGTCCTCTTTATTAGTAAAGTTGCCAATAATTTCTTTGCACATTACTTAGATGCTTTCTAGCCAATCCTTGTATAGACCCTTGAACACAGGATGGTCCTTGAATCGATACGACAGCCTCACAAGAGCCTTTGTATCAAGCTCCTTTTTTTTCCTTCGGCATTCCCCAACCAGACAACATTGGGAACACCCGATTCATAAGGAACTCTTGCACCAAGTCGTGGGTGCTAACATGTTCCACCACTATAGTTAAGACACTCTAGGCTACCTGCGCTGGTGAGCCCAAACCCATGTTGCAGATCGGTCTTGTCAAGCGGAAGTTCTCCCTTAGAGGACCACAACCCCCTTGAACTCATCTCTACCCTTGCTATCAGCCTTCGCATAGAACCACTACTTCATCCACCCAGTTTGTCATTTAGTATGATACCTTTGCACTGGAGCTTTCATAACCTTTTGATAAACAAAGTTATAGCACCCAAAGTTATTATGCAACTTATCTAAAGGCCTTGTCTTCGTCTAAATGCAGTTCATGGACCGTGCAAAAACATTAGGTACTTGCAGTAACACTTTGGTTCCGCATGGCCCATATATATACACTGAGTCTGAACATTGGGAGCCAAAGCCCGACATAGAAAAAGCTCCTAAACACCACTATCTCATCATACTTCGGATCCGGAGTGGTCTCATCCAAGTAAACAAATCATGTCATCATCCATCTCACCAATATAACCAAGCCTCTTTAAAACATCAAGATACGCAGGTTCTACAATAGATTCTCCAAGCTCAATATGACTTGGTTTGCTGGGCCGAAGCATACTTTCATCCTCTTTCACAAAATAATAACAAATGTCTAAACTACAAAAAGAGTTTAGGAAGCAGAGAATTCAATACCAGCAGGGTGGTGCTAGCAGAGAATGTCGCTGTGCCCGCATGAGACCGGGTAGGCTATATGTAAGGCACTAGCGACAGAAGCCGAGGAGGCGCGCCGCTCGAGCATATTTTATTTTGTTTTTAATAATGTGCTTAGGAAAGGTGTTTTCGAACCTTCGACACGAGGCCTTCATCTATTTTGCGGTCTATGATCATCATGAATAATGAACTAATTTCGCGACTGGAATACTGATGAGCTTCAATTATTTACTGGCCAATATAAAAACCCCATTGAGGTTGGCTTCTTACAATTGGTAGCACATCAGTTGACTGGAATTGGCTCTTGTGGTCAACATCGATACAAAGTTTGATCCAGCTCATATCTGACTCGAGCCCTTTTCCATTTTTGAAAACAAACTGTATTTGGGCCCCAGGTGCAGCCTTGACAAATAAATTATGACCGTTTAGTGTGTAGTTCACCCACGTAGCCTTCAGATTATCTTTTTCTTCAAAACTTCAATCTCCAACCCCTGAAGGTAAATACTTCCACCCCTGAATTTGTTCTAGCCATGAGCATTCTTTTGTTGATCCCTCTTTTGATTCAAAGTAGGCAATTAACATCTTATTTTTTTGTTTGACAAACACAAATCGCTAGAAATCCTTGAGATAATCTCCTCCTAGACTAATAGAATGTCTTTTGCCACCCAAAACATTGACCTAAGTCAATAGACTGACCAACATAGGGCCTAGCCTAATCCCATGGAAGGATGGGTCGCTTGGTATGAGAGGGTGTCTCAAACTTATGGTTCGCCTTGACAGAGTATAGGGATTACCAATGCCCTTTGTCTACCTATCCTCTGTCAAGAAACATGAGAACATATTAAGAACCATCAATTATTTCTAATCTGATACCTTGAATTACTTATTCTTTGGCCATGATCCGATAACACCAACTCTAATGGATGTGACGATCATGATAATCGGGTTAGGCACCAACTCTCCATGCCCTTTTGATTTTACTCTTCCTAAATGTACCCACAAAATTGTTGATAAAGCCACTACAAAAAACTAGAGCCAACACATAAACATGTATGTCACAAGTAAAGGACCAGTGGAGCACCATGAGCATAGTGCCCTCTTGAACAACTAGTTGAATCATTTTATATTTCTGTGGTCCATTTTTGGATCCCACTAAAAATTATCTCAGCCTTGCTCAATCCTTAGCAGATGGCCACAAACTGGCACTAGGAAAGCTGCTTTTCGGTAGAGCTATACATGTACCTGCCTCTTAACTCCAATAGCTTGCTAGGAGAGCCATGGTGGTTTCTGCAACTCTAATCTGGCAGGCTGATTAGGGGTATTTCTCTTGGGAAAGCTATGTTTAGGCTCTCTTATTGTAGGCTTGCCGATGAACTGGCTACCAATTGGTTCATAATCTTCTATTATGGCCAAGAAAACCCTTTCTTTATGGCTGATGCCACCTCAGATCAGTTTGAGAACCCATCTTTGTTTAGGCTAGATAACTTTACAAATAATAATGAAACCAGACAATCCTTTTCTCTTGCAATTAGCCCATGTCTTCTTGCTATTACTATGAGTTCTAGCAAAAGAGTGACCAAACTAGGTTGAATCTTACCAGCATGTAGTAGTTGCTCGACAATTTGGTCTAAATCAGGTTCCCTCATTCTTCATTTTGTTGGTGTCAAAATTAATCTATTTGAGTTGTTTCCTCATTTTAGTCGGACTAGAAATCGAGAAATTACCAAAATTCTTGGTTATATCCTCCAACGAGTTCTAGCAAAGAGCTAGAGAAGCTTGATTTTCTATAGCCTCAATGAGGCAACTGTGGAGTTTGCCAAAGTCATCCATTGTGTAGAATTTAAAACTGAAGACAAGGTTGATTGATCCAACCATGAATGCCATGATGGTATTAAGGTCCATCAAACTTTCAAGTGTTTTCATCGAGAGCCCCTACATGATGTGCCACCTATTGGTGTTTGATGACCAACAATCTTACTACAAGATTACCCAGAGTAAGATTTGATAGGATTCAATGAGAAAAAAACTTTGTGGTGAACACGAGACAATAATTTAGATAGTTTTAGGTTGTTGAATAACATAATACCCAACATTCTATACATGCTATATTGGTCTGCATTTGTTCTGCATGGGATGTTACAAGGAAAATACTACTCCTTCGTCTCCTTATATAGTCTAGTGGTAGGCGCATGATTCTAGTCATAGTCAGTTATGAGAAAGGAGCCCTAATCCTAATATAAAGAGTGTCTTTTCTTAGTCGACTAGGTTACTTTGCTAGTTGTGGAAGGTGGGACACCTTATACTGTATCATATTAGCAATACATGGACCAACCCATCTCCATGTCGGGTAGTCGGTCCTATGGACAACACTTAGGAACTCGATCCAACATAGAGAGAGAGGAGAGAGCAAAGAAAGAGAGAGTAAGAGAGGTGTTGGGGAAATGACCCTTGGGCCTTTGGGTCCACTAGTTAGTAGAAGGCTAGGGAAAGGTTCGTCCCAGAAGGACCCGCCCCTGGTTAGTCCCGAGGCACTGAAATTGGGGTCAGGCGAGGCAGAGCCAAAAGGGGGATCTAATGGATCGAGAGGAAGCCACTTGAGTGGATTTCACGCCTGACCCAGAATAGACCCACCATAAGTGACCAGCCACATTAACTACGGCTAGCATCAAGCCACAGAGGGAGAGTCAGTCCACCTTCCACTTATGACCTACGAGCCCCTAGGCATGTGGCCCACTCCTGACCTATCGAGCCCCTAGGCATGTGGCCCACTCCTGACCTATCGAGCCTAGGCCTTAGTACACTAGCTGCCTATAGGACCCACAACATGATGCACCACGCCGAGACCCCAGGCTACGAATGCCAAAGGTTGGTGTAGCATAAAGATGGTAATGATGATGATGGAGCTCTTCTCCACCCACGTCACCCACCATAAAGTGCGCCACCATAGAAGCCTAAACAACCGAGGCACGTACGGACAAACACAACTTTAGCATGGTATAATACCTCATTTTACCATGGCGCGGTAGGTCCTTCCTTGGGAAGCTACAGGTAGACAACCCCCACCTTGGCCTATAAAAGGAGGAGGATGGCTAGAACATGGACACACGGACACGAGACCAGAAGACCCAGAGGCCGGAGCCAAGGAGCGAACAACCATGACGTCCAAAGTTTAGCAGAGAGCAAGAGTCCCATAGTCTTTAGGTCTAGCCATGCATAAGAGACTTGGGAGCACCTCCCTCTCCTGCTCGCTTGTAACCCCTACTACGAGCATTGATCAACAAGTTGCCAGCAGCGCGAGCCACCAAAGACTGGATGTAGCACATCATTTGAACCACGGAATGCGCACATACAAATTTACTTGTCGGATTTAGTTCTAAACACTGATTGTTGGCGCACTAGGTAGGGCCCCTGCACATTTTTTATGACCTCTCCATGCTCCGGATGGCGGACCATGGCGTAGTTTGGGCCCCCGGAATGAACATTCATTTTGGAAGCCTCGACTTCATCGTCAACGAGTGAACACAGGCATAGCTCCTCGACGGAGGACTTGATCAATGTTGCTACCGGCCTTGGAGGATTCCATCTTAGCTCCCATCAGGGAAGCGACGGATGATGGTGCGTGACAATACCAGCTTTTGTTGAGCTCGTGGGAATGATGGAACCCTTTAGGCCTTGTTCGGTTAATCCCGTTACCTATAGATTGGATAGGATTGGAAAAAATTGTGAAGAAAATTGACTTGCTTGGGATTTAAATCCACCGAATCCCACTCAATCCACATGGATTGAGAGCTGACCGAACAAGCCCTTAGGGATTCATTCCACGACTTCCTCCTGTCAGGATTAGAACATGGGCATAGCTCCCCATCTAGAGGAGCAAGTCACGACCCGGATCAACAGTTCTTCATAGCTATATAGCACCCTAAAAAGTTGTTCCCCACTTGCAAAAAGCCCTGAGGGAACCCCCGCTAGTGTCACGGTGCGCGCGTTGGCATCCGCTCCAGTGCTCCACCATAGCTTGATGCCACCCGAACTGAGTCCTTCCCAAATCAGCTAGTGCCCCCAACTAGTATGCATGACGTCGTCCACGGACAACCGGTCCATGATGTGGTTGGCTGCCTTGTCATAGCCCTCCAGGATGTCCATCTGCCGACGAGGGGGCCCGACGACGTCCCGAAGAGTGCAGCCCGACCAAAGGTCCCTGACGAGTAGTGCTATAGCAGCCCCTCAGGTACGCCAACGTCAACCATATCCCAAACACAACAAAGGATATTGACCAGGCGCTCAACCAAGGAAGAACCGCGGGCCCTGACGTACTTCACAACCTTACCCACTCGATGATGCAACTTCTCTAGCTTGGCTTCTAGAGCTAAGGGGCAAAAAATGAAAACAACAAAAGGAATTAAAATAAAACAAGAAGTAAAAAGGCAATGAGGCAACGACGCTACCTGCCATGTGACCATTGGACTCGACAAGCTGGTCCCGAATTAGTCGCACTTCAGCCTCGGTCATGTCTAGTGCCGCATGAGGAGAGGGTCACATGGCCTCAACTACGACGACCCCATGGATGAGCACGCTTCACTACTGGGTGCAATGGAGGTCACCCTGCGTTGGAAAGGCACAAATCAGGAGGGCCACGTAATAATGGGAAGGAAGGACTCGGAGGAGGAGAAGCTCTGTGCCGACCCGGGCTCCACGTGGTGCGACCCCCTTTGGACTAGAGATCGGTCGGTTGACCTACCAATGGAGCCATCCAAGCGCTGAGTAAGAAATAAGGGCTACAGGGTGGATGCAAATGATGCAGACTAGAGCTAACAAATAACGTGAGGTGACCAGCCCTGCCCGCAAAAAGCGTAGGGAAAACCGAGTAGGTGGTGTTCCAACTCCTGAGAAGCAAATGTCGCGGCCGAACTAAAAGATGCCCCTCGGAGCCAGCAGAAATCAAATTTGGTGGGACGGAGCAATCTCTGCCCAACCCAGGCAAAGCCCCCAAGGGGAGACACTCTCTCCTTAGGGGCTCAGGGGCTAATATTAGGGAAATGACCCCTGGGCCCCTAGGGCCCACTAGTCAGCAGAAGGCTAGAGGAAGATTTGCCTGAGAAGGACCCACCCTCGGTTAGTCCCGAGACACTGAGCCCGGGGTCGGGCGAGTCAGAGCCGAAAGGGGTTTAGGCAAATCGAGAGAAAGCCACTCGAGTGGATTCCACGTCTGAACTAGAACTGACCCACCATAAGTAAGCTACATTAAATGAGCCTGGTGCCGAGCCATAGAGGGAGAGTTGATCGACCTTCCAGTCATGACCTATGGGCTCCTAGGTCTGCGACCCACTCATGACCTATGGAGCCTAGGACTGAGTACTCTAGCCTTCTACAGGACCCACAACATGATGGGCCACGTCGAGACCCAGGCTATGGGGGCTAGGGGTTAGCGTGGCACCTAGATGGGAATGATGATGCTAGAGCTCTTCGCCGCCCACATAGCCCACCATAAAGAGCATGACCAGAGAAGCCTAGACGACTGAGGAACATATGGACAAACGCAACTTTACCATGGTAGAACACCCTGTTTTACCATGGCGCAGTAGCTCCTTCCTTGGAAAGCTACCGGTAGCCGACTCCCATCTTGGCCTATAAAAAGGAGGAGGTCGGCTAGAACATGGACACATAGACGACTAGACCAGAAGACTCGAAGGTTGGAGCCAAGGAGCGAACCACCACGACGTCCAAGGCGTAGTAGAGAGTACCAGTTCTATATTATTTAGGTCTAGCCAAGCATAAGTGACTTGGGAGCTTCTCTCTCTCTCGCCCGCTTGTAACCCCTACTAGGAGCATTGAGAAACAAAGTGCCGCTAGCGCGTGCCACCAAAGACTAGATGTAGGGACGTTCTACCCAAACCAGTACAAATCTTGTGCCCACCGAGCATACCATCCACACCATGGAACATGCTCATACAAATTTACTTGTCGGAGCTGGTTCGAAACACCGACAAAAGGTGAATCTAACTAGACAGGTCCTAGTTAATGGAGACAATAGTGTGCAAGAGAGATCCACCATCCACCAACACATGGTGAAGAGATCCGTCGGTCACTTAGTCATGCTCACACATAGAGTGGAACTATGCGGAATATTTGGATTTATGATAGATATTAATGAAATGTATACATGTGAATATTATTTTTTACCCATGTTTGGTTATTGTCATTCTATGTGGATTGAATGGGATTAGAAAAAACAAGAATTTTGACTTACTAGGGATTTAAACTCGCTCAATCTCATTTAATTCATGGTTATTGAGTCTAGTCTTATAAAAGCATGTGTTTATGTAAATCAAAATATTTTTAGAAGCGAGCTCCACTAGTACATAGAAGCTCTATAGTGGTGGTTCTCATAACCAACCGCCAGTGGACATAGATTTTCACTAGCGGTTCTCTTTATGGTTCTCATAACCATAAAGAGCATGACCAGAGAAGCCCAGATGACGGAGGCACATATGGAAAAACTAAAAGGAAAATGTGCCCTTGGGCCATTTCTATAAGATTTTGGTGATTAAGTGCTTCACACAAATGATTTGAGTTATATTTTGTGCCAAAGACTCAAGAAGTGCAAATCAAGATTAAAGGTATGTTTCTAGACTTAGTACATTGTTTTGAAGACTAATGTATTGTGTCTAAGTGCTAGAAATAGGAGAAATCGCTTTGGAGATAAGTTGGCTGTGCTCAGCCAAAAGGCTGCTCGGTCTGGGTGCACCGGACTGTCCAGTGGTGCACCGGACAGTGTCCGGTGTGCTAGGACCAGTCCTGGTGAACAGCCTGCTCTTGGGTCTCAACGGCGGCGTATGGCTATAAATCACCGGACTGTCTGGTGGTGCACCGGACTGTCCGGTGAGTCGTCTGCGGCAAAGTCGCCGCTCTCGGGAACCAAGTCAACAGCGTACGACTAAAATTCACCGGACTGTCCGGTGAGCCAACGGTCAGGCGCGCCAACAGTCGGCCGCGCAATCCGCGCATGACGCGTGGCCGAGCCAACGGTCGGATGGGGGCACCGGACTGTCTGGTGTGCACCGGATAGTGTCCGGTGCGCCAATGGCTCCAAATCTTCAATGGTCGGCTATGCCAGATTAGGAAAGCAATCCGCACCAGACAGTGTTCGGTGGTGCACCGGACTGTCCGGTGCGCCACCCGACAGAAGGCAAGATTTGCCTTCCTGGATTGCTTCCAACGGCTCCTAGCTGCCTTGGGGATATAAAAGGGACCCCTAGGCGCATGGAGGAGAATACCAAGCATTCTTTGATCAACTCTAAGCACCAAGACTCCATTTCCACGCTTTTGATTCTTTGTGATAGCAACTAGAGCTCCATTTGAGTAGAGAACTCTTCAAGTTGTGTTGCGAGCTCAAGTTGTGACTTGTGTGCATGTTTGTGCTCTGATTTTGTGTCTTGTGTGTGTTGCTCATCCCATCCTTACTTCCGTGCTTCTTTGTGACCATCAGATTGTAAGGGCGAGAGGCTCCAAGTTGTGGAGATTCCTCGCAAGCGGGATATAGTAAAACCAAGAAACACCATGGTATTCAAGTTGGTCTTTGGACCACTTGAAAGGGGTTGAGTGCAACCCTCGTCCGTTGGGACGCCACAACGTGGAGTAGGCAAGTGTTGGACTTGGCCGAACCACGGGATAAACCACTGTGCCTCTCTATGTTGATCTCTTTGTGGTTATTGTGTTTCGCAAGAACTCCTCTCTAGCCACTTGGCTTTAACGCGCTAACACTTAATCATGTTTGTGGCTTTTAGTTTTAAGTTTTACAGGATCACCTATTCACCCCCCCTCCAGGTGCTCTCACAAACACAACTTTACCATGGTAGAACACCCTATTTTACCATGGCACAGTAGCTCCTTCCTTGGATAGCTACCGGTAGCCGACTCCCATCTTGGCCTATAAAAAGGGAGGAGGTAAGCCAGAACATGGACACATAGACGACTAGACCAGAAGACTCAAAGGTTGGAGCCAAGGAGCGAACCACCACGATGTCCAAGGCATAGTAGAGAGTACCAGTTCTATATTATTTAGGTCTAGCCAAGCATAAGAGACTTGGGAGCTTCTCCCTCTCTCGCCCG
Organism: Zea luxurians; assembly: GCA_029449295.1. Taxonomy (NCBI): domain Eukaryota; kingdom Viridiplantae; phylum Streptophyta; class Magnoliopsida; order Poales; family Poaceae; genus Zea; species Zea luxurians. The sequence continues at coordinate 110,145 of JAOPSE010000362.1, forward strand.
CTTGTAACCCCTACTACGAGCATTGAGAAACAAAGTGCCGCTAGCGCGTGCCACCGAAGACTAGATGTAGGAACGTTCTACCCAAACCAGTACAAATCTTGTGCCCACCGAGCATACCATCCACACCATGGAACATGCTCATACAAATTTACTTGTCGGAGCTGGTTCGAAACACCGACAAAAGGTGAATCTAACTAGACGGGTCCTAGTTAATGGAGACAATAGTGTGCAAGAGAGATCCACCACCCACCAACACACGGTGAAGAGATCCGTCGGTCACCTAGTCATGCTCACACATAGAGTGGAACTATGTGGAATATTTGGATTTATGATAGATATTAATGACATGTATACATGTGAATATTATTTTTTACCCATGTTTGGTTATTGTCATTCTATGTGGATTGAATGGGATTAGAAAAAACAAGAATTTTGACTTACTAGGGATTTAAACTCGCTCAATCTCATTTAATTCATGGTTACTGAGTCTGGTCTTATAAAAGCGTGTGTTTATGTAAATCAAAATATTTTTAGAAGTGAGCTCCACTAGTACATAGAAGCTCTATAGTGGTGGTTCTCATAACCAACCGCCAGTGGACATAGATTTTCACTAGCGGTTTTCTTTATTTAGCCGCCAGTGATAGTTTTCTCGCCTTTTTCCAAATTTTCAAACAAAACTGAATTATATATATTTACACACAAACATATATATAAATATATATATATTGATATTGAAAGCAACATGGAATTAAAATCTATCATACATTTATATACATAAAAGTCTTGTGTTTACAACCATATATGCATCACACATTCTATACTTCAAAGTTTTCACCTAAGCTCTAATAACTATATCGGTTAAGAGATAGTCTACTAATATATGTTAGTACTCTGAACTCCCGCATAGCTAAGGTGTTGGTAGCATCGTGATATTTTCCTTAAACGAGAATGACTTCTCTCATTATGAATGTGCATAGGTCCTCAATTATGTTGTACAATGCACCTTTGGTCATGTTCTCTGTCTTTCTTCGTTGAAATTCCTATAAAGGAAGTCTATAAACATCATATATTTACATTCGATAATACATTTATATTGGATGTCTAGTGGCACGCATTTTTGGACGTGTCATAGTTTCCACCTTGCCACTTATAGAACCTATATGCCCTATGATCTCAAATAGAATCACCATGCTATTCTAAAATTCTCATCGATATAAGTAAGCATGCAAGAATAAACAAAAATTGGCAAGAGAAACATAAACCAACATTTCTTAGTGAAAGTCGCCTAGAGGGGGTGAATAGGGCGAAACTGAAATTTACAAAGTTAATCACAACTACAAGCCAGGTTAGCGTTAGAAATATAAACGAGTCCGAGAGAGGGCGTAAAAACAAATCGCGAGTGAGTGAAGAAGTGAGATGCAAGGATTTGTTTTACCGAGGTTCGGTTCTCGCAAACCTACTCCCCGTTGAGGAGGCCACAAAGGCCGGGTCTATTTCAACCCTTTCCCTCTCTCAAACGGTCCCTCGGACCGAGTGAGCTTCTCTTCTCAAATCAACCAGGAACAAAACTTCCCCGCAAGGACCACCACACAATTGGTGTCTCTTGTCTCGGTTACAATTGAGTTTTGATCACAAGAACAAATGAGAAAGAAAAGAAGCAATCCAAGCGCAAGAGCTCAAATGAACACAACAAATCTCTCTCACTAGTCACTAAAGCTTTGTGTGAAATTGGAGAGGATTTGATCACTTTGGTGTGTCTAGAATTGAATGCTAGAGCTCTTGTAAGGTATAGAAGTGTGAAAACTTGGATGACTTGAATGTGGGGTGGTTGGGGGTATTTATAATCCCAACCACCAAACTAGTCGTTTGGTGAAGGCTGCTGTCGACGGGCGCACCGGACAGTCCGGTGCGCCACCGGACAGTGTCCGGTGTGCCAGCCACGTCACCCGATCGTTAGGGTTCGACCGTTGGAGCTCTGACGTGTGGGCCCACCTGGCTGTCCGGTGGTGCACCGGACATGCCCTATAGGTTGTCCGGTGTGCCACCCGCGCGTGCTCTGCTCCTCTGCGTGCGCTGGCGCGCATTTAATGCGTTGCAGACGACCATTGCGCTTGAAGTAGCCGTTGCTCTGCCGTTACACCGGACAGTCTGGTGTGCACCGGACATGTCCGGTGAATTATAGCGGAGCGGATTCCCGAGCTGGCGAGTTCAGAGTCGCTTGGTCTTGGGGCACCGGACACTGTCCGGTGGTGCACCGGACAGTTCGGTGAATTATAGCAAAGCGCCTCTGAGTTTTCCCGAAGGTGAAGAGTTCAGCTTGGAGTCCCCTGGTACACCGGACACTGTCCGGTGGTGCATCGGACACTGTCCGGTGAGCCAGACCAGGGTGCCTTCGGTTGTCCCTTTGCTCTTTTGTTTGAACCCTTTTTCTTGGTCTTTTTATTGGCTTATTATGAACCTTTGGCACCTGTAGAACTTATAAACTAGAGCAAACTAGTTAGTCCAATTATTTGTGTTGGACAATTCAACCACCAAAATCAATTTAGGAAATAGGTGTAAGCCTAATTCCCTTTCAATCTCCCCCTTTTTGGTGATTGATGCCAACACAAACCAAAGCAAATATAGAAGTGCATAATTTGAACTAGTTTGCAAAATGTAAGTGCAAATGTTACTTAGAGTTGAGCCAATAAATATTACTTACTAGATATGCATGGATTGTTTCTTTATTTTTAACATTTTGGACCACGCTTGCACCACATATTTTGTTTTTGCAAATTCTTTTTGTAAATGCTTTTCAAAGTCCTTTTGCAAATAGTCAAAGGTAAATGAATAAGATTTTGCGAAGCATTTTCAAGATTTAAAATTTTGTCCCCTTGTTTCAAATGCTTTTCCTTTGACTAAACAAAACTCCCCCTTAATAAAATCTTCCTCTTAGTGTTCAAGAGGGTTTTAAGATATCAATTTTGAAAATACTACTTTCTCCCCCTTTTTGAACACAATGGGATACCAATTTGAAAATCATAAGTTTTTAAAATTTGGTGGTGTGGTGCGGTCCTTTTGCTTTGGGCTCATACTCTCTCCCTCTTTGGCATAAATCGCCAAAAACAGAATCATTAGAGCCCTTTATTACTACTTTCTCCCCTTTGGCAAATAAAACATATGGTGAAGATTATACCAAAGACGAAGAATTGCGTGGAGCGACGGCGAAGGATGGGTTATGGAGTGGAGTGGAAGCCTTTGTTTTTGCCGAAGACTCCAATTCCCTTTCAATATACCTATGACTTGGTTTGAAATATACATGAAAACACAGTAGTCATGGCACATGAAAGAGATGATCAAAGGTATATTTATGAGCTATGTGAGCAAGACATCAAAAGAAATTTCTAGAATCAAGAATATTTAGCTCATGCCTAAGTTTGGTAAAAGTTTGTTCATCTAGTGGCTTGGTAAAAATATCGGCTAATTGATCTTTCGTGTTAATATATGCAATCTCGATATCCCCCTTTTGTTGGTGATCCCTTAGAAAATGATACCGAATGGCTATGTGTTTAGTGTGGCTATGCTCAACGGGATTATCCGCCATGCGAATTGCACTCTCATTATCACATAGAAGAGGAACTTTAGTTAATTTGTAACCATAGTCCCTAAGGGTTTGCCTCATCCAAAGAAATTGCACGCAACAATGGCCTGCGGCAATATACTCGGCTTCGGCGGTTGAAAGAGCTACCGAATTTTGCTTCTTTGAAGCCCAAGACACCAGAGACCTTCCCAAGAACTGGCAAGTCCCCGATGTGCTCTTTCTATTTATTTTGCACCCTGCCCAATCGGCATCGAAATAACCAATTAAATCAAATGTGGATCCCTGAGGGTACCAAAGCCCAAACTTAGGAGTATAAGCCAAATATCTCAAGATTCATTTTACGGCCGTAAGGTGAGATTCCTTAGGGTCGGATTGGAATCTTGCACACGTGCATATGGAAAGCATAATGTCCGGTCAAGATGCACATAAATAGAGTAATGAACCTATCATCGATCGGTATACCTTTTGATCGACGGATTTACCTTCCGTGTCGAGGTCGAGATGCCCATTGGTTCCCATGGGTGTCTTGATGGGCTTGGCATCCTTCATTCCAAACTTGTTTAGAATGTCTTGAGTATACTTTGTTTGGCTAATGAAGGTGCCCTCTTGGAGTTGCTTTACTTGAAATCCCAAGAAATACTTCAACTCCCCCATCATCGACATCTCGAATTTCTGTGTCATGATCCTACTAAATTCCTCACATGTAGATTCGTTAGTAGACCCAAATATAATATCATCAACATAAATTTGGCATACGAACAAATCATTTGCAAGAGTCTTAGTAAATAAAGTAGGATCGGCCTTGCCGACTTTGAAGCCATTAGTAATAAGGAAATCTCTTAGGAATTTATACCATGCTCTTGGGGCTTGCTTGAGCCCATAAAGCGCCTTAGAGAGCCTATAGACATGGTTAGGGTACTCATTGTCTTTAAAGCCGGGAGGTTGCTCAACATAGACCTCTTCCTTGATTGGTCCATTGAGGAAAGCACTCTTCATGTCCATTTGGTAAAGCTTGAAGCCATGGTAAGTAGCATAGGCTAATAATATACGAATTGACTCAAGCCTAGCTACGGGTGCATAGGTTTCACCAAAATCCAAACCTTCGACTTGGGAGTATCCCTTGGCCACAAGTCGAGCTTTGTTCCTTGTCACCACACCATGCTCATCTTGTTTGTTGCGGAAGACCCATTTGGTTCCTACAACATTTTGGTTAGGACGTGGAACTAACTGCCATACCTCGTTCCTAGTGAAATTGTTGAGCTCCTCTTGCATCACCACCACCCAATCCGAATCTTAGAGTGCTTCCTCTAACCTATGTGGCTCAATAGAGGAAACAAAAGAGTAATCCTCACAAAAATGTGCAACACGAGATCGAGTGGTTACCCCCTTATGAATGTCGCTGAGGATGGTGTCGACGGGGTGATCTCGTTGGATTGCTTGGTGGACTCTTGGGTGTGGTGGTCTTGGTTCTTCATCCTCCTTGTCTTGATCATTTGCATCTCCCCCTTGATCATTGCCGTCATCTTGAGGCGGCTCATCATTTTGATTTTCTCCTTCATCAATTTGAGCCTAATCCTCATTTTGAGTTGGTGGAGACGCTTGTGTGGAGGAGGATGGTTGATTTTGTGCATGCGGTGGCTCTTCGGATTCCTTAGGACACACATCCCCAATGGACATGTGCCTTAGCGCGATGCACGGAGCCTCTTCATTACCTATCTCATCAACTTGCTCTACTTGAGAGCCGTTAGTTTCATCAAACACAACGTCACAAGAAACTTCAACTAGCCCTGAGGACTTGTTAAAGACTCTATATGCCCTTGTGTTTGAATCATATCCTAGTAAAAAGCCTTCTACAGTCTTAGGAGCAAATTTGGATTTTCTACCTCTTTTAACAAGAATAAAGCATTTGCTACCAAAGACTCTAAAATATGAAATATTGGGCTTTTTACTGGTTAGGAGTTCATAGGATGTCTTCTTGAGGATTCGGTGTAGATATAACCGGTTGATGCCGTAGCAGGCGGTGTTGACTGCCTCGGCCCAACACCGATCCGGCGTCTTGTACTCATCAAGCATGGTTCTTGCCATGTCCAATAGAGTTCTATTCTTTCTCTCCACTACACCATTTTGTTGTGGCGTGTAGGGAGAGGAGAACTCATGCTTGATGCCCTCCTCCTCAAGGAACCCTTCAATTTGAGAATTCTTGAACTCCATTCCGTTGTCGCTTCTAATTTTCTTGATTCTCAAGCCGAACTCGTTTTGAGCCCGTCTCAAGAATCCCTTTAAGGTCTATTGGGTTTGAGATTTTTCCTGCAAAAAGAATACCCAAGTGAAGCGAGAATAATCATCCACAATAACTAGACAGTACTTACTCCCGCCGATGCTTATGTAAGCGATCGGGCCGAATAAATCCATGTGTAGGAGCTCTAGTGGCCTGTCAGTTGTTATGATGTTCTTGTGTGGATGATGAACACCGACTTGCTTCCCAGCTTGGCATGCGCTACAAATCCTGTCTTTCTCAAAATGAACATTTGTTAATCCTAAAATGTGCTCTCCCTTTAGAAGTTTATGAAGATTCTTCATTCCAACATGGGCTAATCGGCGGTGCCAGAGCAAACCCATGTTAGTCTTAGCAATTAAGCAAGTGTCGAGTTCAGCTCTATCAAAATCTACCAAGTATATCTGACCCTCTAACACTCCCTTAAATGCTATTGAATCATCACTTCTTCTAAAGACAGTGACACCTACATCAGTAAAGAGACAGTTGTAGCCCATTTGACATAATTGAGATACGGAAAGAAAGTTGTAATCTAATGAATCAACAAGAAAAACATTGGAAATGGAATGGTCAGGAGATATAGCTATTTTACCCAAACCTTTGACCAAACCTTGATTTCCATCCCCGAATGTGATAGCTCGTTGGGGATCTTGGTTTTTCTCGTAGGAGGAGAACATCTTCTTCTCCCCTGTCATGTGGTTTGTGAACCTGCTATCGATGATCCAACTTGAGCCCCCGGATGCATAAACCTACAAAACAATTTTAGTTCTTGACTTTAGGTACCCAAACGGTTTTGGGTCCTTTGGCATTAGACACAAGAACTTTGGGTACCCAAACACAAGTCTTGGAGCCCTTGTGTTTGCCCCCAACAAACTTGGCAACTACCTTGCCGGATCTGTTAGTTAAAACATAAGATGCATCAAAAGTTTTAAATGAAATGCTATGATCATTTGATGCACTAGGGGTTTTCTTCTTAGGCAACTTAGCACGAGTTGGTTGCCTAGAGCTAGATGTCTCACCCTTATACATAAAAGCATGATTAGGGCTAGAGTGAGACTTCCTAGAGTGAATTCTTCTAATTTTGCTCTCAAGATAACCGGCAGGGTATAAAATGTGACCCTCGTTATCTTGAGGCATGGGAGCCTTGCCCTTAACAAAGTTAGATAATTTCTTAGGAGGGGCATTAAGTTTGACATTGTCCCCCTTTTGGAAGCCAATGCCATCCTTGATGCCTGGGCATCTCCCACTATAAAGCATACTACGAGAAAATTTAAATTTTTAATTTTCAAGTTCATGCTCGGCAATTTTAGCATCTAATATTGCTATATGATCATTTTGTTGTTTAATTAAAGCCATATGATCATGAATAGCATCAATATCAACATCTCTACATCTAGTGCAAATGGAAACATGCTCAACGGTAGATGTAGAGGGTTTGCAAGATTTTAATTCTACAATCTTAGCATGTAATATATCATTTTCACTTTTAAGATTGGAAATAGTAAAATTGCAAACATCAAAATCTTTAGCCTTAGCAAGCAATTTTTCATTTTCAATCCTAAGGCTAGCAAGAGAATCATTCAATTCTTTAATCTTAGCATGTAACTCAACATTATCATCTCTAAGATTGGGAATTGAAACATTATCAACATTAGAATCAACCTTGGCAATAAGTTTAGCATTTTCATTTCTAAGGTTGGCAATAGTCTCATGGCAAGTGCTTAGCTCCCTAGATAATTTTTCACATTTCTCTACTTCTAGAGCATAAGCATTTTTAACCTTAACATGCTTTTTGTTTTCTTTAATAAGGAAGTCCTCTTGGGAGTCCAAGAGATCATCCTTCTCATGAATAGCACTAATTAATTCATTTAACTTTTCTTTTTGTTGCATGTTTAGGTTGGCAAAAAGAATACGCAAGTTATCCTCCTCATTACTAGCATTATCCTCATCACTAGAGGTTTCATATTTAGTGGAGGATCTTGATTTTACCTTCTTCCTTTTGCCATCCTTGGCCATGAGGCATTTGTGGCCGACGTTGGGGAAGAGAAGACCCTTGGTGACGGTGATGTTTGCGGCGTCCTCGTCGGAGGAGGAGTCGGTGGAGCTCTCGTCAGAGTCCCACTCCCGGCAAACATGGGCATCGCCGCCCTTCTTCTTGTAGTGTCTCTTCTTCTCCTTTCTTCTCTCCTTCTTGTCGTCGCCCCTGTCACTATCACTAGATAATGGACATTTTGCAATAAAATGACCGGGCTTACCATATTTGTAGCACACTTTCTTGGAGCGGGGTTTGTAATCCTTCCCCCTCCTTTGCTTGAGGATTTGGCGGAAGCTCTTGATGATGAGCGCCATCTCCTCATTGTTGAGCTTGGAGGCGTCGATGGGTGTTCGACTTGGAGTAGATTCCTCCTTCTTTTCTTCCGTCGCCTTGAATGCGACCGGTTGTGCTTCGGACGTGGAGGGGCCGTCAAGCTCGTTGATCTTCTTTGAGCCTTTGATCATCAATTCAAAGCTCACAAAATTCTTGATTACTTCCTCGGGAGTCATTAGTGTATATCTAGGATTGCCGCGAATTAATTGAACTTGAGTAGGGTTAAGGAAAACAAGTGATCTAAGAATAACCTTAACCACTTCGTGGTCATCCCATTTTTTGCTCCCGAGGTTGCGCACTTGGTTTACCAAGGTTTTGAGCTGGTTGTACATGTCTTGTGGCTCCTCCCCTTGGCGGAGACGGAAGCGACCGAGCTCCCCCTCGATCGTTTCCCGCTTGGTGATCTTGGTCACCTCGTCTCCTTCATGTGCGGTCTTTAGTACGTCCCAAATCTCCTTAGCACTTTTCAACCCTTGCACCTTATTATACTCCTCTCGACTTAGAGAGGCGAGGAGTATAGTTGTGGCTTGGGAGTTGAAGTGTTGTATTTGGGCCACTTCGTCCTCATCATAATCTTCATCCCCTACGGATGGTACCTGTACACCAAACTCAACAATATCCCATATACTTTTGTGGAATGAGGTTAGGTGATATCGCATCATATCACTCCACCTAGCATAATCTTCACCATCAAATGTTGGTGGTTTGCCTAATGGGACGGAAAGTAAAGGTGTATGTTTAGGAATGTGAGGATAGCGTAGGGGGATCTTACTAAACTTCTTGCGCTCGTGGCGCTTAGAAGTTATGGACGGCGCGTCGGAGCCGGAGGTGGAAGGTGATGAAGTATCGGTCTCGTAGTAGACCACTTTCCTCATCTTCTTGTGCTTGTTGCCACTCCGATGCGACTTGTGGGAAGAAGATTTCTTCTCCTTCCCCTTCCCCTTATTGCGGGACTCTTCCGATGAAGTCTTCCCATGGCTTGTAGTGGGCTTGTCTCCGGTCTCCATCTCCCTCTTAGCATGATCTCCCGACATTACTTCGAGCGGTTAGGCTCTAATGAAGCACCAGGCTCTGATACCAATTGAAAGTCGACTAGAGGGGGGTGAATAGGGTGAAACTGAAATTTACAAAGTTAATCACAACTACAAGCCGGGTTAGCGTTAGAAATATAAACGAGTCCGAGAGAGGGCGTAAAAACAAATCGCGAGTGAGTGAAGAAGTGAGACGCAAGGATTTGTTTTACCGAGGTTCGGTTCTCGCAAACCTACTCCCCGTTGAGGAGGCCACAAAGGCCGGGTCTATTTCAACCCTTTCCCTCTCTCAAACGGTCCCTCGGACCGAGTGAGCTTCTCTTCTCAAATCAATCGGGAACAAAACTTCCCCGCAAGGACCACCACACAATTGGTTTCTCTTATCTCCGTTACAATTGAGTTTTGATCACAAGAACAAATGAGAAAGAAAAGAAGCAATCCAAGCGCAAGAGCTCAAATGAACACAACAAATCTCTCTCACTAGTCACTAAAGCTTTGTGTGGAATTGGAGAGGATTTGATCACTTTGGTGTGTCTAGAATTGAATGCTAGAGCTCTTGTAAGGTGTAGAAGTGTGAAAACTTGGATGACTTAAATGTGGGGTGGTTGGGGGTATTTATAACCCCAACCACCAAACTAGCCGTTTGTTGAAGGCTGCTGTCGACGGGCGCACCGGACAGTCCGGTGCGCCACCAGACAGTGTATGGTGCGCCAGCCACGTCACCCGACCGTTAGGGTTCGACCGTTGGAGCTCTGACGTGTGGGCCCGCCTGGCTGTCCGGTGGTGCACCGGACATGCCCTGTAGGCTGTCCGGTGTGCCACCCGCGCGTGCTCTGCTCCTCTGCGCGCGCTGGCGCGCATTTAATGCCTTGTAGACGACCGTTGCGCTTGAAGTAGCCGTTGCTCCGCCGTTACACTGGACAGTCCGGTGTGCATCGGACATGTCCGGTGAATTATAGCGGAGCGGATTCCCAAAGCTGGCGAGTTCAGAGTCGCTTGGTGTTGGGGCACCGGACACTGTCCGATGGTGCACCGGACAGTCTGGTGAATTATAGTGAAGCGCCTCTGAGTTTTCCCGAAGGTGAAGAGTTCAGCTTGGAGTCCCCTGGTACACCGGACACTGTCCGGTGGTGCACCAGACACTGTCCGGTGGCACACCGGACAGTCCGGTGAGCCAGACCAGGGTGCCTTCGGTTGTCCCTTTGCTCTTTTGTTTGAACCCTTTTTCTTGGTCTTTTTATTGGCTTATTGTGAACCTTTGGCACCTGTAGAACTTATAAACTAGAGCAAACTAGTTAGTCCAATTATTTGTGTTGGACAATTCAACCACCAAAATCAATTTAGGAAATAGGTGTAAGCCTAATTCCCTTTCACTTAGCAACCTTCTTCCAAAAAATGAAGATCAAACCCCCTAGTATTTTATGAAATATGGATCTCCAAAATTGTCTCCAATGGAAGTTGGTTGTGAGCTACAGTTCCTATCGGGGAGGATGAAGGGGTATTTATACAACAAAGGTCACTAGCGGTTGGATAAGGCAATCGCTAGTGGAAATGAGATTATCATTGGCGGTTTACGTGCACCAACAGCCAGTAGAAATAGCTGATTTCCACTAGCGGTTGCCTAGTCAGGCCCACCAGTTTATTATCACTAGCACGTTGTAACTAAAACCGCCTGTAAAAAGTTAAACCCACCACAAGCTTAGAGCTCTTTTCTACTACTGCTCTGTGAATGCACTACACCAAACTGGTTAACATCCTGAGGCAAATAATTCCTATGGTTTTTTTTAAACCGTAGGAAATAAATAGCTTCCGAGAGGTAGTTAGAGCCAATCATAAGTTATCTTAAGTTCCGACTGGAGTATTCAGGTCCTCTCGAAAGTTATCCAGTTAGCTTTGACTGGTCCCAGTGTCACAAGAGCCAATAACTTCCGATAGGGTGCAGTCAATGCTCTCGGAAGTTAATACTTCCGATAGTGTGTACTTCATGCTCTCGGAAGTTAGCGGCTAACGGCGTGTGGGCACTTTCTCTCTATCATGTCTGTTGTTCGCCCAACCTAGCCTAACACCGCCTCCCATCCACCGACGGTCGCCTCCTAGCCTCCCAGACCATGGCAGCGCCGCCATGATCACTAGTCCACCCCGCTCGGCCCGCCCTACTCGCCTGGACCCGCTCTACCAACCATCATTGCCCGTCCTCTCCTGCTCGTCCGGCCCAGCTCCACCAGCCGCCGCGGTAGCAGAGGCCCTGCGCCAGCCTTGTCCCTCCTTATGTCTACCTCTCCTCACTGTGCTCACCCAACCTTGCTCCAACACAACTTGTTTGGACCTGGTGTTCAGTCCTAAACACCGCACCAGACCCCTTAGGCAATGTCGTCCTTGACTAAGCACTGCATTGACATCATCGTCGTCCCCGTCGACCCATGTAGCGCTAATTCGTGCCACCATTTGTCGTTGTTGAATCGGAGTGGGTCTCCATCGGCTCGTCGTGACATCCCCCACACTGATCAGTTGCCCCAACGCCGTCATGCCACCGTTTCGTCGCTTCAGGTAACTTTCGAGTGTTTGTATTGTACATTTTATTAAATGTACTAACTTCTGAGAGTTAACTGATTTTAGACCGTAGGAAGTTATATTAATTAGGTTAATAAACTTGAGAAGTTAACTAGTGCATATAATTTAATTATGTTAGCACCTTGTTTGTTACAGATTAGTAATATTTTGGCAAAACTATCATATGTTGTGGAACCTATGTGTCACTCGTTCCGGATCGGCACGAGTCACATGCGACTCATGTTGGTCCAGAATTATCCCTTTTTGGATAGCATGTTAGTGGATTTATGATGATGACGAGTCCGAACGAGATGTCGGTTACATAACCGTGTTGTTCTCCGTTGCACCATTTATGGGCATGCAAATGGAGAACAACGGGGTTATGTTACTGAAATTTTGTTCGGACTCGTTGCTCGTCATAAATCCTTGCTCTATCAGTCACTAATGGCTATCCAGAAGAATCATGAGAATGATAGTAAGTGTCTAAAGTATGGCAAGTCCAGATATGTAGAGGTTAAAAACGATGATGGTGAAAAGGTCACATCAACGATAGCCCAAAAGCAACTTCGTTACATGCCTCTTGCGCCTCATGTTAAGTGTTTGTTTCTTTCAAGGAACATGGCTAGACACATGATATGGCACAAAGAACGTGAACAAGAGAACACTCATGTGATGACGCACCCATTTGAGAGTGATGCTTAGAAGGCTCTAGATGACTTTGATCCAGAATTTGCTAGTGAATCGATGAATGTTTGAATTGGGTTGGCGACAGATGATTTCACACCTTTTAATACGAACGCGACATCATATTCTTGTTGGCTAGTGTTTGCAATTCCATACAACCTTCCACCTCACCTTTTCATGAAATATGATTACATGTTTCTTTGTCTAATTATTCCTGGTTTGGACCATCCCAGGAAAGGGCTCAATGTGATGCTACAACCCTTGATCGACGATATCAAAAAGTTATGGCAAGGAGTCAAAGCATATGATTGCTACAAAAAGGATAGATTCACACTACGAGTTGCGTATTTGTGGTCCATTCATGATTTCATGGCATATGGAATATTTGCTAGATGGAGCTACCATGGAATTCTAAGATGTCCAATATGTGGCAAGGATACCGATTGTTTCCCCTTGAGTTTGGTGGGAAGATTAGTTACTTTGACTAGATGCTTCTTGCCCAACAATCACCCGTATAAGGGCACTATTGTGATAAAAGGGTCGCCCAAGCGTTTAAGCGAACTAGAGATTGAGGCTATGCTTAATAATTTGAAAGAGAATAAAAGTGGTGATGGATGCATAGGTTTTGGAACCGAGCATAACTGAACCCATAAATGTGGTTTATGGGAACTCCCTTCTATTAAGGCATTAATTTTGATGCATAACTTTGACATCATGCACCAGGAACGTAATGTTGGTGAAAGCATTCTAAGTACTTGCATGAATCAGGGCGATAAAAACAAAAGACAATATAAAGGCCAAAAAGGACTTAGCAAAAGTTTGTAACCGACCAACCTGAGAATTAGAAGAAAATGGAAAAAATCCACATGCTCGATAACCCAAACAGAAGAAAGAAGTAATGGAATGGTTACAAAATTTGAAATTCCCATATGGTTATGTGGCTGGGTTTAGGAGAGCTGTGAACTTGAAGGCAAAGAAATTAACATGATTGAAGAGCCATGATTATCATATAATGATGGAAAGAGTCGTCCCTATAATGTTGCGTGGGTACTTTAAAGTCAATATCTAGAAGGCGTTAGTTGAGTTAAGCAGTGAAGGGTGATGTCCAGACCGTAAAAATGAGGCAACACAGTATGGACTCGATATGACTGAGCAACAATATCTTGAGGTAATTGATGTGTTATGCTTGTGTTGGAAAATTTTGTGTTGCTTGTAGATGTTACGGTTACTTGTAAATGGATTGTGTTTCTGCAGCATTCGATTCCATGGATAGCCGCCAATGATGTTGTGTTGCGTGCCTTATGTCGTTATTGGGCTTCGACTGATTTCAAGGCAAATTCTGTGCGACACAGTTCCAATCGTGGAACCAAGTTGTTTCACATGTATGGTGGTGATGACCACTTTCGTTTGGCAAAACGAATGGTAAGTACAATTCAATTCATTTTTGTTGATTATAGTTGACTTGTTGTAATTTCTGGTTATAATGCTTTGAAATGGTGAGTCAATTCGTCTAGTGAGTGTTTTGAAATGTTTGGTAGATTATGTTTATATGAAATTTTGTATGTAAGATTGAATTGTTCTTTTGTATGAGGCTGCATATGACGACACGATGTCTAGTCAGCACAGATCAGAATATGACTAGAGGACCTCACCTATTAATCCTTAGGCTGTGTATGCAAGTGGTGGAAAAGCTCATGGAAGGTGCAGACTCTACATATCTTATATTGTTTCATTGGTTGAGTACAATACATGTATTCTGAATCTGTCGTGATGTTACTTGTATGTAGGTACCCGATGTTCAATAACGTCGTCGACTCGAACCAGGTGAGGGTTCAGTGTGGAGGTTCATCGAGGTATGTTTCTCATAGTTCCCGTCGCTCCACTCAAGATCCAGCAGAAGTGGAGCGATTGCGAGAAGAGCTTTGGAAACATGAGGATTACTTGAGGCAACATGCTATGCAACAAAAATACTATGCTACTCAGATTCAACAAAAGCAAGCACTCATACATGTAAGTTTGAAAGATACTAGCCTTCACTTTAAGTTATGTATTGATTTAAAACGTTGATGTGAATGAATTCAACAATTTTGTAGCAAGTAGCACAAGCCTGAGGGATATAGATCTCGATTGCTCCGCTTCCTCCACCTCCCATACATTATCTTTGGTCTTCGCCTCCACCTCCACCTACTGAACATCAGGTATGCAAATTCATCATCATTTACTTGTTGTTATATTATCGTGTAACTCGGCAAATATCATTTGTATAGGTATATCAGACCCCTCTAACTACTTTGCTGATGTAGCAACGAGATGATGGGTTTGGCTTTGTCGATGCCTTGTTCACTAGTGGAGGTAGCAACCATCATTCGTCGTAGTTCCCAGATGGTGATCGGCGGCAGTGAGCTTTCATTTTCTGTGTTTTGTGATATTTGAGACTTTTGTGTCTTATGACTATGGATAAGTTGTGTCTTATGACTATGGATGATACCTTTGTGATATTGTGTCTTATGACTATGGATGTGATGTGTCTTATGACTATGAATGAGACCTTTGTGGTATTATGATGTAATTACTGATATTGTTCTTATTTGATTGTGTGTGAGATGTATTATGTGAAATTGTGGTGTGCAATACCTGTTAATATATTTGTTATATTGTGTAATGTGGTGTAAAATGAAAATAAAACGACATTTGTAATGTTGGTCAAGTTAACTTCCTAGAGGCATACTGTAGCTGTAGGAAATTAGCCAGCTAACTTTCTAAAGGCTATAATAAGACATAGGCTAACTTCCTAGAGGCTACAATAAGCCTCTAGGAAGTTATCAGGCTAACGGCACCATGCACCTAAACGTCGTGAACGTGCTAACTTCTGAGAGGGCTCTAGAAAGTTAAACCAACTTCCGACCAAATTTTTCCGAGAGCTCAACTTCCGATAGGATCACTTAACTTCCGACTGTTTGGCTAACTTTTAAGAGTTTACTGCTAAATTCCTAGGATTTAGGCTCTATAAAGTTAACCATTTTGGTGTAGTAATAGATTTAATGAGACAATTTATCTTTTTAGTTGTTTTTGTAAAAGGGTTGAAAATCATTATGTATTTTCGATGGTAATATAACTTTCTGACATGTATATCAAAGTAAAAAAAGATTGTCAAAAATCATTTTCTTAGTACCGATTATTGAAGTTAAAAACCAAACAAAGAAAAAAGGCTACACATAAGCCGCACCACATCCAGTATATGTGTGACGCCCCGTTTGGTGGCTTAGTAGTTTTTTATAGTTTTGAAACAATACTATAATATTTGATGAGACTATGATATTAGAGGACAAAAGAGATTCGTTGATATAGAAAAAACATAGTTTTAAATATCATGGTATATTCTAAAACTATCGTGTTTTTAGAGTTTCTGAAAGTCCACTTAGGACCTCAGCTTTCTTGTGTTCTCTCTACGCATACTTTAGTTTTCGAATAGTACAAAACATATTTAAGTTTTAAATAATACTATGATTTTACCGTGGTAAAGTAATACATGTAGTATTTGTGTCATACTTCTTCTGTCCCAATTTATAATCCATTTGACTTTTTAAATAAATTTTATCGACTCTTCTTATTCATTTTTTGCAAAAAATAAAAAAATTGAAAGTCATACTTAAAATATATTATATACTAAATGATATCACACTAATTTTTTTGAATTAGACGAGCTAGTCCAACTTAGGGTGAAAAAGTCAAACGAATTGTAAATTGAAATGGAGAGTGATATCACACTAAAAATATATTTTTTTTGAATTAGACGAGCTGGTCGAACTTGGGGTGAAAAAGTGAAATAAATTATAAATTGAAATGGAGAGAGTATATATTGTAAAGTATAGTATTTCAAAACTATAGAATTTCAAAAATTTACTACTAAACATGTCCTGAATGTGTGTCTTCAAATTGACATGGAAACGAAGTGCGAGTGGCGGCGTAGTGCGGTCTGCATGAATGGTAGACCAGACGATATCAGCTGTTCGTTTGACTTTAATTTGTATAGATTTCTACTGCTTTTAATGTTTTATCTATGTATATTACACAGTTTGAACAGCTAAACACGATGAGACGCAGGCCCCTGGCCCCATCATATATGGATGGATCGCACGGCGATCGACCTCTGAACGCCATGACTGGACCGGATGGATACCTGCTCTGGTGTGGTGGGAATAATGGAAACCGAATATCTTGACTTCGCTTTACTGCGGCCTGACCGCATGAGACGACGGCAACAGTGCCGAGCGTCAAGGGCAGCAGCAGCCGTCGGATCACAATCGGACGGCCTAATGCAGTCACCAAGCAGATGTTCTGTGCTTCGTTGGTCGGCACGGTATCGTATCGTATCCGATGGTGCTGGTGCGGATGCCTTGGTCGTCGCAGGAATAATTCGCCACGTGTGATTGGAGATGCTTGTCGTGTCCATCGGGCATTCATGTCAACGGATGACGCTGGAATTCTTATTCCCCAGGTGACGCAAGGCCGTGACGTAACCCACCAAAGGAAGTCCATTTCGTACGTATCTTTGGCTAGTTGCCACGATATCGGCTGAACGTCCCCTTTTGCTTTATTTTCGAACTGTTTTTTGACCAACCCGTACTTAATGTTTGTTTTATTTCTATGGCAATGCGCTAATGCCATTTCATCGTGTTGGCAGTTAGAACAGCTTCATAAATATTGTCAACTAAGAGACCATAATTTAGAGAGAGAAAAAACTAGTAAATCTCAATGGAGATAGACTAGTTACTACATTTAGCTAGGGAAATTTGGATCCATACCATTAAAAGATCACCACTTTGGATCCATACCATTACTATCTCACTTACATGTGGGTCCACATGAGTCAATGACATGTGGGGTCCATGGTATATATCTAAAGTTTGGATCTTTTAATGGTATAGATCCAATTGTTCCTTAGCTTCCTTTATTTTTAGACTAAAAAAGTTATACTATTCATGTGTTCTTTGTGAAGGAGGTCCTGCTGAGCGAGCCTCCCTATGTCGGAATGTTAAGGGCTAATTTGAGAGTCCAAAAACTGGAGGAGATTAAAAGGCTAAAATTATTTTCTTATTCAAAATTGAATAAGGAGGAAATTTTAGTCCCTCCAATCTCTTCCGGTTTTGTGGCTACCAAACTAGCCCTAAAAAGGAGGTTGAGAGTACAAATGTTTAAAATTATGCGCCAATACCATTTCATCGTGTTGGCAGTTAGAACAGCTTCATAAATATTATCAACTGAGAGACCATAATTTAGAGAGGGAAAAAACTAGTAAATCTCAATGGAGATAGACTAGTTACTACATGTATTTTTAGACTAAAAATTATACTATTCATGTGTTCTTTGTGAAGGAGGTCCTGCTGAGCGAGCCTCCCTATGTCGGAATGCTAAGGGCTAGTTTGGAAGTCCAAAAACCGGAGGAGATTAAAGGGCTAAAATTATTTTCTTATTCAAAATTGAATAAGGAGGAAATTTTAGTCTCTTCAATCTCTTCCGGTTTTGTGGCTACCAAACTAGCCCTAAAGAGGAGGTTGAGAGTACAAATGTTTAAAATTATGCGCCAATACCATTTCATCGTGTTGGCAGTTAGAACAGCTTCATAAATATTATCAACTGAGAGACCATAATTTAGAGAGGGAAAAAACTAGTAAATCTCAATGGAGATAGACTAGTTACTACATTTATTTTTAGACTAAAAATTATACTATTCATGTGTTCTTTGTGAAGGAGGTCCTGCTGAGCGAGCCTCCCTATGTCGGAATGCTAAGGGCTAGTTTGGAAGTCCAAAAACCGGAGGGGATTAAAGGGCTAAAATTATTTCTTTATTTAAAATTGAATAAAGAGGGAATTTTAGCCCCTCCAATCACCTCCGGTTTTGTGGCTCCCAAACTAGCCCTAAAGAAGAGGTTGGGAGTACAAATGTTTAAAATTATGCGCCAATGCCATTTCATCGTGTTGGCAGTTAGAACAGCTTCATAAATATTATCAACTGAGAGACCATAATTTAGAGAGGGAAAAAACTAGTAAATCTCAATGGAGATAGACTAGTTACTACATTTATTTTTAGACTAAAAAAATTATACTATTCATGTGTTCTTTGTGAAGGAGGTCCTGCTGAGCGAGCCTCTCTATGTCGGAATGTTAAGGGCTAGTTTGGGAGTCCAAAAACCGGAGGGGATTAAAGGGCTAAAATTATTTTCTTATTCAAAATTGAATAAGGAGGGAATTTTAGCCCCTCCAATCTCCTCCGGTTTTGTGGCTTCCAAACTAGCCCTAAAGAGGAGGTTGGGAGTACAAATGTTTAAAATTATGCGCCAATGCCATTTCATCATGTTGGCAGTTAGAACAGCTTCATAAATATTATCAATTGAGAGACCATAATTTAGAGAGGGAAAAAACTAGTAAATCTCCATGGAGATAGACTAGTTACTACATTTATTTTTAGAATAAAAAAGTTATACTATTCATGTGTTCTTTGTGAAGGAGGTCCTGCTGAGCGAGCCTCCCTATGTCGGAATGTTAATGGCTAGTTTGGGAGTCCAAAAACTGGAGGGGATTAAAGGGCTAAAATCCTTTTCTTATTCAAAATTGAATAAGGAGGAATAAGGATGGAATTTTAGCCCCTCCAATCTCCTCCGGTTTTGTGGCTCACAAACTAGCCCTAAAGAGAAGGTTGGGAGTACAAATGTTTAAAATTATGTTATAAAATCTCAAGTTTTCGTTACAATAACAAATAAAATAAAACACTAGATCTTTTACAAACATTGAAGTAGTTTAGTGTAGTCTTGTTGTTTGTCCTAGTGGGGAGTGAGAGAGATGCATATTTTAGGTATTGTTTGGTTCCAGAGTATGGTGGGACGGAGCCGCTCCGCTCCCAATTATTGATGTTTGGATTGATTCCGTGTATGATAGAGTGGCTCTGAAAACGAAAATTATGCTGAAATATTGAACCATCTAGCTTCCCAAAATCTCTCGGACGGAGCCGCTCCCGTCATAGAGCCGGTCCATCCCAAATGGCTCCAGAACCAAACACTAGAATAATATTTACGGTTGCACCATTCTTATTTTTCTTATGGTTTTGCATGGAATGCTAAAGTTTAGTATAACAAATAATTTACTCCCTCCCGTCCCAAAATATAATTCGTTTTAGATAATACAAACATTAGTTAATTAACATATGAATGTAGTTTGTATGTATGTCTATATTCATTATCATTCGAATGAATGTGGACGGAAAAAAGAGGGCTAGAAAAAACTATATTTTGGAACGAAGGGAATAAAATGCTAGATCTTTCATTAACATACAAATGGTCTAGTGTTGTGGTAATGGTGTTGTTATCATGACGGGGCGAGGTTGCATGTTTGAATCTTGGTGGTCACTCAATTTTTAATTTCTTAATGTCATGCTAAAGATTATTATATAAGAATTTTGAACAAAATTATAGTAAACAGTCACAAAAGAAAAAGTCATCATAAACAAAATGTATAGCTCATCAAGAGGTACTGTAACACCTCGGGTGTTAGCTAGAAATGTTAACAAAACCCACACCACTTGGACCATTATCACATGTGGATAAAATAGAGCAAAAGCCACCAAAGTTAGGGATCATACTTCTAATAAGGTGGAGAACACCCTAGAGGACTTAACCATCCCATGAGGATCGAAGGGAGGGGAGTAACCAAAACCCTAAATCACCCTCTTAAGCCTAAGAGCAACAAAACGAAGTGTCAAGAGAAAGCTAACCAGATCACTTATCCACAAATGGACCCTTAAAAGATGTGGCTAACTAAATGCCTAACAAAATTTATTAAGGGTTAAGCACCAAAAAGGTATGGCAAAAGTCCAAATCATGTCACATATGTGGGGGAAGGGGATAAAAATCAGAATTCTCTTTAATCCCAAAATCAGCCCTATAGCAAAGACATTATATGTTCATTAAGCTACAAACCTCAAATCCCTTAGCACTAATTATGAAAAATATGACTAACTACCATATCCACACCTTGGTTAAGTTTGAACTTGAAATTCCACTATTTGACAAGACAACACAAGTGATTTTTCCCCATATTTGAGTAGTGAGACAAACAACTTTTCCCCAAGCCATACCTCTTCACCCTCAGCCCAAAATCTTTCGACCCCCATACAAAACATCTAGAGTTGCAAGGAACAAACCTTGTGCAAATATCTTGGCGAGACGATGAAGCAACAAAAAACAAGGAAAACCAGAGCAAGAAACGTGCCAGGTGTTTGATACCCACTAACACACGAGAGTGCGCACTGTTCAGCGCCCCCGCCTCCCCCACGTGCTGTTGGCACGGCCATTGCCGCAACTATGCACGTGCCTATTTAAGCACCACCCTGGCCTCAATTGAGCTCTACTCAAACCCCCGCAGTCGTGCCTAAGTTCCCATCGCCAGTGATCACTGGATTAGCTCACGCTGTTGCTAGCATTTCGTCCCCGTCGCTCGGCCACCATGGCTAGGGCCAACCGCATTGACGTAACAACAACCAAGGCCCCCACCGTGACCCCCATAGCTTAGTGAAGCTACCCAGCCACTTCCCCCGCTGGCTATTGTGCTGTATTGGCATGGCACCGCTCGCTTGAGAACTCAACGTCGCTGGTGAACGTGAACCCGCCACTGCAGACCGCCACTGCCCAATCCATTCAGCCCACAACACCGTCGTAGATCGCTACTTTAGCTCCAACTAATTGATCCACCAGTTCAGTAGCTACCATCTCTGGCTAGCCGAATTTCACGTCGTTGTCGAGCTTCGCCGCTTACACACTTGGACCGAGTAGCTCCAGCCACCTCCGATGACGACCCGCACCTCGATGTGACCGCCTTGGCCTCCCCGATGTCAGCGAGCCCTCCACCAGAACTCTACCACCGCTGGGGAACCGCCCCACCCCATTCTTCCCCACGGCTGCTGTTATGGTGACCTAATGATCGCGGGTTAAGGAGAACAGAAACCCAGTGGGTCTCATAAACCAGTAAACTTAAATGAATAGTGCTTAAAGGACTTAGTTTAAAGGATTCGTTTTTGTCACACACAGATTTAAGGGGCAAACCCAGGTGCGTCTCTGTTGGGGGTATGCTTCGTCGCCGAAGATCCCGTAAGAAGAAACACCTTCGGAGGATCCTCTCAAAAGTAGTACCGAAGCTATCATCCATAAAGCTTCGGCATAGTGGCATGTCTCAAGACGAAAGACTGCACCGACTTAAAGATGAAATGACCGATTGACCCATGAGAGTCTGTGTCATGATTGTAAGCATTTGTAAAGGGCATGAATGTAATTTCTCATAGGCTACGTCCTGTACCTATAAATAGATGAACAGTACCCCTGTACTGTTCATGCTTGCTTGTACTCATTCGCACGTCACACTCGGATTCTCACCTTCTATCAAGCCGAAGGTATAAATGTAATTCAATATTATGTATGTTTATTCATGAATATGTAATAAAAATGTCTGAATGATATCATATGATTATTCATGTTTTTTTATGTGTCATATGATCCTGCTTTCATTATATGTTGAGATGATGAAGGTACATCCTTCATGATCTTTGTCTGAAGATTGTTATATCCTAAGGGAAATAATACTTCGAAGGACGAAGGTCTTTAATCATTAACTTTTGTGTTGCCTTGTTCTTAATTTATAGCATTTGAGAACAAGTCCCCAACATTGGTGCCCACCTCCAGTGAACTCACTTCCACTTTCAAGCTAATGGCTTCGTCCGGCAACCAAGCTGAAGCTGCTTCGGCTACGAAACTGGTGCTCCCAATAACAGGCGGTTCATGCTCAGAGCCAGCCAACAAGAAGCAGAAGAAGGAGGCCCAGAGAAGGGTGCAGCATGTTAGGGTGAAGGGACCCTTCATCAAGTCAAAATGGTCCCACATCCCAATTACCTTCTCCTAGGAGGACCTTCAGCTCAAAGATTATCCTCATAATGATGCTATGGTCATATCTTGTGTCATTAAGGGATTTCTGGTCTACAATGTTTTGGTTAATACAGGCAGTGCAGCTGACATCATATTCGCTAAGGCCTTTAGACAGATGCAGGAGCCAGAGGACAAAATTCATGATGCTACACACCCTCTTTGTGGCTTCGGAGGAAGACAGATCATAGCACTTGGCAAGATCACAATGCCAATAACCTTTGGATTTGTCCACAACACAAGGACTGAACAGGTTGTGTTTGATATTTTTGACATGGAATACCCCTACAATGCAATCATTGGTCGTGGGACACTCAACGCTTTCGAAGCAATACTTCATCTAGCATATCTATGCATGAAGATACCTTTGGAACAAGGACCCATTGCTATTCATGGCAGTTAGGAAGCTGCTAGAAAGGCCAAAGGAAACTGGACAGATTCAAAAGCAATCCACAACATAGATGGAGCCGAAGCTTGTGAGCAATATAAGTACAGAAGAGAGAAGGCTTCTTCGGCTGATCAGTCGAAGCTCATGCTTCTATGTGAAGACATAGCAGAGCAGAAGGTATTGCTGGGGTCCCAATTATCTGAAGAGCAGGAGAAAACCTTGATAAGGTTTTTATTCAACAACAAAGGTGTTTTTGCATGGTCAACCAACGATCTCTGTGGTGTCCATAGGGACATCATTGAACATTCACTCAATGTCGATCCATCCTTCAGACCCAGGAAGCAAAAGCTTCAAAAAATGTCTGACGATAAAGCCGAAGGTGCTCAGGACAAAGTAAAAAGACTTCTCAGTGCTGGTGTCATCAGAGAAGTAAAATACCTAGAATGGCTAGCCAACACTGTTATGGTAAAGAAGGCCAATGGTAAATGGAGAATGTGCATTGATTTTACTGATCTGAACAAGGCTTGTCCAAAGGATGAGTTCCCATTACCAAGAATAGATTCTTTAGTAGATACAACAGCTTTGTCAGAGCTCATGAGTCTACTAGATTGTTATTCAGGCTACCACCAAATATGGATGAAGAAGGAAGATGAGCCAAAGACCAGCTTCATAACCTCCAGTGGTACATATTGTTATCTTTGGATGCCTGAGGGGCTCAAGAATGCTGGAGGAAGCTTCAGCAGGATGACAGCCAAGGTTCTTCATTCTCAGATAGGCAGAAATGTGCTAACATATGTTGATGATATCATAGTGAAGAGCACGAAGCAAGAAAACCACATTACTGATTTGCAGGAAACATTTGCTAATTTTAGGCAAGCTGGCATGAAATTAAATCCAGAAAAATGTGTCTTCGGAGTGAAGAAGGGCAAGTTCCTTGGTTGTCTAGTTTCAACGAAGGGGATCGAAGCCAACCCAGCAAGATCGAAGCTATCCTTCGAATGGAGCCGCCAAGCACAAAGAAGGGGGTCCAACGGTTAACAGGAAGACTGGCATCTTTGAATCAATTTATATCTAGATCAACAGAAAGAAATTACCATTCTTTGAAGTACTAAAGTCAGCTAAAGTTTTTCAATGGGGCCCAACTCAACAGAAAGCTTTCGAAGAGCTGAAGCAATACCTGATCGATTTAACAACATTAACTCCACCCGTGCTAGGGGCTCCATTGCTATTATATGTGGCAGCTTCGCACTCTGTAGTGAGTGTGGCGCTTGTATAAGAGAAGCTTGAAGGACAAGCTAAAAAGCAAGTCCCACTATACTTTGTCTCCGAAGTTTTGAGTTTATCAAAGAAAAACTATACAGAATTGGAGAAGGTGTTGTATGCTGTGTTAATGGCGTCTAGGAAGCTTCGGCATTATTTTCAAGCATATCACATAATTATTCCTTCATCATAGCCCCTAAAGGATATCATGAGGAATAGAGAAGCTACTAGAAGGATTGGAAAAATGGGCCACAGAGCTTAATGAATTCACTATTGACTACGTGCACAGATCTTCAATTCAATCCCAAGCGCTAGCAGATTTCATCGCTGATTGGACGCCAGGGGCTCACGAAGAGGGGACAAGCAAAGATGCCGAAGCTTGGACAGTGTTTTGCGATGGTTCTTGGGGAGCTTTCGGTGCAGGAGCAGCTGCGGTCCTAGTAGCACCTTCAAAAGTCAAAACATGTTATGCAGTCAAACTGGATTTCAGTTGTACAAATAATATAGCTGAGTACGAAGCACTTCTATTGGGGCTTCGGAAACTAAGGGCAATGGGAATAAGAAGGGTCATCCTAAAGACTGATTCTCAAGTTATTGTTGGCCACGTGGACAAAAGTAACAAGGCACGAGATCCAAAGCTTGAAAGGTATTTGGATGCAGTTCGAAGGTTGGAAGCTTCCTTCGAAGATTTTTCTGTCAAGAGTATTCCAAGAGGTGAAAATGAACATGCAGATTTGCTAGCCAAATCAGCGGCTCAGGGGCTCCCTCTACCCTCGGAAGTATTTTTTGAAACAATAAAAGCACCTTCGGTTGAGCTCATGGAGAGAGCAGTGCTTACTATTTCTCCAGTACACAGTGAAGACTGGAGAACTGAAATAATATCTTTCCTCCAAGGCAATTGTCTCTCAAGTGACGAAGCTTATAACAAGAGAATGGAGGCAAGAACAAGACCATATGTGATGATAGAAGGGGAATTGTATAAATAGGGAGTTTGTTCACCACTCCTCAAGTGTTTATTAAGAACTGAAGGTATGGAATTAATGAAAGGGATACATGCAGGTCTGTGTGGATCTCATAATGGATCTAGGCCCTTGTTGGGAAAAGTTTTTCGACAAGGATTTTACTGGCCGAAGGCAGCTTCGTATGCAGCAGAATTAGTCCAAAAATGTGAAGGCTGTCAAAAATATGCAAGAGAACAGAAGCAACCTTCATCTCTCACTCAGTTAATACAACCCACTTGGCCATTGCAAAGGTGGGGCCTCGATTTGCTAGGCCCACTTCCACCAGCACAAGAAAATCTAAAATATGTTGTGGTGGCGGTAGAGTATTTTTCCAAGTGGATTGAGGCGAAGCCTTTAGCCACAATAACTTCGGTCACCATCCAGAAATTCTTCTGGCAAAACATTGTTTGTCGCTTCGGAGTGCCGAAGGCTATTACTGTAGACAACGGAACACAGTTCGATGCTGAAGCTTTCAAGGAATTCTGTGAACAAATTGGCACAAAGATTCATTTTGCATCGGTCAGACATCTAGAGTCAAATGGACTTGTTGAAAGAGCTAATGGCATTATAATGATGAGAATAATGAAGTTAATCTTCAATCAGCCCAGAGCAAAGTGGCCAGATGAATTGATCAAAGTGGTATGGAGCCACAACACAACAATATCAAGGTTAACAGGTTTTACACCATTCAAACTATTTTTTGGTGATGAAGCAATAACCCCAGAAGAAGCTAAGGCAGGATCAATAAGAACAGTGGCTTCGGCAGAGGACGAAGCTGATTATTCTGTGGCAAAAGATTCTATAGAAGGGATCAGGCTTCAGGCCGTGGAGAATATCAATAAATACCAAGCCAAAACAATAAAATGGCGTGATAGAAAATTTCGGCTAAAGAACATTAAGCCAGGGCATTTGGTACTTCGGAGAGTGGCCAACCCAGATACAGTAGGCAAGTTGCAGCTGAAGTGGGAAGGACCTTTTCTAGTAGTATCTTCGTCAAGACCCGGTTCTTATAGATTGAAGGATATGGACGACAACGACATTCCTAGATCTTGGAATGCGGATGAGCTTCGGTGATATTATGTTTAACTTGATGTAATATTTTTATTTTTCCTATGGCACCCTTTTCCTTTCCAAAGGGGAAAGGTTTTTAATGAGGCCATAGCATGTAATTTCTCTTTTTATTATTCAGCTCTACGAGAGCAAAATCCCCCAAACATGTAAATGTAAAAACTGAGCATGCACCATCGAGTGCAGGGAAAAAGGAAAAAACAGCGAGAAGCTCGAAAGTCGTCCCTAAGGGGATGCAGAGCACGACGAAGCTACAAAAAGCCGTTCCTAAGGGAGTGTAGCGTATGTTTTCTGCTCAAAAGTCGTTCCAAAGGGAATGCAGAGCTTACAGCGAAAAGTCAATGCTAATACCGCCGAAATATAAGGCGAAGCGTGAAAAGTCAAGGTGAAGCGTGAAAAGTCAACGCGATACCGCCGAAATAGAAGGCGAAGAAGTTCAAAAGACGTTCCTAAGGGGATGCAGAGCTTACAGCGAAAAGTCAGCGCCGATACACCGAAAAATAAGTGGTGAAGCCGAAAAATAAGCGGCAAAGAGACTTCGGTCATTCCCAAGGGAATGAAGGCTATGGTTGTGGCTTCGTATGCGTGTGTTTGGACATTCATTTGCACGACATATCACATCATACATTTGCATTCATAAACATTCATTTAGACATACATAGGATCATCATCATCATAACATACAGACACAGGCAGATGCTTCGGCCATAAAGATAAGGCTTCGGCAAAAAAGAAAAAGAAGTAGTTTCATGCTTCGTTGTGTACGAAAAGAAGGGAAGGTGTTTTTCGCCTTCGGCTCAAAAAATACTAGTTTCGTCCACAGCAAAGCAGTTCGAACATGGATAAAAAGGTAAAAATATATTACAAGGTATGCACAAATTTATAGAATTAGTATTTGATTCTTAAATTACAAATATTTTTACAACGATATTACAAGATTTTCTCCAGAATTTTTTCAGCAAGGTCTTCAGCTTTGACATCATTGACACCTGTCAAGCTTCGGCTCATTGTTCCTCAGCATCGTCATCCTGTACATATTAAAGCGGTATGGGAGAAGTGCAGAATTCAAGCAGAAGGTAAAGTAATAGGCACAAATTTTTTACCGTCTTAAGGTGGCTTCGAGCTTCGTCGCCAGCCATTTTTCGCCCGCCTTTTACCCAAACTTGAGTTATAAATCTATTTCCTATACTCTGAGCTAGGCTGGGGATATCAATTAAATCTGTCGGTGATAAGTTAAAATTTGGTCTGTTGACAATTTTTCCATGTTCACAGCCAAATTTTATGAAGGCAACAGTTGTGCCTCGAGAAGCTAGCAGAGCGCAGAAATCGGCGTGTCTAGCTATAACTTCGTCGAGTGCATCAACTTCGCCCTCAATATGTTCGAAGGTTTCCGGCAGGTTCTCAACCGAAGGACTGAATTTCTCAGCGCTGGCTCCAACCGAGTTGAAAACCTGCTTTAGCCGCTGCAGGCATTGGTTGCCGAAGTTTACGCATTTTTCTTGAAGTTCTTTCAGTGATTTCCGCAAATTTGAATTTTTCTCAGCTTTAGCTTCGAGTTTGGCTTCAAAATTTTTCTTTTCCATGGAGAGTTCACTATTCAATCTAGCAATTTTGGCATGGGCCTCCGCTAGTGAACCTTCCATGGTTTGAAGTGCGAAGTCTTTTTTCTCCATGGTAGCCTCATGGTCTTTAATCTTCTTCTCTAGGCCCTCAATTATAACTTCGTTCTTTTTGTCCTCGAGGTCTTGTTGCATCCTCAGGACTGTGCTCAGCAGTAAGCTCTGATAAAATAAGCTTCATCAGAAAACAATCTCCATATCAAAACAATGAAAAGTTAAGAATTTTATCTTAAAGTTAGCATAAAATAGACTACCGGCGATATGCTGCTGCCGGTATCTGCTGAGGTCTGCCTCAACCTTCGGGAGGCCAACACTCTTTGATATAGTGCCGACAGCCTTCGCCCCAGTGTGGTCCCGAAGGCATCCTAAGCTTTCTTCATTGACTCCCTGAGAGCACCTAGAGGGGGGGGGGGGTGAATAGGTGATCCTGTGAAAACTTCAAACTTAAGCCACAAAAACTTGTTAAGTGTTAGCACGATTATTGCCAAGTGGCTAAAGAGAAGTCTCAACAAAACACAATACCACAAGAGATCAAACACAGAGGTGACACAGTGGTTTATCCCGTGGTTCGGCCAAGACCAACGCTTGCCTACTCCACGTTGTGGCGTCCCAACGGACGAGGGTTGCAATCAACCCCTCTCAAGCGGTCCAAAGACCCACTTGAATACCACGGTGTTTTGTTTTGCCTTTCACTATCCCGTTTGCAAGGAATCTCCACAAATTGGAGTCTCTTGCCCTTACAAGTATATGATCAAAAATGAAACACAGAGTAAGGGAGGGAAGCAACACACACAACTCCACAGCGAAACGCGCACACACACGGCCAAGAATCGAGCTCGAATGACTATCTCAAAGTTCTCACTAGAACGGAGCTCGAATCACTTAGAATCACAAATGAAAGCGCAAAGACTAAGTGTGGATGATCAAGAATGCTCAAAGGTTGCTTGTGTATCTCCTCCATGCGCCTAGGGGCCCCTTTTATAGCCCCAAGGCAGCTAGGAGCCGTTGAGAGCAAATCCGGAAGGCCATCCTTGCCTTCTGTCGTCGGGGGCACCGGACAGTCCGGTGCACACCGGACACTGTCCGGTGCCCGATTTGTTTCCTTAAACAGCGAAGCCGACCGTTGCAGACCGTTGGCAGATCTGGAGCCGTTGGCGCACCGGACATGTCCGGTGCACACCGGACATGTCCGGTGCACACCGGACAGTCCGGTGCCGTCTTCCGACCGTTGGCTCGGCCACGTGTCCCGCGCAGATTGCGCGGCCGACCGTTGGCCCGACCGACCGTTGGCTCACCGGACAGTCCGGTGCACACCGGACAGTCCGGTGAATTTTAGCCGTACGCCGTCGGCGAATTCCCGAGAGCGGCCAGTTCGCGCCGAGTGAGCCTGGCGCACCGGACACTGTCCGGTGCACACCGGACAGTCCGGTGCTCCAGACCGAGCTGGGTCTTGGCTGCACACAGCCAAGTCTTTTTCTCTCTTTTCTTTTCTTTTCTTCTTCTTTCTGTTTCTAACACTTAGACAAGTATATTAGTGCACAAAACCAATGTACTAAGGCTTAGAAACATACCTTTACTTCATGATTTTCACCTTGTTCATCCATGGACATAAATTTACAATTAAGCACATGTGTTGGCACTCAATCACCAAAATACTTAGAAATGGCCCAAGGGCACATTTCCCTTTCAATCTCCCCCTTTTTGGTGATTTATGCCAACACAACATAAAGCAACTAGAACAAGTGCAAACTCACTTCAAATAAATCTTAAATTTATTGTGAATCAATTTTGGCATATATGGATCATCCTTTGCCACCACTTGGTTTGTTTTTGCAAATCAAACTCAAATCTCTATCTCTAAGTTAAACACACATGTTGAAGCATAAAGAGAGTCATTTCAAAAGAGATTGATCAAATATTTCAAAAACTCCCCCTTTTTTCCATAATTACTACTTCTCCCCACAAGAAGCCAACTTTGATAAGAGAGACAACAAAAGAGTTTTGACAAACCAAAAGCTCTACTCTACTATTTTCAAATTTCTCAAGTGGTAGCTGATCCATTTATTGCTTTGGCCTTTATTTTCTCCCCCTTTGGCATCAAGCACCAAAACGGGATAAATCTTGGCCCTCTAACCCCATTGCCTCACCAAAATCTTCAATTGAGAGCAAATGGCAATAAGAGTTAATGAGATGGACTTGGAATAAGTTACCCTCTCATCGGAGTGCAGTGGAAGTCTTTCATGGTCCAAGTCCACCTTTTCCCTTTCCATTCTCCTTTGAGACTAAAACAAGTAAACTCAAGCATATGGTTAGTCTCAAAGGGTCAAGTTGTAACACATCTCCCCCTAAATATGTGCATCACTTTGCAACGGACTTGTGAGGTCCAGGGAGTGTTTGTACAACTTGAGCACCATAATAAGCAACAAGATGCAGAATGAACATGATCAAGGGCATAAATACATGTATGCTACAATTCAATCCAAGTTCCGCGAATCTAAGACATTTAGCTCACTACGCAACCTGCAAAAGGTCTTCTCATCTAAAGGCTTGGTAAAGATATCGGCTAGCTGGTTCTCGGTGCTAACATAAAACACTTCGATATCTCCCTTTTGCTGGTGGTCTCTCAGAAAGTGATGCCGGATGTCAATGTGCTTTGTGCGGCTGTGCTCAACAGGATTTTCCGCTATTCGGATAGCACTCTCATTGTCACATAGGAGTGGGACTTTGCTCAGATTGTAGCCAAAGTCCCTGAGGGTTTGCCTCATCCAAAGTAGTTGCGCACAACACTGTCCTGCGGCAACGTACTCGGCCTCAGCGGTGGATAGTGCAACGGAGGTTTGTTTCTTAGAGTTCCATGACACCAGGGACCTTCCTAAGAATTGGCACGTCCCCGATGTACTCTTCCTATCGACCTTACATCCAGCATAGTCGGAATCTGAGTACCCAATCAAGTCAAAGTTAGACCCCCTTGGATACCAGATCCCGAAGCAAGGCGTAGCGACTAAATATCTAAGGATTCGCTTCACAGCCACTAAGTGACACTCCTTAGGATCGGATTGAAATCTAGCACACATGCATACGCTAAGCATAATATCCGGTCTACTAGCACATAGATAAAGTAAAGACCCTATCATTGACCGGTATGCTTTTTGATCAACGGACTTACCTCCTTTGTTGAGGTCGGTGTGTCCGTCGGTTCCCATCGGAGTCTTTGCGGGCTTGGCGTCCTTCATCCCAAACCGCTTTAGCAGATCTTGCGTGTACTTCGTTTGGGAGATGAAGGTGCCATCCTTGAGTTGCTTCACTTGGAACCCAAGGAAGTAGTTCAACTCGCCCATCATCGACATCTCGAATTTCTGCGTCATCACCCTGCTAAACTCTTCACAAGACTTTTGGTTAGTAGAACCAAATATTATGTCATCGACATAAATTTGGCACACAAACAAATCACCATCACAAGTCTTAGTGAAAAGAGTTGGATCGGCTTTCCCAACCTTGAAAGCATTAGCAATTAAGAAATCTCTAAGGCATTCATACCATGCTCTTGGGGCTTGTTTAAGTCCATAGAGCGCCTTAGAGAGCTTACACACGTGGTCGGGGTACCGTTCATCCTCGAAGCCAGGGGGTTGCTCCACGTACACCTCCTCCTTTATTGGCCCGTTGAGGAAAGCGCTCTTCACATCCATTTGGTACAACCTGAAAGAATGGTGAGCGGCATATGCTAGCAAGATACGAATGGACTCTAGCCTAGCCACAGGAGCAAAAGTCTCCTCAAAGTCCAAACCTGCGACTTGGGCATAACCTTTTGCCACAAGTCGAGCCTTGTTCCTTGTCACCACTCCGTGCTCGTCTTGTTTGTTGCGGAACACCCACTTGGTTCCCACAACATTTTGCTTGGGACGAGGCACCAGCGTCCAGACTTCATTGCGCTTGAAGTTGTTAAGTTCCTCCTGCATGGCCAACACCCAATCCGGATCTAGCAAGGCCTCCTCTACCCTGAAAGGCTCAATGGAGGAGACAAAAGAGTAATGTTCACAAAAATTAACTAGTCGAGACCGAGTAGTTACTCCCTTGCTTATGTCACCCAGAATTTGGTCGACGGGATGATCCCTTTGAATCATCGCTCGAACTTGGGTTGGAGGTGCCGGTTGCGCTTCTTCCTCCATCACATGATCATCTTGTCCTCCCCCTTGATCACACGCCTCCTTTTGTTGAACCTGTTCATCGTCTTGAGTTGGGGGATGCACCATTGTTGAGGAAGAAGGTTGATCTCGTTCATCTTGTTCCTGTGGCCGAACATCTCCAATCGCCATGGTTCGTATAGCGGCCGTCGGAACATCTTCTTCATCTACATCGTCACAATCAACAACTTGCTCTCTTGGAGAGTGTAGCATCCCAAAAATTCAAATCCTGAAATTTTCTCAAACTCCCTCTAAATTCAAAATGAATTTCAAATTTCATTTCAAAATGTTTGTTTGCGAGTTGATATCAGCAAATAAAATATAGTGGTCTATATTCTCTCCAAAATCCTCCTCAAATATCCTACAAATATTTCCCAGTGATCACCCTCAATTTGTTTCCAGAAATACCGCCCAGATATTTCCCGAGTAATCCCCTTCAAGTTCTTTCCAGAAATACTGCCCAAATATTCCACCGATATATCTCCAGGTATTTTCCTCTTGAGAAATGCCTTCAGAATCATTTTTCAAGTCCCTACAAATATTTTCTTCATAACTTTCCTCATGCTCATACGTATACGTATGCCTCCAGTGTCATACGGTGAGCTCTACAAGCTAATTACACTTATACAAGACAAATACATGCTAATCTCCACTAATCCTCTCATCCCTCCCACTAATCCTCTCATCCCTCCCCCTAATCCCCCCCACCATGGCTATAAATAGAGGGGCAAGGGCCTCCTCCCATCCCACCCCAAGCCATTTCATGGCAACTCTCTCCCCCCCCACACACACCCACTCCATGTTCCACACAAGCACACACTAGCACAAGGATCGTTCGGTCGTTCTTCGATCGTTCGTCCCCCTGTTCTTAGTTTGTTCGTCCGTTCGTCCGATCGTTCGATCGTTCGTCCGATCGTTCATGGTTCGTTCGTCCGTTCGTCCGATCGTTCGATCGTTCGTCCGTTCGTTCGTCCAAATAATCTTTTTCCTACCGTTATGCTGCCGAAATTCCGATCGTTCGTTCGTTCGATCATTCGATCGTTCATCGTTCGTTCATAGTTCCTATTCATCGTTCATCGTTCGTTCATAGTCCCTATTCATCGTTCTTCCAGATAATCTTTGTCCTGCCGTTATGCTGCCGAGATTCCGATCGTTCGTTCTTTCGATCATTCGATCGTTCATCGTTCGTTCATAGTTCCCTATTCATCGTTCATCGTTCGTTCATAGTCCCTATTCATCGTTCTTCCAGATAATCTTTATCCTGCCGTTATGCTGCCGAAATTCCGATCGTTCGTTCGTCCGATCATTCGATCGTTCGTCCGTTCGTTCGTCCAAATAATCTTTTCCTGCCGTTATGCTGTCGAAATTCCAATCGTTCGTTTGTCCGTTCATTCGATCGTTCGTCCGTTCGTTCATAGTTCCTATTCATCGTTCATCGTTCGTTCATACAAACTATTCACTGTCACTATTCACCATTACTATGCACCGTTACTATTCATCGTTACTATTCACATACACTATTCATCATCATTACTATTTATCATTACTATTCATCATCGTTACTATTCATAGATGATATCTATAATTACTTTTCCATCGCCACTATTCATCGTTACTATTCATCGATTAGCCGATCACCCCAAATTTCAACTACTCATACATCATGCTATCCAGTCCACCTAAGACCAGCCAGACCCATATTCCAGTCATACGAACTCCGGTGACTGTGATCTTCCTTCCAGTAGGGAACTTCCCATCTGGTCACCCATCCCAGGTTTCTCCGAGTTGAGAACGCTTAACTTTGAGATTCCTTCGAACCAGGCTCCCAAACTCAGATTCCAATAATTCTCGTTTCTAAATTTTTATCAAACTATTCCCTATCCAGCCATGTCACCCCTTAAGCATGGTTCATGTTCCAGAAAGCTCCCAAAATACTCTTGTCCCATATTCTGCCTATAACTCTCATGTTCATACCAAGTCAGACGATTCATTTGTCACTATTCTCACCAACAGTGAACTTTACTGTGCTACACCACCTACACTCAGCTATAAATACACCCAGCTACCCTCTCCCTCTCCACACACACTCAACACCCTCAGCCAAGGCAAACACCCCACCCACTCAGTTACTCCGCTCTGCCGGCTACATGCATAGTGTCGCTTTGCCTCCAGTCCACCCTCCTGGTAAGCACCTCCGCTCCACCACCAGTAATATCACAACACCACATGACATAGATTCTACTCAAGACTCTACCCATCCATATATCGCTTTTCTGACCACTATACTAAATATTTGTTGGTATACTTGCTGGTTTGTATGTTTGCTTGTTCATGTTGCATAGTTATCGGAGCGTTCGTGCCATCTCGTGGAGGCCAGATCTGCAAGTCTACGCCAGGCGGTGGAGCCAGAAGCCAGTTCCGCGAGCTCTCCTTCCCCCTTCGCCGAATAAGCACGGCAAGCTCACTGGATCCCTTTGATGCATAAATTACCTATGATTCTTCAACCACAACCCTCAGCCTGTTATTTTATGCATAATATGATTTTGAGACAAGTTATTATGGCCACCCAGCCGCTTGCCGCAATCAATCCCTGATATAATTGTTACAAATGATTTGAGGAAAGGTGTGAGTTTTCAAAAAGAAAATGCTTTTTCAAAATGTGTTTGATGAAGGGTTTTCACCCTTATCACCTTGAGTAGGGATGATCAGGGACTCCCTGGTTTAGGGGAGGGCCTAAGGTGTTGGCTCAGCTGGTTTAGGCGTGAGCAGAAGGATTGTCCCCTCGTATAAGGACCGGTTTGTCATCTTTCACTACCTGTACTCATGATAAGTACAACCACTCGAGACTGTGTGGGCAGTCACTCAATCTGAACTCGTACGGTCCAACCCCAGGGTTATGAAGGCTGGGGAGCACCGGGAGGATAAGGAGGGGGAATGTTTTGTCCGGTTTGGGCATGGCGGTGGCCTGACTCCTTCCGGTATAACCGTTAAGGTTAGGACGTGCGAGGAAAGAAAGAGATTCGGATTCGGGTCTCACTAGCTATGAGATCGCAGAGCCGGACTAGTGGGTAAAGTGTACACCTCTGCGCAGAGTTTGAAAACCTATTCGAATAGTCTGTGTCCACAGGAATGGACGAGTCTGGTATGGTATGGCAATTAATGTTTTGTTTTCCAAAAAAAAGAGATGGTTTTGAGAAAAGTGGTTTTTAAAAAGGTTCGGCGGTTGAGCCGTGAGCTATGGTGGACGGGAAGTCCAGTAGCGGTTTTTGAAAAGGAAAACCAGTGGGAAACTGCTGAGATGCCTGGATGGTTTAGTCCAGGGGATTTTGTTATAATACTGAAAAACTTCCTGCTCCTTTTGGAGAGGATGCACTTTGCAAAAAAAAAAATGTTTTTCAAAACAACCTTGCATAAAATATTGCTGTTTCTGCAAATATCCTGAGCTCTACATATTCCATGCATTATATCTGATTTCCCCATTCCGCGGGTGAAGGTGGGCTGCTGAGTACGTTTGTACTCACCCTTGCTTATTTGTTGTTTTTCAGAAAAAGGAGATCGGGTAAGAGTTACGACTGTTCCCAACCTTGCCTGTGGCTGTTGGACCGCTGATTTGCTTCACTGCGTATATCGGGCTGCTTCAGCCCCACTCTGATGATATGTCCCGAGTTGTGGACCAACTCTTAAAGTTGTTCGCCACCTTTGTAGGTTTGTCTCGTTTAAGCAGATTTGGTATCATCTGATGTATAAATGTGTTTACTAGCCTCCTGGGACTAGTAATTGTATCACATTTGAGTCCCAGAGGATTGGGGACGCTTCAGGTGGTATCAGAGCTGTTAGGTTGGCCGCAGGACGTAACCCTTAGCCTGATCAAAAGTTTTTGAGTCAAAACTATTTTCTTAAAAAAAATTCTTGCTCTCATCCCTTCATTTCAAAAATGTTTTCCCCCTTTCCTTCTCTCAGAAGTCAGATGGAGGTTCAGTGCCAAACCAGCTTCTGCCAGAATGAAGATGGTTTCCCCAAGTTGCTGAGAGCATGCACAGTCCGCCTCGGAATCAGGAGCCAGCCAGAGTATGATGGTCGTGAATTCATCGAGCATGGCACAGAGAAGTGTGTCGTGACTGTATACATTGGATCCAGTCCGCACCATGTGGAATGGAGTGTCACTACTGCTGGGCATAGATTCAAAGACACCTGCCAAGTCGTCGCTCACAAGGCATTGAGGGCTCTGTGTCAGATCTATGAAGAAGAAGTGGCCGACACCCCGCTCAGATTCTTTCCGCCCTTTCAGAGAGACCGTCCAGTTTGGATGGCCAGGATGCGTGCATTGGAAGAGCAGCAGCTGCTTGAGGACGACCCCACAGTCGTGTACCTCACTGCATACCTGCTCACCCTGGATGCACAGTATGATTTCTTGGCTCGGCACCACCGTTAGATGATTGCCCGAGCAGAAGATGCAGAGAAGCGCAACCGTCAGCTCCATGTGGATCTCACCACAGCTCAAGCCCGTGTAGCTGCCTTAGAAAGTCGTGAAGTCATTGCTGTTGAAGCCCTGAAGCAAGCCAAGGATGAGCATGTCCAGAAGCTGATGGCGGCCTACTTGGTAACCCATAACCAACGTAGAGCCCTGCGGATCCAAGAGCCCGCTCCATCCAACCCAGTTCAACCCAGGAGAGCTGAAGATCCCCAGATTCTTCAAGGTCACCCGGTCTCTATCAGAGGAGAGAAGAAGGCTTGGGAACTCCCGGAAGGAACCATAGTCTTGGAAGGAATTCCAGTCTCCCCTAAGGCTATGGATAAACAAGAGCACCCTGAATCCTCCCAAGATCCCCCGCCAGAGTTGTTTGAGCCCCTCACCATGAAGAAGATTCCAGCACCGTCCCGTGAGATCAAAGAAGAAGCTGCAAGCACCCCGCCAGCACCGCCGCCCTCTGAGGAGCTACAAGAGCCAGTCTCGCTTGAAGAAGAGTTCGACCCCGTGTTGCCATCTCAGTCGTCGCCAGAAGAAGTCATCAACATCAGCTCCCTCTTGACCCATCCAGGAGATGTCTCAGATTGAAGTTGTGTGTCAGGCTCGCTAGAAGAGAAGCTGCCAGATTTGAGTTAGTTATGCCCAGTCCTCAGCATGCATTGGGTAGTGAAGTTTTTCTTCACTTTGGCTAGAGCCCTGCATGTATGAGAGGTAATCGTGTAGTCCCATGCCTTGAAAAACTCTATTTGTGTGGCCCCCTAGGGCATTTCAAAATGAATTTCGCTTGATGTTTTCTCCCCTTTTGAGTGCATATGTGATGCTTTAACGTTAGTGCTCATAAGTTGCATTTAGCATAGTTCTCAATTCAGGAGCCAAGCAATAGTAGTTATGCTTAGCCCCCGAATCTGAGTAGCCCGTGCTTTGGAAAAACTCTATTCTTCCCTTATTCAAAACATTTGATTTGTTTGTGCTTATCATTGCTGAGCTAGTGTGTTTTCTTTTCGTTTTTCTTAAAAAGGTTTTCTCTAAAAACATAGATCACAAATTAGAGCTAATCCTTACCTTATGCTTCCATTCTCATCTTAACCCATCTGAAGAAAAAAAGTGCCTTACCCAAGAAGACACCGGGAAGCTCACCCTTGAAGCCTGTAACAAGCTACAGAAGAAACCAGTCCAGCCGCTCAGTCAAAAGGACCGACCGTGAGAATCAAAGCACTGCCCCCGAGTCAAAGTAAGCAGAAAAAGAGGACAGAAGGAGTTATTACCATACAGTGAGGCAAAGATTCTTGGAACCAGAGACCACTGTTGGGGCTGTCTCTCGACAGCAAGGAGAACCAACACAGGTGAATGGAGATGGCAACAGGGCACTCGCGCGTGATGGCAAAAGCTCTGTTAATCTGGCCTCTCACGGGCACTGTGCGGGGGTATTTATAGGTATCCGTGTGCACGGCGCCTTGCGTTAAGGACGCATGTGCCCTCAGGTACCTAGTTTATCCCCGGAATATTCCTATAAAGCGGGGTTACAAGTTGTAATTACATGTACGCCTTTACAAATTAGGCCCGTAACACAACCGCGGCCACGCAGGGCCTGTTACAATGGGCCCGACCTCATGTGGGCCTCGGGACCGACCGAGGCCGTGCCGTAGGGAGGCGTTGCCGCAGGCCTTCGTCTGGTGCCGAATCGAGCGGAGGGTCGCCATGTTGTCCCTGGTGTCGATCAAGCGAAGGGTGTCCCTGCCTGCTTTGCCTGTCAGAGCGGGGGCTGAGCTGTGGAGACTTCGGGCGAAGGGTGGCGTTTCTGCCTTCGCTCCAACATTTGCCCTCCGAGGGACCAGTTCGACAAAGTCACCTGGTGCCGAAGACGTCGCTAGATGGCGGAGACGCTGCCCTCGCTCGAAGTGGTTCCGCGGGGGTTTTTGATGTGACCGTTGATGGACATCGTACTGTTGGACTGCGGGTTTTCCGAAGCGTCGCGCCCTGTGGGATTGCGGGTTTCCCGAGGAGCCGCGCCCTGCCTATAAAAGGGGGCGGGGGACGGCGCTGCTTGCACTTTGCCTTCCGCGCTCCGTGAAAACCCTAGCCGCCCGCCGTTTTTCTGCTCCTCTTCTTGTACTGCTCGCTTTGCTCCTCGGAGATCTGGCTCGAGTGAAGCAGACCGCCCGCCGCCGCCGACGGTACGTAGCAATGCCATCCTCTTCTTCTTCCGCCGACGCCACGCCGCCGGCCGCCGCCTCGTCTGAGGAGACGTTGAGTGGCGTGATGGTGGAGGAGCTGCGCGCTGGCGACTCTGTTGATTTTGGTGTGTCGCGGATGACGTCGGCCCGCGTCGAAGAAATGCAGCGCTTGGGCTACTTTGGCGGCGGAGTCGCTCGTGCTCCGGGGACGGAGGAAGTCCCCGAGCCGGAGGGTGAGTTGGTAGTTTTCGAGGCGTTCTTCGTCGCCGGTCTCCGCTTGCCTGCGCACCGGTTTGTTGGCGAAGTCCTGCGTAGATTCAACGTGCAAATTCATCAGCTGACACCGAACGCCGTGGTGGCGCTGGCGAAGTATGTCTGGGCGACGACTTCGTACGGCGGACAGCCGTCGGTTGAAGTTTTTGCGAAGAATTACTGCTTGCATTGGCAGAAGAGGGTGATTGAGGGCGGAGTCGCCCAGTTTGGGTCGTGCACATTCACGCCGAAGACCGGCAAGACCACGATGCCAGTAGTGGAGTTGGTTCCGTGCGCCCGCAACAAGTGGGGCAATTGGAATGAATTTTGGTTTTACGTTGCTGAGGCTACTGTCGAAGGCCATGAAGGACTGCCCGTATCTGAGATGTGCTCTCATTATTACTCTGCGTATCCGCACTTCGAAGTAGCAGAAGAGGATGCAGACGAAGGGGCCCTTCGATGCGCCGCCGGCCAGAGCAGTGGTCGTGATTTAGTTGAAGAGTTTGTGGCGTACGGGGTCTGGCCCTTGGCGCACGGCTGGGCGTTGGGCGAAGTGTGCCCTCGCCAGATGCCCTTTCACGGAGGAAGGGTGGTGCGAAGTCCAGCCTTCGCACTGAATTTGCGAAACCGTGACCCGGCCGCCTTTGTGCGTGATGCTGAGGACTTGGCGGTGCGGCTCGTGGGGCGGTACGTGGCGAGGACGGAAGGCCAGCGCAGCTTCGATATTCGCGGCTCAAATGAACGTTTGAACAGGGTCTTCGAATTGAATCAATTGCCGTACGACGGCTACCCTGGACAAGACGAAGCGGACCGCCGTGGGAAGAAGCCGGCGGTGGAGACTGGAGGCGACCCTGCGCTGACGGCCGCCCCCTCCTCAAAAAAGAGAAAATTAGGTACTGCGATGGGAGGAATCGGGGTGTCTGATAGTTTTGCTAGGGAGTTGATGAGGACGTGCGCGGCCCCGGGGGAGAGGATGTCTTCGCCCGAGCTCCGGGAGTCTTCGGCTCGGATGCTGAGGGTTACCGGGGGCTGCTGGCCTAGAAATGTTCCTGTCCCCTGCGCGGCTGAGGAAGACTGTTTTACATCTCGTACGGTTCGTCAGTGGAGGGTTTTTCCTTACGGGCGAAATATCGGTACTGTTGTGTGGGCAGTGATGGACAAGGATCGCCAAGGGGCCGCGCAAAAACGCCAGGCGACCGTAAGGATTCACGACGCCCGGCCGAAAAGGCAACGGGGAACGGCGAAGGCTGCGGCCTCCAGTGGAGGCAAGCCGCCGCTGGCGGCGAAGGCGGGCGCCGCTGCGCCCAGCAAGGCGCCGGAGACAGCGGCGGGCGCCGGAGTCTCCAAGCCGACGAAGGTGGTGCCGCCGGCCAGCGGAGTGGCGGAGGCTGCGAAGGCGGCCCGAGCGTTGCCGCCGCCGGGCAAGCGCGTCGCCGACTTCGGCACCGACATTAGCGTGGACGATTATCTTGGGGGTAAGTCACCCGGCCGCTTTTTTTTTTTTTTTTTTTTTTTTTTTTTATATATATATATATATATATATATTTTTTTTTTTTTTTTTTTTTTTGATTGTTGATGCGCTACAGGGTCGGACGAGGGCCGGCTTGTTATAGCTGTGCCTGCCGGGGCAATCGCGGCGGCGAAGGGCGGGGTCCTTGGCGCCGGAGGCGAGGTGTCGGCCCTCGCGAAGGTCAGGGACGAGGCCGGCGCGGCGACCCGCCGGCTGAAGGGAGTGACGGAGGCGCTGAATCAGGCGACGGAGGCGCTGAGTCAGGTGCGCCGAGTTTTTTTTTTTTTTTTTTTTTTTTTTTTTTTTTTTTTTTTTTTTTTTTTTTTTACGGCCCTGGCCTTGTGTGTTCTCTGCAGGTGGCCGACTTCACCAGCCGCACTGCGTCGGGGGCGCTCACGGCAGCCTTATCTGCCGAAGTCGAGAGACTTCGGACGCAACATGCTGACGCTGTCCGTGAGAAGTCTGCCTCCGACAGCAAGTGTCGTAAACTGGCGGACAAGGTGGCCGCCCTGGAGGAAGAAAAGGCTGATCTCCGGCGCCAGCTGGCGGAGGAGAGGAGGGAGGCCAACGAGGCCGTCGCCAAAGAGCAGGCCGCGCAGGCGGAGGCTAGGCTGGCACGGGCGGAGGCCAATCTTGCCAAGGGGCTCGCCGAGGACCTGCGGGGGCGGCTCACCGCTCTGGAGAGCCGCACGAATGGGGCCGAAGCCGCGGCACGGACGGAGGCCGAACGGACGCGCACGCAGCTTATGGCCACATACCGCGAGCTGGGTGCGCGGACCGGTGACTTCGTGGTGCCGGAGCGAGAGGCCGGACTTCGCTGCTTGGAATGGGTGCAAGAGGAGCTGCGGGAGCTCCCCACTGTCTTGGCTGGCTTAATGTCGTACGCCTCTTTGGTTACCTGCGAGGGGGCGATGAACGCACTCTCTCGCGAAGGGTGCCGGCACTATGAGGCCTTCGACCAGGCAGATGAAGATTTTGGGCGAGACATCTATAAGGTCGAAGACCCCGTGGTGAAGGAGTCCGCCGGCGCCCTCTATGATCGGATGTGGGGTCTGTATGGTGGAGAAGTGGTCAGGGAGCGGGCCGAGGCTGCGAGGGCTCAGGTAACGTTGTCGTTTGTTTGGCGTTTGCTGGATGTGGTCTGTGCGTGTGTTTGCTGACTTTTTGTAAGTTTTGTTTTAGGCGGAGCGAGGCGAGCGGGTGGACGATTTCGGAGCACTGAACGACGCCCTGCCTGACCCGGAGCCGGCCCCGGAGACTACGGGAGACGCACCAGGCGCCCCCGCATCTGCTGCGACAGTTGAAGACCTGCCCGTGAAGGTGGCCGAAGGCGCTCCCGATGCCCTCGCAGCAGCTGCGCCGACTGTCGAAGAGCCGACGGCGGAGGCGGCTGGAAGAATGGCGGGAGCGGCGGCGGAGAAAACGGCGGAGGCGCCCGCCGCGTCAGGGCCCTCGCAGGTGGCATAGCGGTTGTCTAGGGTTAGGAAATTTTGGATGTTTGTACTGAACTTTGGTTGCTGCGCAGGTTCAAGATTTTGGGCCTGCGCACGCAACCACTGCTACTGAGTTTTTGGCGGCCTCGACCGCGGAAGATGGTAATCAATATAGTGGGTCTGCATCTGAGTTTTTTGACTTTGCTGACTCCGGGAGCTCGGTTGAGTGGACTGAGGAGTCGTCGGAGGAGAATTTGGATTATTTTACGGCCCTGGACGTGGCTGCGGCGGAGGCCGCGCCACACGCCGCGGACGCGTCGGATGCGCCAGGCCCTAGCGCCGGGCGCCGTCGACGAAGGGCGGTTGCAAAACGTAGGGTTAGCGCGGAGGAGCGGGCTTTGCTTCGTGTGAGTGGGGCCGGTCGGCAGGAACTGTTGTCTCTGCCGACCGCCGAGGGTGTAGGTGAGGGGGAACTGCGAAGGCTTTTTGCGGGTGAGGAGCTCAGGATAATGTTATTTAATTATAGGGAGATGGGAATTATTCCTAAAGTTGAACCGATGTAGAGTGTGGTGTCCTCGCTTGTGTATGTAGAGTCTTGTATGGTGGAATTGTGTGCCCTCGCGTGCATGTGTGTGAAGGCATTTTGTACTAACTGATTCGTTCGGCTGCGCTGTGCTTGGTTGATTATAATTGGTCTTGGCGTGAATGGTTCGATGTTGTCGTTTCGGCCGTTGTTGTGCTAGTCCACGTGTACCCTTAAGTGTCTTCTGCACCGATAGTCTTCGGGTTTTTTTTTTTTTTTTTTTTTTTTTTTTTTTTTTTTTTTTTTTTCGCGCTTGCCGTGTCTTCGGCGCGGATAATCGCGATAGACTTAAATTTTTTCCGCACTTGTTGTGCTAATCCGGCTGCACCCGTAGGCGACTTCGGCACAGATAGTCTTCGCGATAGACCTCGATTTTTCTTCGCACTTGTTGTGCTAATCCGGCTGCACCCGTAGGCGACTTCCGCACGGATAGTCTTCGCGATAGACTTAGATTTTTTCCCGCACTTGTTGTGCTAATCCGGCTGCACCCTTAGGCGACTTCCGCACGGATAGTCTTCGCGATAGACTTAGATTTTTTCCGCACTTGTTGTGCTAATCCGGCTGCACCCGTAGGCGACTTCCGCACGGATAGTCTTCGCGATAGACTTAGATTTTTTCCGCACTTGTTGTGCTAATCCGGCTGCACCCTTAGGCGACTTCCGCACGGATAGTCTTCGCGATAGACTTAGATTTTTTCCGCACTTGTTGTGCTAATCCGGCTGCACCCGTAGGCGACTTCTGCGCGGATTTGTCGCACGCGAGGGTGGCTAGCGCTTAGCCTCGCGGTGACCTCGTGGTGGTCGAATGTCGAAGACCGTCAACACGGTCTTTTTCGACGCATGTCTTTTTGCGGGGGATTTTTTACGCATATATTACATGACTCCGCCTCGTTAAAAACCTCACCCCCCGGGAGGAAAAGAGTGCGGGCCGGTGCAAGATTGTTTTTGCAAATTACAAGGGCGAAGACAGCCCTGAAGAATCAAACAAAAAATTTGCGAAGGTTGTCAATGTTCCAGGAATGCTCCAGGTCCTCGCCGGCTTGTGTTGTGAGCCTGTATGCGCTGGGGGAGGCCTTCGTCTTGACGATGAAAGGGCCCTCCCACCTGGGCTCCAGTTTGCCCCTTGACTCCGTCCGAGCTGTCCGAATGAGCACGAGGTCCCCCTCGCTGAACTCCC
Source organism: Zea luxurians (assembly GCA_029449295.1). Taxonomy (NCBI): domain Eukaryota; kingdom Viridiplantae; phylum Streptophyta; class Magnoliopsida; order Poales; family Poaceae; genus Zea; species Zea luxurians. Next base: position 153,711 of record JAOPSE010000362.1, read on the forward strand.
TCGGGGTGACTGAGTGGTCGCGCCATGCTTTGGTCTGGGCTTGATACTTGTTCAGAGCTTGTAGGGCGAAGACACGGTCTCCGTCGATGAGATCCTTTGAAGTCGGCTCGTCCACATCTGGGACGGCTGACGGGACCGTTCGCGGGGACCCGTGCTTTATTTCCTGCGGGGTCATGGCCTCCGATCCGTATAACAGACGGAAAGGAGTGAACCCGGTCGCCCTGCACTCAGTCGTGTTTAGTGCCCAGACTGCCTCAGGTAAGAAATCGCTCCATTTACCCTTTTTTTCATCGAGGAGCATTTTTTTGATGGCTGTGAAGATTTTTCCGTTGGCGCGCTCCACGACCCCGTTGGACTGCGGATGATAGACTGAGGCGAAGGCAAGCTTGGTGCCAATGGAGAAACAGAAATCCTTGAAGTCTTGGTTATCAAACTGTTTGCCGTTGTCGACCGTTAACTCGGACGGTACTCCGAAGCGGCAAACGATATTCTGCCAGAAGAATTTCTGGGCAGTCTTCGATGTTATTGTGGAGACAGCCCGTGCCTCGATCCATTTGGTGAAGTACTCGACCGCGACGAAGGCGAACTTGAGGTTCCCCTGAGCGGTGGGCAGGGGTCCAACAATGTCGAGACCCCAGCGCTGGAGAGGCCATGTGTGGGCGATCAGCTTTGTGTACTGCGAAGGGCCGCCTGGTCGAGGAGAGAACTTCTGGCAGGCTTCGCAGGACCGAGTGACCCGATTCGCGGCGCAAATCATTGCTGGCCAGTAGAAACCCTGGCGGATCACCTTAGCAGCTAGGGCCCTTGGGCCCGCGTGCGAGCCGCAAGTGCCACTGTGGACTTCACGTAGGATCTGCATGCCTTCGGCCTCGGTGACGCACTTAAGCATTGGTTGGCTGACTCCTTTTTTGTATAGCTGGCCTTCAATCAGAGCGAAGTCCCGGCTTCGATGTCTGAGGCGCTTAGCCTCACTGATGTCAGCCGGGTGATAATACCCCTGCAGGAACAGGGTAATGGGTGCTCGCCAGTCTTCGGTCATGATGAGGTTGACTGTACGGTGGCCCTCGATGTCGTTGGTTATATGGAGCCCTTCGGGGCTCCGGACTGCTGGCGTGCCGATGACGTGGAAGAACACGTCGGAGGGCAGAGTTTCGCCCCTGGCCGCAGCCTTGGCCAATGCGTCGGCCTCCTCATTCTTGGCCCGGTCCACATGCTGCACGGTGAACCCCTTGAACTGTCTCTCAAGACTTCGGATGGCCGCGAGGTACTGCATGAGCGCGGGGTCCTTGGCTGCATAGTCTTTGTCGACCTGGCCGGCGACTACCTTGGAGTCTGTTTTGATGATGCAAGTGGTGACTCCGAGGGCCCTCAGCTTGCGGAGGCCGAGGATGACTGCTTCGTATTCTGCTATATTATTTGTGCACCTGTCGGATTCCAGATTGAAGCTGAGTCGTGCTGCATATCTGTGCTTGACTCCGACTGGTGATGTTATGATTGCAGCGACGCCTGCCCCCGCATGGCACCATGCGCCATCGCAATGGATCGTCCAGACCTTCTCTGTGGTCGGGTCCGGCTGTGTTGCTGGCCCGGTCCAGTCGACGACGAAGTCTGCCAGGACTTGTGATTTGATGGCTGTCCTGGGCTCGAAACTGATGTGGTAGCCGGAGAGTTCGGCTGCCCACTTGGCGATCCTTACCGATGCCTCCGGGTTTCTAAACAATTCGCCGAGCCCCCTATCTGAGGTGACACGGACCTTGAATGCTTCAAAATAATGGCGCAGCTTGCGCGAGGACATAACGACTGCGTAGGCGATCTTCTCCAGCTCTGTCATGTTGCATTTGGACGGAGTCAGGACCTCGGAGACGTAATAAACAGGGCACTGTCTGACAGCGCCTTCGACTGTCTGCTCCTGCACTAGTGCCGCGCTGACCGCGTGCGGCGAAGCCGCGACATAGAGCAATAAGGGGAGCGAGGAGTCGGGGCTCGTGAGGGTGGCCAGTTCCGTTAAGTACTGCTTTAATGAGGCGAAGGCCGCTGCTTGCTCCGGCCCCCAAGCGAAGTCTTTTGCGCCGCGGAGAGTTTTGAGGAAAGGAAGACTTCGCTCGGCCGACCTGGAAATGAATCTGTTGAGAGCAGCCAATCTGCCTGTCAGACGCTGGACATCCCTGGTGGACTGCGGAGGCGACATGTCGATGATGGCCTGGATCTTGGTTGGGTTGGCCTCGATGCCGCGGTGTGACACCAGGTAGCCCAATATCTTGCCCTGGCGAACACCGAAAACGCACTTTTCCGGGTTTAAGCGGAGTCGTGCGTCTCGCATGTTTGCGAATGTCTCGGCCAGGTCGGCGAGGTGGTCCTCCTTATTTTTGCTGGCGACGACGATGTCGTCGACATATGTAAATATATTTCTGCCGACCTGGCCCTCGAGTACTGTTTTGGTGAGTCTGGAGAATGTGGACCCGGCGTTCTTGAGACCCTCCGGCATTCTGATGAAGCAATAGGTGCCGAAGGGTGTTATGAAACTGGTGCTGGCCTTGTCTTCCTCCTTCATGTATATCTGGTGATAGCCGGAGAAGCAGTCGAGGAGAGACATGACCTCGCAGCCGGCCGCGCTATCGACTATTTTGTCGATCCGCGGCAACGGGAAATTGTCTTTTGGGCAGGCCTTATTGAGACTGGTGAAGTCTATGCACATTCGCCATTTCCCGCTTTTTTTCTGCACCATTACAACATTGGAGAGCCATGTGGGATAAGCCACTGGCTCAATAAATTTAGCCTCTAGGAGGCGGTGCACCTCCGCCTTGGCGGCCTCTGTCTTTTCATCGGACATTTTGCGAAGCTTTTGCTTTCTTGGTCGCACCGAGGGGTCGATCCCCAGACCGTGCTCGATTATGGATCGGCTGACTCCGACCAGGTCGAGGGCGGACCAGGCGAAGACATCTTTATTTTTGGCCAGGCAGCAGAGAAGCTTCTCTTCTTCATGCGGGGTAAGGTCTTCGCTGATGGTGACTGTCTGCTTGGGCGTTGCCTGATCGAGGGGGACAGTCTTGGTCCCATCCTGACTCTGCAACTGAGCCTTGGCGTGCTGCTTGTCAGTGGGGCTGGCGGGCGCAGGGACCTCGCACTGCGTCGTGAGACAGTGCACGTTCCTCTGACCAGGCACGAAGTCCCGCTCTATGTTGCGCGCAGCTTGCTGGTTACCGCGGACCGTAATTACGCCCAGAGGGCCTGGTATCTTCATGCACAAATACAGTCCGTGGATGGCAGCTTCAAACTTATTGATGGAGCCCCGACCCATGATGGCGTTGTATGGATATACCATATCCACGATGTCAAAAGTCACTTGCTCGCTTCGGGCATTGGGTGCTACACCGAAGGAGAGGGGCAATTCTATTTTGCCGACGGGGAAGGTGCCCTTGCCGCCGAAGCCATACAACGGGTTGTCCGACGGCTTGAGCAGGCTGTGGCTGATGCCCATGCGATCGAAGGCATGGAGGAAGATGATGTCCGCCTGGCTGCCGTTGTCGACGAGGACCTTGTGCAGGTCCCAGCCTGCCACGCTGCAATTGATGACCATGGCATCGCAGTGGGGGGCACTGCGCAAGTCGACGTCCCGTGCGTCGAAGGTGAGCGGTATGTGGGACCACTTCGTCTGCACAACTGGGCCCGTGACAGCGACATGGTTTACGCTGCGGTAGTGGTCCCGCTTCTGCCGCTTGGTGTCGAAGTCGGTGCTGGACCCCCCAGTTATCATATGGATGACTCCGCGATACGGTTGATCGGCGAAGTCTTCCTGTTTTGGGGCGTGGGGGATGTTTTGTTGTTGCTGGTGTGGTGGTGGAGGCGGAGGATGTACGATTTGTACTTCCTGATGATGTTGGTAAGCGTGGTGCGGTGGATGCGGGGCGGGAGCGTGGATATATGGTGGAGGGGGTGGCTGGTAATTATGCGCGACAATTCTGGGGTTGTCGGCTGGCTGCGCCCTCGCCATTCTGTCTCTGGTGGCCTTTACTTCGGGGCAGTCTTTAGTTTGGTGGGCGCAGTCTTCGCCATGGAAAAGGCAGTAAAATCGGCGCGGCGGAGGGAGTGGCTGCGCACGCCCTCGGCCCCTGCCGCGAGTTCCACTTCCGCGGCCCTGGGGGGGATATTCTTGGCGACGAAGGGGGTCAGCGGCCGGCTGCTGGTTGGCGATGTTGTGCACTTGCTGCTGACCGCGGCCATCCCGACCGGAGTCTGGCTGCGGAGTCCTTGTCCACGTGCGGCTGGACTGCGGAGCATCTTTTGGCTTCCGCTGGGACTCAATCTTGCGCTGGTGGAGCTCCTCGGACCTGGCGTACTTTTCAAACAGCTGGTATAACTCTTGGAGGTTCTTGGGCGGGTCCCTGATGCAATGGCTGTAAAGGACGCCCGCGCGAAGACCACTGATAGCATAATGGATGGCAATCTGGTCATCGACTGAGGGTAGCTGTGATTTGAGGGTCAGGAATTTGCGGTAATATTCCCTCAGGGTCTCCTTCTCTAGCTGCTTGCAGAGCGAGAGCTCGGCCAGGGCGTCGGTGTCCGGGCGGTACCCCTGGAAGTTGAGGAGGAACTTGTCCCGGAGACTTCTCCAGGAATCGATGGACAACGGGGGCAACCTGGTGAACCAGGTGAGCGCGGGGCCCTCGAGGGCGATGATGAAGGACTTTGCCATTGTGGCGTCGTCCCCTCCGGACGATGCGACGGCGACCTGGTAACTCATTATGTATTGAGCCGGGTCGGTGCTGCCGTTGTACTTGGGGTAGGTCCCAGCCCGGAAGTTAGCTGGCCACGGCGTCACTTGCAGGTGAGGCGCCAGGGGGCTTCGCTCATCGAGATAGTTGACCCCTTGGAATGGCGCGGCGTGCTGGAAAGTGAAGTCGCGCTGGGGGAAACGCGGGTCCTCCGGTTGTGCGCGGTGTTGCAGGGGTGGCCCATGCTGCAGGCCGGGGTGGCCCTCGCGCGTGTCTTCGTTTTGTGCGCGCTGCTGGAGGGATGATTCGTGCCGCGGGCTGAGGTGGCCTTCGCGCTGCATCAGCGCGATCTCCCGCTCGAGTTCCTGGGCCTTGAGTTCTTCGTCGCGGATCATCTGCCGCACTTTGGCGAGTGCAGACACACGCTGGCGCTTGGCCTCCAGTATCTCCTTCTGCCTCTGGAGGTTGCGGTTCTTGAGGCGCAGGGCGCGCAGCTGTAGTTGTTCCTCTGCTGAGATGCCGAGGACCTCACCGTCCTCGGCGAGGTCCGCGCCCTCCGGTGGTGCGAAGCCTGAGGGAGGTGCGAAGCCTGGGGGAGGTGCGAAGCCTGAGGGTTGTCCCTCGGGGTCGCTGGTGCGGAGGGTGTCGTCTTCGGGGGCCTCTTGGTGGGTGGATTGGGTGAGGGCGAGGGCCTTGCCCTTTCTTGCGGCGAGCAGTGCTGCCTTCGCAGCCTCGTCAGCCTTCGGGTTAGCTCTCTTGGGTGCCATCGCGGGTGGTTGTCTCGTAGCACGAACGGTGGGCGCCAAATGTTGGGGCTGTCTCTCGACAGCAAGGAGAACCAACACAGGTGAATGGAGATGGCAACAGGGCACTCGCGCGTGATGGCAAAAGCTCTGTTAATCTGGCCTCTCACGGGCACTGTGCGGGGGTATTTATAGGTATCCGTGTGCACGGCGCCTTGCGTTAAGGACGCATGTGCCCTCAGGTACCTAGTTTATCCCCGGAATATTCCTATAAAGCGGGGTTACAAGTTGTAATTACATGTACGCCTTTACAAATTAGGCCCGTAACACAACCGCGGCCACGCAGGGCCTGTTACAATGGGCCCGACCTCATGTGGGCCTCGGGACCGACCGAGGCCGTGCCGTAGGGAGGCGTTGCCGCAGGCCTTCGTCTGGTGCCGAATCGAGCGGAGGGTCGCCATGTTGTCCCTGGTGTCGATCAAGCGAAGGGTGTCCCTGCCTGCTTTGCCTGTCAGAGCGGGGGCTGAGCTGTGGAGACTTCGGGCGAAGGGTGGCGTTTCTGCCTTCGCTCCAACAACCACAAACATCAGGGTCATTGACCCCACCACTCACCCGTGCCCCTCGCACGCGTGCCCGCCTCCATGCGCACTACCACCGCCACCCACCGCCCCCCTTTGCAGCGCACTACCACCGCCCACGCCACCTTTGCAGCGCACCCACCGCCACCCTCATCGCCGGCAACACCAGGCCCCCCTCCCCTTATCACACCCGCTGCCACGTAGCACCTACTCCGTCATCACTACTCTGCAACCGGACACCCCCGCTCGCCTATAAATCCCCCCCACCAACCCCCTCAACTCCCAACTCGCTCAAAGCACACTCCAGATAAATCCCCTCTGCCAAATCGCAAGCAACTCCATTTTTCCACTCCCTCGCCCCTGAGATCACAATGCTTGGTGATTCTTGGGTTGAAGACTGTTGTACATGGTTCATAGTCTTTGGTTTCCTCCTCTGTATGATGGTAATACTCTTTGATAGAATCCTCCAGTGGGAAGAGCAAAGAGAAAGAAAGGAGCAGTGAAAAGAAAAAAAATAGCGAAGAGAAGATAAGAAGAAGGTTCTCCCAAAATCAACCCTGTGTCAGTCATCTCTCCGCAGCCTGCTCAAGCAGCAACAACAGAAGAAGGCCTCGTAACACCCTTGTTATGAGGTACTTCAAGGAGTTCAAATCCCCAAGATTCAAGAGATCTACCCTCATTCTTTTTAAGGGGGGTAGTGTTCCAGTAAAGGTTCCTGCCATGGAGAAAAAGAAGAAGGCCTGAAGCAAGCTTGTCAAGGACCAGATCATCAAAGCATATAAGTTTCTGGATGAGAAGTGGTCACCCAAGTTCCGTTGATGAAGCATCAGAAGACCAATCAAGGAAGGAATCCATGTGGGAGTTCGCAAGAGAAAGGTTTGAGTGTTGGCATCGATGCTTCCTCAATAAGCTAGCTGCCAAGCGAAAGCTGAAGCCTGAAGATGATCTTTGAGTAGACAGAATCAGCATTTGCAATCAGCAACCGGATGCTCCTCAAAGGCCGGATTTTGTTGAAGTTCCATCTCCTCGAAGAGTTGCAAAGTGAAGATATGTAGCTGAAGTAAAGCTATACCCATAACCCTTCTAAGCCAAATCTCGAGGACGAGATTCCTTTTAAGTGGGGTAGATTTGTAGCATCCCAAAAATTCAAATCCTGAAATTTTCTCAAACTCCCTCTAAATTCAAAATGAATTTCAAATTTCATTTCAAAATGTTTGTTTGCGAGTTGATATCAGCAAATAAAATATAGTGGTCTATATTCTCTCCAAAATCCTCCTCAAATATCCTACAAATATTTCCCAGTGATCACCCTCAATTTGTTTCCAGAAATACCGCCCAGATATTTCCCGAGTAATCCCCTTCAAGTTCTTTCCAGAAATACTGCCCAAATATTCCACCGATATATCTCCAGGTATTTTCCTCTTGAGAAATGCCTTCAGAATCATTTTTCAAGTCCCTACAAATATTTTCTTCATAACTTTCCTCATGCTCATACGTATACGTATGCCTCCAGTGTCATACGGTGAGCTCTACAAGCTAATTACACTTATACAAGACAAATACATGCTAATCTCCACTAATCCTCTCATCCCTCCCACTAATCCTCTCATCCCTCCCCCTAATCCCCCCCACCATGGCTATAAATAGAGGGGCAAGGGCCTCCTCCCATCCCACCCCAAGCCATTTCATGGCAACTCTCTCCCCCCCACACACACCCACTCCATGTTCCACACAAGCACACACTAGCACAAGGATCGTTCGGTCGTTCTTCGATCGTTCGTCCCCCTGTTCTTAGTTTGTTCGTCCGTTCGTCCGATCGTTCGATCGTTCGTCCGATCGTTCATGGTTCGTTCGTCCGTTCGTCCGATCGTTCGATCGTTCGTCCGTTCGTTCGTCCAAATAATCTTTTTCCTACCGTTATGCTGCCGAAATTCCGATCGTTCGTTCGTTCGATCATTCGATCGTTCATCGTTCGTTCATAGTTCCTATTCATCGTTCATCGTTCGTTCATAGTCCCTATTCATCGTTCTTCCAGATAATCTTTGTCCTGCCGTTATGCTGCCGAGATTCCGATCGTTCGTTCTTTCGATCATTCGATCGTTCATCGTTCGTTCATAGTTCCCTATTCATCGTTCATCGTTCGTTCATAGTCCCTATTCATCGTTCTTCCAGATAATCTTTATCCTGCCGTTATGCTGCCGAAATTCCGATCGTTCGTTCGTCCGATCATTCGATCGTTCGTCCGTTCGTTCGTCCAAATAATCTTTTCCTGCCGTTATGCTGTCGAAATTCCAATCGTTCGTTTGTCCGTTCATTCGATCGTTCGTCCGTTCGTTCATAGTTCCTATTCATCGTTCATCGTTCGTTCATACAAACTATTCACTGTCACTATTCACCATTACTATGCACCGTTACTATTCATCGTTACTATTCACATACACTATTCATCATCATTACTATTTATCATTACTATTCATCATCGTTACTATTCATAGATGATATCTATAATTACTTTTCCATCGCCACTATTCATCGTTACTATTCATCGATTAGCCGATCACCCCAAATTTCAACTACTCATACATCATGCTGTCCAGTCCACCTAAGACCAGCCAGACCCATATTCCAGTCATACGAACTCCGGTGACTGTGATCTTCCTTCCAGTAGGGAACTTCCCATCTGGTCACCCATCCCAGGTTTCTCCGAGTTGAGCACGCTTAACTTTGAGATTCCTTCGAACCAGGCTCCCAAACTCAGATTCCAATAATTCTCGTTTCTAAATTTTTATCAAACTATTCCCTATCCAGCCATGTCACTCCTTAAGCATGGTTCATGTTCCAGAAAGCTCCCAAAATACTCTTGTCCCATATTCTGCCTATAACTCTCATGTTCATACCAAGTCAGACGATTCATTTGTCACTATTCTCACCAACAGTGAACTTTACTGTGCTACACCACCTACACTCAGCTATAAATACACCCAGCTACCCTCTCCCTCTCCACACACACTCAACACCCTCAGCCAAGGCAAACACCCCACCCACTCAGTTACTCCGCTCTGCCGGCTACATGCATAGTGTCGCTTTGCCTCCAGTCCACCCTCCTGGTAAGCACCTCCGCTCCACCACCAGTAATATCACAACACCACATGACATAGATTCTACTCAAGACTCTACCCATCCATATATCGCTTTTCTGACCACTATACTAAATATTTGTTGGTATACTTGCTGGTTTGTATGTTTGCTTGTTCATGTTGCATAGTTATCGGAGCGTTCGTGCCATCTCGTGGAGGCCAGATCTGCAAGTCTACGCCAGGCGGTGGAGCCAGAAGCCAGTTCCGCGAGCTCTCCTTCCCCCTTCGCCGAATAAGCACGGCAAGCTCACTGGATCCCTTTGATGCATAAATTACCTATGATTCTTCAACCACAACCCTCAGCCTGTTATTTTATGCATAATATGATTTTGAGACAAGTTATTATGGCCACCCAGCCGCTTGCCGCAATCAATCCCTGATATAATTGTTACAAATGATTTGAGGAAAGGTGTGAGTTTTCAAAAAGAAAATGCTTTTTCAAAATGTGTTTGATGAAGGGTTTTCACCCTTATCACCTTGAGTAGGGATGATCAGGGACTCCCTGGTTTAGGGGAGGGCCTAAGGTGTTGGCTCAGCTGGTTTAGGCGTGAGCAGAAGGATTGTCCCCTCGTATAAGGACCGGTTTGTCATCTTTCACTACCTGTACTCATGATAAGTACAACCACTCGAGACTGTGTGGGCAGTCACTCAATCTGAACTCGTACGGTCCAACCCCAGGGTTATGAAGGCTGGGGAGCACCGGGAGGATAAGGAGGGGGAATGTTTTGTCCGGTTTGGGCATGGCGGTGGCCTGACTCCTTCCGGTATAACCGTTAAGGTTAGGACGTGCGAGGAAAGAAAGAGATTCAGATTCGGGTCTCACTAGCTATGAGATCGCAGAGCCGGACTAGTGGGTAAAGTGTACACCTCTGCGCAGAGTTTGAAAACCTATTCGAATAGTCTGTGTCCACAGGAATGGACGAGTCTAGTATGGTATGGCAATTAATGTTTTGTTTTCCAAAAAAAAGAGATGGTTTTGAGAAAAGTGGTTTTTAAAAAGGTTCGGCGGTTGAGCCGTGAGCTATGGTGGACGGGAAGTCCAGTAGCGGTTTTTGAAAAGGAAAACCAGTGGGAAACTGCTGAGATGCCTGGATGGTTTAGTCCAGGGGATTTTGTTATAATACTGAAAAACTTCCTGCTCCTTTTGGAGAGGATGCACTTTGCAAAAAAAAAATGTTTTTCAAAACAACCTTGCATAAAATATTGCTGTTTCTGCAAATATCCTGAGCTCTACATATTCCATGCATTATATCTGATTTCCCCATTCCGCGGGTGAAGGTGGGCTGCTGAGTACGTTTGTACTCACCCTTGCTTATTTGTTGTTTTTCAGAAAAAGGAGATCGGGTAAGAGTTACGACTGTTCCCAACCTTGCCTGTGGCTGTTGGACCGCTGATTTGCTTCACTGCGTATATCGGGCTGCTTCAGCCCCACTCTGATGATATGTCCCGAGTTGTGGACCAACTCTTAAAGTTGTTCGCCACCTTTGTAGGTTTGTCTCGTTTAAGCAGATTTGGTATCATCTGATGTATAAATGTGTTTACTAGCCTCCTAGGACTAGTAATTGTATCACATTTGAGTCCCAGAGGATTGGGGACGCTTCAGAGAGCCATTAGTCTCATCAAATACAACGTCGCTAGAGACTTCAACCAAACCCGATGATTTGTTGAAGACCCTATACGCCTTTGTATTTGAATCATAACCTAATAAAAACCCTTCTACAGCTTTGGGAGCAAACTTAGAATTTCTACCCTTCTTCACTAGAATGTAGCACTTGCTCCCAAAAACACGAAAGTAAGATACATTGGGTTTGTTACCGGTTAGTAGTTCATATGACGTCTTCTTGAGGAGGCGGTGAAGGTAGACCCTGTTGATGGCATGGCAAGCCGTGTTCACGGCTTCCGACCAAAAGCACTCGGGGGTCTTGAATTCTCCAAGCATCGTCCTCGCCATATCGATTAGCGTCCTGTTCTTCCTCTCTACCACACCATTTTGCTGTGGTGTGTAGGGAGCGGAGAACTCGTGCTTGATCCCATTCTCCTCAAGAAACTCCTCCACTTGAAGGTTCTTGAACTCGGACCCGTTGTCGCTCCTTATCTTCTTCACCTTGAGCTCAAACTCATTTTGAGCTCTCCTGAGGAAGCGCTTGAGAGTCCCTTGGGTTTCAGACTTATCCTGCAAAAAGAACACCCAAGTGAAGCGGGAAAAGTCATCAACAATAACTAAACCATACTTACTTCCTCCTATGCTTAGATAGGCGACGGGTCCGAAGAGGTCCATATGCAGCAGCTCCAGAGGTCTTGACGTGGTCATCACATTCTTGTTGTGATGTGCTCCTCCCACTTGTTTACCTGCCTGACAAGCTGCACAAGGTCTATCTTTTTCGAAATAAACATTTGTTAGACCTATCACGTGTTCTCCCTTTAGAAGCTTGTGGAGATTCTTCATCCCCACATGTGCTAAGCGGCGATGCCACAGCCAGCCCATGCAAGTCTTAGCCATTAAGCATGCATCTAGACCGGCCTCTTCTTTTGCAAAATCTACTAAGTAAAGCTTGCCGTCTAGTACACCCTTAAAAGCTAGTGAACCATCACATCTTCTAAAGACAGACACATCTACATTTGTAAATAAACAGTTGTATCCCATATTGCATAATTGGCTAACAGATAGCAAATTGTAACCAAGAGACTCTACTAAAAACACATTAGAGATTGAGTGCTCATTAGAAATTGCAATTTTACCTAACCCTTTTACCTTGCCTTGATTCCCATCACCGAATATAATTGAATCTTGGGAATCCTTATTTTTGACGTAGGAGGTGAACATCTTCTTCTCCCCCGTCATGTGGTTTGTGCATCCGCTGTCGATAATCCAGCTTGAACCCCCGGATGCATAAACCTGCAAGGCAAATTTAGGCTTGGGTTTTAGGTACCCAACTCGTGTTGGGTCCTGCAAGGTTAGCACAAATATCCTTAGGGACCCAAATGCAAGTTTTATCTCCCTTGCATCTTGCCCCTAACTTCCTAGCAATTACCTTCTTACCCTTTCTACAAATAGCAAAGGGAGTATTGCAAGCATAATAAATGGTAGAAGGTTTGTTCACAACTTTTCTAGGAACATGAGCAATATTTCTCCTAGGCATATGCACAACATTTCTCCTATACATATCTCTATCATGCTTATAAGAGGAACTAGAAGCAAACATGGCATGAGAATCATAAACATGTGAATCAAAATCATTATAAGCATTTTTAGCATGTCTCCTATTATTATACATAAAAGCATGATTCTTTTTAGCGTTACTGACCATGGGGGCCTTCCCTTTCTCCTTGGCGGGAATGGGAGCCTTATGGCTTGTTAAGTTCTTGGCCTCTCTCTTGAAGCCAAGACCATCCTTAATTGAGGGGTGTCTACCAATCGTGTAGGCATCCCTTGCAAATTTTATTTTATCAACTTCACTCTTGCTAGTCTTAAGTTTGGCATTAAGACTAGCCACTTCATCATTTAGTTTTGAAATTGAAGCTAAGTGTTCACTACAAGCATCAAAGTCAAAATCTTTACACCTATTACAAGTTTCAACAATTTCTACACCAGAATTAGATTTACTAGCTACTTCAAGTTTAGCACCTAAACCATCATTAATACTTCTTAAAGTGGCAATGGTTTCATGACAAGAAGATAATTCACTAGAAAGCATTGCATTTCTTTTAATTTCTAGAGCAAGAGAATTTTGTGCACTAACAAATTTATCATGCTCCTCATATAAAAGATCCTCTTGTTTTTCTAATAATCTATTCTTGTCATTCAAAGCATCAATCAACTCATTAATCTTATTAATTTTAGATCTATCTAATCCCTTGAATAAGCATGAGTAATCTATCTCATCATCATCACTAGACTCATCCTCACTTGAAGAAGCATAAGTACTAGCATCATGAGTGCTTACTTTCTTTTCCCTTGCCATGAGGCAAGTGTGACGCTCGTTGGGGAAGAGGGACGACTTGTTGAAGGCGGTGGCGGCGAGTCCTTCGTTGTCGGAGTCGGAGGAGGAGCAATCCGAATCCCACTCCTTTCCTAGATGTGCCTCGCCCTTTGCCTTCTTGTATGCCTTCTTCTTCTCCCTCTTGTTCCCCTTTTCCTGGTCACTTTCATTATCGGGACAGTTAGCAATAAAATGACCAATCTTACCACATTTGAAGCACGAGCGCTTCTCCTTTGTCTTGGTCTTGCTTGGCTGTCCCTTGCGACCCTTAAGCGTTGTCTTGAAGCGCTTAATGATGAGGGCCATCTCCTCATCATTAAGTCCGGCCGCCTCAATCTGTGCCACCTTGCTGGGTAGCGCCTCCTTGCTTCGTGTTGCCTTGAGAGCAAGGGGTTGCGGCTCGTTGATCGGACCATTCAAGGCGTCGTCCACATACCTTGCCTCCTTGATCATCATTCGCCCGCTAACGAATTTCCCAAGAACTTCTTCGGGTGACATCTTGGTGTACCTGGGATTTTCACGTATATTGTTCACCAAATGAGGATCAAGGACGGTAAATGACCTTAGCATTAGGCGGACGACGTCGTGGTCCGTCCATCGCGTGCTCCCGTAGCTCCTTATCTTGTTGATAAGGGTCTTGAGCCGATTGTATGTTTGCGTCGGCTCCTCGCCCCTTATCATCGCGAATCGTCCAAGTTCTCCCTCCACCAACTCCATCTTGGTGAGCAAGGTGACGTCGTTCCCCTCATGAGAAATCTTGAGGGTGTCCCAGATTTGCTTGGCGTTATCCAAGCCGCTTACTTTATGGTATTCATCCCTACACAATGAAGCTAGAAGAACAGTAGTAGCTTGTGCATTCTTATGAATTTGTTCATTAATGAACATGGGACTATCCGAACTATCAAAGTGCATTCCACTCTCTACAATCTCCCATATACTAGGATGGAGAGAGAATAGGTGACTACGCATTTTGTGGCTCCAAAATCCGTAGTCCTCTCCATCAAAGTGGGGGGGCTTGCCGAGTGGAATGGAGAGCAAATGTGAATTTGAACTTTGCGGAATACGAGAGTAGTCAAAAGAAAAGTTCGAATTAACCGGTTTCCTTCTCTCGTAGTCGTTGTGGTCCTCGTCCTTTTGGGAAGAAGTAGATTCATCGCTGTCGTCGTAGTAGACGATCTCCTTGATACGCCTTGTCTTCTTCTTCTTCCCTTCCTTCCGTCTATGGCCCGAGCCGGAGTCGGTAGGCTTGTCGTCCTTCGGCTCGTTGACGAAGGTCTCCTTCTCTTTGTCGTTGATCACTATACCCTTCCCCTTAGGATCCATCTCTTCGGGCGGTTAGTCCCTTTGTGAAGAGAACGGCTCCGATACCAATTGAGAGCACCTAGAGGGGGGGGGGGTGAATAGGTGATCCTGTGAAAACTTCAAACTTAAGCCACAAAAACTTGTTAAGTGTTAGCACGATTATTGCCAAGTGGCTAAAGAGAAGTCTCAACAAAACACAATACCACAAGAGATCAAACACAGAGGTGACACAGTGGTTTATCCCGTGGTTCGGCCAAGACCAACGCTTGCCTACTCCACGTTGTGGCGTCCCAACGGACGAGGGTTGCAATCAACCCCTCTCAAGCGGTCCAAAGACCCACTTGAATACCACGGTGTTTTGTTTTGCCTTTCACTATCCCGTTTGCAAGGAATCTCCACAAATTGGAGTCTCTTGCCCTTACAAGTATATGATCAAAAATGAAACACAGAGTAAGGGAGGGAAGCAACACACACAACTCCACAGCGAAACGCGCACACACACGGCCAAGAATCGAGCTCGAATGACTATCTCAAAGTTCTCACTAGAACGGAGCTCGAATCACTTAGAATCACAAATGAAAGCGCAAAGACTAAGTGTGGATGATCAAGAATGCTCAAAGGTTGCTTGTGTATCTCCTCCATGCGCCTAGGGGCCCCTTTTATAGCCCCAAGGCAGCTAGGAGCCGTTGAGAGCAAATCCGGAAGGCCATCCTTGCCTTCTGTCGTCGGGGGCACCGGACAGTCCGGTGCACACCGGACACTGTCCGGTGCCCGATTTGTTTCCTTAAACAGCGAAGCCGACCGTTGCAGACCGTTGGCAGATCTGGAGCCGTTGGCGCACCGGACATGTCCGGTGCACACCGGACAGTCCGGTGCCGTCTTCCGACCGTTGGCTCGGCCACGTGTCCCGCGCAGATTGCGCGGCCGACCGTTGGCCCGACCGACCGTTGGCTCACCGGACAGTCCGGTGCACACCGGACAGTCTGGTGAATTTTAGCCGTACGCCGTCGGCGAATTCCCGAGAGCGGCCAGTTCGCGCCGAGTGAGCCTGGCGCACCGGACACTGTCCGGTGCACACCGGACAGTCCGGTGCTCTAGACCGAGCTGGGTCTTGGCTGCACACAGCCAAGTCTTTTTCTCTCTTTTCTTTTCTTTTCTTCTTCTTTCTGTTTCTAACACTTAGACAAGTATATTAGTGCACAAAACCAATGTACTAAGGCTTAGAAACATACCTTTACTTCATGATTTTCACCTTGTTCATCCATGGACATAAATTTACAATTAAGCACATGTGTTGGCACTCAATCACCAAAATACTTAGAAATGGCCCAAGGGCACATTTCCCTTTCACTCCCCCGAAGAGTAACGCACCTGGTCTGTACCCGCAAGATATAGCATACTCTTTCAGTTCTTTTTTTCAGCCTTCGACAATTCTTGCCCAAGTATATCTTGAAAATTGAAGTCCTCTTCTTCCGAAATATCCTCGGCTTTCTCCTTTCCTTTTCCAGCCACTGTGCCCGGGATCTCTTCAGCGGATGTAGCAGCTTCTCCCGCGGCTAGATTCACATCTTCAGCGGTTTCAGCTTCGGCACTTTCGGCTTTGGTGGGTGCAGCTTTGGCAACAGCAGAGCTCTCAATAGCTGGAGTCTTTGACACCGATGCCAGCGGCGGCGTCTGCTCGATAACTTCAACTACATGAATAATTCTTCGTTTTTTTGGCTCATCTGGCTTCTTCGCTGCCGAAGGCTCCTTTTCCTTCTGAAAAAGCTTCGTCAGATGTGGCCCTAGTGGACTTAGCTTGACAGGCAAAGATTCAGTCATTACCTTTAAAATTTCTTCTACATCGGTAGCAGGAGGTGTTGAAGGAGCTTCATCCTCAATATCAGTCATTTTTTGCTTCAGAGCCGCAGTTTTCTTTTTCTTCGAAGCAGCTATCTTCGGCTCAGGGCTTAGTTTTCTTTTCTTCAATGTTTTTTCATCCTTTTTCACCAATTTAGCAGCTTCTTTATCCAGGGCGCTAGCAACCCTTTTTCTTTTTTGTCCTTCGGCACCTCTGTCCAAACACTCATAGTCAGGATACTCAAAGTTCAAGGCATCCATCACCCGGTTCAACCTTTGCTTCGGTCGAGTGCCGAAGGCTGCAGTCATTAATTGATCTTCTTTTTTGGAATAGTTGCCAAGGATCTTGTTGCACATAACTTCAATCGTGTCTAACCATTCTTGGCAAGGTTCTTTGAAGTGTTTCTTGAATTTATAGTAATAGGGAAACCGAACAAGTTCCTTCTCTTTCTTTTTCCCTTTGAGCTTCGGCATGTCCCATTCTTTCAAAGTCGGGAATACTCTAAAAGCTAAGAATTCTTGCACCAGATCCCTAGTACCAATGTGCTCCGCAATAACTCGAAATTCGCCTAGTGCAATCTGGCATGGACTCTCCGGTGCCATGTTGCATTGGGGCCTAGTCTCTCCGAAGATTAATTCTAATGGGCTTTGAACCAGCTTCTCCTTTTTCACATCAACTTTGACATAAAACCATTCAGTCTTCCAGCCAGCTGGCCATTTGGTACGATAGCTGATAACTGGAGTCTTCGCATCTTTGCGATAAGCAAAATTATAGCATCCGAAGTTCTCGTGCAACCCATCTTCTCTAGATTTTGTCTGATAATGAAGCTCATGTGCCCAGCAGAAGCCTTCGGCAAGCGGTTCTACCCATTGGCTTTGGAGAGCCCAGATGTAGACGCTAAGTCCAACGATGGCGTTGGGAGTTAGCTGATGAAGATAAATCCCAAACTTCCCCAAAACATCTGCAATCATCTCATTCAAAGGAAATCTTAACCCTGCTTTAAAGAAGTTTTAAAAACTACCACCTCATCCTTTTCTGGCTTCGGAGTAATCTCCTCTCCGCCAAAGCGAATTAGTCCCTTTTTGGCCTCAATGAAATAGCCTAACTTCATCAACTTAGGCATATCATCTTCGGTAACAGTGGACCTCCCAAACTCTAGGTGGCTGGGTTTAGATGGCACGACACTATAATCATCTTCAGATTCACCTTCCTCAGCACCAACCTGCTTAGCTTCAGCGGTAGGTGCACCTTCGTCAGAAACATCCTCCGGCGCTACCAGCCCCGACCGTTTCATCACTTCGGAAATCAGAGCAGTTTCAGCAGCTTCGGCTTCTTCTCCGTCACGTGTAACCCTGGCAGTGGAACGTACCCTTGCCATTTGATGATGAATTTCTCACAGTTTTTTATGAAGTTGTTGACTTTGTTAATTTTATAATTTTCCCAAAGCTCTTCCTCTTGTGACGAAGCAAAACCGACAGCGGTGCTTCGGTTGAGTGCGATGAACAAGCTTTGGCTATGGTCAAATTTTTGGCAGCAAAACAGTGCAATAGCAATGAATGCTATGGTAACTTCACACCTACCCGTCTGTTTATATAGTGCCGCAGGTGGGAAGGTGAATCGTCAAGTCTTCCGCACCGGACGAGCAGTCGCCCGCACTCACTGAATGGTGGGCCACAGAACCCGAGAAGGTGAATCGCCAAGACGCGTGTACCAGCCGCATGGTGGGGCCACCTCGCACTCAGAATATTTTAATAATTTCTCAGCAACAAGCTCAAGGAAGGTGTTTTTCGGACCTTCGGCATTCCGAAGCCTAGGAGACTTTTTCACGGATCAAGCTCGTTACGAAAAACGATCTAGCACCGTGAAGGGGCTACTGTTAGGGGTATGCTTCGTCGCTGAAGATCCCGTAAGAAGAAACACCTTCGGAGAATCCTCTTAAAAGTAGTACCAAAGCTATCATCCATAAAGCTTCAACATAGTGGCATGTCTCAAGACGAAAGACTGCACCGACTTAAAGATGAAATGACCGATTGACCCATGAGAGTCTGTGTCATGATTGTAAGCATTTGTAAAGGGCATGAATGTAATTTCTCACAGGCTGCGTCCTGTGCCTATAAATAGATGAACAGTACCCCTGTACTGTTCACGCTTGCTTGTATTCATTCACACGTCACACTCGGATTCTCGCCTTCTATCAAGCCGAAGGTATAAATGTAATTCAATATTATGTATGTTTATTCATGAATATGTAATAAAAATGTCTGAATTATATCATATGATTATTCATGTTTTTTATGTGTTATATGATCCTGCTTTCATTATATGTTGAGATGATGAAGGTACGTCCTTCATGACCTTCGTCTGAAGATTGTTATTGAAAGGGAATTAGGCTTACACCTAGTTCCTAAATAATTTTGGTGGTTGAATTGCCCAACACAAACAATTGGACTAACTAGTTTACTCTAGTGTATAAGTTTTACAGGTGCAAAAGGTTCACAACAAGCCAATTAAAAAGACCAAAGTTGGGTTCAAATAAAGGAGCAAAGGTCAACCGAAAGCACCTCTGGTCTGGCGCACCGGACTGTCCGGTGTGCCACCGGACATGTCCGGTGCACCAGGGGACTCCGACTTCAAACTCTTCACTCTCGGGAATTTCCGAAGGCCACTCCGCTATAATTCACCGGACTGTCCAGTGTACATCGGACATGTCCGGTGCTCCAAGGAAGAGCGGTCTCCGGAACTCTCCAGCCTCGGGTTTTCACTTCAGTTGCTCCGCTAAAATTCACCGGACTGTCCGGTGTACACCGGACTGTCCGGTGTAACAGCGGGGCAACGGCTATTTCGGCGCCAACGGCTACCTGCGACGCATTTAATGCGCGCCAGAAGCGCGCAGTCGTCAGGCACGCGGGAGCAGGCGCACCGGACAATCTACAGTTCATGTCCGGTGTGCACCGGACATCCAGGCGAGCCCAGAAGTCAGAACTCCAACAGTCAAATTGCAACGGCTTTGGTGACGTGGCTGTCGCACCGGACATGTCCGGTGTGCACCGGACTGTCCGGTGCGCCATCGAACAGACAGCCTCACCAAACGGCAAGTTTGGTGGTTGGGGCTATAAATACCCCCAACCAACCACCATTCATTGCATCCAAGTTTTCCAGCTTCCAACCACTATACAAGAGCTAGCATTCATTGCAAAGCACACCAAAAGAGATCAAATCCTCTCCCAACTCCACGCAAAGCCCTAGTGACTAGAGAGAGTGATTTGTAGTGTTCATTTGAGCTCTTGCGCTTGGATCGCTTCTTTTTCCTTCGCATTCTTTCTTGTGATCAAACACTCCTTGTAATTGAGGCAAGAGACACCAATCGTGTGGTGGTCCTTGCGGGAAGTTTGATTCCCAAGTGATTTGAGAAAGAGAAGCTCACTCGGTCAGAGGGACCGTTTGAGAGAGGGAAGGGTTGAAAGAGACCCGGCCTTTGTGGCCTCCTCAATGGGGAGTAGGTTTGAAAGAACCGAACCTCGGTAAAACAAATCCACGTGTCTCACTTCATTATTCGCTTGCGATTTGTTTTGCGCCCTCTCTCGCGGACTTGATTTTATTTCTAACGCTAACTCGGCTTGTAGTTGTGTTTATTTTTGAGAATTTCAGTTTCGCCCTATTCACCCCCCCTCTAGGTGACTTTCAATTGGTATCAGAGCCCGGTGCTTCATTAGAGCCTAACCGCTCGAAGTGATGTCGGGAGATCACACCAAGAGGGAGATGGAGACCGGCGACAAGCCCACTACAAGCCAAGGGAGCACTTCATCGGAAGAGTCCCGCACCAAGAGGAGGGAGAAGAAGAAGGACTCCTCCAAACGGAAGGAGAAAAGATCTTCCTCTTCTTACCACAAAGAGAAGAAGGAAAAATCTTCTTCTCACAAGTCGCATCGGAAAGGCGACAAGCACAAGAGGATGAGGAAGGTGGTCTACTACGAAACCGACACTTCATCAACATCGACCTCCGACTCCGATGCGCTGTCCGTAACTTCTAAGCGCCAAGAGCGCAAGAAGTTTAGTAAGATCCCTTTACACTATCCCCGTACACCTAGACATACTCCATTACTTTCCGTTCCATTAGGCAAACCGCCAACTTTTGATGGCGAAGATTATGCTAGGTGGAGTGATTTAATGAAATTTCATCTAACCTCACTCCACAAAAGTATATGGAATGTTGTTGAGTTTGGAGCACAGGTACCATCCATAAGGGATGAGGATTATGATACGGACAAAGTGGCCCAAATCGAGCACTTCAACTCCCAAGCCACAACCATACTCCTCGCCTCTTTAAGCAAGGAGGAATACAACAAAGTGCAAGGGTTGAAAAATGCAAAGGAGATTTGGGACCTACTCAAGACCGCGCACGAGGGTGATGAACTCACCAAGATCACCAAGCGGGAAACGATCGAGGGGGAGCTCGGTCGCTTCCGTCTTCGCCAAGGGGAGGAGCCACAAGATATGTACAATCGGCTCAAGACCTTGGTGAACCAAGTGCGCAACCTCGGGAGCAAAAAGTGGGATGACCACGAGGTGGTTAAGGTTATTTTAAGAGCTCTTATTTTCCTTAACCCCACTCAAGTTCAATTAATTCGTGGTAATCCTAGATATCAACTAATGACCCCTGAGGAAGCTATCGGTAATTTTGTGAGCTTTGAATGCATGATTAAAGGCTCAAAGAAGATCAACGAACTTGATGAACCTTCCACATCCGAGGCGCAACCGGTGGCCTTCAAGGCAACGGAGGAGAAGAAGGAGGAGTCTACACCAAGTAGACAACCAATTGACGCCTCCAAGCTCGACAATGAGGAGATGGCCTTAATCATCAAAAGCTTTCGGCAAATCCTCAAGCAACGGAAGGGGAAGGATTACAAATCCCGTTCCAAGAAGGTTTGCTACAAGTGTGGTAAGCCCGGTCACTTTATTGCTAAATGTCCATTATCAAGTGACAGTGACAGGGACAACGACAAGAAGGGCAAGAGGAGAGAAAAGAAGAGGTGTCACAAGAAGAAGGGCGGCGATGCCCACGTGTGCCACGAGTGGAACTCCGACGAAAGTTCCACCGACTCCTCCGACGACGACGAGGACGCCGCCAACATCGCCGTCACCAAGGGACTCCTCTTCCCCAACGTCGGCCACAAGTGCCTCATGGCAAAGGACGGCAAAAGGAAGAAGGTTAAATCTAACTCCTCCACTAAATATGAATCTTCTAGTGATGATAATGCTAGTGGTGAGGAAGATAATTTGCGTATCCTTTTTGCCAACCTTAACATGGAACAAAAAGAAAAATTAAATGAGCTAATTAGTGCCATCCATGAAAAGGACGATCTCTTGGACTCCCAAGAGGACTTCCTAATCAAGGAAAATAAGAAACATGTTAAGGTTAAAAATGCTTATGCTCTAGAGGTAGAAAAATGTAACAAATTATCCAGTGAGCTAAGCATATGCCATGACACTATTGACAACCTTAGAAATGAAAATGCTAGATTAATTGCTAAGGTTGATTCTCATGTTTGTGATACTCCAATTCCCAATCTTAGAAATGATAATGATGATTTGCTTGCTAAGATTAAGGAATTGAATGATTCTCTTGCTAGCCTTAAGATTGAGAATGAAAAATTGCTTGTTAAGGCTAAGGATTTTGATGTTTGCAAAGCTACTATTTCCGACCTTAGAACTAAAAATGATTTGTTACATGCTAATGTTATTGAATTAAAATCTTGCAAACCCTCTACATCTAATGTTGAGCATGTTTCTATTTGTACTAGATGTAGAGATGTTGATATCAATGCTATTCATGATCACATGGCTTTAATTAAACAACAAAATGATCATATAGCCTTATTAGATGCCAAAATTGCCGAGCATAACTTGGAAAATGAAAAGTTTAAATTTGCTAGAAGTATGCTCTATAATGGGAGACGCCCGGGCATCAAGGATGGCATTGGCTTCCAAAGGGGAGACAATGTCAAACTTAATGCCCCTCCAAAGAATTTATCTAACTTTGTTAAGGGCAAGGCTCCCATGCCTCAGGATAACGAGGGTTACATTTTGTACCCTGCCGGCTATCCTGAGAGCAAAATTAGGAGAACTCATTCTAGGAAGTCTCACTCTGGCCCTAACCATGCTTTTATGTATAAGGGTGAGACATCTAGCTCTAGGCAACCAACCCGTGCCAAGTTGCCTAGAAAGAAAACTCCTAATGCATCAAATGATCATGCTATTTCATTCAAAACTTTTGATGCATCATATGTTTTAACTAACAAATTCGGCAAGGTAGTTGCCAAGATTGTTGGGGGCAAACACAAGGGCTCCAAGACTTGTGTTTGGGTACCCAAAGTTCTTGTTTCTAATGCCAAAGGACCCAAAACCGTTTGGGTACCTAAAGTCAAGAACTAAAATTGTTTTGTAGGTTTATGCATCTGGGGGCTCAAGTTGGATACTCGACAGCGGGTGCACAAACCATATGACAGGGGAGAAGAAAATGTTCTCCTCATATGAGAAAAACCAAGATCCCCAACGAGCTATCACATTCGGGGATGGAAATCAAGGTTTGGTCAAAGGATTGGGTAAAATTGCTATATCACCTGACCATACTATTTCCAATGTTTTTCTTGTAGATTCTTTAGATTACAATTTGCTTTCTGTATCCCAATTATGTCAAATGGGCTACAACTGTCTATTTACTGATGTAGGTGTTACTGTCTTTAGAAGAAGTGATGATTCAATAGCATTTAAGGGAGTGTTAGAGGGTCAGCTATACTTGGTAGATTTTGATAGAGCTGAACTCGACACTTGCTTGGTTGCTAAGACTAACTTGGGTTGGCTTTGGCACCGCCGACTAGCCCATGTTGGAATGAAGAATCTTCATAAGCTTCTAAAGGGGGAACACATTTTAGGACTAACCAATGTTTATTTTGAGAAAGACAGGATTTGTAGCGCATGCCAAGCCGGGAAGAAAGTTGGCACTCATCATCCACACAAGAACATCATGACTAGTGACAGGCCACTAGAGCTCCTACACATGGATTTATTCGGCCCGATTGCTTACATAAGCATCGGCGGGTGTAAGTACTGTCTAGTTATCGTGGATGATTATTCTCGCTTCACTTGGGTGTTCTTTTTGCAGGACAAATCTCATACCCAAGAGACCTTAAAGGGATTCTTGAGACGGGCTCAAAATGAGTTCGGCTTAAGGATCAAGAAAATTAGAAGCGACAATGGGACGGAGTTCAAGAACTCTCAAATTGAAAGCTTCCTTGAGGAGGAGGGCATCAAGCATGAGTTCTCTTCTCCCTACACTCCACAACAAAATGGTGTAGTAGAGAGGAAGAATCAAACTCTATTGGACATGGCAAGAACCATGCTTGATGAGTACAAGACACCGGATCGGTTTTGGGCCGAGGCGGTCAACACCGCCTACTACGCCATCAACCGGTTATATCTTCACCGAATCCTCAAGAAGACATCTTATGAACTCCTAACCGGTAAAAAGCCCAATATTTCATATTTTAGAGTTTTTGGTAGCAAATGCTTTATTCTTGTTAAGAGAGGTAGAAAATCTAAATTTGCTCCTAAAACTGTAGAAGGTTTTTTACTAGGATATGACTCAAACACAAGGGCATATAGAGTCTTTAACAAGTCCTCAGGACTTGTTGAAGTTTCTTGTGACGTTGTGTTTGATGAGACTAACGGCTCTCAAGTAGAGCAAGTTGATCTTGATGATATAGGTGAAGAACAGGCTCCATACATAGCGCTAAGGAACATGTCCATTGGGGATGTATGTCCTAAGGAATCCGAAGAGCCTCCACATGCACAAGATCAACCATCCTCCTCCACGCAAGCATCTCCACCAACTCAAATTGAGGATGAGGCTCAAGATGTTGATCAAGAAGATGAGTCACCTCAAAATGACGGCAACGATCAAGGGGGAGATGCAAATGATGAAGACAAGGAGGATGAAGAACCAAGGCCGCCACACCCAAGAGTCCACCAAGCAATTCAACGAGATCACCCCGTCGACACCATCCTCGGCGACATTAATAAGGGGGTAACTACTCGATCTCGGGTTGCACATTTTTGTGAGCATTACTCTTTTGTTTCCTCTATTGAGCCACACAGGGTAGAGGAAGCGCTCCAAGATGCGGATTGGGTGATGGCGATGCAAGAGGAGCTCAACAATTTCACAAGGAACGAGGTATGGCATTTGGTTCCACGTCCTAACCAAAATGTTGTAGGAACCAAGTGGGTCTTCCGCAACAAACAAGACGAGCATGGTGTGGTGACAAGGAACAAAGCTCGACTCGTGGCCAAGGGGTATTCACAAGTCGAAGGTTTGGATTTTGGTGAAACCTATGCACCCATAGCTAGGCTTGAGTCCATTCGCATATTATTAGCCTATGCTACGTACCATGGCTTCAAGCTTTATCAAATGGACGTGAAGAGTGCCTTCCTCAACGGACCAATCAAGGAGGAGGTCTATGTTGAGCAACCTCCCGGCTTTGAAGACAGTGAGTACCCTAACCATGTTTATAGGCTCTCTAAGGCGCTTTATGGGCTCAAGCAAGCCCCAAGAGCATGGTATGAATGCCTTAGAGATTTCCTTATTACTAATGGCTTCAAAGTCGGCAAAGCCGATCCTACTTTATTCACTAAAACTCTTGACAATGATTTGTTCGTATGCCAAATTTACGTTGATGATATCATATTTGGGTCTACTAACGAATCTACATGTGAAGAATTTAGTAGGATCATGACAAAGAAATTCGAGATGTCAATGATGGGGGAGTTGAAGTATTTTCTAGGATTCCAAGTCAAGCAACTCCAAGAGGGCACCTTCATTAGCCAAACGAAGTATACTCAAGACATTCTAAGCAAGTTTGGAATGAAGGATGCCAAGCCCATCAAGACACCCATGGGAACCAATGGGCATCTCGACCTCGACACGGGAGGTAAGTCCGTGGATCAAAAGGTATACCGGTCGATGATTGGTTCATTGCTTTATTTATGTGCATCTCGACCGGACATTATGCTTTCCGTTTGCATGTGTGCAAGATTCCAAGCCGACCCTAAGGAATCACACCTTACGGCCGTAAAACGAATCTTGAGATACTTGACTTATACTCCTAAGTTTGGGCTTTGGTACCCTCGGGGATCCACATTTGATTTGATTGGTTATTCGGATGCCGATTGGGCAGGGTGTAAGATTAATAGGAAGAGCACATCGGGGACTTGCCAGTTCTTGGGAAGATCATTGGTGTCTTGAGCTTCAAAGAAGCAAAATTCGGTCGCTCTTTCTACCGCCGAAGCCGAGTACATTGCCGCAGGCCATTGTTGCGCGCAATTGCTTTGGATGAGGCAAACCCTGCGGGACTACGGTTACAAACTAACCAAAGTTCCCCTTCTATGTGATAATGAGAGTGCAATCCGCATGGCGGATAATCCCGTTGAGCATAGCCGCACTAAACACATAGCCATTCGGTATCATTTTCTTCGGGATCACCAACAAAAGGGGGATATCGAGATTTCTTACATTAACACTAAAGATCAATTAGCCGATATCTTTACCAAGCCACTTGATGAACAATCTTTTACCAAACTGAGGCATGAGCTAAATATTCTTGATTCTAGGAATTTCTTTTGCTAATTTGCACACATTGCACACAAGTATACCTTTGATCATATCTCTTTTATATATGCTATGACTAATGTGTTTTCAAGTGTATTTCAATCCAAGTCATAGGTATATTGAAAGGGAATTGGAGTCTTCGGCGAAGACATAGGCTTCCACTTCACTCTACTACTCATCCTTCGCCGTCACTCCGAGCATCTCTCCAACTTTGGTATAATCTTCACTCATTTTATGACCAAAGGAGGAGAAAGTACTACGTTAGGCTCTAATGATTCCGTTTTTGGCGATTCATGCCAAAGGGGGAGAAAATATGAGCCCAAAGCAAAAGGACCGCACCACCACCTAACTTTAAAAATTTTGGAGATTTTCAATTGGTCAATTGCAAATTAATATCTTACTATGTTCTAAAGGGGGAGGAAGTAGTATTTCAAAAATGGTATATCAAAACCCTCTTGAACACTAAGAGGAGGATCTCATTTAGGGGGAGTTTTGTTTAGTCAAAGGAAAAGCATTTGGATCAAAGGGAGAAAATTTCAAAACTTGAAAATGCTTTGCAAAAATCTTATTCATTTACCTTTGACTATCTTGCAAAAGGACTTTGAAAAGAATTTACAAAAGGATTTGCAAAAACAAAACATGTGGTGCAAATGTGGTCCAATATGTTAAAAACAAAGAAACAATCCATGCACATCATGTAAGTATTTATATTGGCTCAATTCCAAGCAACCTTTGCACTTACAAGCTAGTTCAAATTATGCACTTTTACATTTACTTTGGTTGTGTTGGCATCAATCACCAAAAAGGGGGAGATTGAAAGGGAATTAGGCTTACACCTAGTTCCTAAATAATTTTGGTGGTTGAATTGCCCAACACAAACAATTGGACTAACTAGTTTACTCCAGTGTATAAGTTTTACAGGTGCAAAAGGTTCACAACAAGCCAATTAAAAAGACCAAAGTTGGGTTCAAATAAAGGAGCAAAGGTCAACCGAAAGCACCTCTGGTCTGGCGCACCGGACTGTCCGGTGTGCCACCGGACATGTCCGGTGCACCAGGGGACTCCGACTTCAAACTCTTCACTCTCGGGAATTTCCGAAGGCCACTCCGCTATAATTCACCGGACTGTCCGGTGTACACCGGACATGTCCGGTGCTCCAAGGAAGAGCGGTCTCCGGAACTCGCCAGCCTCAGGTTTTCACTTCAGTTGCTCCGCTAAAATTCACCGGACTGTCCGGTGTACACCGGACTGTCCGGTGTAACAGCGGGGCAACGGCTATTTCGGCGCCAACGGCTACCTGCGACGCATTTAATGCGCGCCAGAAGCGTGCAGTCGTCAGGCACGAGGGAGCAGGCGCACCGGACAATCTACAGTTCATGTCCGGTGTGCACCGGACATCCAGGCGAGCCCAGAAGTTAGAACTCCAACAGTCAAATTGCAACGGCTTTGGTGACGTGGCTGTCGCACCGGACATGTCCGGTGTGCACCGGACTGTCCGGTGCGCCATCGAACAGACAGCCTCACCAAACGACTAGTTTGGTGGTTGGGGCTATAAATACCCCCAACCACCCACCATTCATTGCATCCAAGTTTTCCAGCTTCCAACCACTATACAAGAGCTAGCATTCATTGCAAAGCACACCAAAAGAGATCAAATCCTCTCCCAACTCCACGCAAAGCCCTAGTGACTAGAGAGAGTGATTTGTAGTGTTCATTTGAGCTCTTGCGCTTGGATCGCTTCTTTTTCCTTCGCATTCTTTCTTGTGATCAAACACTCCTTGTAATTGAGGCAAGAGACACCAATTTTGTGGTGGTCCTTGCGGGAAGTTTGATTCCCAAGTGATTTGAGAAAGAGAAGCTCACTCGGTCCGAGGGACCGTTTGAGAGAGGGAAGGGTTGAAAGAGACCCGGCCTTTGTGGCCTCCTCAACGGGGAGTAGGTTTGAAAGAACCGAACCTCGCTAAAACAAATCCACGTGTCTCACTTCATTATTCGCTTGCGATTTGTTTTGCGCCCTCTCTCGCGGACTTGATTTTATTTCTAACGCTAACTCGGCTTGTAGTTGTGTTTATTTTTGAGAATTTCAGTTTCGCCCTATTCACCCCCCCTCTAGGCGACTTTCAGTTATATCCTAAGGGAAATAATACTTCGAAGGACGAAGGTCTTTAATTATTAACTTTTGTGTTGCCTTGTTCTTAATTTATAGCATTTGAGAACAAGTCCCCAACAGTCTCAGATGTGCGTTAAACGAGATCAACACATATAATGACTCAGTGTATAGAGATGAATGTCACAATCTTTATTACATAACGAAATGTCCTAAAAATAACTGATAATAAATAGAACGAACTAATATCATTATTATCCCTTGGCGCCATCAAGCTGACTAGGAGACAACACCTAGACTTTGTTGAACTCATCGTAATATTCCTCCTCAGGTGGCACCTGCTCTTCACATGTGGGGGGAGTTTTATTGCAAGAGTGAGCTCACAGATGTTCATCGCTCAGCAAGTGTGGGGAATAATGTGCATGAGCTCACTTACGGTGGGGGCTCATGTATAGTGTAAGGCTGACAAAAAAATAATGGTTAAGGCAGAGCATTGCTTTTAATAAGTTGGTCAAATTTTATTAGCAGATACTAGGTATAAGTAAATACCATCCCAATGAAATAAGAGATCACAATTATAATAATTACCACAATGCAATGCAAATGACATATTAAGTTTAATTCCATAAGTTAATCATGTGAGAGTCCTGATTCGCTCTTGACCACGAGCACGACTAATATACTAGTTTTACACTCTACAGAGGTTGCACATCTTTACCCGCAAGACGTGTTCCCTTTGTCACCTCGGGTTGATTAGACCCTTAAACACTGTCGAGGTGAGTAGGCAAGGGTACACTGCGAGGCCTTTACATTCCACTAGAGGAGAGAACCCACTATGATTTCCAGGCCGAAAGCGGAATAGGAATCCCTCGTTCGAAAAGCTAAAAAGACAGTCCGACCCGAGAACCTCCCTACACCTACACTCCACCCCGCTTGCCCCTTTCGGGAAAGGATTAACTCACACTAGCTTTCCTAATTAGTCAGCCAAGGGCGTCCCATTCCACCCTTGTGGTCGCACGGTTATCTCAAGTTAAGCTCCATATTCCAGTTTACACTATAACCTTATCATGAACATTAAATAATCCCATAACAATAGTAAAGCATGATCATGAATCATATGTATCTTAACACCCAAAACCACATAAAGCAATAGCAGATACTACCCAAAAGTTTAGTGGTGAGCAAGGTGCAAAGTAACTCAAACTAGGGTGACCTATTGGGTCCCATCAATTTAACTTGAGCATATCATGGTGATTAATAGGAACATTATTGGGTAAAGAAGAGTGATCAAGGGCACAACTTGCCTTCAAAGAGCTCCTGCTCAGTATTTTCCACCTGCTGAGTTCCGGGTTCCTCGGTCACTTGCTCGTCTACTCGCAACAATGCAAAGCCCAACATTAGAATGAGTCTATGTAGTCACTTCAAGGTCAAACCAATGACATTTGAATATCACTAGAATATGAGGTTTGGAACCATGAAAATTGAGTTCATATATTTCTTCAATTCTTCCATAATACTCGACCTCGTTAAGCCTAGGCGTAAAAACTCTAGAACACGTGGTTTTTCGATTGGGCCGTCTTTGGTCGTAGCTTGTTGTGCGAAAATGGTATCCATTAACGTCATACCCAGAAATTGTCCTGATTCTATAGGAAAAGCCATTGTTTACTTGTCTCAACTTGGCACTCATAGACGGGAGTCCCTTTGGCCCTACAAGTTTAAACACGCTAGATTGTTATATTATTCGCACATAAGTGCAACTTCAAATGATAAACTAAGTGTGACAGATCCTCCCAAGTCATTAGGCCCACCTACAGTTGTCCTTGTCCAACGGACCTCAGATAACCCTGCAGGTGCCCCTGATGACTTGACAAGTTCGGTATCTGTATTCCTTACCTTTCCCAGGAGCGTTTCACCCATCACGCAGTCATTACAATACATCGGAGGTACGAAAATGCGGAAGCAGTTACAATAACTTACTTTATTTAAAAGTAAAAAAGAGTAGTATTTATTACAGACCAGAACAAAAATAAGAGTGCAGAGTATTATTATTACATAACCTGGGAGGCAAAAACCCCTCCCGATAAACAGTAAAAAGTTTTTCTTAACGGAGGACCTTTCCTCCCGCAGCTTCAGTCTTGATTTTCTTCTTTTGGTATCACCTTGGAACAGAAGCAACAAAAGTTTGCTGCTTCTTCACCTAAAACAACATGGGACAAAGCCCTGAGTACGAAATGTACTTTCGCAAGTCTTACCCGTCAAAATAAAAGACTCTCAAGGATATGCTGGCCTTTAGGAGTCAAGGTATGGCTTATCAATAATCAAAGACTCTGTTTGCAGAAATGCTTACTAATAGTGGATCCTTAAAAATCCAGTTTTACTTGTCAAGTTAAGTAAATTTACCTGTATCTAGGGTTGTTTCTACTCTAGTTCAATCACTTGACCTATACTAGCCAATTTCTTAACAACCCTTCTTATTCACTGGAATGCTACGAGTAAGTCAGTGACCAAGTCTTCATGTCCGCGAAGTTATGGCGATCCGAATCGATTATACTCAGCTGAGGATCTCCAATCACACGACATATGTAGCACTTAACCCTTGCATATGTCAACTCGCCACCGGGGTTCTTAAGACCAGATCAGGTTCACGCCAACCGAGAGCACAGATACACCACCGTCCAACCTCTTGCCACGGAGGGTACACGCTACTCTCGCCATCTCCCCACTCCCATTGCGTGTTATCTTATTCTGGTATTAGTCTGCCCGAGGCAAAGCTTACCCATGATGAGGCATGTGACCAGTTAAAGGGTCCTCGGTCAGCAGGCCTACATCGACAAGGTCCTTAATTGACTCAGACAGAGACACTACACCGAGACTCTCTTCTCGTGCAAGTCACCCGCCCGGTCTCAGCTTTATCATTTCAAACCCAAAGTTTGGTACCTGGCAGAGGTACATCTTTTCCGATGTTGAACCCATCATGGACATGATGGATCCACCATCAAGTTTTATTTTTGAAAACATCCCACCCACTTTGAAGCATCATCTTTTGTCAAAACAAAACATTTTGTTTTTCTAGAGCAAAGCTAAGCATAAGAAAAACCTTTTTGTAAATCAGGGATTAAGGAGAAGTAATCAAATCCAAGGAAGGATATGCAACAACTGGTTTAGCACACAACTCCTATCACCTAATGCATTAAGTGAAAGGGAAATAGGCTTACACCTTTTCCTAATTGATTTTGGTGGTTGAATTGCCCAACACAAATAATTGGACTAACTAGTTTGCTCTAGATTATAAGTTTTACAGGTGCCAAAGGTTCACAACAAGCCAATAAGAAGACCAAAGATGGGTTCAAATAAAGAGAGCTAAAGAAATCCCAAAGGCACCCTGGTCTGGCGCATCGGACTGTCTGGTGTGCCACCGGACAGTGTCCGGTGCACCAGGGAACTCGACGCTGAACTCGCTACCTTTGGGAAAATGGAGGCCGCTCCGCTATAATTCACCGGACCGTCCGGTGTACACACTGGACAGTGTCCGGTGGCGCACCGGACTGTCTAGTGTGCCAGCAGAGCAACGACTACTTCAAGCGCAACGGTCGACTGCAACGCATTTAATGCGCGCCTGCGCGCGCAGAGGTCAGAGCTCGCGCAGCTAGCGCACCGGACAGTCTACAGGACTTGTCCGGTGCACCACCGGACAGCCCAGAGGCCCCACAAGTACAAGCTCCAACGGTCGAACCCCAACGGCTGGCTGACGTGGCTAGCGCACCGGACAGTGTCCGGTGGCGCAACGGACTGTCCGGTGCGCCATGCGACAGCAGACTTCCAACGGCCACATTTTGGTGGTTGGGGCTATAAATACCCCAACCACCCACATTCAATTGCATCCAAGTTTTCAGACTTCTACACCTTACAAGAGCTATAGCATTCAATTCTAGACACAACCAAAGAGATCAAATCCTCTCCCAAGTCTGGAATCACTCCAAATCAAATAGTGACTAGAGAGAGCGACATTTGTGTTCATTTGAGCTCTTGCGCTTGGATTGCTTCTTTTCTTTCTCATTCTTTCTTGAGATACACTCAATTGTAACCGAGGCAAGAGACACCAATTGTGTGGTGGTCCTTGCGGGGACTTAGTGTCCCGTGTGATTGAGAAGAGAAGCTCACTCGGTCTAAGTGACCGTTTGAGAGAGGGAAAGGGTTGAAAGAGACCCGGTCTTTGTGACCACCTCAACGGGGAGTAGGTTTGCAAGAACCGAACCTCAGTAAAACAAATCCTTGCGTCTCACTCTTTATTTGCTTGCGATTTGTTTTCCACCCTCTCTCTCGGACTCATTTATATTTCTAACGCTAACCCGGCTTGTAGTTGTGATTAACTTTGTAAATTTCAGTTTCGCCCTATTCACCCCCCCTCTAGGCGACTTTCAATTGGTATCAAAGCCGGTGCTTCATTAGAGCCTAACCACTCGAAGTGATGTCGGGAGATCACGCCAAGAAGGAGATGGTGACCGGCGACAAGCCCACTACAAGCCACAGGAAGGCTCCATCGGGAGAGTCTCGCAACAAAGGGAAGGAGAAGGAATCCTCTTCCCACAAGTCGCATCGGAGTGGCGACAAGAAAAAGAAGATGAGGAAGGTGGTCTACTACGAGACCGATTCTTCATCGCCATCCACCTCCAGCTCCGACGCGCCGTCCATAACTTCTAAGCGCCATGAGCGCAAGAAGTATAGTAAGATTCCCCTACGCTACCCTCGTATTTCAAAACGTACTCCTTTACTCTCCGTTCCATTAGGCAAACCACCGGTTTTTTACGGTGAAGATTATAATATGTGGAGTGACAAAATGAGGCATCATCTAACCTCACTCCACACAAGCATTTGGAATGTTGTTGAGTTTGGTGTACAGGTACCATCCGTAGGAGATGAAGACTATGATTCGGATGAAGTGGCCCAAATTCATCACTTCAACTCCCAAGCAACTACTATACTCCTTGCCTCTCTAAGTCGAGAGGAGTATAATAAGGTGCAAGGGTTGAAAAGCGCAAAGGAAATTTGGGACGTGCTCAAGACCACGCACGAAGGAGACGAGGTGACCAAGATCACCAAGCGGGAGACGATCGAGGGGGAGCTCGGTCGCTTCATGCTTCACCAAGGAGAGGATCCTCAAGCCATGTACAATCGCTTGAAGACCTTGGTGAATCAAGTGCGCAACCTCGGGAGCACCAAATGGGATGACCATGAGATGGTCAAGGTTATTCTAAGATCCCTCGTTTTTCTTAACCCTACACAAGTTCAATTAATTCAAGGTGATCCTAGATACAAGCTAATGTCTCCCGAGGAAGTTATAGGGAAGTTTGTAAGCTTTGAGCTAATTATCAAAGGCTCAAAGAAAATCATCGAGCAAGGCACCTCCTCCACGCCCGAGGCACAACTGGTCGCATTCAAGGCAACGGAGGAGAAGGAAGAGTCTACACCAAGTAGACTTCCCATTGACGCCTCAAAGCTCGACAATGAGGAGATGACTTTAATCATCAAAAGCTTTCGACAAATCCTCAAGCAAAGGAGGGGGAAGGACTACAAGCCCCGCTCCAAAAAGGTTTGCTACAAGTGTGGTAAGCCCGGTCACTTTATAGCAAAATGTCCTATTTCTAGTGACAGGAGCGATGACAAGAAGGGGAGAAGAAAGGAAAAGAAGAGGTACCACAAGAAGAAGGGCGGCGATGCCCATGTGTGCCGCGAGTGGGACTCCGACGAGAGCTCCACCGACTCCTCCGACGAGGACGCCACCAACATCGCCGTCAACAAGGGACTTCTCTTCCCCAACGTCGGCCACAAGTGCCTCATGGCAAAGGACGGCAAAAGGAAGAAGGTTAAATCTAAATCCTCCACTAAATATGCATCCTCTAGTGATGAAGACAATTCTAGTAATGAGGAGGATAATTTGTTTACTCTTTTTGCCAACCTTAACATGCAACAAAAGGAGAAGTTAAATGAATTAATTAGCACTATTCATGATAAGGATGATTGAGAACACCTAGAGGGGGGTGAATAGGTGATCCTGTAAAACATGAAACTTAATGCCACAAAACTTGGTTAGGAGTTAGCGCAATAAAGCCAAGTGGCTAGAGAGGAGTCTCAACAAAACACAATAACCACAAAGATATCAACACAGAGATGGCACAGTGGTTTATCCCGTGGTTCGGCCAAGACCAACGCTTGCCTACTCCACGTTGTGGTGTCCTAACGGATGAGGGTTGCAATCAACCCCTCTCAAGCGGTCCAAAGACCCACTTGAATAACACGGTGTTTTGCTTTACTTTTCTTTGTCCCGTTCGCGAGGAATCTCCACAACTTGGAGCCTCTCGCCCTTACAATTGAAGTTCACAAAGAAGCACGGAGTAAGGGAGGGATGAGCAACGCACACAAGACACAAAATCACAGAGACAACACGCACACAAGTTGCAACAAGAGCTCGCAACACAACCCGACGAGTTCACAACTCAAATAGAGCTCTAGATGCTATCACGAAGAAACAAATGCGTGGAATCGAAGTCTCAGTGCTTAGGAATGCTTTGAGTATGCTTGGTGTTCTCCTCCATGCGCCTAGGGGTCCCTTTTATAGCCCCAAGGTAGCTAGGAGCCGTTGAGAGCATTCTAGGAAGGCAGATCTTGCCTTCTGTCGCCTGGCGCACTGGACAGTCCGGTGCACCACCGGACACTGTCCGGTGCGGATTTCTTTCCTTCTACGGCGCAGTCGACCGTTGCAGATCCAGAGCCGTTGGCGCACCGGACACAGTCCGGTGCACACCGGACAGTCCGGTGCACCCTTCTAGCCGTTGGCTCGGCCACGTGTCCCGCACGGATCGCGCGGCCGACCGTTGGCCTGGCCGACCGTTGGCTCACCGGACAGTCCGGTGCACACCAGACAGTCCGGTGAATTATAGCCATACACCGTTAATTACTTCCCAAGAGCGACGACTTCACCTGTGAACGGCTCACCGGACAGTCCGGTGATTTATAGTCGTACACCGCCGTCGAAGTCCCGAGAGCAGCAAGTTCGCCAGAGTCAGCCTGGCGCACCGGACACTGTCCGGTGCACCCAGACTAAGCAGACTTTGGCTGAACAAAGCCATCTCTTTTCCAATTCGATATTTCCTGTTTCCAGCACTTAGACACAATACATTAGTCCATAAAACAATGTACTAAGTCTAGAAACATACCTTTTGACCTGATTTGCACTTTGTCCACCATTTTGCATAGATTAACACAAAAGCACTTGTGTTGGCACTCAATCACCAAAATACTTAGAAATGGCCCAAGAGCACATTTCCCTTTCAATCTCCCCCTTTTTGGTGATTTATGCCAACACAACATAAAGCAACTAGAACAAGTGCAATATCAATTCAAATGAAACTCAAAATTGTTTTGATTCAAATTTGGCATATATGGATCATACTTTGCCACCATTTGGTTTGTTTTTGCAAATCAACCTCAATTTCCTAACTCTAAGTCAAACACACTTGTAGAGACATAAAGGGAGTTGTTCCAATAGAAATTGATCACAGTATCAAAAACTCCCCCTATTTCCCATAATCAACCATTCTCCCCACAAGAGGCCAACTTTTGACAAAAGAGACAACAAGAGAGTTTTGACAAACCAAAAGCTCTATTCTACTATTTTCAAAATTTCTCAAGTGGTAGCTGATCCATTTATTGCTTTGGCCCTTATTTTCTCCCCCTTTGGCATCAAGCACCAAAACGGGATCAATTTTGGCCCTTGAACCCCATTGCCTCACCAAAATCTTCAAATAAGAATACAAAGGCAATAAGAGTACATGGGATGAACTTGGAATAAGTTACCCTCTCATCGGAGTGCAGTGGAAGTCTTTCATGGTCCAAGTCCACCTTTTCCCTTTCAAACCTCCTTTGAGACTAAATTAAGAAAACTCAAGCACATGGTTAGTCTCAAAGGGTCAAGTTGTAGCACATCTCCCTCTAAATATGTGCATCACTTGCAAAAGGACTTGTGAGGTCCGGGGAGTGTTTGTACAACTTGAGCACCACAACTAAGCAACAAAATGCATAAGGAACATGATCAAGGCATAAACACATGTATGCTATAAATCAATCCAAGTTCCGCGAATCTAAGACATTTAGCTCACTACGCAGCCTGCAAAAGGTCTTCTCATCTAAAGGCTTGGTGAAGATATCAGCTAGCTGGTTCTCGGTGCTAACATAAAACACTTCGATATCTCCCTTTTGCTGGTGGTCTCTCAAAAAGTGATGCCGGATGTCAATGTGCTTTGTGCGGCTGTGCTCAACAGGATTTTCCGCTATTCGGATAGCACTCTCATTATCACATAGGAGTGGGACTTTGCTCAGATTGTAGCCAAAGTCCCGGAGGGTTTGCCTCATCCAAAGTAGTTGCGCGCAACACTGTCCTGCGGCAACATACTTGGCCTCAGCGGTGGATAGGGCAACGGAAGTTTGTTTCTTAGAGTTCCACGACACCAGGGACCTTCCTAAGAATTGGCATGTCCCCGATGTACTCTTCCTATCGACCTTACATCCAGCATAGTTGGAATCTGAATATCCAATCAAGTCAAAGGTAGACCCCTTTGGATACCAGATCCCGAAGCAAGGCGTAGCGACTAAATATCTAAGAATTCGCTTCACGGCCACTAAGTGACACTCCCTTGGATCAGATTGAAATCTAGCACACATGCATACGCTAAGCATAATATCCGGTCTACTAGCACACAAATAAAGTAAAGGCCCTATCATAGACCGGTATGCCTTTTGATCAACGGACTTACCTCCTTTGTTGAGGTCGGTGTGTCCGTCGGTTCCCATCGGCGTCTTTGCGGGCTTGGCGTCCTTCATCCCAAACCGCTTTAGCAAGTCTTGCGTGTACTTCGTTTGGGAGATGAAGGTGCCATCCTTGAGTTGCTTCACTTGGAACCCAAGGAAGTAGTTTAACTCGCCCATCATCGACATCTCGAATTTTTGCGTCATCACCCTGCTAAACTCTTCACAAGACTTTTGGTTAGTAGAACCAAATATTATGTCATCGACATAAATTTGGCACACAAAAAGATCACCATCGCAAGTCTTAGTGAAAAGAGTTGGATCGGCTTTCCCAACCTTGAAAGCATTAGCAATTAAAAAGTCTCTAAGGAATTCATACCATGCTCTTGGGGCTTGCTTAAGTCCATAGAGCGCCTTAGAGAGCTTACACACGTGGTCAGGGTACCGTTCATCCTCGAAGCCAGGGGGTTGCTCCACGTACACCTCCTCTTTGATCGGCCCATTGAGGAAAGCGCTCTTCACATCCATTTGGTACAACCTGAAGGAATGGTGAGCGGCATATGCTAGCAAAATACGAATTCATTCTAGCCTAGCCACAGGAGCAAACGTCTCCTCAAAGTCCAAACCTGCGACTTGGGCATAACCTTTTGCCACAAGTCGAGCCTTGTTCCTCGTCACCACTCCGTGCTCGTCCTGTTTGTTGCGGAACACCCACTTGGTTCCCACAACATTTTGCTTGGGACGAGGCACCAGTGTCCAAACTTCATTGCGCTTAAAGTTGTTGAGTTCCTCCTACATGGCCAACACCCAGTCTGGATCTAGCAAGGCCTCTTCTACCCTGAAAGGCTCAATAGAAGAGACAAAGGAGTAATGCTCACAAAAATTAACTAATCTTGAATGAGTAGTTACTCCCTTGCTAATATCACCCAAAATTTGGTCGACGGGATGATTCCTTTGAATCATTGCTCGAACTTGGGTTGGAGGTGCCTGAGGTGCTTCTTCCTCTTCAACTTGAGCATCCTGTGCTCCCCCTTGATCACACGCCTCCACTTGAGGTACCTGTTCGTCATCTTGGGTTGGAGGATGCACCATTGTTGAGGAAGATGGTTGATCTTGCTCCAATTGTTCCTTTGGTCGCACATCGCCAATCGCCATGGTGCGCACTGCGGCCGTTGGAACGTCTTCTTCATCTACATCATCAAGATCAACAACTTGCTCTCTTGGAGAGCCATTAGTCTCATCAAATTCAACGTCGCTAGAGACTTCAACCAAACCCGATGATTTGTTGAAGACCCTATACGCCTTTGTATTTGAGTCATAACCTAATAAAAAACCCTTCTACAGCTTTGGGAGCAAATTTAGAGGTTCTACCTTTCTTCACAAGAATATAACACTTGCTCCCAAATACACGAAAATAAGATACATTGGGTTTGTTACCAGTTAGTAGCTCATATGAAGTCTTCTTGATGAGGCGGTGAAGATAGACCCTGTTGATGGCGTGGCAAGCCGTGTTCACGGCTTCCGACCAAAAACGCTCGGGGGTCTTGAACTCTCCAAGCATAGTCCTCGCCATATCGATGAGCGTCCTGTTCTTCCTCTCTACCACACCATTTTGCTGAGGTGTGTATGGAGCGGAGAACTCGTGCTTGATCCCCTCCTCCTCAAGGAACTCCTCCACTTGAAGGTTCTTGAATTCGGACCCGTTGTCGCTCCTTATCTTCTTCACCTTGAGCTCAAACTCATTTTGAGCTCTCCTGAGAAAGCGCTTGAGGGTCCCTTGGGTTTCAGATTTATCCTGCAAAAAGAATACCCAAGTGAAGCGGGAAAAATCATCAACTATAACAAGACCATACTTACTTCCTCCTATACTTAGATAGGCGACGGGTCCGAAGAGGTCCATATGAAGCATCTCCAAGGGTCTTGATGTGGTCATCACATTTTTGGTGTGATGAGAGCCTCCCACCTGTTTCCCTGCTTGACAAGCTGCACAAGGTCTATCTTTTTTGAAATGTACATTAGTTAGACCTATCACGTGTTCTCCCTTTAGAAGCTTGTGGAGGTTCTTCATCCCCACATGTGCTAAGCGGCGATGCCACAACCAGCCCATGCAAGTCTTAGCCATTAAGCATGCATCTAGACCGGCCTCTTCTTTTGCAAAATCAACCAAATAAAGTTTGTCGTCTAGTACACCCTTAAAAGCTAGTGAACCATCACATCTTCTAAAGACAGACACATCTACATTTGTGAATAGACAATTATATCCCATATTGCATAATTGACTAACAGATAACAAATTATATCCAAGCGACTCAACTAAAAACACATTAGATATAGAGTGCTCGGATGAAATAGCAATTTTACCTAACCCTTTTACCTTGCCTTGGTTCCCATCACCGAATATTATTGAATCTTGGGGATCCTTGTTCTTGACGTAGGAAGAGAACATCCTCTTTTCCCCCGTCATGTGGTTTGTGCATCCGCTGTCGATAATCCAGCTTGAACCCCCGGATGCATAAACCTGCAAGGCAAATTTAGGCTTGGGTCTTAGGTACCCAACTCTTGTTGGGTCCTACAAGGTTAGTCACAATTGTCTTAGGGACCCAAATGCAAGTTTTATTTCCCTTGCATCTTGCCCCTAACTTCCTAGCAATCACCTTCTTATTATTTCTATAAATGGCAAAAGAAGCATTGCAAGCATGATATATTGTAGAATGTTCACTAACTTTCCTAGGAACATTAACAACATTTCTCCTAGACATATCATGAACAACATTTCTCCTACCAACATTTCTATCATGCACATAGGAAGAACTAGAAGCAAACATGGCATGAGAATCAAAAGCATCATATGCATTACAACTCCTATAAGTATTTCTAGATTGTCTCCTATCATGGTACATAAAAGCATGGTTCTTTTGCACACTACTAGCCATAGGGGCCTTCCCTTTCTCCTTGGCGGAGATGAGAGCCTTATGGCTTGTTAAGTTCTTGACTTCCCTCTTGAAGCCAAGACCATCCTTAATTGA
This sequence comes from Zea luxurians, assembly GCA_029449295.1. Taxonomy (NCBI): domain Eukaryota; kingdom Viridiplantae; phylum Streptophyta; class Magnoliopsida; order Poales; family Poaceae; genus Zea; species Zea luxurians. Next base: position 193,599 of record JAOPSE010000362.1, read on the forward strand.
GGGGTGTCTACCAATTGTGTAGGCATCCCTTGCAAATTTTAGTTTGTCAAATTCACTCTTGCTAGTCTTAAGTTGAGCATTAAGACTAGCTACTTCATCATTTAATTTAGAAATGCGCTCTAGGTGTTCACTACAAGTATCAACATTAAGATCTTTACACCTAGTGCAAACATGTTCTACACAAGAGTTAGATTTACTAGCTACTTCTAGTTTAGCATTTAAATCATCATTAACACCTTTTAAAGTAGCAATGGTTTCATGACAAGTAGATAGTTCATAAGAAAGCATTTCATTTCTTTTAACTTCTAAAGCATGAGCTTTTTGTGCCTCTACAAATTTATCATGTTCTTCATACAACAAATCCTCTTGCTTTTCTAAAAGTCTATCCTTTTCATTCAAGGCATCAATTAACTCATTAATTTTGCCAATTTTAATTCTATCCAAACCTTTAAATAAACTAGAATAGTCTATCTCATCGTCATCACTAGAATCATCACTTGAAGAAGCATAAGTGGTATCCCGAGTACATACCTTCTTCTCCTTCGCCATGAGGCATGTGTGATGCTCGTTGGGGAAGAGGGATGACTTGTTGAAGGCAGTGGCGGCGAGTCCTTCATTGTCGGAGTCGGAGGAGGAGCAATCTGAATCCCACTCCTTTCCAATATGTGCCTCGCCCTTGGCCTTCTTGTAATTCTTCTTCTTCTCCCTCTTGTTTCCTTTTTCCTGGTCACTATCATTATCGGGACAGTTAGCAATAAAATGACCAAGCTTACCACATTTGAAGCATGAGTGCTTCCCCTTTGACTTGGTCTTGCTTGGCTGTCCCTTGCGACTCTTAAGCGCCGTCTTAAAGCGCTTGATGATGAGGGCCATCTCTTCATCATTTAGCCCTGCCGCCTCAACTTGCGCCACCTTGCTAGGTAACGCCTGCTTGCTTCTCGTTGCCTTGAGAGCAACGGGTTGAGGCTCATTGATTGGACCATTCAGTGCGTCGTCCACGTACCTCGCCTCCTTGATCATCATTCGCCCGCTTACGAATTTTCCAAGGACTTCTTCGGACGACATTTTGGTGTACCTGGGATTCTCACTAATATTATTCACCAAATGAGGATCAAGAACGGTAAAGGACCTTAACATTAGTCGGACGACGTCGTGGTCCGTCCATCGCGTGCTTCCGTAGCTCCTTATTTTGTTGATAAGGGTCTTGAGCCGGTTGTATGTTTGGGTTGGCTCCTTGCCCCTTATCATCGCAAATCTTCCGAGCTCGCCTTCTACCAACTCCATCTTGGTGAGCAAGGTGACGTCATTCCCCTCATGAGAGATCTTGAGGGTGTCCCAGATTTGCTTGGCATTGTCCAAGCCGCTCACCTTATGGTACTCATCCCTGCAAAAGGAGGCTAACAACATAGTAGTAGCTTGTGCATTTCTATGAATCTGTTCATTAATAAAAATAGGACTATCCGAGCTATCAAATTTCATTCCATTCTCAACAATCTCCCATATGCTTGGATGGAGAGAGAACAGGTGACTATGCATTTTGTGGCTCCAAAATCCGTAGTCCTCCCCATCAAAGTGTGGAGGCTTGCCGAGAGGAATGGAGAGCAAATGTGAATTTGAACTTTGAGGAATACGCGAATAATCGAAAGAAAAGTTTGAGTTAACCGTCTTTCGTTTGTCGTAGTCATGGTCGTCGTTGTCCTTATGGGAGGAAGTGGACTCATCACTGTCGTCGTAGTAGATGATCTCCTTGATGCGTCTCGTCTTCTTCTTCTTTCCATCTTTGCGTCTGTGGCCTGAGCCCGAGTCGGTAGGCTTGTCATCCTTAGGCTCGTTGATGAAGGACTCCTTCTCTTTATCGTTGATCATGATTCCCTTCCCCTTAGGATCCATTTCCTCGGGCGATTAGTCCCTTCGTGAAGAGAACGGCTCCGATACCAATTGAGAGCACCTAGAGGGGGGGTGAATAAGTGATCCTATAGAACTTTAAACTTAAGCCACAAAAACTTGGTTGAGTGTTAGCACAATAATCGCCAAGTGGCTAGAGAGGAGTCTTCAACAAAACACAATAACCACAAAGATATCAATCACAGAGATGGCACAGTGGTTACCCCGTGGTTCGGCCAAGACCAACGCTTGCCTACTCCACGTTGTGGCGTCCCAACGGACGAGGGTTGCAATCAACCCCTCTCAAGCGGTCCAAAGACCCACTTGAATACCACGGTGTTTTGCTTGCTTTTCTTAATCCCGTTCGCGAGGAATCTCCACAACTTGGAGCCTCTCGCCCTTACACTTGAAGTTCACAAAGAAGCACGGAGTAAGGGAGAGATTAGCAACTCACACAAGACACAAAGATTACAGCAAATACGCACACACAAAACCCAGACTTAAGCTCAAGAGACTAGCACACTAGAACGGAGCTCAAATCACTAGAATGTCAAACAAGTGCGCAAGAAAGAAGTGTGAGTGATCAAGAGTGCTCAAGGAATGCTTGGTGTGCTCCTCCATGCGCCTAGGGGTCCCTTTTATAGCCCCAAGGCAGCTAGGAGCCGTTGAGAGCAATCCTGGAAGGCAGATCTTGCCTTCTGTCGACTGGCGCACCGGACACTGTCCGGTGCAGATATCCTTCCTTATTTGGCAAAGCCGACCGTTGGAGTCTGAGAGCCGTTGGCGCACCGGACACTGTCCGGTGCACACCGGACAGTCCGGTGCACACCGGACAGTCTGGTGCACCAATGTGACTGTTGGCTCGGCCACGCGTCACACGCGGAATCCTCGGCCGACCGTTGCCCCAGCTGACCGTTGACTCACCGGACAGTCCGGTGCACCACCGGACAGACCGGTGAATTTTAGCCGTACGCCGTTGATGGTTTCCCGAGAGCGACGAGTTCGCCTGTGAATGGCCCACCGGACAGTCCGGTGCACCACCGGACAGTCCGGTGCACCACCGGACAGTCCGGTGCACCACCGGACCGACCGGTGAATTTTAGCCGTACACCACTGTCGAAGTCCCGAGAGCAGCCTATTCGCCAGAGCCAGCCTGGCACACCGGACACTGTCCGGTGCACCACCGGACAGTCCGGTGCACTCAGACTGAGCAAACTTTGGCTGAACAAAGCCATCTCATTTCCAATTCAATTTCTCCTGTTTCCAGCACTTAGACACAATACATTAGTCCATAAAACAATGTACTAAGTCTAGAAACATACCTTTTGACAAGATTTGCACTTTGTCCACCACTTTGCATAGATTAGCATAAAAGCACTTGTGTTGGCACTCAATCACCAAAATACTTAGAAATGGCCCAAGGGCACATTTTCCTTTCAGGAGTCTCAACAAAACACAATAACCACAAAGATATCAACACAGAGATGGCACAGTGGTTTATCCCGTGGTTCGGCCAAGACCAACGCTTGCCTACTCCACATTGTGGCGTCCCAACGGACGAGGGTTGCAATCAACCCCTCTCAAGCGGTCCAAAGACCCACTTGAATACCACGGTGTTTTGCTTTGCTTTTCTTTATCCCGTTCGCGAGGAATCTCCACAACTTGGAGCCTCTCGCCCTTACACTTGAAGTTCACAAAGAAGCACGGAGTAAGGGAGGGATGAGCAACACACACAAGACACAAAATCACAGAGACAACACGCACACAAGTCGCAACAAGAGCTCGCAACACAACCTGACGAGTTCACAACTCAAATAGAGCTCTAGATGCTATCACGAAGAAACAAATGCGTGGAATCGAAGTCTCGGTGCTTAGAAATGCTTTGAGTATGCTTGGTGTTCTCCTCCATGCGCCTAGGGGTCCCTTTTATAGCCCCAAGGCAGCTAGGAGCCGTTGAGAGCATTCCAGGAAGGCAGATCTTGCCTTCTGTCGCCTGGCGCACCGGACAGTCCGGTGCACCACCGGACACTGTCCGGTGCGGATTTCTTTCCTTCTACGGCACAGTCGACCGTTGCAGATCCAGAGCCGTTGGCGCACCGGACACTGTCCGGTGCACCCTTCTAGCCGTTGGCTCGGCCACGTGTCCCGCGCGGATCGTGCGACCGACCGTTGGCCCGGCCGACCATTGGCTCACCGGACAGTCCGGTGAATTATAGCCGTACGCCGTTAATTACTTCCCGAGAGCGACGACTTCGCCTGTGAACGGCTCACCGGACAGTCCGGTGATTTATAGCTGTACACCGCCGTCGAAGTCCCGAGAGCAGCAAGTTCGCCAGAGTCAGCCTGGCACACCGGACACTGTCCGGTGCACCACCGGACAGTCCGGTGCACCCAGACTGAGCAGACTTTGGCTGAACAAAGCCATCTCTTTTCCAATTTGATATTTCCTGTTTCCAGCACTTAGACACAATACATTAGTCCATAAAACAATGTACTAAGTCTAGAAACATACCTTTTGACCTGATTTGCACTTTGTCCACCATTTTGCATAGATTAACACAAAAGCACTTGTGTTGGCACTCAATCACCAAAATACTTAGAAATGGCCTAAGAGCACATTTCCCTTTCAATGATCTTGTTGGAGCTTGCTCTCAGTCGCAAGGGAATCCAACACGGGTGGGCAGTGATGACAACAGGGCACTCGCGTGTGATGGCAAAAGCTCTGTTAATCTGGCCTCTCACGGGCACTATACAGGGGTATTTATAGGTACCTGAGCGCACAGCGCCTCGAGCTAAGGACGCATGTGCCCTCAGGCGCCTAGGTTATCCCAAGAATATTCCCATAAAGCGGGGTTACAGACCGTAATTACAGGAATGCTTTTACAACATAGGCCCGTAACGCAGGGCGGCCAAGCGGGGCCCGTTACGACGGGCCAGATTGCACATGGGCCTCCGAGCTGGACGAGGCCGCGCCGTGGGACGCCCTTCGTCGCCGGTCTTCGCCTGGAACTGAAGGAGCGAAGGGTGTCCCCGCCTGTTTTGTTTCTGTCAGTTCGGCTGCTGACAGCGAAGACTTCGAGCGAAGGGTGGCGCCTTTGCCTTCGCCCCAACATTTGCCCTCCGAGGGACCAGTTCGACAAAGTCACCTGGTGCCGAAGACGTCGTTAGATGGCGGAGACGCTGCCCTCGCTCGAAGTGGTTCCGCGGGGGTTTTTGATGTGACCGTTGGCGTGTCGCGGATTTCGTCGGCCCGCGTGCAAGATATGCAGCGGTTGGGTTACTTCGGCAGCGGAGTTGGTCGGGTCCCGGGGGCGGAGGAAGTCCCCGAGCCGGAGGGCGAGTTGGTCGTTTTCGAGGCGTTCTTCGCCGCCGGGCTCCGCCTGCCTGCGCACCGGTTTGTTAGCGAAGTCCTGCGCAAGTTCAACGTTCAGATACATCAGCTGACACCGAATGCCATAGTGGCACTGTCGAAGTATGTCTGGGCGACGACTTCGTACGGCGGACAGCCGTCGGTGGAAGTTTTTGCGAAGTATTATTGTTTGCATTGGCAGAAGAGGGTGATTGAAGGCGAAGTCGCTCAGTTTGGTTCTTGCACGTTCACGCCGAAGACTGGTAAAACCACGATGCAGGTGGTCGAGTTGGTTCCTTGCGCCCGCAACAAGTGGGGCAACTGGAACGAATTTTGGTTTTACGTCACTGAGGGTACTGTCGAAGGCCATGAGGGACTCCCCGTGTCCGCGATGTGCTCTCATTTTTACTCAGCGTACCCGCCCTTTGAAGTGGCGGAGGAGGACGAGGACGAAGGGGCTCTTCGGTGCGCCGCCAGCTTGAGAAGTGGGCGCGACTTGGTTGAAGAGTTTGTGGCGTTTGGGGTGTGGCCATTGGCGCATGGCTGGGCGTTGGGCGAAGTATGCCCTCGCCGGATGCCTTTTCATGGTGGAAGGGAGGTGCGGAGTCCCGCCTTCGCCCTGAGTCTGCAAAGTCGTGATCCGGCTGCCGTTGTGCGTGAGGCGGAGGATGGGGCGGTACGGCTTGTTGGACGCTACGTGCCGAGGACAGAGGGCCAGCGCAGCTGGGATATCCGCGGGTCGAATGACCGCTTGAACAGGGTGTTTGAATTAAATCAACTGCCGTATGACGGCTACCCTGGTCAAGACGACATGGACCGCCGTGGGAAGAGACCGGCGGTAGAGACCGGAGACTACTCCGCGCCGGCGGCCGCCCCGTCCTCGAAAAAGAGAAAATTAGGTACTGCTGTGGGAGGACTTGGGGTTTCTGATCGTTTTGCTAGAGAGTTGACGAAGACGTGCGCGGCCCCGGGGGAAAGGATGTCTTCGCCCGAGCTCCGGGAGTCTTCGGCTCGGATGCTGAGGGTTACCGGGGGTTGCTGGCCTAGGAATGTTCCTGTCCCCCGCGCGGCCGGCGAGGACTTTTTTACATCTCGCATGGTTCGTGCATGGAAGGTTTTTCCTTACGGGCGGAATATTGCTGCTGTTGTGTCAGCAGTGATGGACAAGGATCGCCAGGGAGCTGCGCAAAAGCGCCCGGCGGCGATCAGGGTCGTTGAAGCCAGGCCGAAACGGCAGCGGGGGACGGCGAAGGCTGCGGCGTCCGGCGGAGGCCGGCCGCCGCAGGCGGCGAAGTCAAGCGCCCCTGCCTCTAGCAAGGCGCCGGAGGTAACGGCGGGCGCCGGAGGCTCGAAGTCGGCGAAGGCGGTGCCGCCGACTGGCGGAGTGGCGGAGGTCGCGAAGGCGGCCCGAGCGTTGCCGTTGGCGGGCAAACGCGTCGCTGACTTCGCCACTGATATTAGCGTGGAGGACTATCTTGGTGGTAAGACTCTCCTTCTTCTCTTTTTTTTTTGATCGGTTCATTGGTACGCTGTAGGGTTGGGCGAAGACCAACTTACTGTGATTGCGCCTGGCGCGGCGGCCGCGACGGCCGGGGCAGCGCCGAAGGCGAAGGGCGGGGTTCTGAGCGCCGGTGGCGAGGTGTCGGCCCTCGCGGCTGTCATGGATGAGGCTGGCGCTGCGACCCACCGGCTGGCAGAGGCGACGGAGGCGCTACGTCAGGTCTGCTGAGTTGGACCTCTCTCTTTTTTTTTTTTGATCGCGGTTTTGTGACTGTTCTGCAGGTGGCTGACTTCGCCAGCCGCACTGCGTCGGGGGCCCTTTCGGCGGCCGTGGCTGCCGAAGTCGACAAGCTTCGGACGCAGCATGCTGACGCCGTCCGCGAAAAATCGGCCGCCGACAGCAAGTGTCGCAAGCTGGCGGAGAAGGCGGCCACGCTGGAGGACGAGAAGGCCGCCCTCCGTCGCCAGCTGGCGGGGGAAAGGAGGGAGGCCAATGAAGCCCTTGTTAAGGCGCAGGCTGCTCAGGCGGAGGCCAACCTGGCGCGGGCGGAGGGCAACCTTGCCAGGGAGCGCGCCGAGCAGCTGCAGGAGCGGCTCACCGCCCTGGAAAGCCTCATGGCGGGGGCCGAGACCGCGGCACGAGCGGAGGCAGAGCGGACGCGCCAGCTGCTCGTGGACACGTACCGTGGCCTGGGCGCGGGTACCGGTGATTTCAAAGTACCGGACCGAGAGCCCGGACTCCGGTGCCTGGAGTGGGTGCAGGAGGAGCTGCAGGCGCTCCCCACCGTCGTGGAAGGTTTTATGGCGTTTGCCTCCCTGGTCACCTGCGAGGGGGCGGTGAACGCGCTCTCCCGCGAAGGGTGCCGGCACTTCGAGGCCTTCGACCAAATCGAAGAGGACTTTGAGCGAGAAATCTTCAAGGTCGAAGACCCCGTGGTGAAGGATTCTGCCGGGGCTATCTTCGACCGGCTGTGGGGGACATATGGGAGCGATGTGGTCAGGGAGCGCGCCTGGACAGCGAGGGCTCAGGTAACGTTTACTCTTGTTTGGTATTTGTTGAACGTGGGCTGTGTGCGTGTTTGATGAATTTTGTGTGTTTTGGCTTAGGCAATGCGTGGGGAGAGGGTCGACGACTTCGGGGCGCTGAACAGCATGTCGGCGGACCCGGAGTCGGCCCCGGCGGAGGCTGTGTCCGAGGTCGCCCTTGCGCCGACCCCGGCCGCATCCGCTGCGGCCGGCGAAGGCCCGCCCCCGGAAGCCGCCAAAGGCGCGCCTGATGCGTCTGCAGCTGCCGCGCCGAGTGCTGAGGATCTCGCAACAGCGGCGGTGGAGATAACAACGGAGGCAGCGGCAGGGCCAACGGCGGAGGCGCCCGCAACGTCAGGGCCGTCGCAGGTGGCATAGTAGGCGTAGGGGGTTGAGGAAGTTGAGGGGTTTGTACATGTTACTGAATTTTGGTTGTTGCGCAGGTTCAAGATTTTGGGCCTGCGCACGCAACCGCTACTACTAAATTTTTGGCGGCTACGACCGCGGAAGATGGTAATGACTGTGGTGGCTCCTCATCAGGGTTTTTTGACTGTGCTGACTCTGAGAGCTCGATTGAGTGGACGGAGTCGTCGGAGGACTTGGACTATTTCACGGCCTTGGATGTGGCTGCGGTGGAGGCCTCGCCGCACGCCACGGATGCAGGAGTTGTGCGAGGTCCCTGCACTGGGCGACGGCGGCGAAGGGCAGTTGCGAAACGTATAGTTAGTGGGGTGGAGGGGGCTCGGCTTGGCGTAAGTGGGGCTGGTCGGCAGGAACTGTTAGCTTTGCGACCGCCGAGGGTGTAGGTGAAAGGGAACTGCGAAGTCTTTTCGCGGGTGAGGAACTTAGGATAATGTTATTTAATTATAGGGAGATGGGAATTATTCCTAAGGTTGAGCCTATGTAGAGTGTGGTGCCCTCGCTTGTATATGTAGAGGCCTGTATGATGAAGTTGTGTGCCCTCGCTTGCGTGTGTGTGTGTGCGAAGGCGTTGTGTACTTTGTCTGGTTCGTTTTGTTGTGCTGTGTTGGTGTGATCATGGTTGGTCTCGACGTGGGCGGCTTGATGTTGTCGTGTCGGCCTTTTGTTGAGCTAGTCCGGTCTTCTGCACAGATAGTCCTTGGTTTGTTCGCGCTTGTTGTGCTAATCCAGTTGCATCCTTAGGCGACTTTTGCGCGGATAGTCTTCGCGGTAGACTTAGATTCTTTTTCGCACTTGTTGTGCTAATCCGGCTGCACCCTTAGGCGACTTTTGCGCGGATAGTCTTCGCGATAGACTTAGATTCTTTTTCGCACTTGTTGTGCTAATCCGGCTGCACCCTTAGGCGACTTTTGCGCGGATAGTCTTCGCGATAGACTTAGATTCTTTTTCGCACTTGTTGTGCTAATCCGGCTGCACCCTTAGGCGACTTTTGCGCGGATAGTCTTCGCGATAGACTTAGATTATTTTTCGCACTTGTTGTGCTAATCCGGCTGCACCCTTAGGCGACTTTTGCGCGGATTTGTCGCACGCGAGGGTAGCTAGCGCTTAGCCTCGCGGTGACCTCGTGGTGGTCGAATGTCGAAGACCGTCACTGCGGTCTTTTTCGACGCATGTCTTTTTGCGGGGGATTTTTTACGCGTATATTACATGGCTCCGCCTCGTTAAAAACCTCACCCCCCGGGAGGAAAAGAGTGCGGGTCGGTGCAAGATTGTTTTTGCGAATTACAAGGGCGAAGACAGCCCTGAGGAATCAAACAAAAAATTTGCGGAGGTTGTCGATGTTCTAGGAGTGCTCCAGGTCCTCGCCGGTTGGCGTTGTGAGCCTGTAAGCGCTGGGTGAAGCTTTCGTCTTGACGATGAAGGGGCCCTCCCACCTGGGCTCCAGCTTGCCCTTGGACTCCGTCCGAGCTGTTCGGATGAGTACGAGGTCCCCCTCGCTGAACTCCCTCGGGGTAACTGATTGGTCGCGCCATGCTTTGGTCTGGGCTTGGTACTTGTTCAGGGCTTGTAGGGCGAAGACACGGTCTCCGTCGATGAGATCCTTTGAAGTTGGCTCGTCCACATCTGGGACGGCTGACGGGACTGTTCGCGGGGACCCGTGCTTTATTTCTTGCGGGGTCATGGCCTCCGATCCGTATAAAAGACGGAAGGGAGTGAACCCGGTCGCCCTGCACTCAGTCGTGTTTAGTGCCCAGACTGCCTCAGGTAAAAAATCGCTCCATCTGCCCTTTTTTTCATCGAGGAGCATTTTTTTGATAGCTGTGAAGATTTTCCCGTTGGCGCGCTCCACGACCCCGTTGGACTGCGGATGATAGACTGAGGCGAAGGCAAGCTTGGTGCCAATGGAGAAACAAAAATCCTTGAAGCCTTGGTTATCAAACTGCTTGCCGTTGTCGACTGTTAATTCGGACGGTACTCCGAAGCGGCAAACGATGTTTTGCCAGAAGAATTTTTGGGCAGTCTTTTATGTTATTGTGGAGACAGCCCGTGCCTCGATCCATTTAGTGAAATATTCGACCGCGACGAAGGCGAACTTAAGGTTCCCCTGAGCGGTGGGCAGGGGTCCAACAATGTCGAGACCCCAGCGCTGGAGAGGCCATGTGTGGGCGATCAGCTTTGTATACTGCGAAGGGCCGCCTGACCGGGGAGAGAACTTCTGGCAGGCTTCGCAGGACCGAGTGACCCGATTCGCGGCGCAAATCATTGCGGGCCAGTAAAAACCCTGGCGGATCACCTTAGCAGCTAAGGCCCTCGGCCCCGCGTGCGAGCCGCACGTGCCACTGTGGACTTCACGTAGAATCTGCATGCCTTCGGCCTCGGTGACGCACTTAAGCATTGGTTGACTGACCCCTTTTTTGTAGAGTTGGCCTTCAATCAGAGCGAAGTCTCGGCTTCGATGTCTGAGGCGCTTGGCCTCACTGATGTCGGCTGGGTGATAATACCCCTGCAGGAACAGGGTTATGGGTGCTCGCCAGTCTTCGGTCATGATGAGGTTGACTATACGGTGGCCCTCGCTGTTATTGGTTATTTGGAGCCCTTCGGGGCTCCGGACTGCTGGCGTGCCGATGACGTGGAAGAACACGTCGGAGGGCAGAGTTTCGCCCTTGGCCGCGGCCTTGGCCAATGCGTCGGCCTCCTCATTCTTGGCCCGGTCCACATGCTGCACGGTGAACCCCTTGAACTGCCTCTCTAGACTTCGGATGGCTGCGAGGTACTGCATGAGTGCGGGGTCCTTGGCTGCATAGTCTTTTTCGACCTGGCCGGCAACTACCTTGGAGTCTGTTTTGATGATGCAGGTGGTGACTCCGAGAGCCCTTAGCTTGCGGAGGCCGAGGATGACTGCTTCGTATTCTGCTATATTATTTGTGCATCTGTCGGATTCCAGATTGAAGCTGAGTCGTGCTGCATATCTGTGCTTGACCCCGACAGGTGAGGTTATGATTGCAGCGACGCCTGCCCCCGCATGGCACCATGCGCCGTCGCAATGGATCGTCCAGACCTTTTCCGTGGTCGGGTCCGGCTGTGTTACTGGCCCGGTCCAGTCGACGACGAAGTCTGCCAGGACTTGCGATTTGATGGCTGTCCTGGGCTCGAAGCTGATGTGGTAGCCGGAGAGTTCGGCTGCCCACTTGGCGATCCTCACCGATGCCTCCGGGTTTCTAAACAGTTCGCCGAGCCCCCTGTCCGAGGTGACGCGGACCTTGAACGCTTCAAAGTAATGTCGCAGCTTGCGCGAGGACATAACAACTGCGTAGGCGATCTTCTCCAGCTCTGTCATGTTGCATTTGGACGGTGTCAGGACCTCGGAGACGTAATAAACAGGGCACTGTCTGACAGCGCCCTCGACTGTCTGCTCCTGCACTAGTGCCGCGCTGACCGCGTGCGGTGAAGCCGCGACATAGAGCAATAGGGGGAGCGAGGAGTCGGGGCTCGTGAGGGTGGCCAGCTCCGTTAAGTACTGTTTTAGTGAGGCGAAGGCCGCTGCTTGCTCCGGCCCCCAGGCGAAGTCCTTTGCGCCGCGGAGAGTTTTGAGGAAAGGAAGACTTCGCTCGGCCGACCTGGAAATGAATCTGTTGAGAGCGGCCAATCTGCCTGTCAGACGCTGGACGTCCCTGGCGCACTGCGGAGGCGACATGTCGATGATGGCCTGGATCTTGGTTGGGTTGGCCTCGATGCCGCGGTGTGACACCAGGTAGCCCAATATCTTGCCCTGGCGAACACCGAAAACGCACTTTTCCGGGTTTAGGCGGAGTCGTGCATCTCGCATGTTTGCGAATGTCTCAGCCAGGTCGGCGAGATGGTCCTCCTTATTTTTGTTGGCGACGACGATGTCGTCCACATATGTAAATATATTTCTGCCGACCTGCCCTTCGAGTACTGTTTTGGTGAGTCTGGAGAAGGTGGACCCGGCATTCTTGAGGCCCTCCGGCATTCTGACGAAGCAATAAGTGCCGAAGGGTGTTATAAAGCTGGTGCTAGCTTTGTCTTCCGCCTTCATGTATATTTGGTGATAGCCGGAGAAGCAGTCGAGGAGAGACATGACCTCGCATTCGGCCGCGCTATCGACTATTTTGTCGATCCGTGGCAACGGGAAATTGTCTTTTGGGCAGGCCTTATTGAGACTGGTGAAGTCTATGCACATCCGCCATTTCCCGCTTTTTTTTCTGCACCATTACAACATTGGAGAGCCAGGTGGGGTACGCCACTGGCTCAATGAATTTAGCCTCTAGGAGGCGGTGCACCTCCGCCTTGGCTGCCTCTGTCTTTTCGTCGGACATTTTGCGGAGCCTTTGCTTTCTTGGTCGCACCGAGGGGTCAATTCCGAAACTGTGCTCGATTATGGATCGGCTGACTCCGACCAGGTCGAGGGCGGACCAGGCGAAGACATCTTTATTCTTGGCCAGGCAGCAGAGGAGCTTCTCTTCTTCATGCGAAGTAAGGTCTTCGCTGATAGTGACTGTCTGCTTGGGCGTGGCCTGATCGAGGGGGACAGTCTTGGTCCCATCCTGACTCTGCAACTGAGCCTTGCCGTGCTACTTGTCAGTTGGGCTGGCGGGCGCAGGGACCTCGCACTGTGTCGAGAGACAGTGCACGTTCCTCTGACCCGGCACGAAGTCCCGCTCTATGTTCCGCGCTGTCTGCTGGTCACCGTGGACTGTGATTACGCCTAGCGGGCCTGGTATCTTCATGCACAAATACAGTCCGTGGATGGCGGCTTCAAACTTATTGATGGAACCCCGACCCATGATGGCGTTGTATGGATATATCATATCCACAATGTCAAAAGTCACTTGCTCACTTCGGGCATTGGGTGCTACACCGAAGGAGAGGGGCAATTCTATTTTGCCGACGGGGAAGGTGCCCTTGCCGCCGAAGCCATACAACGGATTGTCCGAAGGCTTAAGCAGGCTGTGGCTGATGCCCATGCGATCGAAGGCGTGGAGGAAGATGATGTCCGCCTGGCTGCCGTTGTCAACGAGGACCTTGTGTAGGTCCCAGCCTGCCACGCTGCAATTGATGACCATGGCATCGCAGTGGGGGGCGCTGCGCAAGTCGACGTCCCGTGCGTCGAAGGTGAGCGGTATGTGGGACCACTTCGTCTGCACAACTGGGCCCGTGACGGCGACATGGTTTATGCTGCGGTAGTGGTCCCGCTTCTGCCGCTTGGTGTCGAAGTCGGTGCTAGACCCCCCAGTTATCATATGAATGACTCCGCGATAAGGTGGATCGGCGAAGTCTTCTTGCTTTGGGGCATGGGGGATGTTTTGTTGTTGCTGGTGTGGTGGTGGAGGCGGAGGATGTACGATTTGTACTTCCTGATGATGTTGGTAAGCGTGGTGCGGTGGATGCGGAGCGGGAGCGTGGACATATGGTGGAGGGGGTAGCTGGTAATTATGCGCGACAATTCTGGGGTTGTCGGCCGGCTGCGCCCTCGCCATTCTGTCTCTGGTGGCCTTCACTTCGGGGCAGTCTTTAGTTTGGTGGGCGCAGTCTTCGCCATGGAAAAGGCAGTAAAATCGGCGCGGTGGAGGGGGTGGCTGCGCACGCCCTCGGCCCCTGCCGCGAGTTCCACTTCCGCGGCCCTGGGGGGATATTCCTGGCGACGAGGGGGGTCAGCGGCCGGAGGCTGGTTGGCAATGTTGTGCACTTGCTGCTGACCGCGGCCATCTCGACCGGAGTCTGGTTGCGGAGTCCTTGTCCACGTGCGGCTGGACTGTGGAGCATCTTTTGGCTTCCGCTGGGACTCGATCTTGCGCTGGTGGAGCTCCTCGGATCTAGCGTACTTTTCAAACAGCTGATATAGCTCTTGGAGGTTCTTTGGCGGATCTCTGATGCAGTGGCTGTAAAGTACGCCGGCGCGAAGACCACTGATAGCATAGTGGATGGCGATCTGGTCGTCAACGGAGGGTAGCTGTGACTTGAGTGTCAGGAATTTGCGGTAATATTCCCTCAGGGTCTCCCTCTCTAGCTGCTTGCAGAGCGAGAGCTCGGCCAGGGCGTCGGTGTCCGGGCGGTACCCTTGGAAGTTGAGGAGGAACTTGTCCCGGAGACTTCTCCAGGAATCGATGGACAGCAGAGGCAACCTGGTGAACCAGGTGAGTGCGGGGCCCTCGAGGGCGATGATGAAGGACTTCGCCATTGTGGCGTCGTCCCCCCCGGACGATGCGACGGCGACCTGGTAACTCATTATGTATTGAGCCGGGTCGGTGCTGCCGTTGTACTTGGGGTAGGTCCCAGCCCGGAAGTTGGCTGGCCACGGCGTCACTTGCATGTGAGGCGCCAGGGGACTTCGCTCATCGAGATAGTTGACCCCTTGGAATGGCGCGGCGTGCGGGAAAATGAAGTCGCGCTGGGGGAAACGCGGGTCCTCCGGTTGCGCACGGTGTTGCGGGGGTGGCCCATGCTGCAGGCCGGGGTGGCCTTCGCGCGCTTCGCGCGTGTCTTCGTTTGGTGCGCGCTGCTGGAGGGATGACTCGTGCCGCGGGCTGAGGTGGCCTTCGCGCTGCATCAGCGCAATCTCCCGCTCGAGTTCCTGGGCCTTGTGCTCTTCGTCGCGTATCATCTGCCGCACTTTGGCGAGTGCGGACACACGCTGGCGCTTGGCCTCCAGTATCTCCTTCTGCCTCTGGAGGTTGCGGTTCTTAAGGCGCAGGGCGCGCAGCTGTAGCTGTTCTTCTGCCGAGATGCCGAGGACCTCACCGTCCTCGGCGAGATCCGCGCCCTCCGGTGGTACGAAGCCTGAGGGAGGTGCGAAGCCTGAGGGAGGTGCGAAGCCTGAGGGTTGTCCCTCAGGGTCGCAGGTGCGGAGGGTGTCGTCTTCGGTGGCCTCTTGGTGGGTGGATTGGGTGAGGGCAAGGGCCTTGCCCTTTCTTGCGGCGAGCAGTGCTGCCTTCGCAGCCTCGTCAGCCTTCGGGTTAGCTCTCTTGGGTGCCATCGCGGGTGGTTGTCTCGTAGCACGAACGGTGGGCGCCAAATGTTGGAGCTTGCTCTCAGTCGCAAGGGAATCCAACACGGGTGGGCAGTGATGACAACAGGGCACTCGCGTGTGATGGCAAAAGCTCTGTTAATCTGGCCTCTCACGGGCACTGTACAGGGGTATTTATAGGTACCTGAGCGCACAGCGCCTCGAGCTAAGGACGCATGTGCCCTCAGGCGCCTAGGTTATCCCAAGAATATTCCCATAAAGCGGGGTTACAGACCGTAATTACAGGAATGCTTTTACAACATAGGCCCGTAACGCAGGGCGGCCAAGCGGGGCCCGTTACGACGGGCCAGATTGCACATGGGCCTCCGAGCTGGACGAGGCCGCGCCGTGGGACGCCCTTCGTCGCCGGTCTTCGCCCGGAACTGAAGGAGCGAAGGGTGTCCCCGCCTGTTTTGTTTCTGTCGGTTCGGCTGCTGACAGCGAAGACTTCGAGCGAAGGGTGGCGCCTTTGCCTTCGCCCCAACAGATCTCTTGGATAGCCAAGAGGACTTCCTAATTAAGGAAAATAAGAAGCATGTTAAGGTTAAGAATGCTTATGCTCTAGAGATGGAAAGATGTGAAAAATTAACTAGTGAGCTAAGCACGTGCCATGATGTTATTGCCAACCTTAGAAATGAAAATGCTAGATTAATTGCTAAGGTTGATTCAAATGTTTGTGATGATTCATATGCCAATCTTAGAAATGATCATGCTATATCTATTGCTAAGATTGAAAAATTGAATGCCTCTCTTGCTAGCCTTAGGATTGAAAATGAAAAATTGATTGCTAAGGCTAAAGACTTAGATGTTTGCAATGCTTCCATTTCCGATCTTAGAAGTGAAAATGATATTTTACATGCTAAGATTGTTGAACTAAAAACTTGCAAACCCTCTACATCTACCATTGAGCATGTTTCTATTTGCACTAGATGTAGAGATGTTGACATTGATGCTATTCATGATCACATGGTTTTAATTAAACAACAAAATGATCATATAAGAAAATTAGATGCTAAAATTGCCGAGCATGAACTAGAAAATGAAAATTTTAAATTTGCTCGTAGTATGCTTTATAGTGGGAGACGCCCTGGCATCAAGGATGGCATTGGCTTCCAAAAGGGAGACAATGTCAAACTTAATGCCCCTCCTAAAAAATTATCTAACTTTGTTAAGGGCAAGGCTCTCATGCCTCAGGATAACGAGGGTTACATTTTGTACCTTGTCGGGTATCCCGAGCATAAGATTAGGAGAATTCATTCTAGGAAGTCTCACTCTGGCCCTAATCATGCTTTTATGTATAAGGGTGAGACATCTAGCTCTAGGCAATCAACTCGTGCTAAATTGCCTAGAAAGAAAACTCCTAGTGCATCAAATGAACCTAGCATTTCATTTAAAACTTTTGATGCATCTTATGTTTTGACTAACAAATCCGGCAAAGTAGTTGCCAAGTATGTTGGGGACAAACACAAGGGATCAAAGACTTGTGTTTGGGTACCCAAAGTTCTTGTATCTAATGTCAAAGGACCCAAAACTATTTGGGTACCTAAAAACAAGAACTAAAATTGTTTTGTAGGTTTATGCATCCAGAGGCTCAAGTTGGATCATCGATAGTGGGTGCACAAACCACATGACAGGGGAGAAAAAGATGTTCTCCTCCTATGAGAAAAACCAAGATCTCCAACGAGCTATCACATTCGGGGATGGAAACCAAGGTTTGGTCAAAGGTTTGGGTAAAATAGCTATATCTCCTGACCATTCTATCTCCAATGTTTTTCTTGTAGACTCTTTAGATTACAATTTGCTTTCCGTTTCTCAACTATGCAAAATGGGCTACAACTGTCTATTTACTGATGTAGGTGTCACTGTCTTTAGAAGAAGTGATGATTCAGTAGCATTTAAGGGAGTGTTAGAGGGTCAGCTGTACTTAGTTGATTTCAATAGAGCTGAACTCAACACTTGCTTAGTTGCTAAGACTAACATGGGTTGGCTCTGGTATCGCCGACTAGCACATGTTGGTTTGAAGAACCTTCACAAGCTTCTAAAGGGAGAACACATTTTAGGACTAACCAATGTGCATTTTGAGAAAGACAGGATCTATAGCGCATGCCAAGCAGGGAAGCAAGTTGGTGTTCATCATCCACATAAGAACATCTTGACGACTGACAGGCCACTCGAGCTCCTCCACATGGACCTATTCGGCCCGATCGCTTACATAAGCATCGGCAGGAGTAAGTACTGTCTTGTTATTGTGGATGACTATTCTCGCTTCACTTGGGTATTCTTTTTACAGGAAAAATCTCAAACCCAAGAGACCTTAAAGGGATTCTTGAGATGGGCTCAAAATGAGTTCGCCTTGAGGATCAAGAAAATAAGAAGCGATAATGGGACGGAGTTCAAGAACTCACAAATTAAGGGCTTCCTTGAGGAGGAGGGCATCAAGCATGAGTTCTCTTCTCCCTACACGCCACAACAAAATGGTGTAGTAGAGAGGAAGAATAGAACTCTATTGGACATGGCAAGAACCATGCTTGATGAGTACAAGACTTCGGATCGGTTTTGGGCCGAGGCGGTCAACACCTCTTGCTACACCATCAACCTGTTGTATCTACACCGAATCCTCAAAAAGACATCATACGAACTCCTAACCGGTAAAAAGCCCAATGTTTCATATTTTAGAGTTTTTGGTAGCAAATGTTTTATACTTGTTAAAAGAGGTAGAAAGTCCAAATTTGCTCCAAAGGCTGTAGAAGGCTTTTTACTAGGATATGATTCAAACACAAGGGCATATAGAGTCTTCAACAAGTCCACTGGACTAGTTGAAGTTTCTTGTGACATTGTGTTTGATGAGACTAACGGCTCCCAAGTGGAGCAAGTTGATCTTGATGAATTAGATGATGAAGAGGCTCCGTGCATCGCGCTAAGGAACATGTCCATTGGGGATGTGTGTCCTAAGGAATCCGAAGAGCCCATTCAAGCACAAGATCAACCATCCTCCTCCATGCAAGCATCTCCACCAACTCAAGATGAGGATGAGGCTCAAGATGATGAAGAAGAAGATCAAGAAGATGAGCCACCTCAAGACGACGGCAATAATCAAGGGGGAGATGCAATTGATCAAGACAAGGAGGATGAGCAAGTTGCAAGGCCACCACACCCAAGAGTCCACCAAGCAATCCAACGAGATCACCCTGTCAACACCATCCTCGACGACATTCATAAGGGGGGTAGAGGAAGCACTTCAAGATTCGGATTGGGTGATGGCGATGCAAGAGGAGCTCAACAACTTCACAAGGAATGAGGTATGGCATTTAGTTCCACGTCCTAACCAAAATGTTGTAGGAACTAAGTGGGTCTTCCGCAACAAACAAGACGAGCATGGTGTGGTGACAAGGAACAAAGCCCGACTTGTGGCCAAGGGATACTCACAAGTCGAAGGTTTGGATTTCGGTGAAACCTATGCACCCGTAGCTAGGCTTGAGTCAATTCAAATTTTACTTGCCTATGCTACTTACCATGGCTTCAAGCTTTATCAAATGGACGTGAAAAGTGTCTTCCTCAATGGACCAATCAAGGAAGAGGTCTATGTTGAGCAACCTCCCAGCTTTGAAGACAGTGAGTATCCTAACCACGTCTATAGACTCTCTAAGGCGCTTTATGGGCTCAAGCAAGCCCCAAGAGCTTGGTATGAATGCCTAAGAGATTTTCTTATTGCTAATGGATTCCAAGTCGGAAAAGCCGATCCTACACTCTTTACTAAAACACTTAAAAATGATTTGTTTGTATGCCAAATTTATGTTGATGATATTATATTTGGGTCTACTAACGAATATACATGTGAAGAGTTTAGTAGGATCATGACACAAAAATCCGAGATGTCAATGATGGGGGAGTTGAAGTATTTTCTAGGATTCCAAGTCAAGCAACTCCAAGAAGGCACCTTCATTAGCCAAACGAAGTACATTCAAGACATTTTAACCAAGTTTGGGATGAAGGACGCCAAGCCCATCAAGACACCCATGGGAACTAATGGGCATCTCGACCTCGACACGGGAGGTAAATCCGTAGATCAAAAGGTATACCGGTCGATGATAGGTTCTTTACTCTATTTATGTGCTTCACGACCGAATATTATGCTTTCCGTATGCATGTGTGCAAGATTCCAAGCCAATCTTAAGGAAGCTCACCATAGGGCCGTAAAACGAATCTTGAGATATTTAGTTTATACTCCTAAGTTTGGCCTTTGGTACCCTAGGGGATCCACATTTGATTTAATTGGTTATTCCGATGCCGATTGGGCAGGGTGCAAAATTAATAGAAAGAGCACATCGGGGACTTGCCAGTTCTTGGGAAGATCTCTGGTGTCTTAGGCTTCAAAGAAGCAAAATTCTGTGGCTCTTTCAACCGCCGAAGCCGAGTATATTGCCGCAGGCAATTGTTGCGCGCAATTGCTTTGGATGAGGCAAACCCTTAGGGACTATGGTTACAAATTAACCAAAGTTCCTCTTCTATGTGATAATGAGAGTGCAATCCGCATGGCGGATAATCCCGTTGAGCATAGCCGCACTAAACACATAGCCATTCGGTATCATTTTCTAAGGGATCACCAACAAAAGGGGGATATCGAGTTTGCATATGTTAGCACCAAAGAACAATTAGCCGATATCTTTACCAAGCCATTGGATGAACAAACCTTTACCAAACTTAGGCATGAACTAAATATTCTTGATTCTAGAAACTTTTATTGATGTTTTGCACACATCGCTCATATGTATACCTTTGATCATCTCTTTCATGTGCTATGACTAATGTGTTCTTTCAAGTCCATTTCATGCTAAGTCATAGATTGAAAGGGAAAAGGAGTCTTCGGCGAAGACAAGGCTTCCACTCCGCTCCATCGAATCATTCATCCTTCGTCGTCGCTTCGCACATCTCTCCAACTTTGGTATAATCTTCACTCCTTATTTCTATCCAAAGGGGGAGAGAGTAGTTCAAAAGGGCTTATATTTCACTCAAGCATCCGTTTTTGGCGATTCATGCCAAAGGGGGAGAGAGTATTAGCCCAAAGCAAAAGGACCGCACCACCACCAATTTCAAAAATTAGTCTTCTATTTGGTATTAAAAGAAGTTTTTCAATTAGTATCTTATTTTGATATAATTTTAAATTGGTATACCCTCTTCAAAATTAATATCTAAAACCCTCTTGAACACTAAGAGGAGGATTTCATTAAGGGGGAGTTTTGCTTAGTCAAAGGAAAAGCATTTGAAACAGGGGGAGAAAATTTCAAAACTTGAAAATGCTTCTCAAAAATCTTATTCATTTACCTTTGACTATTTGCAAAAGAACTTTGAAAAGAATTTCCAAAACATTTTGCAAAACAAAACATGTGGTGCAAGCGTGGTCCAAAATGTTAATAAGAAGAAAAGACATCTATGCGCATCTAGTAAGTAATAATTATTAGTTTCATTTCAAGCAACCTTTGCACTTACATTATGCAAACTAGTTCAATTCTACACTTCCATATTTGCTTTGGTTTGTGTTGGCATCAATCACCAAAAAGGGGGAGATTGAAAGGGAAATAGGCTTACATCTTTTCCTAATTGATTTTGGTGGTTGAATTGCCCAACACAAATAATTGGACTAACTAGTTTGCTCTAGATTATAAGTTTTACAGGTGCCAAAGGTTCACAACAAGCCAATAAAAAGACCAAAGATGGGTTCAAATAAAGAGAGCTAAAGAAATCCCAAAGGCACCCTGGTCTGGCGCACCGGACTGTCCGGTGTGCCACCGGACAGTGTCCGGTGCACCAGGGAACTCGACGCTGAACTCGCTACCTTCGGGAAAATGGAGGCCGCTCCGCTATAATTCACCGGACCATACGGTGTACGCACCGGACAGTGTCCGATGGCGCACCGGACTGTCCGGTGTGCCAGTGGAGCAACGACTACTTCAAGCGCAATGGTCGACTGCAACGCATTTAATGCGCGCCTACGCGCGCAGAGGTCAGAGCACGAGTAGCTGGCGCACCGTACAGTCTACAGGACTTGTCCGGTGCACCACCGGACAGCCCAGAGGCCCCACAAGTTAGAGCTCCAACGGTCGAACCCCAACGGCTGGCTGACGTGGCTGGCGCACCTGACTGTCCGGTGCGCCATGCGACAGCAGACTTCCAACGGCCACATTTTGGTGGTTGAGGCTATAAATACCCCAACCACCCCACATTCAATTGCATCCAAGTTTTCAGACTTCTACAGCTTACAAGAGCTATAGCATTCAATTCTAGACACAACCTAAGAGATCAAATCCTCTCCCAAGTCCGGAATCACTCCAAATCAAATAGTGACTAGAGAGAGCGACATTTATGTTCATTTGAGCTCTTGCGCTTGGATTGCTTATTTTCTTTCTCATTCTTTCTTGAGATACACTCAATTGTAACCGAGGCAAGAGACACCAATTGTGTGGTGGTCCTTGCGGGGACTTAGTGTCCCATGTGATTGAGAAGAGAAGCTCACTCGGTCTAAGTGACCGTTTGAGAGAGGGAAAGGGTTGAAAGAGACCCGATCTTTGTGACCACCTCAACGGGGAGTAGGTTTGCAAGAACCGAACCTCGGTAAAACAAATCCTTGTGTCTCACTCTTTATTTGCTTGCGATTTGTTTTCCACCCTCTCTCTCGGACTCATTTATATTTCTAACGCTAACCCGGCTTGTAGTTGTGATTAACTTTGTAAATTTCAGTTTCACCCTATTCACCCCCCCTCTAGGCGACTTTCATCAAGTAAGTGATAAAGATTTCAAAATAACAAGGAGGTGGCAAATGCACCGGGGCTTGCCTTGAGTGTTAGGTGAATCAGGCTCTGCTCCATAGATATCAAAGTAAAAGCAGTTTCCTGCCTAAGGTTCTTCAGGTGCTGGTGGTGTAGTCCTCGCTTCTTCAACTTCTATTTCCTCCTCATTTTCTAGATATAACCATATATAGTCATGAATGCTCATGTAATTCTCATGAAAATGCAAAGGTAATGAAAATATATTATCTAATGTCTTGAATATAACTTTCCTTCACGGTTCTCCGAGAAACTAGGGTTTTCGGAGTCTATAGTGAAGTTCATAGGGCAGGGGACTAGGGTTTTGGGTTCTATGTACCAAACATGGTCCAAATCATACCAAGCTTTACCCAAGGCTTCTAAATATTATTTAAAGCCTATCTAAAAAGTTTGGTGAATTTTGGGATTAGTAATTACTCTCTAAAATTCCAGAAGTATGTGTTTTGGCTATTTTAAATATCCCAAAATTCCATGTTGGAGCAAAAAATCATGAAGCTATTTTTATTAAATACTATAGAAAATTAGAAGTCTAGCAAAATTGGTCTGGTATTTTTAACATTTTTCTACAGTTTTCTAGAAATTATTTAACCCTGGCAGAAAAAGAAAAGGAAAAGCAATGAATAGTGTTGGGCTGAATTCAGCCCAACCGGCCTACAGAAGGGGAGAATCCACGCGCGCCCGCGCCCGCGGGGCAGTTTTACACCGAAGCCCTCAAGGGTTTGAATATCTAAGGAAGAGTACTGCACACTATTTAACTGTGTCACTGACATTTGCGAATAATCCCTTGCACTTCTATCTCTTTACAGTTCACAGTCCACGACGACGAACAGCGCTGGGCCAAGCTCCGGCGAGCCTACACCGGTCGATTCACGTAACGAACGGTGCTCTACTTCAATGCAGACCTAATTCAAGCCCTAACAAGCGTTTTCCCTCAACTAATTTCACTATCGGAGCTCGAAAACGTTCCATCCACGGTGACAGCGGGCATGACGGACATTCAAACGTGTTCCTAGTGATCTAGGACCGCCTAGCTAAATTGAATGGGTCAGCGAGTATCAGGAGCAAGTAGGGGTGCTGAAACAAGAGGACAGTGAGCATGAACGGACCTGAAACACTTTGGCCACGGCGAGGTCACACCGCTCGGTGTTCTTGGTTTATTTGGGGGAAATCCCGAATTGAGGAGCTCTAGTGGATGATTCGAGGCACGGGTTGCTGGATGAGGGGCTTGACTACTTAACGGAGTCGTGGGTATGCGCAATTTATAGCAATCTTGAGCGGTGGCCAGTGGATTTGAGGAAGACGCGCGGCGGCCGGAGAAAGAGGGGGTCACTGGCACACGCGATCGGTGGCAATTACCATGGCAAGCTCCCAGGCGACCACCGGACGGGCTAACGTGAGTCACGGCGGTGAGGTTAACGTGCCAAGGCACATGGCGCAATGCTGCGAAGAGGCTATCTCCAGCGAACCCATCCAATTCAACCGTGGTATGCTCGGGTACGGTGGCTGGAGTAAAATAATGGCTGGAGTGTATCCACGGCATGATATTTACTTACCCCCAGTGCTATCCAACTAATCCGAGCGTGAATCACCACGGCGAGCACGAATCCGAACGCACGGCTCGTCGGCGGCAAGGGGATCTAAACCTGATCCTATTTGTTTACTGTACCATGGGATTGTTCTTCAGTCAGCCTCACAGACCATATTTGGGGTGGATTTCCTCTTGATTTTACATGGCAACAAGACCATTGTTCTGTAGCAAAGTTGTAGCCTAATGATGCATCTACATTCTTACTATAGCAACCATAGCCTAACACTGACTGGATTATGGTCCAATCCAAGTCCAAAGTTTGCCCAATCACACTGTCAGCCTGAATTCAGACCTAGGACAGTTTGACAGCCCATTTTTGGGCCTAATTATCTCAAAACATTTAATGGCACCAAGGCATAATCCCTATAGCAAAGTTGTCCTCCTTTTATAGCTCTACAAACTTGATGTGTTGACCTAGGGCCAAATCTTCATAATTTGTAAGATATAGGGCTTCAAAATTGACCCTATTCCACTAAAATTCAGACTTAACTCAATAGAGTTTAAGTGGGTTTTTTTGCAAATAAGTTCAAATCTCAAGGTTTACTTTGCAAATCCACATACATGTGAATCATATGAGTTAAGGTATCCTAATTTCATGTGTTTTGCACTTAGGTCCAAAATGTGCACACTTTTACAGATAACCCCCTAGGATTTCATTCTAGGGTTTTTCAGGGGTCTATTTAGGGTTTTTGTTGCTTCTAGGGTTTGGATGCTACTTAAGTCCATCCATGATGATATTTTATGACCATTTCTAATGAGTTTTGAAGTTTTCTCTTATTAGGCTTCGTTTACTTTTTTAAGCCCAGTCTAGGATTAAATACTCTACTCTAGGGTTTCACCCATGAAATGTCACATCAATACAACTTGTTTGAACTTTTTGTCTAGTGAATGCACTTTAGGTGTGACAAACACATGATATGCCAATGCTTATGATGTTATGCTCAAGTTTTAGTGGTAGTAACACTAGGGGTGTTACATCCTTTCCCCCATAAAAGAATCTCGTCCCGAGATTAAAAGTCTAGGGCAAGTAATGGAAAAGGAAACGGGACAAAATTTTATTTCCTTATTTTTGGTACAAGACAGGGGTGGTATGTTGTTCATTCCTCTTATTACAACAAATGTACATATCTTATAATTTACACGAAGCTAAAAAGTCTGGGAAATTCTTATCTAAAAAGTCTTGAGTTTCCCAAGTAGCTTCATCTTTCGCGTGTTGGTTCCACTGTATCTTGTAAAACTTAAGAGTTTTCCTTCGGTTAATTCTGTCCTTTTGATCCAAGACTCGAATAGGATGTTCAGAGTATGTCAAGTCTAGTTCTAAGGCAACATCCGTTACTTCAATGGTTCGATGGGGAACCCGAAGATACTTCAATTGAGACACGTGGAACACATTATGCACTGCAGACAAGGTTTTGGGTAATTAGAGCCGGTATGCCACTGGTCCACATTGTTCAAGAACAGGGAAAGGACCAATGTACTGGGGTGCAAGCTTCCCTTTTACCCTGAAACATGATATACCCTTCATCGGTGAGACTTTGAGGTAGACATAATCCCCAACTAGAAAGTACAAGGGTTTTCGTCACTTGTCTACATAACTCTTCTGACGAGCTTGAGCTTCTTTCAAATTATTAATTATTCGTTGAACTTTTTTCTTTTGTTTCCTTTACCATATCAGGCCTGAAGAAACATCTTTCACCTGGTTCAGACCAGTTTAACGGAGTACGCCACCGTCGTCCATACAAGGCTTCAAAGAGTGCCATTTTGATGCTCTCTTGATAGCTATTATTGTATGAGAACTCCACTAATGGTAAATAGTCATCCCATTTCTGTGGGAATTCCAGAACACATGCTCGCAACATATCTTCAAGTATCTGGTTTACTCTCTCAGTCTGCCCACTGGTTTGGGGATGGTAGGCCGAACTATGAAGCAACTTGGTACCCAGGGATTTATGAAGTGCTTCCCAAAACTTGGCTACAAATTGCGGTCCACAATCCGACACGATGGTCTTTGGAACCCCATGCAGACTAAGAATACGAGCAATGTATAATTGGGCATAGACAGCAACTGGATGATCTGTCTTGACTGGCAGAAAATGAGCAATCTTCGTAAGCCAATCAATTATAACCCAAATAGAATCATACCCTTTTGACCATGCTTATATCCTCCCATTTCCATGTAGGGATAGGCAAAGATTGCAATGGACCAACAATCTTCATATGTATGGCCTTGACACGTCGGCAAGTGTCACATCTTGCCACATAGCGTGCGATTTCAATCTTCATCTTTGTCCACCAATAATGTTGTTTTAGATCATGATACATCTTAGTGCTTCCGGGATGAATAGAATAGCGACTAAGATGTGCTTCATCCAAAATTTTCTGGCGGATCTCATCATTCTTAGGCACAACTATGCGGTTGTTAAACCATACAACACCTTGATCATCTCTTCTGAAGCAGTTGGCTTTTCCGGCCTCTATTTTCTCATGAATGTGTTTCATACCCACATCATTTCTTTGGGCATCAATTATTCTTTGCAGGAGGACTGACTCAAGCTTCAAGTGATTTCAAGTTCCATGCTGAATCATTCCCAAGTTCAACTTCTCCGTTTCTTGGCATAACGTAATGTCAGAAGTCTTCATCGTTAGATAATGACAGGAAGCCTTGCGACTTAACGCATCTGCCACTACATTAGCCTTGCCTGGGTGATAGTGAATCTCCAGTTCATAATCCTTAATAAGCTCAAGCCATCTCCTTTGTCTCATATTCAACTCTTACTAGGTAAAGATGTACTTCAAACTTTTATGATCTGTATAAATATGACAGATATTCCCCAGCAGATAATGATGCCATATTTTTAGGGCATGAACCACAGCAGCTAACTCCAGATCATGAGTTGGATAATTTCCTCATGCCGGCGCAACATCCTTGAAGCATAAGCTATCACTCGGCCTTCTTGCATTAGAACACAGCCTAGGCCACTGCCTGATGCATCACAATACACATCAAAGGGCTTTTCAATGTCCAGTTGAGCTAATACTAGAGTAGTGGTCAAAAATACTTTCAGCTGCTCAAAAGCTTCACTACATCTTGAAGACCAATTAAATTTAGTATCATTCTTCAATAAACTTGTGATTGGTTTCACAAGCTTGGAAAAATCTGGAATAAATTGGCGGTAATAACTAGCCAGTCCAATGAAACTTCAGACTTGATGTACAGTGGTTGGGGGTTTCCACTCCAAAATATCCTTGACTTTGCTGGGATCCACCGCAATCCCCTTGGCAGATAATACATGTCCCAAAAATTGGATCTCCTCCAGCCAGAATGCGCACTTACTGAACTTAGCATATAGTTGGTGCTACCTTAAGCGCGTTAATACGATCCGCAAATGCAGAGCATGCTCCTCTTCATTCTTGGAATATATCAAGATATCATCAATGAATACCACCACGAATTTATCCAACTCGGGCATGAATACCGAGTTCATAAGATATGGGAAGTGGGCAGGAGCATTTGTTAGTCCGAAAGACATAACCAGATATTCAAATAATCCATACCGCGTAGTGAATGCGGTCTTGGGTATATCTTCGGGTCGGATACAGATCTGATGATAACCCGACCTGAGGTCAATTTTTGAAAATACCTGGGCTCCGATAAGTTGATCAAATAGGATGTCAATCCGGGGAAGAGGGTACTTATTCTTGATTGTGACCTCATTAAGGGGTCTATAATCCACGCACATCCGAAGTGTTTGGTCCTTCTTCTTGACAAAGATGGCTGGACAACCCCAAGGTGATGAGCTTGGTCGGATGAATCCCTTATCTAGTAGATCCTGTAATTGGGTCTTGAGTTCTACCAATTCATTCGGAGGCGTTCGGTACGACCTTCTAGAAACAGGAGCCGTACCGGGCTTCAACTCAATCACAAATTCTACATCTCTTTCTGGAGGCAATCCAGGCAGATCTTCCGGAAAGATGTCCGGGAATTCACATACTACCGGAATATCTTGGATCTCCGGTATGATGGCTTCATATACTCTGCCAATTGGTTTAGCTAGAATAGCTATGGGGATGGACAAGAGAACCTCTTCCTGGTCATAACTCAACCTGATGGTTCTTAGATCAGTGTTGAGGATAGCTTTATGTTGGGCTAACCAATTCATGCCTAGAATTACATCTATATCTTGGCCTTTTAGAAAAATCATGTTTGTGGGGAAGTCCTGTTCAGCCAATGTTACGGGCACATGGAAAGCAACTTCTTTAGTGAATATTTGTCCCCAGGCGAATGAATTACAAACCCTTCCCTTGATTCATTGTATGAAATGCAATGTTGCTCCACAAACTTCTTGCTTATGAATGTATGTGAAGCGCCAGAATCAAAAGAATAACTGCAGGGAGATTGGCCACGAGAAACGTACCCATCATAACCGGTTCTCCTTCTGGTGTCGTGGCCACTTGCGTATAATAAATCCACCCAGTTTTCTTCATATTTTTGCCCGCGGTATTATTCGCCGCATTTCCCTTACCTTGAGCGGAACTCCCTGGACTCTGCTGATTATTTGATCTGTTCTGCTTCGGATATGGACAGTCCTTGATAAAATATCCGGACTTTCCACAATTAAAGCAGCCTGTTGAAGAGCTTGGGAGGGCGGGGAAATGAGTACCAGGGGCACTCGGCTGATTTGTTGAGGTGGGGGCAGTGGCAAGACGGATAAAGACCGGTTGCTTGAAGGGGTAGGAGGGTGGACGTGATGAAGAACGGTTCTGATTAAAAGGTCGGATCACCAACCTTTGTCTCTTCTCGGGCCCCTGGTTGGGCCTGTCACCTCCATAGCCCTTGGATTTTCCTAGGCCTGCATATTTAGCTTCAACTGCCAGCGCCATGCTGACAGCCCTGCTATAAGATAGGTCGAGGCAGGTGGCCATTTTTCGCTGCAGCCGGTCATTAAGACCTCTCATGAAGCAATTTCTCTTCTTTAGATCAGTGTTGACTTGATTAATAGCATACTCGGACAAGTGGTTGAATTTATTGAGATACTGTGAGACAGTATCTCCACCTTGTTTGAGCTTCATAAATTCTTCCTATTTCATATGGAGCACCCCTTCAGGAATATAGTGCTCCCGAAAAGCCAGTTTGAATTCGTCCCAGGTAATTTGATGACCAGCAGGCTGGATAGCCACATAATTTCCCCACCTGGTGCTGGCAAGGCCTCGCAACTTCTGCGCCGCAAATAAGGGCTTTTGAGTCTCCGAGCATCAGAGAAGCCTAAACTTTTGTTCGATAACCCAAATCCACTCATCTGCTTTAAGAGGATCTTCAGCCGTGACAAACAGCGGGGGACGCATTTATGAGAAATCCAGATATGAAGTTTCGCGGGGTCCTTGCAAATAGGCCCGCCCGCCTTGCTGTTGCATTTGTTGTCCTGCCATTTCCCGCAGAAAGCGGGTGTTGTCGGCTGTTGCATTGACTAAGGCAGCGATAGCCTCAACCAGAGTTGGGGGTACTGGTGGCGGGTTAGGAGTAGTCTCCCTCCCACGGGAGGTCCCCGCACCATCCTGTCCATGAGTCCTGCACGGCATCTGAGGCAAAGAACATTTCGAAAATATAATATGCCAAAGCAAACCATCCATTTTACATTACTTAAAAGGGTAATGATACAGACTCAAATTTACAACAGGATTACATTACCTATTACACATTATCACTATTTCTATACTACACTACTCTAGCTGCTTCTTATCACTTTTGGTAGCTTCACTATCGGGCGTAGGAGACCATTCATCCACCAGATTCATTGAAGGAGGGGGCCTAAAAAGGTCCAGTTCCCCACCAAGCTTCACCCGCTGCTCCAGAAGGTCCAGCTACCATTCCGATAGGATCCGTAGGTACGTTAGGGTGCAGTTGTGAATACAATACATGAACCTCCTCATGTAGTGTATTACAGTACGCTTGCAAGTTGTCCACGGCTGTGCTAAGCTCCTCCACACGGGCTCGAGCATTGACTTCCTTGGCCCAAGCAAGTGAACGTGAGTTAACAGCCCAATCGAGCTCTAAATCTCGTTCAGCAAGTTGGTCTTGCAGGTGGCGGATGTCAGTTCTCAACTCATTTATTCGCTGACCATCCTCGACCCATACTTCGTTCCTATGACGGAGCTCCATTCGAAGCTGTTCTACTTGAGCTTCCAGATCTCCGATTGGACCATTGCTACCACTACTATTGTCCTCATGCCTTGGAGCTAGTTGATGGCGAGGTACGCCAATTGGTCCGGTAGACTTGTGCACGGTTTTTCTTGTGCGCGGCGACATATCTCCATGAGGGGGAAATCTTTATTAGTATAGTTTTTAGTATGATGCATGTATAATTACAGAATCAACCTTAGTTGATTCACAACCTTCTATACATCGCACTCTACTATCTGGTCTTTAAAATAAGTACTTCAGAAGATGGTTAGATAAGAAGGAAAGAAATTTATTAGATTAGTCTTCAAAAATTCTTTTTGAAAATGTCTCATAACATCTGTAGAGATGGGCTTCACTCCGATACCAGCTGTAACAGAACCTCCCAAGTCATTAGGCCCACCTACAATTGTCCTTGTCCAACGGACCTCAGACAACCCTGCAGGTGCCTCTGATCACTTGACAAGTTCGGTATCTGTATTCCTTACCTTTCCCAAGAGTGTTTCACCCGTCACATAGACATTACAATACATCGGAGGTACAAAAATGCGGAAGCAGTTACAATAACTTACTTTATTTAAAAGTAAAAAAGAGCAGTATTTATTACAGACCAGAACAAAAATAAGAGTGCTGAATATTATTATTACATAACATGGGAGGCAAAAACCCATCTCGATAAACAGTAAAAAGTTTTTCTTAACGGAGGACCTTTCCTCCCGCAGCTTTAGTCCT
The DNA here is from genome assembly GCA_029449295.1 of Zea luxurians. NCBI lineage: Eukaryota > Viridiplantae > Streptophyta > Magnoliopsida > Poales > Poaceae > Zea > Zea luxurians. Next base: position 224,121 of record JAOPSE010000362.1, read on the forward strand.
GATTTTCTTCTTTTGGTATCACCTTGGAACAGAAGCAACAAAAGTTTGCTGCTTCTTCACCTAAAACAACATGGGACAAAGCCCTGAGTACGAATTGTACTTTCGCAAGTCTTACCCGTCAAAATAAAAGACTCTCAAGGATATGCTGGCCTTTAGGAGTCATGGTATGGCTTATCAATAATCAAAGACTCTGTTTGCAAAAATGCTTACTAATAGTGGATCCTTAAAATCCAGTTTTACTTGTCAGGTTAAGTAAATTTACCTGTATTTAGGGTTCTTTCTACCCTAGTTCAATCACTTGGCCTATACTAGCCAATTTCTTAACAACCCTTCTTATTCACTAGAATGCTATGTGTAAGTCATTGACCAAGTCTTCATGTCCGCGAAGTTACGGCGATCCGAATCGATTATACTCAGCTGAGGATCTTCAATCACACGACATATGTAGCACTTAACACTTGCATATGTCAACTCGCCACCGGGGTTCTTAAGACCAGGTCAGGTTCACGCCAACCGAGAGAACAGATACACCACCGTCCAGCCTCTTGCCACGGAGGGTACACGCTACTCTCGCCATCTCTCCACTCCCATTGCGTGTTATCTTATTCTGGTATTAGTCTGCCCGAGGCAAAGCTTACCCATGATGAGGCATGTGACCAGTTAAAGGGTCCTCGGTTAGCAGGCCTACATCGACAAGGTCCTTAATCGACTCAAACAGAGACACTACACCGAGACTCTCTTCTCGTGCAAGTCACCCGCCCGGTCTCAGCTTTATCATTTCAAACCCAAAGTTTGGTACCTGGCAGAGGTACATCTTTTCCGATGTTGAACCCATCATGGCCATGATGGATCCAGCATCAAGTTTTATTTTTCAAAACATCCCACCCACTTTGAAGCATCATCTTTTGTCAAAACAAAACATTTTGTTTTTCTAGAGCAAAGCTAAGCATAAGAAAAACCTTTTTGTAAATCAGGGATTAAGGAGAAGTAATCAAATCCAAGGAAGGAAATGCAACAACTGGTTTAGCACACAACTCCTATCACCTAATGCATCAAGTAAGTGAGAAAGATTTCAAAATAACAAGGAGATGGCAAATGCACCGGGGCTTGCCTTGAGTGATAGGTGAATCAGGCTCTGCTCCACAGATATCAAAGTAAAAGCAGTTTACTGCCTGAGGTTCTTCAGGTGGTGGTGGTGTAGTCCTTGCTTCTTCAACTTCTATTTCCTCCTCGTTTTCTAGATATAACCATATATAGTCATGAATGCAAATGTAATGCTCATGAAAATGCAAAGGTAATAAAAGTATATTATCTAATGTCTTGAATATAACTTTTCCTTCACTGTTCTCCGGGAAATTAGGGTTTTCGGAGTCTATAGTGAAGTTCATAGGGCAGGGGACTAGGGTTTTGGGTTCTAAGTACCAAACGTGGTCCAAATCATACCAAGCTTTACCCAAGGCTTCTAAATATTATTTAAAGCCTATCTAAGAAGTTTGGTGAATTTTGGGATTAGTAATTACTCTCTAAAATTCCAGAAGTATGTGTTTTGGCTATTTAAATATCCAAAAATTTCCTGTTGGAGCTAAAAATCATGAAACTTTTTTTGTTAAATACTATAGAAAATTAGAAGTCTAGCAAAATTGGTCTGGTATTTTTAGCATTTTCTACAGTTTTCTAGAAATTCTTTAACAATGGCAGAAAAAGAAATGGAAAAGCAATGAATAGTGTTGGCCTGAATTCAGCCCAATCGGCCTACAAAAGGGGAGAATCCAAGCGCGCCCGCGCTCGCGGGGCAGTTTTACACCGAAGCCCTCAGGGGTTTGAATATCTAAGGAACAGTATTGTGCACAATTTAACTGGGTCACTAACATTTGCGAATAAGCCCTTGCACTTATATGTCTTTACAGTTCGCAGTCCACGACGACGAACAGCGCTGGGCCGAGCTCCGGCGAGCCTACACCGGTCGATTCACGTAACGATCGATGCTCTACTTCGACGCAGACGTAATTCAAGCCCTAACAAGCGTTTTCCCTCAACTAATTTCACTATTGGAGCTTGAAAACATTCTGTCCACGGTGACAGCGGGCATGATGGCCATTCAAACGCGTTCCTGGTGATTTAGGACCGCCTAGCTAAATTGAATGGGTCAGCGAGTATCAGGAGCAAGTAGGGGTGCTGAAACAAGAGGACAGTGGGCATGAACGGACCTGAAACACTTTGGCCACGGCGAGGTCACACCGCTCTGTGTTCTTGGTTGATTTGGGGGAAATCCTGAATTGAGGAGCTCTAGTGGATGATTCGAGGCACGGGTTGCTGGATGAGAGGCTTGACTACTTAACGGAGCCATGGGTATGCGCAATTTATAGCAGGCTTGAGCGGTGGCCAGTGGATTTGAGGAAGACGCGCGGTGGCCGGAGAAAGTGGGGGTCACTGGCGCGCGCGATCAGTGGCAATTACCGTGGCAAGCTCCCTGGCGACCACCGGACGGGCTAACGTGAGTCACGGTGGTGAGGTTAACGTGCCAAGGCATGTGGCGCAAGGCCGTGAAGAGGCTATCTCTGGCGAACCCATCCAATTCAACCGTGGTCTACTCGGGTATGGTGGCCGGAGTAAAATAATGGCCGGAGTGTATCCACGACATGATATTTACTTACCCCCGGTGCTATCCAACTAATCCGAGCGCGAATCACCACGGCGAGCGCGAATCCGAATGCACGGCTCGTCGGCGGCGAGGGGATCTGAACCTGATCATATCTGTTTACTGTACCATGGGATTGTTCTTCAGTTAGCCTGACAGACCATATTTGGGGTGGATTTCCTCTTGATTTTACATGGCAACAAGACCATTGTTCTGTAGCAAAGTTGTAGCCTAATGATCCATCTACATTCTTACTATAGCAACCATAGCCAAACACTGACTGGATTATGGTCGAATTCAAGTCCAAAGTTTGCCCAATCACACTTTCAGCCTTAATTCAGATCTAGGACAGTCTGACAGCCCATCTTTGGGCCTAATTATCTCAAAACATTTCATGGCACCAAGGCATAATCCCTATAGCAAAGTTGTCCTCCTTTTATAGCTCTACAAACTTGATGTGTTGACCTAGGGCAAAATCTTCATAATTTGGAAGATATAGGGCTTCAAAGTTGACCCTATTCCACTAAAATTCAGACTTAACTCAATAGAGTTTAAGTGGGTTTTTTTGCAAATAAGTCCAAATCTCAAGGTTTACTTTGCAAATCCACATACATGTGAATCATATGAGTTAAGGTATCCTAATTTCATGGTTTTTGCACTTAGGTCCAAAATGTGCACACTTTTATAGATAACCCCCTAGGGTTTCATTCCAAGGTTTTCCAGGGGTCTATTTAGGGTTTTTGGTGCTTCTAGGGTTTAGATGCTACTTAAGTCCATCCATGATGATATTTTATGACCATTTCTAATGAGTTTTGAAGTTTTCTCTAATTAGGCTTTGTTTATTCTTTTAAGCCCAGTCTAGGGTTAAATACTCTACTCTAGGGTTTCACCCATGAAATGTCACATCAATACAACTTGTTTGAACTTTTTGCCTAGTGAATGCACTCTAGGTGTGACAAACACATGATATGCCAATGCTTATGATCTTATGCTCATGTTTTAGTGACAGTAACACCAGGGGTGTTACACTAAGTATGGTACCTTCTGTTTGAACTAGGAAATGAAATCGGGCAATCCATTACATGCACCCTTTCTAAGAAGGGTATCATATTCCTATGGAGTTGGATCCCTTGATCGACGCCATAATTCATGAATAAATTGCTCCTTGTATGGCATCACCTCGTTAAGGTTGGTCAATAGATATAGCATGATATGGTGTCACTCTTCATGTCTCAGGTCTTGGTGGTCGAACCCTTGTGCTTCTGAGTTGCCCTCGAAAAATATTGAGGTTCGATTCATTTTTTCCATCATTGTAACGGGTGGTGGATTATGCACGCTCGGGAGTTTGTTAACATAGTAAGTTGTTGTGAAGTTTGACACCTCCTCTAGTATGTATGCCCCTACAAAGTAAGCCTTGATTTTGGATTTATTTCTATATTTCTTTCGAATAGTCTTTAAGCATCTCTCGATTGGATAGCACCAACGTCCCTACACGGGCCCCCATTCGTGCCTCATACGGGAGATGGAGAATAAAACGCTGCATCAAATTAAAGAAGTTGGGTGGAAAGATCTTATCTAGCTTACATAGTAACACGAGCGCCATTCTTTCCAAGTCTGTAATCACGGTTCGAGATAACTATTTTGCATAAAGCTTGTGGAAGAAATAGCTCAACTCTGCAAGCACTAGCCAGACATGCTCAGGGACGTAGCCTTGAACCATCACTGGAAGAATTCGTTCAATCCATATGTGGTAGTAATGACTCTTCATCTCTAAGACTCGCATAGCAGATAAGCTCACCCCCTACTTAGGTTAGCTACATACCCATCAGGGAACATTAACATCTTGATCCACTCTAGTACTTCCTCTAGGCCTTGCTTAGGATAAAATCGGCCTTAGGCCTTCTACATGTCCGCTATTAGGCGACTTCATCTCTTGGTTTGTTCTATCACTTAATACTTCCAGGTCCACTCTTGCCTTTACATTATCCTTTGACTTATCAAGAATGTCCATGATTGTTACCCAAAGTGCCTCGGCGACATTCTTTTCAGTGTGCAACATGTCAATGTTGTGTGGAAGGAAAAGGTCATCGTAATAGGGGATTTGAGTCAAGGCTGACTTATGGGTCCACATATGCTGCTCACCATATCCCACAAAACCACCTTCTGGATTGACCACGAGACCATCTATTTGTTGACGAACTTCGGCACCAGTCATCATTGCAGGTGGGTTGTCTGTCACTATGACACCTTTCATAAAGTTCTTGATGTCTAGTGTAAATGCATGGTCGGGAGGGAGAAATTGTCAATGTTTATCGAATGACAAATATTTTCCACCCTTCTTCAACCAAATGACCTAAGAGTTTCCTTGCAAATTGCGCATGGGAACTTACCACGAACACACCAGGCGTAGAATATCCCATACGTCGGGTATTCATGCATGGAGTACTGGTACCAAACATGCATTTTGTAGTTTGTCTTCGTAGCTTATTCGTATATCCATACCCCTTCCTCCCAAGCAGGAACCAATCAACAATCACAGGCTCCATGTACACTCCCATTTTATTCCTAGGGTGTCCAGAAATTATCGACGCCAAGAATATGTTCTATCTTTGAAAGCATACATCAGGGGCAGATTGAGGGGGATAATGAACATGACCAAACATGTGTATGGGGTAGCCATTAGTCCATAGAGATTGAACCCATCTGTGGCCAGCGCAACACGTACATTACGAGCCTCTTCAGCTTTCTCATGGTGGATGGCATCAAAGTGGTTCCATGCTTCACCATCGGATGCATGTACATCTTGTCAGGATTGTATCGTTTGCCTTTTTTGTGCCATGTCATCTGTTTCATGGATTCCTCGGTCATGTATAGACATTGGATCCTAGGTATGAATAGAAGGTGGCGTAGGATTGTCATGGGGATGTCGAGCTACCTCTTTTGTCCATCAACAGAGTCTACCTCCATGAACCTAGATGATTTACACTTCAAACAGTACTTTGCCTTCACATATTCTTTCCTAGCTAGGATGTCGCCCTTCAGACAAGCATGTATCTTCTCATATGTTATCTTGAGTGCATGAAGGAGTTTCTATGCCTCGTACATGCTCTTTAGCAGAACATGACCCTTCGAAAGCAGGCTGCCAATAACTGTCAACAAACCATCAAAGGATTCTCGACTCAGGCTGTACTACGACTTGAATGCCATTATACGCCCAATGGCATCCAGTTGAGAAACCTTTGTCTTGCCGTGAAAGGGTTTCTGTGCCATGTCAAACATGTCACAGAACACCTTTGCTGTCGCCTCTAGCTTGTCTTTCGCACGTCCTTTGGTGAATTATGCCTTGTGATAGTCGTTCAACATGTCTTCTACCCTGACATCAGCATCATAATCCTCGACACGTTGTCTCACCAGCTCCTCTCTCATACGATGTGCTTTCACCATGGAAGATCCACCGAGTATATTTTGGAGTAAATCGATTCTTCTAAATATGTTCTCCCATGGTCTTCTTTGTTTGTCTTTTCTTGTTGGCACATTTGTTGCATGGACATAGGACTAGACTATCTCTTTTAGCAGCTTCACCAAATGCATATTCCAAGAAAGCATCGGCCTTTCTAATCCATTCAGGGTGACATCATCCCTTCTTACGTGGCCTGTGTACATCCACTCACGGTCCTCCATTCTCTAACATATATAATAACATATTGTAATATAAACATGTAATGCATGTACAATACGTTCCTACCTTCTAATTGGTGAGGATAGGTCCTAATCCCACCCGCGGTTGCATAGATGGGGTTAATTTCCATGCTTTACTCTGATCTGAGACAGAATTTCGGTAGCACCTCCCCGCTATTCTCCAAATACACGTCCTGGCAGGGAGAGAGTGTATCCGGAGAAAAACAGGGAGGTGACGCCAAAACTCTGTCTCGGATCGGAGTAGAGCATGGAAACTGACCCCATCTACGCAACCGCGGGCTATCCAAAAAATGTGAACAATCTAAAATAGATACATTTGTAGATATGCAAAGATCTGCATATCTGCACAATATCTCTTTCGAACCGGAGACGCCTAACTGGGTTACATGATCTACGACCATGATACAGAAATCGAGGTTATACCTAGGGTGGCGGTGGAGTCAGGCTAGCGATGTTGTGGCGGGTCGTGCATTGGTGACGTGACACGACGCAGGAAGACCCGTAGCGGCTTGGAAGACGATTGTAAAAAAATATATAGAATTCTGTCAAACACAAAAAATTGACAACACCTCCGCTACACGATAAGGTTTCTAAAACCTGCAAATGAAACTAACTACACGATGACCGTCAATCACAAATTTATTTTCAAACCATCTCGCAGAATATATCAAACCACATCTAATTCACACATGTTTGAGTTATATACTACTACCTAAATTCTCACAATTTACCGTAAATTCTCACAAATTCTTATAAATTATCATGAAATTCTCACAAAATTGAAACAAATTCTCACAAATTGAACGAAATTGATAAATTACCAGGATTGGGGAGGTGACGACGTCGGTGTGGATCGTCGGGGGTTACCGGGGTCGAAGACGGGGTGGGGACCGGCCATGGCTAGAGCGGTGCTGGCCGGTCTGGGTCGAGGCGACGATGTGGCAGTGTTGGGGGCGCGGCAATGCGGGGAGCATGCGAGGGTGCCAGTGTGGGGGCGCGACAGCGTCGGGGTTGAGGGTGAGGGCGAGGGCGGGCGTGGCGATGCGGCGACGCAGAGGGCGGCGGGTGTCGACGATGCGGCATGAGAGAGAGAGAAGAGAGTGAGTGTGAGTGAGTGAGAGAGAGAGAGAAGAGGAGTGCCGGTTAGGGGTATGCAAGACGCCTTTACCGAGTGCCCGTGATCTGGCACTGGTCAAAGATTTTTTTTATTTTTAAAAAAATAAACTTTGTCAAGTGCCCAAGATCTGACACTCGACAAAGAATTTTTATTTTTTTTAAAAAAAATAAAATTTGCTGAGTGTCCTCCGGCAGACACTCTAAGAGCACCTAGAGGGGGTGAATAGGTGATCCTGCAAATTTTATTCAAAACAACACAAACTTGGTCCATAAAATGAGTTAGTGTAAATAAAGCCAGTTTGAGAGTAGAGAGAAAGGAGACGAGAACTCTTCACTTGATTGCTTGCTTGGGATGATTATTAAACTAGGTGCAATATTCCAAGTGAATATGAGAACTCAAGAAGACAATAATCGCAATAAAGTAGAGACAAAAGACCTAATGTTTTTTATCGTGGTTCAACTAATGCCTGCTCTACGTTGTGGTGACCTCCTTAGGTCAAGAGTTGCACTCAACCCCTCTCAAGTGATCCAAAGATCAAGCTTGAGTACCATGTTTGTATTCCTTATAACTCAATCTTGTTCGTGAGGTATCTCCACACGTTAGAGTCTCTCACGCCTTACACAAGTGATCTTGATAAAAACAAAGCAAGGGAAAGAGTAGAGTACAGACGCAGGAGCACAATCGCAGCAACAACACGCAAGCAAGCCAAAAGAGAGAGCGTCGTAAGAACAAAAACGATAGAGTTGTAGTTCAGAAACACGCCCAAATCTCTCGAACACTTCAAACAACGTGGTCGTAGAGTCTTGGAGTTGTAGTGTACTCTAGGAATGCTTGGTGTTCTGGTAGAGGCACCCAGGGGCCTCTTTTATAGCCCCAAGGTGCTAAGGAGCAGTTGCTCCTCCATTTAGAAGGCCCTGATTGCCTTCTGTCCGCGGGTGCACCGGACTGTCAGGTGGCGCACCGGACATGTCCGGTGCCCCTTGCCGCTCGTTGCCTGCTGATGTAGCGATGACGTGTCCAACGCTGATCACGGTGCCAACTGTTGCGATGCCTGGGAGCCATTGGTCGCTTGGCACATCGGACATGTCTGGTGTACACTGGAATATCTGGTGAATTATAGCTAGCGCGTCCCGGTGAATTCTCGAGAGTGGCCAGTTGGCCAGCTGACCATGTCAGGCACCGGACATGTCCAGTGCACACCGGACTATCCGGTGAGGCCCATTCTGGCCATATTTGTTCAGTTTTGAGCCAAACTTCTTAATTCCTTTTTGGCTCACCTTCAGAAGTTCCCTAGCACTTAGATGAACATTGTTAGCAACTAAACAATTGACTAAGTGCTAGAATCATACCTTTGCAACTTCATTTCAATAGCATTTGCAATATGTGCAAACTCAAGCCAAAAAATACTTTTCTCTACAAAATGAGTTAAAGCCCAAACACAAGTACTAGAAATATTGTAAAGGACCAATGCAACATATTTAGAAGTGCAAACCTCACACTTATTTCTCACAAAGTTGCATATTTAGTTCCATGTTTGTGCTCTTTTGGACTTAACATCTTCAATTTGCTTTCTATACACATGTGCTCATGGTCGTATAAAGATTGTTAGTTGAAGGTGGTATGTTGAGCATTTAATCACCAAAACACTTAGAAATGGATCAAGGGCACATTTCCCTTTCACACTTGACAAAGAATTTTTTATTTAAAAAAATAAACTTTGTTAAGTGTCCCCCAAGTGACACTCGACAAAGATCTTTTTATTTTTTTAAAAAAAATTATTTGCCAGGTGTTCATGGAAGACACTCGGAAAAGTGACTTCCTAACACTCGACAAACTTTATTTGTTTTTTTATTTTTCCCCTAAACTTTTTCTATTGTGTTCATACAGTATATAGACCTACATGTTCAATCTTGGTACAATTATCAAAGTGTTTGCTATAACTATTAGATTTACTTCGTTTAATTGAATTTCTTCAGATAATGGAAAATAGTGAATGCAAAAATGATATTCATATTATTTAGCACAAGTTACGACCTATTTCACAAACATACTAGAATTTTCGAACACCATGCTCGCAAAACATGACCATGAAGTTGAGATCCAGTTGTTTTAAAATTGTATAAAACACAAACAAAATCAGAAAATCATGAAACCTCTCAACATTTCATGATATCATATGTAGAGTTTTCTGATAAAAATTTGACACTGTTTCGTGAATGTTGCCACGCGCTATGTGTAGAAACATAGCTGGCCTTCCTAAAAGTTTTATGATTTTATGTGAATGCTAGTCACCCAGGTTCTCCGGTCCCTACCCATCGGTACAAACCCGCGCACGACAATCATCTTCGCTGTTGATCACCGTCTCCGGACTCCATACCTGCACACCACAAGCTAAGAGACATACATGTTGCATCAACAACCTCACACCACAGTTAGTCTAACCGATTCAACATCTCACCCAAGATACTATCCTTATTGACAATTACTCGTCACAATCCAAATCACAAGGCACATATCAAACTTGTCTTCATAGAGTTTTATATAGAACCTTAAAAAATTTAATACTGAATAATGTAAATGCAAATAGGAAAAAAAGAACTCTGAAATTTCAAATATCGGAAAGAATTTAAACTTTTAGCAAACTCCTAAAAATAGATAACTGCATGCGATGGGAACGCCTCGAAGTCGAGAACAAACCATGCATAGACGATGCCCCACCCATCTCTCCTCTCTTTCCCCACTTGAGGCGACAAACCAGAACACCTCTCTACTCAATAGGAGGCATGGCTTCGGATCCGGATGATGATGGAGGCGAGGTGGCCCCCGTAGAAGATGCAGCACCGGCGGAGGTAGCGTCGGATCCGTCGCCCTCCGCAGAGGTGGCTGCGCCAGAGAACGAGCCGGCGAAGGCGGGCGCAGGAAGCATCGTTCCAGCGGCGGCCGCCGAGTCGTCTCACCCCGAGGGGCTCTCCCTTAACTATGAGGTCAGAATTAATCTGACAGTTTTTGTCCTCTTTAGATGGCCTGATCACTGAGGCGTTTCTTCTAATAAGATAAGATGAGGGGTGGATGAAGCGAACCGCATATAAAATTTTTGGCATTGGAGGTCATAAATGTTCCTATCGCTACGATCGCCAATTTTGTTATACGCCGGCTTTATATAATTCTTATAAAAGTATCTTAATTACATAAGCTAGTAGTAAACAACGAACATGCATGCCTAGGCTCTGACAAAAAATTAAATGCCTAATCTGTGGCGACAAATTTTTCCATGCTAATGAAATTGTTGTGGGCTGACAATTCATTATCCTAGTATACTTCCACCGTCATAAAATATAAGGGATAGCATTGGAAATTTATTCTAACAGGGTGTTTGCATCTATTTATTTTAGAGAAATTGGATTTTACTTAATAAAGTAACATATTTGTCTTGAAATTTGATATTCCACCACACTTTCTAAAAGACATATATAAGTCTATCTCAAATTTATATGGTGAAGGATGAGAAATAATTTTATGTATCAATAGAATACATTTCTACTCTGCAACTTATAGGACACTTTTCGGTTCACTCCTATAATAAAAATATAGCACATAAATATTTCCGACATCTTGCTAATAATAGTATATAAATATATTTTACATAAAACCTTAGTAGATTAATTGATATGTGCTTAGAATTGAATTCAATTCCAAGAATCTAAACGGACCTAAATTTAAATAACTTCGGATGAATAAACTCTCCATACAATAAGCCCACCTCTTATCCTTCCGTCTACAGAGCGTTTCTTTTTGAATTTGCTGATGAGATCAAATGGCATGTAAACTTGCATTTCTAAACGGTCGTACATCACCCGGAGCAAGCCTCCCTAGGAATAACCCAAGTTAACTACTAAAGAAATAATAAACTAATGACATGCTAATCTTTTGCTATCATTGTCATTTTATTCAAACTTTGATGGATTATCGCTACAGTAAAACATGGCATTTTCGACGACCAAATCCATTGGAAATAAGCCCTAAGCCATCGGACATAAGCTATATGTTTGCTATACTTTGGTAGTTGGAAGGTATAGGTTTGCTATACTTTGGTAGTTGGAAGGATGAAGAATGAGAGTTCAGAAGTAGAAATTTAGAAATATTTTGTTGTTTCATGAGAGTGAGAGTTATAATGTGATAGGAATGACAGTTTCTCATATCAAACACTTCGAGCCGTGGTCTTAGTGGAACATGAATGCATCATCACTGTTTACCAAGACTTGTCATCTAATTTCATATTCAATTTTTTCTCATATTAGTTCCAATCTACTCATCAACTGTCGCCATTTACTCTCAAGTAGGACCGGTAAAAAAGCTTGAGCCTATCCGAGCTCGGCGGCTTGCGAGCCTCGGACAAGCCAAGCCAGTTTCTTTGGCTCCTTATATAGCTGAGCCCAAACTGGTCCTATATAGACCACAAGCCCAAGAATTTAGATACAATAAGTTTAATTGATTAATTTTGTATTATACACTATCTACACTCCTCGACCAATTAATTTTATCTAGCATATGCTCCATTATTCATGTGTGATTCCTATATTAGTTATCGTTTTTGGAATCCAGAGCAAAACAGGCTCGGTCGCTATATGAATGGAATCTAAGCATTTCGGTGCTAGAGCTATACAGACACTTGGGAGTCTAGAGCTATATGAATGGAGTCTTAACTCTCTTGTATTATTTCTCAGCTCCCACACCTCTTAATAGCCGGTTTGAGGTCATATTTATAGCTCTGCATGTTCAAACTAGCGATTGGAAACGACACACGATTTCTGCTTACTCATCGAACATGTGCGGTGCACTCACCAGACACGTTCGGTGCATACACATCATCTATCTAATGGAAATAGCCGCTACCGACCGTTGAGCTTGGGTATCCGATGTGGTCACCGCTGCTACCGGTCATGTTTGGTGCATGTAATCGGGCTCGATGGCATTTGCAAAGTCAGGTATATCACTAGACATATTCAGTGCGTTGTAAACCATGTACAGGATGTAGACCTATCTGGGTGCCTTGTTTGTTGTGGCATCTAGTGCTATATCTAATGCATACCTGCATGTTTCGTGTACTATGATCTTCAACCATTTTTAGCACAAGAACAACACATGTTCAGTGCTTCATCCGATGCACCACTAGAGATATTCAGTGGTGTTATGTAGTATGTTTCTTTATTTTCTTCGTGTTTCTTCATTTATGCTTCTTTTTGTCTCATGTTTTGGACTCTTGCATGATCTTCATAGGTCTTCAATGGGTCTTATAATGTCTTCCTTTGAGGTGTTGATCTCATTCATCACCATGTTGCCTTTCTCCAAGTCCATGATGCATCCTTCGAACTATATCCATAAAGACTAGTAAAGGTTATTACTCCAAATGGTTATCTTGATCATCAAACACCAAAACACTTAATCAACCGGGCTAAGGTCCATTTTAATTACACTGACCATTCTGTGAGATGATGAATGGCTACCTCACTCGCCCTCATGGGCATCAATGAGAATATCATTTTCCTCCCCCATCAGAACCGCATTTTAAGAGGACTTTGTTGGCACCATATGGATAGGGGTCCATGTCCACTAACACATATCGTCTAGCCTAAGGGAGGTCCATCTATAATGGTGCCATCATTAGGAAGTATTGCATATTTCAAGCTCCATATCTCAAAGATATATACATTAGGGTCAACCTAAGCATTTGGTCTAGCTAGACATGGGTCCTCGAAAGGCCCTCGGCCATTGTCATTTAGTGGCACAATGCCTAGGGATAACATGCTGGGGACAACTGTGTTTGCACATTGGCCAATTCCCCATCACTTAAGTTCTTAGGGAGGGCGATGGGTCAGAGAATCTTTACCTCAAATATCCCCTTAAGCACTGACACCGAGTCAAAGCGGTTGTAGAGATCTTTCAGCCATTGTGTTTTCTCCTTAGGGTATATACTTGAAATGCACGATTTCAAAGGGAGATCCATCTAATTGACTTTGGTGAGGTAGGATGTGAGCTATGCACTGGTACACACATAGAGCCTACATATATACCTGGTTGATGACCAATTGAGTGTCAACTATGACTAACAACTCATAGATCCCAAGTGTGATGGTGGCTTATTGTCTTGTAATGTGCACCTCATACTTAGACTTGTTGTTTGCTTTTTGAGAAGAAGAGGCGACACATGTAGGATACCCATTCATAGGAGGAGATGAGAATGAATCTTGCACCAACACCAACACACTGACTAGAGCAGCCAAAGTACATCGCCAGGGTTCCCCATCGAAGTCAGGTTCTACTCCAACCTAGTGTCACACCCGATTTTGAGGATAAAACCGAATACATAGCATATGTGTGCTAGGATCCATTTCCACACATGTGTTGACGTCATCAGTGTAATATGTAATAAACATTGTACAAAAGTGTAAATAAAGATTACATAAGCATTACCACACTCCAAAGACACATAAATGTCTTAAATTGTCTATCACGTAAGAACGTCAACATTGAACTCACACAGGAAGATGACTAGGGGAACGTAAGCCTCAAAACTCCTCATACTCTTCATCAAACTTTTCTACATCATAAACTTCTAATAAACAATGTAGGCAAGGGTGAGTACACTTATGGTTGGTACTCGGCAAGTGAGTGAATATGCAAGGTTACCAAGGAAAGGCTAAAGGTTTATTGCTATTAGCATTTTAGTTCGTCATATTTTATTAACATGTGTCCATTTATTAAGTGTAAGTACCAACCCACCTAAGCAAAAGAAACTTAAATCAACATAATTTTAAAACAAGGGAACATAATTTAATTTCCATCTTCAAGTCCAATTATCATGTGAGGGTCCATGTCGTTCTTAACGATGAGCACGACTAATATAATAATTTTACACTCTACAGAGGTTGTACACTTTCACCATAAGCCATTTATCCCCTCTAGCCTTCATTTGCAAAGCTCATAAACACTTTCGAGGTGAATGGCTAGGGATTCACTATGAGGTTTTCACAGAATTCACTTAGTACAAAACAACCTACTAGGGTTTTAGGTCAATGTGTTGCACAACCCTAGGTGCATTACCTTAGCCAAGTGTACCACCCAAAAGAACCAAGTCATACTCCCATCATTGCCACCCCTGTTGTCCTTTTCAATAAAGGTTGTCAAGCACTAAGCTCATTAAGCTAACTGCCAAAACTAGAGCCATAATAACACTTATGGTTGTATTATTTTCCTGGGTGGTTCTCTATGTTCTAATTAACATGTATGATCTTGTTGTATCAACAACATAACTTGAAATGAACGAACATAAATCTAGGTTGTAGCAACTAGCATAACTACTCATTTTGAAAGAATTACCCATGTTAGCAAGGGACGATTTCAAACACTAGGTGATCCTAATAGGACCCATTAAATTATTCATATAACATAAACATAAAATGTACTATCATGCTATATTTTTGGGTTGAAAAATAATATACAGGTGGGAAATTCCACTTTCCTTCCTCACAAAGCTATTAGGGTTCTTCCTCGGATTTCTCATGAACCTCAGCTTAAGGTTCGACCTCTAAACGATTACACAAACAGTAAAGAACACACACCAATCAATATCTATACAACAAAACAACATAAACAACATCACAATGAAAAGCATGGTGAAAGATAATTTGTTTTTGAAAACATTGAAACAGAGAATATAAATGAAAAGGGTACACTATTGAGAAGGTTTGGACTATACATTAATAAAAACAAGGTATAAGCATAACACAATTTAATTATAAATATTTAGGTATTAGCTATACCATTTCAACTTTAGAAAAACTATATTATGGTACATTTATGTGTTCAAGAATAAAAGGTTAGAATACACATTATTAATCATATATTAATTATGAAAACTAATATATAAACCTAATACATATTTTATGTTGAAAGATAATTAAATAAATAAACATCATAATTTTTTGTTAAGAAAACACATGACCTATTTTTTAAAAAAAAATTCTAAAGAAACTATATACAAAAATTATTATGTAAACTATTATTCAATTAAACTTTGGAAATACCGAAATTTGTGAAAAAGTTGTGACAAAACATTAAACATTTTAAATAAAGCTAAAGAAACAAGAATTGAATTATTTGTATTTAAAATATACATTATATAGGGAAAACATGGTCGTAGGTTCCAATTTCCAAA
The DNA here is from genome assembly GCA_029449295.1 of Zea luxurians. Classification (NCBI taxonomy): domain Eukaryota; kingdom Viridiplantae; phylum Streptophyta; class Magnoliopsida; order Poales; family Poaceae; genus Zea; species Zea luxurians. The sequence continues at coordinate 239,790 of JAOPSE010000362.1, forward strand.
TAAATATAGATTTTTAGGGCTAGCTTCAAAGAAAATAGGGGTTGGCTTACTATTATCCTTAAAACCGAGGGCTAACGTGCAAATAAGGCTCTGGACGGTAGACATGAAACCTTAAGAGTGCATGGCCTAACTGAATAGATCATCTCCAAAATATAATGATTTTTGTACTGCAGAAAGCGCACACGTAAGAGGAATGAAGAGAGGGGACTATTTTGCAAAATGATCGTCTTCAAACTTCGGCTCCGATGGTGGCGAGCTCCAGTGATGTTAGGGACAATGTCACGCTGTTCAGGGCAATGCAGTGAGCTCTAGGGTTACGAGACGAGGTGACAAGGAGCTTGAGGAGGGACACAACGATGATAGAGGTGCTCTAGGTGGCTCTAACCAAGGCGAACGTGGGCGACACATGCGAGCAGAGCGAGAGAGGGCTTAGGAGAGCGAATGGAGCTTTGGGCAGGATTTGGGGGCATGGGGCACTTCTTGTAGGGCATGGGGGCATGTCGAGGAGGCGCTGGTGGAGGGTTAATTTCTCACCGGCGTGACTGGGGAAGAGAAAGCGGTTGTGCTATTTGGTGAAGAAAACGATCGTGAGAGTGGGCGGTCCGCTTCTACGTGATTGTGGGTGAGCTCGTGTGCACGCGGGAGGTGAGTTGCTGCGGGAGCGCAGACGAACGCGAGCATTCAGATGCAGGCGAGGCGGTAGTACGATGCGAAGGTGTGGAAATAGTGTGTGCTACGAGGTGGACAACAACCATGATAGGTGGGCCCCAGCTATCGTTTTTTCTTTCTTTTTTCATTTTCCTTTTCTTTTATAAAACCAAAATAATATTTATAAATATATTTTCTAAAATCATATATAATTTAGAGATATTATTAACATAATATAATACCTATTTTCCAAAGAAATTTTTTTGACAACTTATTATTATTTTATAAAAAAAGGGGTTTTCCACACAAAATTAATTTTGATAAATTTGAATTTGCAAATCAAACGAAACAAAATATATGCTCCAACATGAATGCATTAAACACTTTGCAATTTTTTTCTATTCTAAAATTATTTAATTTGTGTATATCTCCACTTCCATTATTTGAAAACATAAACAATTGTCTTTTCTAGTAAAACCACTAAGTTTGGTTGCTTTATGTGATGGATTTTGGGTGTTACATAGTGGTGGGAACCAACACTGTTTTGGAGGTTGTTGGACCGAGGTCCATTTGGACATGAATTTAGCCAGAGCCAGACTATTAACTAAGTGGCAGGGAACAATGTTGAGGTCAAACTTTGTAAGCTTTATGGCCGACATTTTGCAATGCTCTTGGTTGCATGCTAATTGCATTAGACCGCTCCTGCTGGAAAGGATGTAACCACTAAGACCAAGTACTCTTGGAAATAGTGATATAGCTTCTGGGACATGACAAGTATCATGTAGAGAATCATCTATATCTATGAGTATCGTAACTTTGCATCATGGAGGACTTCACAAGCAAAGTAAACTGTGCATTTGACACAATTATTTGCATGGTGATAGGGTGTTATCTCAAGAAGGTCACTACTTGGAGGGACAAGGGCGTTAGTGGGAGAACCCATGGACTCTAAACTTGTCTTCACCTCTATAGGCCCACCCAACTCACGCACAAGAGCAACAACCTCATCTATTTTTAGGTTAAAGTCATTATGGGCCCCAGTAGGACCAACCTTGTTCCAATATTCACTAGAGACTCTAAGAGATGTCTCGGCCTCAAGAGTTCATGGGAGGGCTCAATAGCTACGAGGGGCTCCAAGCTTTCATTAGGGATTGATCTAAACATCTTTACTCAAGTAGGTTATGGGTGGGCCTAGTGGCAACACTAGATTCTCAACGTTCAGTAGAGCCCTCGAAGGTGTTTAGAGCCCTGAGTGTTAACATGAGGGCCTAGCACTAGCCATGGGCTCCTGACCTTCACTAGATGCTCCAGGAGCCATCTAGGGCCCTGAGTGTTCATAGGAGGACTTAGTCATGGTCAAGGGATCCTAGCACTCACTAGAGGATCTACAAGATATCTAAGACACTAATGGGGTGTTTGGTTTGAGGAACGAGCTAGTCTGTCATCTTCTCACTCTTCTTTATTTTTGTTTGGTTCGTGGAATAGAATGAGTTGATCCATCACCACCTCATTCCTCATAGTTAGTTAGTTAATACTAATATGAGGAATGTTGTCATCCTACCGAATGTGAGGAATGAACCCATGATACACCACCTCAATTTGGACGGAGTGATTCCTCAAACCAAACACTCTATAAGTGTTCAATGGAGGGCTCTACTAGTAGTCTAACGGGAGACACTTTGGGCCTCGAGTGTTCACGGGAAAGGCCTACCGGCGGTTAGAGGCTTCCAATAATCAATGACAAGGACCATGTTGATGACATTTGGGGTCTCAGAGATGTATAGGTGAATGGGCTCACCCTTCTTCAAGGCCACCATGACTGGTGAGGAAGTATGCAAAGCCTACTATGATGAATTAATGCATTTGAAGGGACTAGATCCCTGAAGGAGCTTGAACAAGGGTAGACCACACTATCATAGATTGGAGGTGAAGCGACTAAGTGTCACCATGCACCTGGTGAGGCGCTGGAGTAGCCATATGTTGGTCAAATGATGCATGGGCTCAATGGACTAGACTTTCTCTAGGTTGGTTTTGATTCTCGTGTGTGATACTAGGAAACTAAGGAGTTTTCCCCAAGATATCCAAAATATACACTTTTCTATGTTGAGTATTGTGCAAGTTTGGTTAAGGCTATAAAAAAGTAATTAGGTCCTAGAGGATCGAATTTGTCAGACCTGGATTTAAGGGCAAACCGGGAGCGAACCAAATGTGTGCTAGGATCAAGTCTCACACATATGATGACTCATGGTACAGAAATGAATGTCACATCTTTACTATATAATAGGAGTTATGTATAAAATAATCAAGCAATTACATCATATGAAGATGATGATCCTGCAACCGTAGTTGACTCGGAGACGATGGCCTAGACCTCTCACGAACTCATTGCAGCATCCTTCATGCTCCTTATCTTGTGGTACCTGTCCTTGACCTGTGGGGATGTGAGTACAGCAAGTGTGAGATCACATACGTTCATCGCTCAACAAGTTGTGGGGAATAATGTGCATGAGCTCACTTACAGTGGGGCTCATGTGAAGTGTAAGGCTTACCAAAGGGGATGGTTAAATCTCAGTATTGCTTTTAAAGTTCGTCAAAATTTTATTAGCAGTTACTAAGTATAAGTAAATACCAACCCTAATAAATAAGATATCATAATTAATAATAACTCCCATAATGCTATGAAAATAACAAATTAAGTTTAGTTCCATAAATTTATCATGTGAGGGTCCGAGCCGCTCATGACCGTGAGCACGGCTGGTATACCAGTTCTACACTCTGTAGAGGTTGCGCATCTTTACCCACAAGTTGTGTTACCCATTTTCCACGGGTCATGAATCCCATACACCTCTACTGAGGAGGCGAGGCAAGGTAGCACTACGAGGCCTTTCCAAAGTTCCACTAGTTCGAGAAAACCCACTACAAATTCAGGAAGAAGGAAGCATAGGAATCCCTTGTCCGAAAAGTCATCGCAACAATTCGACCCGAGGACCTCCCTATACTCTGCAGCGATGCCTCCCTGCTTGCCCTTTCAGGTAAGTTAATCTCTCCCTACCTTTCCTAATTACTTGGCCAAGCGTCCCATTCCACCCTTGTGGTAGCACTGCTTTCTCGGGTGGTTCTCCATGTTCCAATTGATACAATAATCTTATCATGAACAATAATTAAACCAATAGTATTAATGGAACATGATCATATATAACATTAATTTCACAAAACCAGGTAGAGCAATAGCAAATCTACTCGATAGTTCTTTTGTTTGCAAGGTGTGGGATAAACAATGCTAGGGAAACCTATTAGGTTCCATGAAATTAACCTCAACATGTCACAGTGATTAACAGAGAACATTATTAGGTAAAAAAGAGTGATCAAGGGCATAACTCGCCTTAGACTTGAGATCCTAGGTACCAAGTTGGTCTTCAGATTCTCGTGACCTCACCGCTATTCGTAGAAATACATACAAATAGAGACAAGGATCACATAAAAATAATAGTACACAAAACATGAGAACAAACAGTGTCAAATATTCTACGCGATGCTACGAGAGCGTAGGTTCAGGAATCACTAAAATCAGAGTTATGGTTGAAAAGATATGGTTTTCTGAAGTTTTAGATGGTTAAATAGTAAACGTATAATCTATGTTAATTAATAATAGGTGAAAGAATTATTGTAAAGAAGTAACTAATCCCAGTTATAACTTGATTAGAAGTCATATTTTAGTCAAATTATAGATAGATCAAGTTAACTCCAATAGATAATCTAGTCAACATAGGCTAAACCAACTAGTTATCTATTTTTGAAAATATGTTATATGATATTATAAGGTTACTAAAGTGTAGGTAAGATTATTATGAAGATAACACAATTTGAACGGACTAAAACAGAGTTAGAATGGAGAAAATATGAATTATCTAAGTTTTCCCATAATTTATTTTTGTATTATAAATCAATTTCCATATTTTCTTATAAAGCGAGGGGCTGTTTTGCAACTTCCAGGGACCTATATGTAAGAGATTACTACATAAGGGGGACGACGGGTTTATTTGATTGAACCCGGGGGACTGTTATGCAAAAGTGCCTTGGCCGATAGGGTATCCTTCAATACTGGCCGCCCGATCATAATTCCTTAGCCAAGATTAGATCCATGGGATCTAGGATCCACGACCCAGATTTAACATTACTCTGTCCAATCTGGTGCGTTTTACTCGGATCGGAAGGTGAGAAATTACTCGCTGGAGTTGTTGCTAGAGTTTGGGCGGGAGTCAAACTTCGACGAGCTGGTCATGGAGACTTATGGCTGCGAGCTTAGCTGGCGGCGGGCTGCTGTTGCTTGGGTGGTAGCGGTGTTGCCGCGAGGCTATAGAGGAGATGAGTCTATGATTGATGGCTTGTGGTGTTATGGTGGCATGTAATTATATAGGCTGAGAGGTGGGTGGTTACATGATAGATCTAATCTTGTACTTATCTGTTACAATCCTATCCTATCTTTTATGAACTCTAACAAACTCGAAATCAAATATGTTAGATTACAGATCTAATCTAGTACTTATCTATTACAATCCTATCCTAGGTGGGTGGTTACATGACAGATCTAATCAGGTACTTATATGTTACAATCATATCCTATCTGTTAGAAACTATAAGTTATCCATTTTATTTCAATTATATTGTTGTTAATTTGTACTAATCACATTAGACCTTAAATTTAAATAAATATTAAAATATATTTTTATTTAAATTTTTAAATTAAATTTTTGGGTGTTATACACGAGCTGAATGGAGTATTTTCTTAAATATCTTATTGTGATATCCTAATTTATATCGACTTTACCTAAAGGACGTCGTGTACAAACAAACCAACCAAACATACATCGATCCATTATATTAGCTTATATTTCTAATTTTTGCTTTCTATTTTAAATTTAAAATTCAAGTCTAATTTAGAGTTAAATTAAATTTTCTATTTCAAACATAAATTGCAACAAACAAAAACTCAACATGAATGCAAAGCATTTTTATTAATTAATTTATCCATTTAAGGAAATGAAAATTAGTAGGAATAATTCATGTACGATGTTTTACAATAATAATTATTAAAGAAAATAATTCAAACACATAGCCACATTTTAGAAGTACAATAAAATAAATCTATAATCTTCACATATTTATTTAAAAGGATATAATTTCTTATGTAAAATCTATATTAAGAGATAGTTTAACTTAATTCTTTTTTAGAATAAATCTTTAACACAAAGGAGGATAGTTCACGTAAGAATCTTTTTTAGGTAATCTATTATTTGAAAACGCATTTATTTAAATCACGAAATTAGTTTTCCTAATTTGTCCAGAATAGAATTTTGGAGTGTTACAGAACTGCTCTGACGGGATTTAACCATAATATTATGTACATATATCCCAACCATTTTGCTTATATGGTTTCCTAAAGCAATGTGTGTTTCTTTCACAAAGGCCGATAATGCAATTTTCCAAACCCTTAGGCATGTTAACGTAACAGTTTAGGCCCCAAGGAGTTATAAAAGATGTTTTTCTCATCTTATATAGTCATGCTAATTTTGTTGTAACTAGAGTAAGCATCTAGAAAAGATAATAGTTGTCACCTTGGGGTTGATTCTACTATCTAATCTATGTGAGGGAGAGGGTAAGGATCATTACGACGTGCCTTTTTGAGGCTGGTGTAGTAAATTCATATCCAAAGTTTGAGCCCCGCCTTAGGGACAACATGGTATTGGCTAGCCACTTTGGGTGCCCAACCTCACGAATGAAGCCAATGAGGAGGAGATTGTCAACCTCAGTGCAGATGAAGTCTTATCGCTCTATCGACTATTTTTTGCATCTTTTGTTAGATGGGTTGGGCATTGGGACAAACTGCTAAATAGTGTTCAATCACCTTCCTAGGGAGCTAGGCATGTTAGAAGGTTGTCAAGTGAATGCATTGATATTTAACTGGAGGAAGGTGATGAGCGCGAGTTCCTATTTTGCCCGCAAAATCCCACTAATGCAGTTTGTCTAGGAGGTGCCCCCATCAATCTGCACGACCTTAATGCAGACTAGAATACTAGATCATCACATGATGGGCATTACCCATCTCTAGGTTTGCTAACCTAAACCTAAGATGAGCTAGGAGATATCAAGCCCACAGGAGGAGAGATATGCACCAAAGTGCCAACCTTAAGACCCTCATGAGTGGGCAACCTTTTGGGTTCTTAGCTATAGAGCCACGCACCACGAGCGTAGGCATCTTTTCAACTGCAATCATTGCCTCAATGTGATTAGGGGGGACAAACATGATGCCTTTAGGTCTTAGTATCTTAAGTACTAGGTACCCGTAGTGAGCAGCTATCATGAATTTGTAGAGCATGGGGCACATGAGAATAACATTGTAGGGTTTAGTAATGATGAATTCCACATACTCGATGCGGAAGTTCTCCTTAGTGTCGAAGGTGACTTCTATCCTGGTGGATCCTATAGGAAGGACCATCCCTAGGGACGCCCCCATGAAAGGGCTAATGGTCAAGATCTCGGCGTGCGAGATCTACATCTACATCTCATGGAAGTAGTACAAATACAAGATGTTGAGGTCGATCCTATTATAAATTAGGACATGCCTAAGCTTGATGTTGTTAATGGTGGGGAACACTATGAGAGGGAGGATTCTTGTGCCTGCCATGTTATGAGAGGGACACTTTATAGAGATTTTGGTTGCCTTAGTATAATACCCTATGTCCTCTGTGTGTTCGATGTATAGATGCAAGCATGACTCTAGCTTAGATACTCACGTGAACTGGATGAGGGAGTGGAACTAAGGAACTATGGTAAACATCCTAGCTGCAAGTTAGGACTTTGATGTATCCCCTCTAATGTATTATGGTCATGTTTATGTGTGCATGTGTCTATGTCTATGTGTTCCAATATGTTTCTTCATACATAACTATCCTCCTCCTTTTTATACCATTAAGGAGGATAGAATTATCTTCCTGCTTGCATGGTAGGACCCATCCAACGGAGGTTTAACTACTCCTAACTTGTAGTTGTAGTGCTATATGTTGGGCACTTGTTTTTGACTCCTTTGGGTATCAAAAGCAAGGCAACATAATGAGATTGAATCTAACCTTCATCTTTAAATTCACCTTCTTTGAGGAGAAGGTTGGATTTAAAGATGAAGGTGTGACAATAATTAATAAGGACAATGTTAACAAAATAGTAATTTGAAGAATATAGATATGAACATCAAAGATATCATGTAATCTTATCAACATTGCTTACTTCCTTCGGTTTTTTCAGTATCAAATCATAGATTACATTTATAACTTTAGCTTTGTGATGCTTACAAGACGAAGGAAGAATTACAACTTCATAGATGAGAGCTATCCACCCATTATCTGATCATAAGATGTCCAAATACATGATACTATTCCTTTATTTATAAGTACAGAGTACAACTTTGATAAAATTACATTTACATCCTCAAGGTTATACATTTGAGCTATTTAGCATGGCGAGGGTGAGGACGACTTTTCCTATCATCGTCTTGATGAGCGAGTCCAAGAAGGCTTGCTTCGACTTTGTCTGGCTTCACCGTTTGTCCTTTTATGATAGAATCCCAAAGCTTGTTTTTCGTCTATGACCGATTCGTCCGAAGATGCTTTTTGAATGAGTGCCTGTAATACCTAGAAATGCACCAGAAAACAATTGTTATCTTGGTGTTTTGAGGACCTTCGGAAGGAGAAGGCCCCCAACACTATACATAATGCATGCCTCTCATACGCTACTATGTTGACCATGTGCATGTTGCAATGGTAGGTACATGAGACCGTACTATCGAGTATAATATAATTGCTAGGTGATGTTGCTACATACCCTTAATAGTGCTTGAGATACTTCTGTTGTCCTAGCAATGGCTACAACGGATGTTGTACTCGCACACATAACATAGTGTTTATGGGTACACCTATAGCCCCAAGCACGACACCGATGATTTGAACCATAATGTCACCCATCACAACAAATATGATGTAAAGGAGCACCAACTTATTTGTCAAGCACCACGTGCCACTTTAATCACTATAGCATGTGGCGCTCGAATCATATCTTCTGGTATTTTGCAATCCTAGGGGCATCTTAAGAAATATCATAGAACCTTTGTAGGGCCTGAGAACCTGACCGATTTGATGCTTGCCCTCCGAGGCAGAGGCCATGGGACCTATCCATTTTAAGGCTTGGCCTCTAGGCACAGGACCCCAGGAGTGCTAGGATGGCTTGGCCTCTAGGGCGAAGGCCACATGACCTGACCAATTTGGGGTTTAGCCCTAGGAGTACTACGACGGCTCTTAGTTGGGTCTACCGTGAGTTTATCTCCTCCTAATGGAATCCTAGAGGGCGCTTTGCTAGCATTCGAGGATATGCCTTACCTTGAGCACTGAAAATAATGTACACATCTTTTGATACTTATTTGGATATTAATTTTTTGCCTTTTTCCTTTGATTACGAATAAATGGGTCACAGAATCTACTATGCAAATTCGTATTCTTGTTTTAAGTATTGAGCTTGCAAAATTTTAATGTTATTTGTAATAATATATTTGATAACATAAGAAAAAATCAGCATCAAATTTCATACATGTATATTTAAAATATTAAATTTGTTCTAACAATTCGGATATTTACTTTCATCCTTATTTGATTTAATACTAGGTGTGCTCCCTAACCTATGAAGATTCTTTAGTGTAACCTGTTCAAAAAAGGTTCTTCAATGTATCTTTTTTTTTTTTTTGCTATGACGTTTCTTTTGGTTCCTGAGGCTGAGTATATACAAATTTATATATTATCGATAGGAAGCAAGAGCGCTCCTTGGAAGACTGGAATTCCAGAAAGGAAATGTGGAAGTTGCTCTACGTGTATTTGACGGAATTGACCTTCAAGCTGCAATTCAGCAGTTCCAGCCATCCCTGTCTGATAAGACACCATCGAAGAAAGGGCGGACAAAATCAGAAATACCAAGTTCCGTGCCGCAAAATAATCCGGCTAGCCTTGTTCTTGAAGCCATTTACTTGAAATCACTGTCTCTTCAAAAGCTAGGGAAATCGACAGGTACAAATCACTGCACACATATCATTATTGGACGATTTCTTTCTTATATATATTATGAACTCTTTGATGACTAATTAATGCAAAAACCTGTTGAACAAGCAGAAGCTGCTAACCAGTGCAAAAGTGTACTCGATTCTGTTGAGAGTATTTTCCAGAACGGCGCTCCTGATATCGAGCAGAAGTTACAGGAAACTGTGAATAAATCAGTTGAACTTCTTCCTGAAGCCTGGAAACACGCTGGCTCCAACCAGGAAGCATTAGCGTCTTACCGACGAGCTCTTCTTAGTCCATGGAATCTTGATGACGAATGTCGGACTAGGGTTCAAAAGAGATTCGCGTCTTTTCTACTGTACAACAACAACATAGATTGGAGCCCTCCAAGCATGGCTCAGCAAGTTGAAGGCTGTTTTGTTCCGAAGAATAGCGTGGAAGAGGCCGTTCTACTCTTGATGGTAGTGCTTAGGAACTGGTACCAGGGCAAGACCCATTGGGATCCTTCGGTGATGGAACACTTAACCTATGCCCTGTCTCTTTGTGGTGAACCACTGGTTCTTGCAAAGCAGCTTGAAGAGGTTTTGCCTGGAGTGTATCCTCGCACGGAGAGATGGGCCACACTAGCGCTCTGCTACTACGTAGCTGGCCAGAAAGATGTGGCGCTGAATTTCCTGAGGAAGTCCTTAAACAAGCTTGAGAATCCAAATGACGTCCTCGCCTTATTGTTAGCTGCTAAGATATGCAGCAAGGAGCGCCATCTTGCCTCTGAGGGTGTCGAATACGCAAGAAGAGTAATCGCCTGTGCCGAATCATCGGATCCTCATCTGAAGAGCGTCGGCCTCCATTTCTTGGGGAGCTGTCTAGGCAACAAGTCCAAGGTCGTTTCGTCGGACTACCAAAGATCTCTGCTTCAGACGGAAACTCTCAAGTCGCTTGCAGAGTCGATTGGCCTTAACCGCTACAACGCCGACCTCATATTCGACATGGGAGTTGAGTACGCCGAGCAAAGGAACATGAATGCCGCCCTGAGATGCGCCAAGGAGTTCATCGAGGCAACGGGCGGGTCGGTTTCGAAAGGATGGAGGCTGCTAGCGTTGATTCTTTCTGCGCAGCAGAGGTTCTCGGAAGCGGAAGTCGCGACGGACGCCGCCTTAGATGAGACTGCGAAGCTGGATCAAGGATCTTTGCTTAGGGTAAAGGCCAAGTTGAAGGTTGCTCAGTCGTCGCCCATGGAAGCAGTTGAAGCGTACCGTGCTCTTCTGGCTCTCGTTCAGGCCCAAAAGAACTCCCCCGGCGGATCTTGCAAGAGCGCTATAGAGGTATATATGTTTGTTTGTTTTTTTGTTGTTGTTGTTGTTGTTTCAACGGCAAAAAGAACTTCAAATTCTGCCATGGTTGAATTAATTTTTAAGGGCTAGTTTAATAACTCTATTTTTCTATTTTTCAAAGGTAAAATAAATTGGTCGTAAAATGAAGTTGCCAAACTAGCCATAAATTTGTCTCGCGGATGTTTACCCATTAATTCACTCACTCTGCACTTATTATTAATTATTCAGGACGCGGATGGTAGTGTCTCCGAGTTTGAAATCTGGCAAGGTCTTGCTAATTTGTACTCCAGCCTCTCGTACTGGAGAGATGCTGAGATTTGTTTGAACAAGGCTAGAGCCCTCAAGTTGTACTCAGCTGCAACACTCCATGCAGAAGGTGAGCCACATTTCATTAATTACCGTACCCTTGCTCTGACCATGCATGCATGCATTTCTCTTTAACATGCATATGGGCATTTACATATATGTTTATTATTTAAATATAGACGATACTCGTTCGTATATGCAGGCTACATGCATGAGGCGCGAGATCAAACAACGGATGCACTGGCCGCCTACGTCAACGCGTTCTCGACCGAGCTTGAGCATGTGCCGTCCAAGGTGGCCATCGGCGCAATGCTCTCCAAGCAAGGTCCCAGGTTTCTACCTGCAGCGAGGTGCTTCCTCTCCGACGCCCTAAGAGTCGAGCCCACAAACCGGATGGCTTGGCTTTACCTAGGAAAAGTGCACAGATCTGATGGGAGGATCTCTGACGCTGCCGACTGCTTCCAGGCAGCGGTGATGCTAGAGGAATCGGATCCAGTGGAAAGTTTCAGTTCGCTCTCATGAGAGATGCAGCCAGTACGGCATGCTTGCATGAAGCTCCCATGCATCCCTCCATGTGGGGTTGGATTCTTCCTTCCCGCTTTAATTTTCTCCTGTTGCATAGTTGGAGGAAATTATGTTTCGCGGCAGATATAGGTGTTAATATTATATGTAATAATAATAATAATCCTTTGTTGACTATGCATGTATTACTCAACAACATAACAATTCTGCGAAGCTGCATTTCATTGCTCACTTTCGTTGAATAAATAATTGTTGCTCCCATTTTTTTTGATGACTGAATTACATGTGAGACTAATTTTGTCACCTGAAACTCCTACAGTATGAATATCCAGAGTGTTACTGAATTCAACAATTCTTGCTGTACTTTTTAACTGTGCTTATTTTGGTTAAATTATCGAGTAAACCACCACTGCCGGAATCGCGTTCTTTGCCGAGTGTCTAAGACACTCGGCAAAGGCTATTTTACACTCGGCAAAGCCTTTGCCGAGTGTAACACTCGGCAAAGAACACTCGGCAAAGATTTTATCGGCAAAGGGTTCTTTGCCGAGTGCTTTTTTTCGGACACTCGGCAAAGACTTTGCCGAGTGTCAAAAAACACTCGGCAAATTAAGAATCGAAAAAATTAAAAAAAAACAGCAAAACATTTTTAAAATTCTAGGAACAACTCTCCAACCCTACCCTATTACCTTACCCGTTGCCCTATCATTTTTCACTATTATTTTGAATCAAACTTATATGTTTTGTAAATTGTGAGATTCGAACTCTTGCCTATTACCTTACCCGTTGCCCTATCATTTTTCACTATTATTTTGAATCAAACTTATATGTTTTGTAAATTGTGAGATTCGAACTCGCAACCTCTCTCTCGCGCATCCCCTCCTATACCACTACACTACTACACCAATTATGTTTATACTACGTTTCCATTCCCCATGTATTATAACAAATCGAGAGTAATTTGATTATTTAAGGCACTAAATGAGTTCATTTGAAAATGTGACCAACTACAAAGTTGCATAACTTTTTGAGATCTAAAAGTTTTATTTTAATAGTTTCTACATTCGAGACCGTTTATAAAATTTGAATTTTAAATTTAAAAACTTCACACGAAATTTTCAATGATAAGATGATTTCAAATCAAAAAATTGTCAACTACAAAGTTTCATTACATTTCAAGACCTACAACTTTTATTTTGGTGTTTTTTCCATCCGAGACAGTTTGAAAAATTCAAATTTCAAAATTCAAACATAGTTTTGCATAACAAGATGATTTCAAACTAAAACATTGTCAACTACAAAGTTTCATAACTCTTCAATACCTACAACTTTCATGTTGGTGGTTTTTCCTTTCGAAGTCGTTTTCAAAATTCAAATTTTAAATTTTTTAAATTCAGACGTAGTTTTCGTTGACAATATGACTTCAAATGAAAAAGTTGTCAACTATAAACTTCTATAACTTCTCAAGATCTACAAAGTTTATTTTGGTTGTTTGGTAATTTGTTTATCTTAGATGATGGTTCTAACAATATGCACAAATTCTATACGTCTCTCTCGTAGTTTCATAAACTACGAGAGAGATATAAGTTTTATGAACAAATTTATTTTTATTTTGCCATATGAAGAAATGTTCAATATATAAATTGTACATTATGATGAGTTATACAAATTTAAAGTTGAAAACTTTTTCATTTGAATTAATTTACTACTTTAAAATATGATTTTTAAATTGTCTTTGCCTAGTGTTGGAGAAAAAACACTCGGCAAAAAGCTCTTTACCGAGCGTTGTATTTGTGACACTCGGCACCGCTAGTAGAAAACAACTCTAAGCCTATACTGAGATCTAATTTTTACAAATGGTTTTGGTTATCAAACGCTAGTGACATTTCAAGTGGCGGTTCCTAAAAAAATTGTCTGTAGAAATCATGGATTCTATAGACAGTTTTCTTTAGAAATCATTTTTATCCTAATTTTTTTTAGTTTCTCAAATGACCTCGTATAAAAAAACCACCAAATAAAATTTACATATCTCTAAAAGTTATGAAACTTTATAGTTAATAATTTTTATTTGAAGTTATTTCGGCTCTCAAAAATTGCATATGAATTTGTCAAATTTAAAATGCAAATTTTGTAAAATTCCTCGGATGCAAAAAGGAGCAATACAAAAGTTGTAGAACTTCAAAAGTTATTCAACTTTATAGTTGATAACTTTTTATTTGAATTTGTGTATAGCCTTAAACGATCAATTTATACTCAGTTTATTATAATATGTGAGTAACAAAATTACCATTTAGACATGAAGTACCTGATAGAGAAGGGTACACGCGAGGATAAGGTTGGGGGTTCGATTCCCACATGTCATGTAGCGCTTGAATTTTCCACGAAAAATGCCGCGACTTGCACTAGCAGACGAGAGCTCCCTAATTAAAATATTTTTTCTATTTTTAAAACTCATTTTACGTGTCCTATAAAAGATTTTCGTTGGCGATTTTATTACCTTGATCGACAGTGGAAATCGATTCCACTAACGGTTCTAAGTTACCAGACAATACAAATAATTATTTTACTGGTCCCTAGCATTAGTGGTTCTGAAAAACGTATATAAATAAGTTTAGAACCGCCTCTATAGAGCTTCTTCGCACTAATGCACTACTGTAAGCAAAAACTGCAATCCCAATAGGAAAACACTAAAAGTTTGACGTCTCAAATTAATTCCGATGGCTACTAGAGGCCACCAGAAATGACACGATCGACGGCTGGTGTAATAGAGAAGCATGCTCCTTAACAAAATTATGGGGCAATTGTTTGACAATTTAGATATCGGCTTTAATTTGATTTGAATGGACAAAAACATATCGAGCTAACAATTATTTTTATAGGTATATGTATTTTACATTCAAGATCAGGGGATGAATAGAGCTATATTATAAATAAATTTAATGCAGCGGTTAGAAACATACGTGGAACTGTCGTGCATATATAATTCAAAATCTAATTAGGTCCGGTTTGTTTTCCTTTTGAGGAATTGGAATCCAACTAATGGAATAGACTATTTTTCTAGAATATAATATTCCACAACTTTCCAAAGTTTATATATAAGTCTATCTCAAATTCATGCAGTGAGAGATGTAAATTGATTTTATAGATTTACATGATATTTTTTAATGTACAACTTATAACATACTCTTCTACTTCCTTCTCTGTAGCATAAGTGTAGTATATAACTATCTCTCTCATATAATTTAGGATACTATACAAATATATTAACTTAATTAGTTTGTATCTAAATTGTGATTATTAGAATGGAATCCAATTCCAACAAAACAAACAGACACTTAAGGAAATATAGATGACTAATAAATTGAGGTTTTTAGGGCCAGTGAATAGACCTATATTATTGTTCCTAGTTGTCTACCTCACTACCTCACAGTGTCGTAATTAACGCAGCTACGCCAAGCACATCGGTAGCAAATAGGTTTTTTTTTAGTCCCAGCCACATTATGGTATTGCCGATGAATTTATATTCAGGGCTACCGCTGCCACCGCCTTCACTGTACGGTAGATTGGCTCTAAACACAGTCGGACCGTCCGAGTATGATCTCAGATTGTCTGCCCATCCCGTGGACCATTCGACACCTTACGTCGGATAGTTCGGAGCTACACCGGGTCCGCCGTGTGGCTCACTAGTGATGCCCGGTATAACTGGACAGTCCAAGTATAATTTCGGACTGACCTGTCCATTCCCGGATCGTTTGGGTACGTCGTCTACGTAGAATAGGGTGTTGCCTCCAACACAGATTTTTTTCCACCCATCTCTGCTGTACTATTTTCTCCCACCCGCGAAACACATTAAATCCATAACATGCTGACGCCGTGCACAAGGGCAAATATTTTTTGGCCACATGGGGGCTAGGGAGATTCACCCCCAACGGTGGGATACATGTATGCTTCATGGGTCCATACCAGATACCACCTTTGATTGTCCTGGGGTAGAAGACTGCGTAATAACAACGGTCACTTGAGCCAGACATCCCGAGGGTTGATGGCCGGGTTACTATGGATGAAGTTTGGGAGGAAATAGCCAGACTATTCCTAGATAAATTATGAGTCAGTGTGTTTGGTCCTGGATAGTTCTATCAAAAGCCCTACAGCCCTAGATGGGATGTCGTTCTGTACCCTCTAGGGAACAGTGTGTTGTATTTCTCTAAATTCTCAGGTGTTGCAATATTATATATGTAATAATAATAATCCTTTGTTGACTATGTATTACTCAACAACATAACAATTCTGCGAAGCTGCATTTCATTGCTCAATTTCGTTGTATAAATAATTGTTGCTCCCATTTTTATGGATACTCATGTGAGACTAATTTCGTCACCAGAAACTACTACAGTATAAATATCCAGAGTGTTACTGATTTCGACAATTCTTGCTGTACTTTTTGACTGTGCTTATTTTGGTTAAATTATCGAGTAACCACCACTAGTAGAAAACAACTCTAATGCCTACAGTGAGATCTCATTTTTACAAATGGTTTTGGTTATCAAGCGATAGTGACATTTCAAGTGGCGGTTCCTACAAAAATTGTCTATAGAAATCATGGATTCTATAGATAGTTTTCTTTAGAAATCATTTTTATCCTGATTTTTTTAGTTTTTCAAATGACCTCGTATGAAAAAACCACTAAATAAGACCTATAGACCTCTAAAAGTTATCAAACTTTATAGTTGATAACTTTTATTTGAAATCATTTCGGCTCTCAAAAATTGCATATGAATTTGTCAAAATGAAAATGCAAATTTTGCAAAAATCCTCGGATGGAAAAAGTAGCAATACAAAAGTTGTAGAACTTCAAAAGCTATTCAACTTTGTAGTTGATAACTTTTTTATTTGAATTCGTGTATAGCCTTAAACGATCAATTTACATTCAGTTTATTATAATATGTGAGTAACAAAATTACCATTTAGACCTGATAGAGAAGGGTACACGCGAGGATAAGGTTGGAGGTTCGATTCCCACCTGCCATGTAGCGCTTGAATTTTCCAGAAAAATGCCGCGACTTGCACTAGCAGGCGAGAGCTCTCTAATTAAAATATTTTTTTGCTATTTTTAAAACCCATTTTACTTGTCCTATAAAAGATTTTCGCTGGTGATTTTATTACCTCGATCGACAGTGGAAATCGATTCCACTGACGGTTCTAAGTTACCAGACAATACAAATAATTATTTTACTGGTCCTAGTATTGGTGGTTCTGAAAAACGCCAATATAAATAGGTTTAGAACCACCTCTATATAGCTTCTTCGCACTAGTGCACTACTGTAAACAAAAACTGCAATCACAATAGGAAACACTAAAAGTTTGGCGTCTCAAATTATTTCCGATGGCTACTAGAGGCCTTCACAAATGACACGATCGTCCGACGGCTGGTACCATAGAGAAGCATGCTCCTAAACAAAATTAGAGCAACTCCAATAGTTCTCTAAAAGACTTTTTAAGATAGTGTTTAGTTCTAGAGTATAGTAGAATGAAACCGCTCTGTTTTAGTACTAAAACTGTTTGGTTCGAATCAAAGTGAAACGAAGACGCTCTAATATAGGAATATTCTTTCAAGATGCTGGATCACTGGCCTCCGAAGAAACAGCCGGACCCGAGCGCTCGGCAACAGGCCCGAGCCTAGTGGGTGTGCAGGCTGTTCAAGGAAACAGGGTCTCCCCGAGTTCCAAGGGCCTCCACTTCTAGCATATTAGGCTAATAAATCAACTAATCTCTAAGCAAATCTTCTTCTCATTAGTTAAATCAGTTGTCTGTAGGGTGTCTTTGTCTTTGATCACGACTACATCTCCATTTTAACATGAATGTCGTTCAAGATTTCATTTTAAAGAATAATACTATCCAAGTAAAATTATACAATAGAAAATTGAATAGACAGTTAGACACAACTCTTAATATAATATTTTTATCATATTATTATAGCCTATATTAGTATAGTTCTAATTTATAGATTAATATTTCGAAATTTTGTACAGGACCTTAGATTTTGCTGGCCCGACCCTGCTCGGCAAGCAGCCGAGACGCCCCTGACGGTATATATATATATATATATATATATATATATAGGGCAGGTATAACGGGAGCCCTGGGCTTCGGATATTAAAGGAAGCCTAGGTCGGTTCCCGGTCTGGCCGATGGAACAGGCGCGCCTGTGTTTTAACGTGGGGCTGAGAGGCGGCATGCAGGATAAACGGCGCCGTGACACGGTTGTTTAAATGGTAAGGGAATTGCGCGGAATTAAAGGGAATATATGCCACATGCAAACGTGATTAGTGGGATACGTGGGCGCGTAAATTATGGATCTTGCATGGTAAGTAATGTGCGGAAGGCAAAAAAACCTAAAGCATAAGATGTTGAAAAATATGGCATAAAACCGAAGCTGTATAATAGATGCATAAAAATTATATACCGATTGGCGTAAAACGTTGTGTCATTGTGCGTAAATTTTATATTATGAATTTTAGTTTGACAAAGACGTCGCCATAATATCGGGACGGTTTCGGAAATAATGGGGAGACCCTGTAAACGTGGATGCGGTTACTTTTATAGTATCTGAGATTTACTTTCATTCGGAAAAAAAGACCACTAAGCCTGCATAACTAATCGGAGTTGGAGATGGCCGGCTATGGAGGGTCGCCGGCGATGGAAGGAGATGGCGTTCATCTTGATCCAGAGACAGAGGGAGGAGTTGGTGGTAACTCACTGGTGACACCACCGCCTGCTCTAATGGGTCCTGCGATCGCCGAGATGAGCATAGGGGAAGAAGGAGAACAAAGGGTTCGACCTCCTATGTCAAATATTAGTTCCAGGGAGATGGATACGCCACAGATACTGCGTTCACATGTAAGTCCAGTCGCTGTATTTGATTATCGATTGATTATATTGTTGTGAACATATTCAATGGTACAAACAACAATGACAATGAAATAGCAGGCAAAAAACATTGATCCAACTATAGTGCCAACGGTAGGGATGACTTTTAAGGATGTTGATGATGCATATAAATTCTATAAAAGGTATGCATATGAAGTTGGATTTCCACTGAAGAAATACAGAGAGAAGACATTCAGTAAGTGGATAAATTGTTCACGTGAAGGTAAAAGTGCAGCAAAATCAAATGATACACCTAGGATGAGGAATAGATCATCGGGGCGTACACAATGCAAAGCTGGAATAAAATTAAAAAAAAATATATGATGATGAAAACAAAATGGTTGTAGCTACAAAAATTGAACTGGTAAACTTGGAGCATAACCATGAGTTCATAACTGACGAAGCAGAGAAACAACATTTACGTTGCAACAAAATTAGGGATGCTGAGTACATAAATTTTGTGGATGCAATGCATGATAGCCGAGTGCCGCAGCATTGCATAGTTGATTTCATATCAGAAATGCATGATGGGCCGGAGAACGTACCGGTAACTGCTCAAGATCTGAAAAATATGTAAGCAATACTTTTTTGTTACATGTGTATATATCAATAGCCAGGAATTTTACTATAGTAAATGTGTGTGTAACAATTTTTTGTTCAAACAAATGTAGGAGGGCAGCCGGGAGAAGAGAAAATTGCTCAAATGATGTAGCCAAACTTTTGGCTTTCTTTAGAGACTGCAAAAAACAGAATCCACAATTTTTTTGTGATTTCCAGCTAGACGATGATGGGAAAATAGTTAGTATTTTTTGGTCACACGCAAGCATGCAGGGGGAATACGCAGATTATGGTGATGCTGTGACATTTGATACAACACACAAGACAAATATATATGATAAACCACTGGGCATGTTTGTTGGAGCTAACAGCCATCTACAGTGTACAGTGTTTGGATTTGTTTTGTTGGGAGATGAAACAGTACAGACTTTTGAATGGGCTTTCAATTCTTTCAAAACATGTATGGGAGGCGAGGGTCCAAGAGTTATGCTTACAGGTATGTGATATATAAATTTGTTAAGCAAAACAATGAATTAATTTATTGTGAAAATAACTGAATAATCTGTGAACAATTACAGATCAAGATCCTGCAATGCCAATTGCTCTGAGAACTGTATTTCCAAAAACAGTTCACAGACTGTGTTTATGGCATGTACAGAACAGATTTATGCCATTCCTGAATGAGATATATGCCAGGTTTGCTGTTAAGGATTTTAAAACAACATTCCAGTCTATCATACATCATCCATTAACTCCTCATGAGTTTGAATGTGCCTGGGAAATGATGCTAGAGGAGTTCAATCTTCATGAAGATATAACTCTACGCAAATTATATGAAATAAGAAAAGAATGGATACCTGCATTTTTTAAAAATGACTTCTGTGGGGTAATGGTATCTACACAACGAAGTGAGAGCATGAACAGATTAGTGAAGCAATCACATGTAGATGCGAACACCCCACTGCATGAGTTCGCTAAACAAATGATGAAAATGTTGCACAGCAGGAAAATGAAAGAATCAAAGGAGGCATTGGTGAGCAAGGTATGTCGTGCTTGTTAGCAATAACGGTTTGCATATAATTATGTAAATAATTTGTTTAATTATGATAATAATGTGTTATAGGCACCAAGGACAACAGATACATTATATAGGTTCGAAGTGAGAGTCTCTAGAGCATACACCAGAGCTGTTATGAATAGATTCGAGGAATCAATGAAATACGCCACTGCATACAAAATATTAAAGGACCCAGACGGATGTGATAATGAATGGATCGTACAACATACAAAACGGTCTAATAAAATTGTGTGGGGACAACATCAATTCAAGATATCAGCAGACATAGAAGCTGGGGAGTATACATGCGAGTGCAAACAGTGGGAACATACAGGTTTGTACGTATTATGTTGGTTAGCATAAAAAATTTGCATACTAGATAATTTGATGATTGTAGTACAATTAATGTATATTTTTGAAATAATGGTTTGTTTTCATGTTTTCAGGTCTATTGTGTGTTCATCTTTTAAGAGCCTTCATGCATCTTCAAGTTGAAAAGATACCTTCAAAGTATATATTGCAAAGGTACACTGTCTCATCAAGAAAAGATGTTCCGTTTGAAAGAATTGATAAGAGCTTCAGGGGGAAGGATGGAGTTACTAAATCATACAGACAGAAAATGTTGTTAACGAAAACTATGAAAGTAGTTCGTCAGGCGTGTATGTCAAAAGCAGGGTACGATAAGGCGATGGATGTGTTGGATGAGCTCGATGTCGTTCTAAGCCGATTGGAGCCAGATATTGGATGTAATGAGTCAACAGATGTTAGTGATAATGAGGAAGACAAGGTAATAATATTGCAGATGTTTTAGTGTTATACTATTTGTAACATAAATTATGCATAAGTAACATGTTATTTTGTACCAGGAAGAAGAGTTGAATAAAATTAATGCTAGCGATGGGATGGAAGATGACAATACAATTACATGTCATAATAAGGTATGTAAAAGATATATATATAAGATTGCATGAAGTATTGTATATAATGAATATATAATATCAATGTAATAAGCAAATAATATTTTGTAGGATTCGCATAACACCAGGACTGGATGTGAACATGCATTAACAATAATAACAACTGGTAACCAGGTACATATTAAAATAATATTGTTTATTTGTCTAAAATGAAAATATAATTTTATGCTGCATGTAAATGTTGATGTATTTGGGTTGGGCTTTAAAGGAGGACAACATGAGATTTTCACATGAGGTTGGTGATACAAGTTCTCCGTGTCACGTAGCACATGAACAAATGGAAAATATTGCTGCATCGTCAGAAGCTAAAAAGGTGAGCATTGATAAATGATTTTACTGATTGGTATAAATATATGTAAATATGCGTATACTAAATAGTAACGTCTATTATTATGCAGAGGTTGAATTTTAATGTGGATGTTATAAATCTGAGTATGCCGGATCGTGCAAGACCAAAGGGACGGACAATCAAAAATTCAGAAGATAGGATTATGAGACTAGGTGCGAAAGGAGAGAAAAAGAAGAATAGGAGATGCCATTTGTGTGGAATAGCAGATGGGCATAACAGCAGAACATGTCTGTCTGTGGAAGAGAACAAGGCAAGGCTAGCAAAACTGTCTAATCGAAAGAGAGGACGGCCAGCCGGATCAAGACTAAACAATAAAACAACTGCTCCACAGTGGAATGAAACATCGACTGCAAAAAAACATCGTATTGATGAAGAAGTGGAAAATGAAGAAGCCGATGAGCATATGGATTTGGGCGAATAATTTGAAGTGTGACTAACGAGTGGTCGATTTAGAAGAAACTTGTAATATCACAATGACTTATGCTTTATTTTGTTCAAAATTCAGCAGTTTGCATGAAAGGGTTATATAATGCGTAGATATAAAACTATAAAATGCTGCGTAAATATAGACAATTACACAAATTATGTAACTGAATATGCACAACAAATTGGCATTGAACGTTTAGCAATCGGAAGGTCTGGACATTAATGTTATATAAAACTGTATACACTTAACAATACTAATCGAATGGGAGTGCATACGTCGGTTTCACACTTCAAATACAACAAACAGGATATAGCATAAACACTTGTTACGATTGGCATAATTAGCGTGAAAAATGTATAAAAGATGAACCTAGTGTATATAAAATAAGGAAGTATATATTATGCATAAAACTTGAATATTGAAACAATATGATAATACAAATAAGCCAAACCTTGGAAGCAAAAAGATTAACCAACTCACAAACTGGAGATGAACTAACATAGAATTTGTTAACAGATAACATAAATAGCCATTCTGGTAACAATTATGTTTGACACACTTCAGATAAAAACTGATGCGAAGTAGCATAGACATTAGCCACATTGAACATAAGTGGCACACAGAGTATCAAACACATTATCAGAGGCCTGACATAAGTGACTTAACAAGTAACATAAACAGTTTTGTGCATCGCACAGGGAATCATGTTCAGCTATGCTATCTAAGACTTGGCTTTCAAACAGCGGCGTCTCCTTGGAGAATACTTGAAAGGCAGCAGTTCTGCAGGAAGGGGGGCAACCATGTTGTTGCGATGAAAGGTAAGGTAATGCAGAACAAAGGCACGTTGGTCCAATGGTTCATCCTGAAATAGCCATAATATCAATTTAATGGTAGAATAAAATCTGAAGGAGTAATATATGCAAGATTAGAAAACTAATTTAGTGACATACCGGAGTATAAAATTCTGATAAGTCGCCATCATCAAAATCGTAGTAGCGGAGGAAGTTTGCGACAAAAAAAACCACAATCATTTGACCCTGGTGTCATGGTTGGACAATTGGGAAGAAGCCCAATCTTGTAGTTGCCAAACTTTGGTACAGTTGACTCAGGTCGAGCTTCATGTAAGGCAATGCTAAGTCTTCTCATTATTAGTCTGGACCAAGGTATCTTCGTTCC
Source organism: Zea luxurians (assembly GCA_029449295.1). Lineage (NCBI taxonomy): Eukaryota > Viridiplantae > Streptophyta > Magnoliopsida > Poales > Poaceae > Zea > Zea luxurians. Next base: position 263,160 of record JAOPSE010000362.1, read on the forward strand.
ATTTATCATCATTTGATCATTATGGATTTGTTTCCATGTAGTGCCTCCAAGCAATGTACCATAAGGGTTTGAATCTAAGATGTCTATTCGACGACGTTCAAAATTGATTGCATAAAGGGTCCAGTGGCTTCGGCGTAGCATAGGAACCAGGATCTGTTAAATATATATGTAAAATTATGAATGATTTATACTATGCATATGAAAAATTAAAACTAATACAGCATAAAACTAATAACCAAAAGTACACTCTAACATTTGTACAAATGAAACTGATTAGAACTCACCAATTTAATCTGGTTAAGAACATCATCTGAAGGTAGGGTCGGTTCAAGATGTTCTTTAAGAAGTGATGTTGTGAAGGGCTGTGGATTTGAACTGTGTTGTTCAAACTCCTCAATATTCAAAACGGTCTGGACAAAGAAAATAACTTGATTGGTATTATATATTTATAAAGTAAGTGTTGCAATAAGATACAAAGTTGTGGAGAAACAATTACCCCAACGTTGACGTTCAGTATTAGAGTGTTGATTACAGAATCTGGATTGTATAATACATCATCCTGACGAATACAGTCGATAAATCCCTGCATGAAAGTATTCTCAAGACATTTGTTGGGACCAAACGACTGGACAACATCAAGGACAAACCCTCTAAATCCTCCAAAATTAATGATAGACCTGGGGAAAAAACTTTGATTACAATCCTTCTAATTATACTTAATTGGAATTTGAATAACGAATACATACATGCTCGGATCTAGTTTTCCTGACAAAATGAACTTAAGCAGGTTGCGAGCACAGTCTTCACGTGACACGTGGGGATGTTCAGCGACTGCAGCTTTACAGGAACTATCCTTTGCAACCAGGTCGGTAGTTGCCTAATATATGAATAAATGTTAGTAAACAGTTGCATAAATATGTATGTCTTATTGTATAAATAGGAAAAATATGAAAATTACAACATGTCTTACATCTGTCAATGGGGTTTTATCGAACAGAGGTGCACCAGATACAGGAGTATCATGTGTAACAGATTTTTGTCCTTCCTGTAACCAATAAATTTATTAATATAAACGTAATGAAACATAGGGAAAAATTAATATTAGCATAATATGATGAAGGTGTAAATACATACACTATTTATATTTGGTGTTAACTTAGGATCAGCAGGCTTGTCTGTTGTGGGAGCCTGGGAAGTTAAAAAAAATAAAGCATGCATATATATTAATGTTACTTGCATACATTGTAACTGAAATAATGATAATAATGATATAAGGAAGTCAAACATTAGATTTTGGAGTCTTGTCAAAAATAGGATCATCCATAGCTTCAGCTTTTTTGCAGACGTTCCCACTGACAATCTATAATGGAAACAACTGAGATTTGAATAAACGGTAACTTGTATGCAGAATAGAATATATGCATAGTATATATAGTTTGTATGAGAAAACTTACATCATCTGATACTTTGATATGATCAGTAGGAACATGGCTTTCCTGATCATGTTGTTTATCAGGTGTTGGAACAGTTGGTGTGGATACTGGATCATTTGTTGGAGGCATTGAGGGAGTGGGGGGGTTATCTACATTTGGAACATATAATAATATATTAGTTGTTACTGAATATAACAGCATTATAAATGTATCGTTATAAAAAATGGTTTAAAATACAAATTTACAAACTACATCAGTATACTATCAGGATGCATAAATAAAATACAGTTTTCATAAATGAAATACACTAGAAAAATATGTTGCTGCTTGTATGAGTATAAATTAATATATATATTATTTTCCGGAAATAATTCGTGAACTTGATTAGTTTGAAAAAATAAACATAAATACTAAAACCTTCTGGCTGTGAATCGCGCTGTGTTGCAGCTCTCAAAACTTCATCGATCATTTCACCAAATGTTTCAGAGAGTTCAATCTGCTTCGAAACAATCATCTGATGGCTCAGCTGTAGGGAATCACAGTATTTATCCACCTCTTTGTCATGAGCATCAAACAATGATTGAAACATTGGAGACTGCTGGGAGGGCAAACATTGCAACTTGTTGCCAATCAAATTCTTGATACGTGGCACATATATGTTGAAAACGGCAGAAGCAGGCCGTTCTGGAGCAATGACGTAACACGTTTCTGAACGGCTACGAAACTGTATAAAATCAAATAGAACAGTTAGCAGTAATAATATTTTAACATCTGCATAACAGGACAAAAAAATTGTTTGTGTCTAACCTCTGCATATCCGAATGGTTCACCAGTTTTACGGGGGGGGGGGGGGTCTGTCACCCCGAGCCAACTCTCTTATGGTCTCATTATCAAAAAACTTAATGCGTGGAGTACCATATTTGTTATCCGGAGCAGCAGGGTGATGTAGGTGATCAAGATAGTAAATCTGAAAAAAAGGAATGCACAAATATATAAAATTAGTACATAACAAATATTTGCATACCATATATATGCACAGTAAACAAGAGAAAATTACTTACTAAAACAATGAGTGAGCATCCATATATTGTTGCTGTGATGTTTGTTTTGTTCCTTTTATGCCAACGTGCGGCAGCATCGCACAAATCCGTGTAAACTAGTTGACACCAGTCAATATCAGCCATTCGGGCCATGTTTGAAGTCATGAGTACCTCATTGTTTGTAATGCCCCAAGAAGCAGAAGGAAACAGAAGTCGATTGAATAGAATGAGAAAAAACATCTAATTGATAGCTCATCATCATTGCCAAGCACTATCTTATCTTGAAGCTTGACAACATCAAATTCTTCTTTACAGACATTGAGATGACGTCTCAGATTAGCAGCAACATCGATTTCACCGTACCAATCAGTAAACTCTCTACCTCCTCCGGCACATGGCAACCCCAAAATCAGATGAACTGTGTCTTTTGTTATCTTAAGTTCTTTGCCAGCCCCTGGGCGTATGGTCATGTCATTTGGATCTAATTTGTCCATCAACCACCTGATAAGTGATCTGCTCTCCAATGCATCAGTTCGCAAATCAAATATGCTAGAAAATCCCAACCTAGCGACGGCATCACGCTGCCGATCGCTCATTATCCATGATGATACAATAACATCAAAGGGAATGCATCGGATATTCAATTTCTGGAAGCATAAATGAATATGCATTAATACAGAAAGTATATATATAGGTAGAACTAATGATACTATATTTATTACATGCTTGTAAATAACTAGTCTACAACACTAAAAAAAGTAAACACCATATTTGTTGATAATAATATACATAAATGTAAAGTGGGGGAAAATTCAAAATTGATTGGGCACCATGATTAACACATGAATAAACATAAAATATATAAATATTACCTGTGATTTGACAGGAGACTTCTTTTTAGGAGAGTTTTTTTTGCAATGATATTATATTTTGGGCTTCTTTTCACGGTCGGAACTTGAGGAGAAGGTACTTTTAACTTCTTTGAGCTGATTTGGTCTGGAGGAGAAGGTGATGCAGATCTGAATTGACGCTTTAACGATGGAGCATCCATGAAGTCGTCGTCAGAGAGAGCAGCTGGAGCAGGAGGTTTTCTTTTTAAACGACAAGCTAAAGCTTTCTGCGAACACGATGGATTGGGGCTGGCTGTGGCTCATTCTGTTCCTGATTTTGAGGAATATCATCTTGGTGAGCTGAGCTGCTGGATCTTGTACGTCTGGAAATGTCAATTGAAAAAACCTCCTGACTGGATTCAATAGTTAATCTTTTTGGATTACTGGGCGGGCGATCAACAGACTTCATGACTAAATACTGAATAAATCTGTAGAAAAAGGAAGTTGTTTTTAAATACTTTGATTTATGCAAGAATATATGCCAGAAAAAAACTATTTTTTACTATAACTATCTGAAATGGATACTATATAATGCTAAATGGAATTGCATGACTTAAACTACCTTTTACATTTATGCGAGATCATTTAATGAGCAATTGTTATATACAAGCATAAAGATTGATTTAATATTTCATATAATTGTAAATGGATCAGGATAAAATAAGAGCCTTTATGCATCAACTAACTATACAACATATTTTAATAACTGGTTCATAGTAATAAAAACATTTAGCTCAAATAACATGAATATTTAAATAACATTTGCTTAAATAACAGTATCTGTATGTATTTATATATAATGAACAGGAGTGTAAACTAATTATGCAAGTAAATAGAACAATTCAAATATGCTTAATATATGTTCACAAACTTGTGTATGAATGAGCATACACATTACTGCCAATATGCATATATATCAAATCCAATGGGTATATTTTATATATAATAAAACAGATGTAACACAAAATGATTTAATTGAATAAAAAGTAATGAGGATATGCATATAAATGATATACAATAAGCATATTAGATAATTAAATGGATGTGAAAACAAATCGTTAGAGCAAATGTGCATAAAGAATACTGACTATATGCATGTATAATAAAACAAATGTTTAAACAAATGACTCAAGTGAATGTGCATAAACAGTACTGAGGATATGCATATATATCAAATACAAATAAGCATATTTGATAATAAAATATATGTGAAAACAAATCATTAAAGTAAATGTGCATAAAGAGTACTGACTATATGCATATATAATAAACCAAATGTGTAAACAAATGACTCAGGTGAATGTGCATAAACAGAACTGAAGATATGCATATATATTACATACAAACAGCATATATATGTTACTTGGGTTGTATAAAAGTACTATCTGCTAACTAATCAGTAAATACCTAATCCACAGCCTTTTGCCTAAATACAGAATATCGGGCGATAGTAGGAATACAGAATAAATACACATACCCTAATATCGGGGCTCCTAAACAAAAAAAAGATGCAATGCACGATGCAATGACCCGATTATAGTGATGTATAAGCGGATACAAATCACACATTTAGCTGGATAATAAGGGTTACCATCAAATCCACTTCAAATCGACCGATAGGGCTCAAAAAATCGACGGCAAACTCGGGGTATTTCAATGTTGGATTACCTGGAACTTCTTGAATCGGCTCCAATGCTGGGAGATTGAAGGATGTAAGGAGTAATGGAATGGCGCTGGATTGGAGCGGCGGTGGATTGGCGCTGTGCTGGTTTGGAGGCGCTGAAATCGCCTGGGAAGTCGCCTCCCACGAAACGTTGAATGCGCGAGTACGGTTTTAGAAACAGGAAACGTGGGAGAGGTGGCTGGTTGACGGGGGTAACGGCGCCGTGACTATAATCAGTTGACTCGGTGTGGTTCAACCAAAATGCCCATGTTGACTAGCCTGGGCTTCCTTTATTATTGGAAGCCCAGGGCTCTTAATATATAAACTATATATATATATAACGCATGGTTATATTTAATATAATTATATTTGTGTCGGCGTTTCGACCCCGGGGATTCCTGGACCGACGAGTAAAATTGTCGCTGCGTGTCCCAGCCCAGATGGGTTGGCGCGAGATGGAACACAAGGGGGGAAAACGCGGCTCGTGTTATCCTGCGCCAGGGGGATGCGCTCGTAGTAGGGGTTACAAGCGTTCGAAAGAGAGAGAGAGAGTGAGCCTGTTCGTCAGCCCGTTCTCCCGCGCGACCCTCCCGCATGGAGGCCCTGGACCTCCCTTTTATGGATGCAAGGAGAGGGTCCAGGTGTACAATGGGGGTGTAGGTATGCGCTAACGTGTCCGGCAGAGAGGTGCCTGAGCCCTGTGTACATGCCAACGTGGCTGTCAGAGAGGTGCTAGAGCCATGTGTACGCGGTATCGTGGCCATCGGAGGAGCGCTTGAGCCCTGTAGAAGCACAGCTGTCGAGGCTGCTGGGACCTTGCTGACGTCTCCTTGCTTCCGTAGGGGGTTGAGAACCACCGTTGTCATGGACGCACGCGAGGAGCCATCATTACTTGTTACCGGGGCGAGCCTGGATGGGACGTCGGTCTTGTTCCCCCGTAGCCTGAGCTAGCTAGGGGTAGGGTAATGATGCATCCTCCGTGGCGCGGTCGGTCCGAGCCCAAGGTCGGGCGAGGCGGAGACCACCCTCTGAGGCCGAGGTTGAGGCTGAGCCCCAGGGGTCGGGCGAGGCGGAGATTCCGGTTGCGCCTTGAAAGGGAATTAGGCTTACACCTAGTCCCTAATTAATTTTTGTGGTTGAATTGCCCAACACAAATATTTGGACTAACTAGTTTGCTCTAGTATATAAGTTATACAGGTGCCAAAGGTTCACACTTAGCCAATAAAAAGACCAAGTATCGGGTTCAAACAAAGGAGCAAAGGCCAACCGAAGGCACCTCTGGTCTGGCGCACCGGACTGTTCGGTGCACCAGAGGACTCCGACTTCAAACCCGTCACCTTCGGGAAATTCCAGAGGCGACTCCGCTATAATTCACCGGACTGTCCGGTGTGCACCGGACATGTCCGGTGCTCCAAGGAAGAGCGCCCTCACAAACTCGCCAGCCTCGGGAATTCACTTCGGCCACTCCGCTATAATGCACCGGACTGTCCGGTGTAACAGCGGGGCAACGGCTATTTCGGCGCCAACGGCTACCTGCGACGCATTAAATGCGCGCGCTGCGCGCGCAGAGGTCAGGCACGCCCATGCTGGTGCACCGGACAATCTACAGTGCATGTCCGGTGCGCCACCGGACATCCAGGCGGGCCCAGAAGACAGAGCTCCAACGGTCGACCCCAACGGCTTTTGGTGACGTGGCTGTCGCACCGAACATGTCCGGTGTGCACCGGACTGTCCGGTGCGCCATCGAACAGACAGCCTCACCAAACGGCTAGTTTGGTGGTTGGGGCTATAAATACCCCCAACCACCCACCATTCATAGCATCCAAGTTTTCCACTTCCCAACTACTTACAAGAGCTCTAGCATTTAATTCTAGACACACCATAGAGATCAAATCCTCTCCAAATTCCACACAACGCCCTAGTGATTAGAGAGAGAGATTTGCTTGTGTTCTTTCGAGCTCTTGCGCTTGGATTGCTTTCTTCTTTCTTGATTCTTTCTTGCGATCAAACTCACTTGTAATTGAGGCAAGAGACACCAATCTTGTGGTGGTCCTTATGGGAACTTTGTGTTCCAAGTGATTGAGAAGAGAAAGCTCACTCGGTCCGAGGGACCGTTTGAGAGAGAGTAAGGGTTGAAAGAGACCCGGCCTTTGTGGCCTCCTCAACGGGGAGTAGGTTTGCGAGAACCGAACCTCGGTAAAACAAATCCGCGTGTCACACTTCTTATTCGCTTGCGATTTGTTTTACACCCTCTCTCGCGGACTCTATTATATTTCTAACGCTAACCCGGCTTGTAGTTGTGATTATTTTTGAGAATTTCAGTTTTGCCCTATTCACCCCCCTCTAGGCGACTTTCAATTGGTATCAAAGCCCGGTGCTTCATTAGAGCCTAACCGCTCGAAGTGATGTCGGGAGATCACACCAAGAGGGAGATGGAGACCGGCGACAAGCCCACTACGAGCCAAGGGAGCACTTCATCGGAAGAGTCCCGCACCAAGAGGAAGGAGAAGAAGAAGGACTCCTCCAAACGGAAGGAGAAAAGATCTTCCTCTTCTCACCACAAAGAGAAGAAGGAAAAATCTTCTTCTCACAAGTCGCATCGGAAAGGCGACAAGCACAAGAGGATGAGGAAAGTGGTCTACTACGAGACCGACACTTCATCAACATCGACCTCCGACTCCGATGCGCCGTCCGTAACTTCTAAGCGCCAAGAGCGCAAGAAGTTTAGTAAGATCCCCTTACACTATCCTCGTACATCTAGACCTACTCCATTGCTTTCCGTTCCATTAGGCAAACCGCCAACCTTTGATGGCAAAGATTATGCTAGGTGGAGTGATTTAATGAAATTTCATCTAACCTCACTCCACAAAAGTATATGGAATGTTGTTGAGTTTGGAGCACAGGTACCATCCGTAGGGGATGAAGACTACGATACGGACGAAGTGGCCCAAATCGAGCACTTCAACTCTCAAGCTACAACCATACTCCTCGCCTCTCTAAGCAAGGAGGAATACAACAAGGTGCAAGGGTTGAAGAATGCAAAGGAGATTTAGGACCTACTCAAGACTGCGCACGAGGGTGATGAACTCACCATGATCACCAAGCGGGAAACGATCGAGGGGGAGCTCGGTCGCTTCCGTCTTCGCCAAGGGGAGGAGCCACAAGATATGTACAACCGGCTCAAAACCTTGGTGAACCAAGTGCGCAACCTCGGGAGCAAGAAATGGGATGACCACGAGGTGGTTAAGGTTATTTTGAGATCACTTATTTTCCTTAACCCCACTCAAGTTCAATTAATTCGTGGTAATCCTAGATACACACTAATGACTCCCGAGGAAGTAATCGGGAATTTTGTAAGCTTTGAATGTATGATTAAAGGCTCAAAGAAGATCAACGAGCTTGAGGAGCCCTCCACGTCCGAAGCACAACCGGTGGCATTTAAGGCGATGGAGGAGAAGAAGGAGGAGTCTACACCGAGTAGACAACCAATTGACGCCTCCAAGCTCGACAATGAGGAGATGGCTTTAATCATCAAAAGCTTTCGCCAAATCCTCAAGCAACGGAAGGGGAAGGATTACAAATCCCGTTCCAAGAAGGTTTGCTACAAGTGTGGTAAGCCCGGTCACTTTATTGCTAAATGTCCTTTATCAAGTGACAGTGACAGGGATAACGACCAGAAGGGCAAGAGGAGAGAAAAGAAGAGGTACTACAAGAAGAAGGGCGGCGATGCCCATGTTTGCCGGGAGTGGGACTCAAACGAGAGCTCCACCGACTCCTCCTCCGACGAGGACGCCGCCAACATCGCCGTCACCAAGGGACTCCTCTTCCCCAACGTCGGCCACAAGTGCCTCATGGCAAAGGACGGCAAAAGGAAGAAGGTTAAATCTAAATCCTCCACTAAATATGAATCTTCTAGTGATGATAATGCTAGTGGTGAGGAAGACAATTTGCGTATCCTTTTTGCCAACCTTAACATGGAACAAAAAGAAAAATTAAATGAGCTAATTAGTGCCATCCATGAAAAGGATGATCTCTTGGACTCCCAAGAGGACTTCCTAATCAAGGAAAACAAGAAACATGTTAAGGTTAAAAATGCTTATGCTCTTCAAGTTGAAAAATGTGAAAAATTGTCTAGTGAGCTAAGCACTTGCCATGAGACCATTGACAACCTTAGAAATGAAAATGCTAAATTAATTGCTAAGGTTGATTCCCATGTGTGTATTGATTCAATTTCCAATCCTAGAAATGATAATGTTGATTTGCTTGCTAGGATTGATGAATTGAATATTTCTCTTGCTAGCCTTAGAGATGAGAATGAGAAATTATTTGCTAAGGCTAAAGATTTTGATGTTTGCAATACTACTATTTCCGACCTTAGAACTAAGAATGATATATTGCATGCTAAGGTTGTAGAACTAAAATCTTGCAAACCCTCTACATCTACCGTTGAGCACCCTTCTATTTGTACTAGATGTAGAGATGTTGATATCAATGCTATTCATGATCACATGGCTTTAATTAAACAACAAAATGATCATATAGCATTATTAGATGCTAAAATTGCCGAGCATAACTTATAAAATGAAAAGTTTAAATTTGCTAGAAGTATGCTCTATAATGGGAGACGCCCTGGCATCAAGGATGGCATTGGCTTCCAAAGGGGAGACAATGTCAAACTTAATGCCCCTCCTAAGAACTTGTCTAACTTTGTTAAGGGCAAGGCTCCCATGCCTCAGGATAACGAGGGTTACATTTTGTACCCTGCCGGTTATCCCGAGAGCAAAATTAGGAGAACTCATTCTAGGAAGTCTCACTCTGGCCCTAACCATGCTTTTATGTATAAGGATGAGACATCTAGCTCTAGGCAACCAACCCGTGCTAAGTTGCCTAGAAAGAAAACTCCTATTGCATCAAATGATCATAGCATTTCATTTAAGACTTTTGATGCATCTTATGTTTTGACTAACAAATCCGGCAAAGTAGTTGCCAAGTTTGTTGGGGGCAAACACAAGGGCTCCAAGACTTGTGTTTGGGTACCCAAAGTTCTTGTTTCTAATGCCAAAGGACCCAAAACCGTTTGGGTACCTAAAGTCAAGAACTAAAATTGTTTTGTAGGTTTATGCATCCGGGGGCTCAAGTTGGATACTTGATAGCGGGTGCACAAACCACATGACAGGGGAGAAGAAGATGTTCTCCTCATATGAGAAAAACCAAGATCCCCAACGAGCTATCACATTCGGGGATGGAAATCAAGGTTTGGTCAAAGGATTGGGTAAAATTGCTATATCACCTGACCATACTATTTCCAATGTTTTTCTTGTAGATTCTTTAGATTACAATTTGCTTTCCGTATCCCAATTATGTCAAATGGGCTACAACTTTCTATTTACTGATGTAGGTGTTACTGTCTTTAGAAGAAATGATGATTCAATAGCATTTAAGGGAGTGTTAGAGGGTCAGCTTTACTTGGTAGATTTTGATAGAGCTGAACTCGACACTTGCTTGGTTGCTAAGACTAACTTGGGTTGGCTCTGGCACCGCCGACTAGCCCATGTTGGAATGAAGAATCTTCATAAGCTTCTAAAGGGAGAGCACATTTTAGGACTAACAAATGTTCACTTTGAGAAAGACAGGATTTGTAGCGCATGCCAAGCCAGGAAGCAAGTTGGCACTCATCATCCACACAAGAACATCATGACGAGTGACAGGCCACTGGAGCTCCTACACATGGATTTATTCGGCCCGATCGCTTACATAAGCATCGGCGGGAGTAAGTACTGTCTAGTTATTGTGGATGATTATTCTCGCTTCACTTGGGTGTTCTTTTTACAGGAAAAATCCCATACCCAAGAAACCTTAAAGGGATTCGTGAGACGGGCTCAAAATGAGTTCGGCTTAAGGATCAAGAAAATTAGAAGCGACAACGGGACGGAGTTCAAGAACTCTCAAATTGAAGGCTTCCTTGAGGAGGAGGGCATCAAGCATGAGTTCTCTTCTCCCTACACTCCACAACAAAATGGTGTAGTGGAGAGGAAGAATCGAACTCTATTGGACATGGCAAGAACCATGCTTGATGAGTACAAGACACCGGATCGGTTTTGGGCCGAGGCGGTCAACACCGCCTGCTATGCCATCAACCGGTTATATCTTCACCGAATCCTCAAGAAGACATCCTATGAACTCCTCACTGGTAAAAAGCCCAATATTTCATATTTTAGAGTTTTTGGTAGCAAATGCTTTATTCTTGTTAAGAGAGGTAGAAAATCTAAATTTGCTCCTAAAACTATAGAAGGCTTTTTACTAGGATATGCCTCAAACACAAGGGCATATAGAGTCTTTAACAAGTCCTCAGGGCTTGTTGAAGTTTCTTGTGACGTTGTGTTTGATGAGACTAACGGCTCTCAAGTAGAGCAAGTTGATCTTGATGAGATAGGTGAAGAACAGGCTCCGTGCATCGTGCTAAGGAACATGTCCATTGGGGATGTGTGTCCTAAGGAATCCGAAGAGCCTCCACATGCACAAGATCAACCATCTTCCTCCACGCAAGCATCTCCGCTAACCCAAAATGAGGACGAGGCTCAAGTTGATGAAGGAGAAGACCAAAGAGATGAGCCCCCTCAAGATGACGGTAACGATCAAGGGGGAGATGCAAATGATCAAGACAAGGAGGATGAACAACCAAGGCCACCATACCCAAGAGTCCACCAAGCAATACAACGAGATCACCCCGTCGACACCATCCTCGGCGACATTCATAAGGGGTAACCACTCGATCTCGTGTTGCACATTTTTGTGAGCATTACTCTTTTGTTTCCTCTATTGAGCCACACAGGGTAGAGGAAGCACTACAAGATTCGGATTGGGTGATGGCGATGCAAGAGGAGCTCAACAATTTCACGAGGAATGAGGTATGGCATTTGGTTCCACGTCCAAACCAAAACGTTGTAGGAACCAAGTGGGTCTTCCGCAACAAACAAGACGAGCATGGTGTGGTGACAAGGAACAAAGCTCGACTCGTGGCCAAAGGGTATTCGCAAGTCGAAGGTTTGGATTTTGGTGAAACCTATGCACCCGTAGCTAGGCTTGAGTCAATTCGTATATTATTGGCCTATGCTACTTACCATGGCTTCAAGCTTTACCAAATGGACGTGAAGAGTGCCTTCCTCAACGGACCAATCAAGGAGGAGGTCTATGTTGAGCAACCTCCCGGCTTTGAAGACAGTGAGTATCCTAATCATGTCTATAGGCTCTCTAAGGCGCTTTATAGGCTCAAGCAAGCCCCAAGAGCATGGTATGAATGCCTTAGAGATTTCCTTATTGCTAATGGCTTCAATGTCGGCAAGGCCGATCCTACTTTGTTCACTAAAACTCTTGACAATGATTTGTTCGTATGCCAAATTTATGTTGATGATATCATATTTGGGTCTACTAACGAATCTACATGTGAAGAATTTAGTAGGATCATGACACAAAAATTCGAGATGTCTATGATGGGGGAGTTGAAGTATTTTCTAGGATTCCAAGTCAAGCAACTCCAAGAGGGCACCTTCATTTGCCAAACGAAGTACACTCAAGACATTCTAACCAAGTTTGGAATGAAGGATGCCAAGCCCATCAAGACACCCATGGGAACCAATGGGCATCTCGACCTCGACACTGGAGGTAAATCCGTCGATCAAAAGGTATACCGGTCGATGATTGGTTCATTGCTCTATTTATGTGCATCTCGACCGGACATTATGCTTTCCGTTTGCATGTGTGCAAGATTCCAAGCCGACCCTAAGGAATCACACCTTACGGCCGTAAAACGAATCTTGAGATATTTGGCTTATACTCCTAAGTTTGGGCTTTGGTACCCTCGGGGATCCACATTTGATTTGATTGGTTATTCGGATGCCGATTGGGCGGGGTGTAAGATTAATAGAAAGAGCACATCGGGGACTTGCCAGTTCTTGGGAAGATCCTTGGTGTCTTGGGCTTCTAAGAAGCAAAATTCGGTCGCTCTTTCTACCGCTGAAGCCGAGTATATTGCCGCAGGCCACTGTTGCGCGCAATTGCTTTGGATGAGGCAAACCCTGCAGGACTACGGTTACAAACTAACCAAAGTTCCTCTTCTATGTGATAATGAGAGTGCAATCCGCATGGTGGATAATCCCGTTGAGCATAGCCGCACTAAACACATAGCCATTCGGTATCATTTTCTTCGGGATCACCAACAAAAGGGGGATATCGAGATTTCATACATTAACACTAAAGATCAATTAGCCGATATCTTTACCAAGCCTCTTGATGAACAAACTTTTACCAAACTTAGGCATGAGCTCAATATTCTTGATTCTAGAAATTTCTTTTGCTAAACTTGCACACATAGCTCATAAATATACCTTTGATCATGTCTCTTTTATATATGCTATGACTAATGTGTTTTTCAAGTATATTTCAAACCAAGTCATAGGTATATTGAAAGGGAATTGGAGTCCTCGGCGAAGACAAAGGCTTCCACTCCACTCTACTACTCACCCTTCGCCGTCGCTCCACTTCACTCTCCGTCTTTGGTATAATCTTCACTCATTTATTTATGACCAAAGGGGGAGAAAGTACTTCAAAGGGCCTATATTTCATTCTAAGTATCCGTTTTTGGCGATTCATGCCAAAGGGGGAGAAAGTATTGGCCCAAAGCAAAAGGACCGCACCACCACCATAATTTTAAAATTAATGGTTTTAAATTGAAAAATTTCAAATTGGTATCTCTTTGTGTTCTAAAGGGGAGCAAGTAGTATTTTTAAAACTTGATATCTTAAAACCCTCTTGAACACTAAGAGGAGAATTTATTTGAGGGGGAGTTTTGATTAGTCAAAGGAAAAGAATTTGAAACAAAGGGAGAAACTTTCAATCTTGAAAATGCTTTGCAAAAATCTTACTCATTTACCTTTGACTATCTTGAAAAAAGTCTTTGAAAAGAATTTACAAAAGAATTTGCAAAACAAAACTTATGGTGCAAGTATGGTCCAATATGTTAAAAACAAAGAAACAATCCATGCACATCATGTAAGTATTTATATTGGCTCAATTCCAAGCAACCTTTGCACTTACATTATGCAAACTAGTTCAATCATGCACTTTTATATTTGCTTTGGTTTGTGTTGGCATCAATCACCAAAAAGGGGGAGATTGAAAGGGAATTAGGCTTACACCTAGTCCCTAATTAATTTTTGTGGTTGAATTGCCCAACACAAATATTTGGACTAACTAGTTTGCTCTAGTATATAAGTTATACAGGTGCCAAAGGTTCACACTTAGCCAATAAAAAGACCAAGTATCGGGTTCAAACAAAGGAGCAAAGGCCAACCGAAGGCACCTCTGGTCTGGCGCACCGGACTGTTCGGTGCACCAGAGGACTCCGACTTCAAACCCGTCACCTTCGGGAAATTCCAGAGGCGACTCCGCTATAATTCACCGGACTGTCCGGTGTGCACCGGACATGTCCGGTGCTCCAAGGAAGAGCTCCCTCACAAACTCGCCAGCCTCGGGAATTCACTTCGGCCACTCCGCTATAATGCACCGGACTGTCCGGTGTAACAGCGGGGCAACGGCTATTTCGGCGCCAACGGCTACCTGCGACGCATTAAATGCGCGCGCTGCGCGCGCAGAGGTCAGGCACGCCCATGCTGGTGCACCGGACAATCTACAGTGCATGTCCGGTGCGCCACCGGACATCCAGGCGGGCCCAGAAGACAGAGCTCCAACGGTCGACCCCAACGGCTTTTGGTGACGTGGCTGTCGCACCGGACATGTCCGGTGTGCACCGGACTGTCCGGTGCGCCATCGAACAGACAGCCTCACCAAACGGCTAGTTTGGTGGTTGGGGCTATAAATACCCCCAACCACCCACCATTCATAGCATCCAAGTTTTCCACTTCCCAACTACTTACAAGAGCTCTAGCATTTAATTCTAGACACACCATAGAGATCAAATCCTCTCCAAATTCCACACAACGCCCTAGTGATTAGAGAGAGAGATTTGCTTGTGTTCTTTCGAGCTCTTGCGCTTGGATTGCTTTCTTCTTTCTTGATTCTTTCTTGCGATCAAACTCACTTGTAATTGAGGCAAGAGACACCAATCTTGTGGTGGTCCTTATGGGAACTTTGTGTTCCAAGTGATTGAGAAGAGAAAGCTCACTCGGTCCGAGGGACCGTTTGAGAGAGAGTAAGGGTTGAAAGAGACCCGGCCTTTGTGGCCTCCTCAACGGGGAGTAGGTTTGCGAGAACCGAACCTCGGTAAAACAAATCTGCGTGTCACACTTCTTATTCGCTTGCGATTTGTTTTACACCCTCTCTCGCGGACTCTATTATATTTCTAACGCTAACCCGGCTTGTAGTTGTGATTATTTTTGAGAATTTCAGTTTTGCCCTATTCACCCCCCTCTAGGCGACTTTCAATTGGTATCAAAGCCCGGTGCTTCATTAGAGCCTAACCGCTCGAAGTGATGTCGGGAGATCACACCAAGAGGGAGATGGAGACCGGCGACAAGCCCACTACGAGCCAAGGGAGCACTTCATCGGAAGAGTCCCGCACCAAGAGGAAGGAGAAGAAGAAGGACTCCTCCAAACGGAAGGAGAAAAGATCTTCCTCTTCTCACCACAAAGAGAAGAAGGAAAAATCTTCTTCTCACAAGTCGCATCGGAAAGGCGACAAGCACAAGAGGATGAGGAAAGTGGTCTACTACGAGACCGACACTTCATCAACATCGACCTCCGACTCCGATGCGCCGTCCGTAACTTCTAAGCGCCAAGAGCGCAAGAAGTTTAGTAAGATCCCCTTACACTATCCTCGTACATCTAGACCTACTCCATTGCTTTCCGTTCCATTAGGCAAACCGCCAACCTTTGATGGCAAAGATTATGCTAGGTGGAGTGATTTAATGAAATTTCATCTAACCTCACTCCACAAAAGTATATGGAATGTTGTTGAGTTTGGAGCATAGGTACCATCCGTAGGGGATGAAGACTACGATACGGACGAAGTGGCCCAAATCGAGCACTTCAACTCTCAAGCTACAACCATACTCCTCGCCTCTCTAAGCAAGGAGGAATACAACAAGGTGCAAGGGTTGAAGAATGCAAAGGAGATTTAGGACCTACTCAAGACCGCGCACGAGGGTGATGAACTCACCAAGATCACCAAGCGGGAAACGATCGAGGGGGAGCTCGGTCGCTTCCGTCTTCGCCAAGGGGAGGAGCCACAAGATATGTACAACCGGCTCAAAACCTTGGTGAACCAAGTGCGCAACCTCGGGAGCAAGAAATGGGATGACCACGAGGTGGTTAAGGTTATTTTGAGATCACTTATTTTCCTTAACCCCACTCAAGTTCAATTAATTCGTGGTAATCCTAGATACACACTAATGACTCCCGAGGAAGTAATCGGGAATTTTGTAAGCTTTGAATGTATGATTAAAGGCTCAAAGAAGATCAACGAGCTTGAGGAGCCCTCCACGTCCGAAGCACAACCGGTGGCATTTAAGGCGACGGAGGAGAAGAAGGAGGAGTCTACACCGAGTAGACAACCAATTGACGCCTCCAAGCTCGACAATGAGGAGATGGCTTTAATCATCAAAAGCTTTCGCCAAATCCTCAAGCAACGGAAGGGGAAGGATTACAAATCCCGTTCCAAGAAGGTTTGCTACAAGTGTGGTAAGCCCGGTCACTTTATTGCTAAATGTCCTTTATCAAGTGACAGTGACAGGGATAACGACAAGAAGGGCAAGAGGAGAGAAAAGAAGAGGTACTACAAGAAGAAGGGCGGCGATGCCCATGTTTGCCGGGAGTGGGACTCAGACGAGAGCTCCACCGACTCCTCCTCCGACGAGGACGCCGCCAACATCGCCGTCACCAAGGGACTCCTCTTCCCCAACGTCGGCCACAAGTGCCTCATGGCAAAGGACGGCAAAAGGAAGAAGGTTAAATCTAAATCCTCCACTAAATATGAATCTTCTAGTGATGATAATGCTAGTGGTGAGGAAGACAATTTGCGTATCCTTTTTGCCAACCTTAACATGGAACAAAAAGAAAAATTAAATGAGCTAATTAGTGCCATCCATGAAAAGGATGATCTCTTGGACTCCCAAGAGGACTTCCTAATCAAGGAAAACAAGAAACATGTTAAGGTTAAAAATGCTTATGCTCTTCAAGTTGAAAAATGTGAAAAATTGTCTAGTGAGCTAAGCACTTGCCATGAGACCATTGACAACCTTAGAAATGAAAATGCTAAATTAATTGCTAAGGTTGATTCCCATGTGTGTATTGATTCAATTTCCAATCCTAGAAATGATAATGTTGATTTGCTTGCTAGGATTGATGAATTGAATATTTCTCTTGCTAGCCTTAGAGATGAGAATGAGAAATTATTTGCTAAGGCTAAAGATTTTGATGTTTGCAATACTACTATTTCCGACCTTAGAACTAAGAATGATATATTGCATGCTAAGGTTGTAGAACTAAAATCTTGCAAACCCTCTACATCTACCGTTGAGCACCCTTCTATTTGTACTAGATGTAGAGATGTTGATATCAATGCTATTCATGATCACATGGCTTTAATTAAACAACAAAATGATCATATAGCATTATTAGATGCTAAAATTGCCGAGCATAACTTATAAAATGAAAAGTTTAAATTTGCTAGAAGTATGCTCTATAATGGGAGACGCCCTGGCATCAAGGATGGCATTGGCTTCCAAAGGGGAGACAATGTCAAACTTAATGCCCCTCCTAAGAACTTGTCTAACTTTGTTAAGGGCAAGGCTCCCATGCCTCAGGATAACGAGGGTTACATTTTGTACCCTGCCGGTTATCCCGAGAGCAAAATTAGGAGAACTCATTCTAGGAAGTCTCACTCTGGCCCTAACCATGCTTTTATGTATAAGGATGAGACATCTAGCTCTAGGCAACCAACCCGTGCTAAGTTGCCTAGAAAGAAAACTCCTATTGCATCAAATGATCATAGCATTTCATTTAAGACTTTTGATGCATCTTATGTTTTGACTAACAAATCCGGCAAAGTAGTTGCCAAGTTTGTTGGGGGCAAACACAAGGGCTCCAAGACTTGTGTTTGGGTACCCAAAGTTCTTGTTTCTAATGCCAAAGGACCCAAAACCGTTTGGGTACCTAAAGTCAAGAACTAAAATTGTTTTGTAGGTTTATGCATCCGGGGGCTCAAGTTGGATACTTGATAGCGGGTGCACAAACCACATGACAGGGGAGAAGAAGATGTTCTCCTCATATGAGAAAAACCAAGATCCCCAACGAGCTATCACATTCGGGGATGGAAATCAAGGTTTGGTCAAAGGATTGGGTAAAATTGCTATATCACCTGACCATACTATTTCCAATGTTTTTCTTGTAGATTCTTTAGATTACAATTTGCTTTCCGTATCCCAATTATGTCAAATGGGCTACAACTGTCTATTTACTGATGTAGGTGTTACTGTCTTTAGAAGAAATGATGATTCAATAGCATTTAAGGGAGTGTTAGAGGGTCAGCTTTACTTGGTAGATTTTGATAGAGCTGAACTCGACACTTGCTTGGTTGCTAAGACTAACTTGGGTTGGCTCTGGCACCGCCGACTAGCCCATGTTGGAATGAAGAATCTTCATAAGCTTCTAAAGGGAGAGCACATTTTAGGACTAACAAATGTTCACTTTGAGAAAGACAGGATTTGTAGCGCATGCCAAGCCAGGAAGCAAGTTGGCACTCATCATCCACACAAGAACATCATGACGAGTGACAGGCCACTGGAGCTCCTACACATGGATTTATTCGGCCCGATCGCTTACATAAGCATCGGCGGGAGTAAGTACTGTCTAGTTATTGTGGATGATTATTCTCGCTTCACTTGGGTGTTCTTTTTACAGGAAAAATCCCATACCCAAGAAACCTTAAAGGGATTCGTGAGACGGGCTCAAAATGAGTTCGGCTTAAGGATCAAGAAAATTAGAAGCGACAACGGGACGGAGTTCAAGAACTCTCAAATTGAAGGCTTCCTTGAGGAGGAGGGCATCAAGCATGAGTTCTCTTCTCCCTACACTCCACAACAAAATGGTGTAGTGGAGAGGAAGAATCGAACTCTATTGGACATGGCAAGAACCATGCTTGATGAGTACAAGACACCGGATCGGTTTTGGGCCGAGGCGGTCAACACCGCCTGCTATGCCATCAACCGGTTATATCTTCACCGAATCCTCAAGAAGACATCCTATGAACTCCTCACTGGTAAAAAGCCCAATATTTCATATTTTAGAGTTTTTGGTAGCAAATGCTTTATTCTTGTTAAGAGAGGTAGAAAATCTAAATTTGCTCCTAAAACTATAGAAGGCTTTTTACTAGGATATGCCTCAAACACAAGGGCATATAGAGTCTTTAACAAGTCCTCAGGGCTTGTTGAAGTTTCTTGTGACGTTGTGTTTGATGAGACTAACGGCTCTCAAGTAGAGCAAGTTGATCTTGATGAGATAGGTGAAGAACAGGCTCCGTGCATCGTGCTAAGGAACATGTCCATTGGGGATGTGTGTCCTAAGGAATCCGAAGAGCCTCCACATGCACAAGATCAACCATCTTCCTCCACGCAAGCATCTCCGCTAACCCAAAATGAGGACGAGGCTCAAGTTGATGAAGGAGAAGACCAAAGAGATGAGCCCCCTCAAGATGACGGTAACGATCAAGGGGGAGATGCAAATGATCAAGACAAGGAGGATGAACAACCAAGGCCGCCATACCCAAGAGTCCACCAAGCAATACAACGAGATCACCCTGTCGACACCATCCTCGGCGACATTCATAAGGGGTAACCACTCGATCTCGTGTTGCACATTTTTGTGAGCATTACTCTTTTGTTTCCTCTATTGAGCCACACAGGGTAGAGGAAGCACTACAAGATTCGGATTGGGTGATGGCGATGCAAGAGGAGCTCAACAATTTCACGAGGAATGAGGTATGGCATTTGGTTCCACGTCCAAACCAAAACGTTGTAGGAACCAAGTGGGTCTTCCGCAACAAACAAGACGAGCATGGTGTGGTGACAAGGAACAAAGCTCGACTCGTGGCCAAAGGGTATTCGCAAGTCGAAGGTTTGGATTTTGGTGAAACCTATGCACCCGTAGCTAGGCTTGAGTCAATTCGTATATTATTGGCCTATGCTACTTACCATGGCTTCAAGCTTTACCAAATGGACGTGAAGAGTGCCTTCCTCAACGGACCAATCAAGGAGGAGGTCTATGTTGAGCAACCTCCCGGCTTTGAAGACAGTGAGTATCCTAATCATGTCTATAGGCTCTCTAAGGCGCTTTATAGGCTCAAGCAAGCCCTAAGAGCATGGTATGAATGCCTTAGAGATTTCCTTATTGCTAATGGCTTCAATGTCGGCAAGGCCGATCCTACTTTGTTCACTAAAACTCTTGACAATGATTTGTTCGTATGCCAAATTTATGTTGATGATATCATATTTGGGTCTACTAACGAATCTACATGTGAAGAATTTAGTAGGATCATGACACAAAAATTCGAGATGTCTATGATGGGGGAGTTGAAGTATTTTCTAGGATTCCAAGTCAAGCAACTCCAAGAGGGCACCTTCATTTGCCAAACGAAGTACACTCAAGACATTCTAACCAAGTTTGGAATGAAGGATGCCAAGCCCATCAAGACACCCATGGGAACCAATGGGCATCTCGACCTCGACACTGGAGGTAAATCCGTCGATCAAAAGGTATACCGGTCGATGATTGGTTCATTGCTCTATTTATGTGCATCTCGACCGGACATTATGCTTTCCGTTTGCATGTGTGCAAGATTCCAAGCCGACCCTAAGGAATCACACCTTACGGCCGTAAAACGAATCTTGAGATATTTGGCTTATACTCCTAAGTTTGGGCTTTGGTACCCTCGGGGATCCACATTTGATTTGATTGGTTATTCGGATGCCGATTGGGCGGGGTGTAAGATTAATAGAAAGAGCACATCGGGGACTTGCCAGTTCTTGGGAAGATCCTTGGTGTCTTGGGCTTCTAAGAAGCAAAATTCGGTCGCTCTTTCTACCGCTGAAGCCGAGTATATTGCCGCAGGCCACTGTTGCGCGCAATTGCTTTGGATGAGGCAAACCCTGCAGGACTATGGTTACAAACTAACCAAAGTTCCTCTTCTATGTGATAATGAGAGTGCAATCCGCATGGTGGATAATCCCGTTGAGCATAGCCGCACTAAACACATAGCCATTCGGTATCATTTTCTTCGGGATCACCAACAAAAGGGGGATATCGAGATTTCATACATTAACACTAAAGATCAATTAGCCGATATCTTTACCAAGCCTCTTGATGAACAAACTTTTACCAAACTTAGGCATGAGCTCAATATTCTTGATTCTAGAAATTTCTTTTGCTAAACTTGCACACATAGCTCATAAATATACCTTTGATCATGTCTCTTTTATATATGCTATGACTAATGTGTTTTTCAAGTATATTTCAAACCAAGTCATAGGTATATTGAAAGGGAATTGGAGTCCTCGGCGAAGACAAAGGCTTCCACTCCACTCTACTACTCACCCTTCGCCGTCGCTCCACTTCACTCTCCGTCTTTGGTATAATCTTCACTCATTTATTTATGACCAAAGGGGGAGAAAGTACTTCAAAGGGCCTATATTTCATTCTAAGTATCCGTTTTTGGCGATTCATGCCAAAGGGGGAGAAAGTATTGGCCCAAAGCAAAAGGACCGCACCACCACCATAATTTTAAAATTAATGGTTTTAAATTGAAAAATTTCAAATTGGTATCTCTTTGTGTTCTAAAGGGGAGCAAGTAGTATTTTTAAAACTTGATATCTTAAAACCCTCTTGAACACTAAGAGGAGAATTTATTTGAGGGGGAGTTTTGATTAGTCAAAGGAAAAGAATTTGAAACAAAGGGAGAAACTTTCAATCTTGAAAATGCTTTGCAAAAATCTTACTCATTTACCTTTGACTATCTTGAAAAAAGTCTTTGAAAAGAATTTACAAAAGAATTTGCAAAACAAAACTTATGGTGCAAGTATGGTCCAATATGTTAAAAACAAAGAAACAATCCATGCACATCATGTAAGTATTTATATTGGCTCAATTCCAAGCAACCTTTGCACTTACATTATGCAAACTAGTTCAATCATGCACTTTTATATTTGCTTTGGTTTGTGTTGGCATCAATCACCAAAAAGGGGGAGATTGAAAGGGAATTAGGCTTACACCTAGTCCCTAATTAATTTTGGTGGTTGAATTGCCCAACACAAATATTTGGACTAACTAGTTTGCTCTAGTATATAAGTTATACAGGTGCCAAAGGTTCACACTTAGCCAATAAAAAGACCAAGTATCGGGTTCAAACAAAGGAGCAAAGGCCAACCGAAGGCACCTCTGGTCTGGCGCACCGGACATGTCCGGTGCACCAGAGGACTCCGACTTCAAACCCGTCACCTTCGGGAAATTCCAGAGGCGACTCCGCTATAATTCACCGGACTGTCCGGTGTGCACCGGACATGTCCGGTGCTCCAAGGAAGAGCGCCCTCACAAACTCGCCAGCCTCGGGAATTCACTTCGGCCACTCCGCTATAATGCACCGGACTGTCCGGTGTAACAGCGGGGCAACGGCTATTTCGGCGCCAACGGCTACCTGCGACGCATTAAATGCGCGCGCTGCGCACGCAGAGGTCAGGCACGCCCATGCTGGTGCACCGGACAATCTAAAGTGCATGTCCGGTGCGCCACCGGACATCTAGGCGGGCCCAGAAGACAGAGCTCCAACGGTCGACCCCAACGGCTTTTGGTGACGTGGCTGTCGCACCGGACTGTCCGGTGTGCACCGGACTGTCCGGTGCGCCATCGAACAGACAGCCTCACCAAACGGCTAGTTTGGTGGTTGGGGCTATAAATACCCCCAACTACCCACCATTCATAGCATCCAAGTTTTCCACTTCCCAACTACTTACAAGAGCTCTAGCATTTAATTCTAGACACACCATAGAGATCAAATCCTCTCCAAATTCCACACAACGCCCTAGTGATTAGAGAGAGAGAGATTTGCTTGTGTTCTTTCGAGCTCTTGCGCTTGGATTGCTTTCTTCTTTCTTGATTCTTTCTTGCGATCAAACTCACTTGTAATTGAGGCAAGAGACACCAATCTTGTGGTGGTCCTTGTGGGAACTTTGTGTTCCAAGTGATTGAGAAGAGAAAGCTCACTCGGTCCGAGGGACCGTTTGAGAGAGGGTAAGGGTTGAAAGAGACCCGGCCTTTGTGGCCTCCTCAACGGGGAGTAGGTTTGCGAGAACCGAACCTCGGTAAAACAAATCCGCGTGTCACACTTCTTATTCGCTTGCGATTTGTTTTACACCCTCTCTCGCGGACTCTATTATATTTCTAACGCTAACCCGGCTTGTAGTTGTGATTATTTTTGAGAATTTCAGTTTCGCCCTATTCACCCCCCCTCTAGGCGACTTTCACGCCTGAGGCTGAACTTGACTGTTGTCAGCTTCGCCCTAGCGGGTGGCACAGCAGTCGGAGCGGGGCGAGCGGCGCTGTTTTCCTATCAGGTCGGTCAGTGGAAGGGCGAAGTGACTGCGGTCACTTCGTCCTTGCCGACTGAGGCACGCGTGTCAGGATAAGGTGTTAGGAGATCCTCGCATTGAATGCGCCTGCGATACGGTCGGTAGGTGAGGCGATTTGGCCAAGGTTGCTTCACTACGAAGCCTGCCTGAGCTGGGCTTCGGGCGAGTCGAGGGTGCGCCCGTTGCTTGAGGAGGCCCTCGGGCGAGGCGTGAATTTGTCTGGGACTACTGTTCCCGCCTGAGGCTGGGCTCGGTCGAGGCGAGATCGCGTCCCTTGAGTAGACGAAGCCTTGACCTGAGTTGTGTCCATCAGTCTCTGCAGCTTGTGCTGAAGGTGGTTACCAGCCGTGTTTAGGAGTGTTGGGGGTACCCCTAATTACGGTACCCGACTTTAGCCCCTGAGCCTCAAAGGGAGTGTTGGTACTCGCTTGGAGGCTTTGTCGCACTTTTTCGCAAGGGGACCGGCCTTTTTCGGTTACACTTTATTCCAGTGGGTGCGCGCGAGCGCACCCACCGGGTGTAGCCCCCGAGGCCTCGGAGGAGTGGTTTGACTCCTCTCAGGTCTTAATGCCTTTCGTGATGCCTTGGCCGGCCTGGTTGTTCCCTCATGCGACCTAATCGTAGCCCGGGTGCATGGTCAGGTTCCGAGTTTTTAGGCTGGTTTGTTGACGCTGTCAACGGTTTGGCCGTAACCGGGTTTGCGAGAGCAGCCCCCGAGCCTCTGCATGGAGCGAGAGGACAATCAAGGACTGTCTTGACTTTTATCATACGCCCCTTCGTCGCCTTTCCGCAAGGAGGAAGGGGGGGGAAGCGCCATGTTGCCCTCGGAGGGCGCCGAACATGGTGTTTCCAGTGAGTTGCTAACGGGTGATCCGAGTGGACGCCCGTGCCCCGTTCGATAAGGGTCGGCTAGTGGCCCAGAGGCGCGCTCCAAAAGTACCTTCAGGTGATTTGCCGGACCTGGTCCCGTTCGATAGGGTCCGAGGGCTCGATGCCTCCCTCTGATGGGATTCCGTTACAAAATCGCTCCTTCTGGTCTCAGAAATGTCCTAGGGTACCTCGGGAGCGTAGCCCAAGCCTCGGCCATGTAACGAACGTACCCAGAGTCATCCCTCGCTCTGCGTGCTCTGAGGCGGCTGTCGAACCCTTCCGAGGGGCCAGCCTTTGAACCCTTGATCAGTAGTGGGCGCGGAGCCTGAGTGCTCTGGGGCGGCTGTCGAACCCTTTCGAGGGGCCAGCCTTCGAACCCCTGATCAGTAATGAGCTTGAAGCCCGTGTGCTCTGGGGCGGCCGTCGAACCCTTCCGAGGGGCCAGCCTTCGAACCCCTGATCAGTAGGAGGGCTTGGGGCCCGCTTCCTTCGCGGAGAAGGATCCCTTTCGGAATATCCCCTTTCCCGATCCCTGTAGCAAGAGAGAGAAAGGGGAGGAGGAAAAGGATATGAATTTAAATGGTGTGGCACACCTTTTTTGATGCGATCATCATGGCGGAGGTGAAACAATGCCCGCTTCGCCTGCCAAAAGCGTCGCTTGCCCTGCCGAGGAGTTAATGCGACGGGACGGGTGATTCGCGGGGCGGCCGTTGCGCGTGCGCGAGTTGTTCGAGGAACGGGCGTTTCGCCTTCGGGTTTGAATTTCGCGGCGGGTTCGGGCGAAGTGTTGAACGGATCTCGCCCGGGCCTTTATATACCCGGAAGAGGCACCGGCGGTGGTTCTTTAATCTGCTGCTCGCCTTCTGCTTTGGTTTCCGCAACCTAAGAGAATAGCCAGAGAAAAGAAAACCGCACACCTTGTCCCCTCCGCCTCCACCCTCTCCAGTGACCCGCATCCGGAGTGGATGGCCCCTGCGAGCGAGGCCGACCCGACTCTGCCGCCGGGGTATGTGATTAGTTTCGTCTCCTTCCACGAGCGGGGGTTCAGAGCGCCAGCGAGCCATTTCATGCGGGCGCTCCTGCACTACTACGGGGTGGAGCTGCACAACTTCAACCCCAACTCCATTGCGCAAGCGGCCATCTTCGTGGCGGTTTGCGAGGGTTTTTTGGGGATTGACCCCCACTGGGATCTGTGGACCCATCTCTTCTCCGCAAAGCTTTTTGCCTTGACGACGGGGGAAAAGAAGGTCTGCATGGCGGTGCGGGCCGGTGGCTGCACCCTCCAGTTGAGGCAGGGGCGCGCGCAGCAGTACATCCTCGCCATCCTTGTGTCTTCGAACAAGGGGTGGCAGCGCCGGTGGTTTTACCTCCTGAACAACAACGGAAGGCTCCCGTCGTTTTCTCAAGGAGTGGTGACTGCCGCCGGCAGCAACTGGCGCTGGGGGGCTACACGCGAGAAACAGGAGAAACTCCAGCCTCTTCTGGAGGCCTTACAGAAAGTTACGAGATGGGGGGCTCACCGCCGCGGGGGTGGTTGCCGCCATCCATCGCTGGAGGGTGCTTCCTTTGGCAGAGCGGCGGTTGCCGCTTTCAGAGATAAAGCTGGGGTTGACTTGGAGGGTTCGCAGACGTCCTCGGCCTCCCTCTCCACCGACGACCTCCGCAGGCGGGTAGCGGGCACGGTAGGGAGGCTGGATGCCGGCGCCCTTACCCAGCCCATGATGCGTCTCGAGCGTGGGTACGTGTCCGTGGTGAGTGTTCGCTCCTCCTATCTTGCGTCGAGTTGCCTTTGATTCTTACCATCGGGATTTCCATTCGTCTCCAGGGGTTGGGGTTTTACAAGCCCTCCCTGCCACCGATCCCGGAGGACGCGGTGGACCGAGCCGCGCGGAGGGTCGCCGCGGAGAAGAAGGAGAAGAAGGACGCGGAAAAGGCCCGGGCCCGTGAGTGAATGCGGGCTCGGGACGCCTTGGAGAGGCGCCGTCGGAGGCAGGAGAGGGACGGGCTCCCGAGGGAGCCGTCGCCGGAGACACGTGATGATGACGATGATGACGAGGATGACGACATGGCGGCCCGTCTTGGCCTTAGCCCGGATCTGAGGCTAGGCCAGGGGTCGTTGAGCCAGCCTCCAAGTGGGCTGGCGCCGTCGGTATCTGGGGCCGAGACATCAAGGTCCCGGTCCGAGGAGCTGGGGCAGGCCGAGGGGGTACTTTACCCCTTGGTCGAGGTAGTTGAGATGACTCCGGGGAGTCAGGACGAACCGCCTGTCCCCCAAGAGCAGTCGCTCGCGCTGGCTGTACAGGAGGTTGATCCTCGAGCCGTCGTGACGGCGCCTCAGGCGCCTGAGGCGAGAACGGCGCCGAAGCCGGCTGCGGGGCAATCCCTGGCAGCGCCTGCAGGGACCAAGGCCCGAGGGGCCTCCCCGCAGGCACGATTGGCCTTGGTCCGGAGCGGGTAAGTATCTGAGGATACCTCTATTTTGGCTCTTTCTCCGTGTGCCCTGATCCTGCTTTATCTCTTCCTTTCAGCAAACGGAGGCAAGGCTCGGCCGGTCTGGCCCCCCGAAAGGTCCTTAAGACAGTGTCGGCTTCTGCAGCCAGTGCCGCAGCGCGCCACGCCGGTTGGCTGGCCTCCACACAAGACGCCCTCGAGCGGGGGGCCCAGGCGGCACGAGTTGCCCTGGGGCAAGCCTCCTAGGTTGACCCCTCCATTGGGGCGGCCATCGTGCTGGGGGAGGCTGCTGGTGTGGCCGCGGCCTCGAGCCCACCTGACGTGTTGCCGGCGCCGGCACCAGCTCCTGCTTAGGCCGTCGCTGTTCTGCCCGTGGAGCCACCCGCCGCCGCTGATGCTGGGATGGCTGAGGTGCCGCTGAGGAGAGGGCGGTCGCCGTTGCCGAGGTCGGTGATCGGAAGCCCGCCTCCTTAGCCGAGGGGAGGCCCAGTACGTCGTCAACGATGGTACCCGATGCGTCGACTGCAGGGGGTCCCGACGCCTTGGAGGAGGGGCGCGCAGAACCATGGCCCGTCTTGGGGAGCAGCGACCTTATCCCCGCGCAGCGCGACCCCAATGAGTGGTGTGGGCAGGCGCTCTGGTTCTGGACCAGCGGCGCCTCGAAACCCTTCTTCGTCCTTGACGATGCGCGGGAGGAGCAGTCTCGGTATGAGCTCTGTGAGTATGCCGAGGCGGCGATGGGGTCGCTTCAGTCGACCATCACTACAACACATGTGACCTTCTATGACAAATATGTGATGACACTAGTGAGAATCGTCATTAGATCGCTCTGTTTATGACGATTTCAATGAGACGTGTAAGTTTAATGACAAAAAATTAACCACCGTCATTAAAACTGTCATAACTCATTCTAACATACTTTTTGTGACGATGATCCATGACAATATGGGTTCATCATGAGAATAAATCGTCATATTTTGCTCTACATCAGACTTGTGACAATTGTATGACAAGCTCATTCATCATTGATATATGTGATAGAATTTTTAAAATGAAATATTATATAATCGATGTAACGAGTGGTCCACCATCAAGACTAAATGGGTTCTGCATGAGGTGCTTATTGATGTAACATATTAAATTATTTTTTAATTTTTCATCTATTTATATTAAAGTGTCTCTAGTATATAGCTAATCTATAGGATTTTGCCTCCTATCACCTTGTTTTTTAGCCCATAATATATTAACTTGCCCACGATGACAAATCTTTCGCACCTACGCATATGGTCAAGCTACTGTTTTATAGATGTGGAGAGGCAAGGCCAACTTTGTTACACATCTTTTAATTCTCGACCCATCTAGCGTCTTTGACTAGGAGCCCACTTTAATTGAAGAGTATTCAGTTGAATCCTATTGTTTTTTTCCAAAAACAATTGCATATATATTGCATAATTTATATCTATCAAGATTTTCATGATTTTCGATTCACCCCAAATATAACGACGATGAATAAATATAATATATAATATAATGTCGACGAATCAGAGGAGCGCATGCTACGTTTTTTGTTGTAACACTTGTGGCACTACATAAGCCTGGACTTCATTTCCCACACCTTACAAACATGACCTGATACAACATTTGCTTACACACACGTCAGAGCAGACAAATCAGCTAGCTATGTCGTCGACTCCTTGGTGAATGATTTTACTGCCTTTAGAAGCGACCCAGGCAACATGGACCATTGGCAAGACGTGTCCAGGTCCATGGACGTCCAGGTCCATACACGTCAGGTAGCTTCAAGTGTTTATTAAAAAAATTCAAGTGCGGATAAACAATACGGCTGCTTGTGATCCACGCACACATGCATGGATTCATAAAGGCCACGAACTTTCCAAGGGGTGGTAGTAGGCCGGGTAGGTGGTCGTCAGGGAATAACACGCCTAGACCTGTTCGGCGTAATGGGAGTGCCTGCGTCCATAATCCACTACGAAATAGATTTATAGGAATAATCGTTTTCTGGAACTCATAATAAGGATGAATCCATGAGTCTTAGAACATCCATCTAGGTCACAGGTAGCCCGCCGGCTACAAGTCTCACAGGGTACAGGGTACAGACGCAACGACCGGACGCCGGAAACACACGCAGGAGCTTGAAGCCGTCGACGGCTGTTCTGGCGCTATCACCGCGGCAAGGTGTTTCCTGCCGTACAAGGGAGAAGAAACATCAAAAGGTTTGTAGATCATAAGTACCATCTGTCACCATGAAAACAGCCCTAGGTGTTACTCCTAATGGCTGTTATGATCCGTGATCCATCCTTCTAGGTGTAGGAACATAACATGGCCTAATGTTTGGCCTAAAACCATTAATCTTACCATACTTTTGCTTGTTCTTCTAGGATTCGCCATCTTCCAAGTCTCCAAGATAGAGCACTCGCCATCTTCCAGGATTCGCCATCTTCCAGGATTCACCATCAAGGTTTCATCCCTTGCTGCCGATAGAGACAACCACATATTCAATTTGAAATCTGTCCGGCCAAGGGAAACTAGTGTCTGCACAAGTTCACAGGTTAGTGACTAATATAGTACAGGTTTCAGATTTCACATTAGTTTACAGGTTACACATAAAAACTTAACATGTTTCACAGACATTACACTAGTTCATAGGTTTCAGATTTCACACAGGTTTCACATATTCACACCCAAGTTCACAGGTACACAGATTCATAGAATTCACACACAAGTTCACAGGTTTCTCTGATGTTCACTGGTACACACACAAAAGTTAACATGTTTCACAGACTAAAAACTGGTTAGATCAGCTGTGCTGCAACTGATGAGAAACTAAACGAAAGACAACTTCCATTGAAATAGAGTGCACATTTTCACTTTCAGAAGTACATGTGGGAATTAGAGATTCTAAAAGAGTACTAAAAAGTGTGTATTCTGTGTTTACCTGCACTACCAAGAATGTTTTTTCTTGTGAATTTTATTAGAAACAAAAAATAAAAATATTACATGCTGACACAATTTTCTGAGGAGAAATGCTGCAATAAAGGCCATATGGTTAGCGAGAGCGTGCCACTACCCGTACAACTTCGGTAGAACAACCAACTAGGAACTGAACCAAGAACGATGCTTTTTGGCTCTACAACTGTGATAAGAAGATCTGTTACCTTCTCTAGAATGCCATTTTGTACCATCAAATTAGTTTCCTGCAAGATGGGAGTCAAATATACAGAACTTTCAGTTACTGTGTAACCTCTCAAAAATAAAATCATGAGAATAATAAAGAATTTGAAGAAGTAATTAAAAATCTAAAACTGGATCAACATTCTGGCTACCTTGCAATTGAATAAAAAATAAAGCATTATCTTCATGGCTAGTATTATATTTAGTTGGTATTAGTTACATTTATTCAGAAAATTTTAGTGGGTTAGAATTTTAATTTATCTAACCTTTATTCTTTTATTATTTCAATGTATGGCAGATGGAAAGATCTTGGATTAATTCTAGGCTTTTCAGCAACAAGTATCTAGCCGGGGTGGATGAGTTCATGAAGTTTGTTGAAGAGCGGTAACCTGATGCCGAGGAGATCCTATGCCCATGTCGACAGTGCTTGAATCAACTTTCTAAACATAAATCACAAGTAGAGGATCACTTATATATTAATGGGATGGCGAGCACATACACAACATGGATACATCATGGAGAGCCACTATTGACTGGCAGATTAAATGAAAATGCTGACCATCTAGATGAACAACCTAGTTTGAATGAGGATGCTAGTATGAATGAGTATGAACAAGATAACCCTGATGATAGATTACTAGATATGGTGCATGAGTTATTCACATCTGAAGAAGGTACACGGAAGTCCATGTTTGCAGTTGTGTTAGATGAGATGAAGCAGACACTTCACCCAAGTTCCCCATTCACAAATTTTTCTTTTGTGGTTCGGTTACTTCATATCAAGTCATTTTATCGGATCAGCAATGTGGCATTCAATGCAATTTTGAAGTTATTACCATTTTTGTTCCCAACATGTAGCCTTCCAGCATCTTATAATGAAGCAAAGAAACTTATTCGTGTATTAGGACTCAGATATGAGTCAATCCATGTGTGCCCAAATAATTGTGTTTTGTTTCGGAAGGATTATGCAAAAAAAGATGAATGCCCAGTGTGTGAAGAATCTAGATGGAAAGATGGTGAAGGTAAAAATAAGAGTCCTCAAAAGGTACTAAGGCATTTTCCTTTGATTCCTAGGTTGAAAAGGATGTTTTCCTCGAAAAAATATCTGAGGAGGCACAATGGCATAAGTTGAAGAGGAAAGTTGTGGAAAATGAGCTCAACCATCCAGCGGATGGTAAGGCATGGAAGGACTTCGATAAGCAACACGGTTGGTTTGCAGAAGATCCTAGGAATATCAGGCTTGGTCTTGCAACAGATGGTTTCAATCCATTTGGGAAAATGAGCTCCTCTTATAGTATGTGGCCTGTTTTTGTTATCCCTTAAAACTTTCCTCCATGGGTATGTGTCGAGCAATCAAACTTCATGATGTGTCTACTCATCCCTGGCAAAGAATGCCCAGGAAAGGATTTTGATGTCTTTTTAGAGCCACTAATTGACGAGTTGCAAGATCTTTGGTTGGGTGTCAATACTATTGATGCAAGAGCTGGAAAAGAGTTTATTCTACATGCTGCGGTGCTATGGTGCATACATGATTATCCAGCTATAAGCACATTGTCTGGTAGAGTCACCAGAGGGTATTATGCTTGTTTGCATTGTGACAAAAATCCCTGCTCTAGAAGAATACGGAATAAGATTTGCTATATTGGGCATCAACGATTCCTTGAAAAGGATCATCCATTGAGAAAAAAGAAAGACTTTGGTGGGAAAGTTGAAAACTGTGACAAGCCAGAGGCATTTAGTGAGGTTGAATTGAAGCAGCAGTTGGACAGTGTCAAGGATGTTAGACCAGGAAAGCATCCTCAAAACAAGAAGAGAAAGCGGGATGCAAATGATGGCCAATGTTGGAAGAAAAGGTCGTGTTTGTGGGATTTGCCTTACTGGACAGGTTTGAAGCTGCGACATAACCTTGATGTGATGCACATCGAAAAAATATATGTGAGTCAATTCTTGGTACATTACTAGGTATTCCCGAGAAGTCGAAGGATAGTATTAATGCTAGGCTTGATATGGAAGACATGGGCATACGAAAATCTTTGCACTTGAAGTGTGATGGAGATTCATATAGCGCTCCTCCTGCTCCATACACAATGGATAAAAAGCAAAAGCTTGCTTTCTATGACTTTCTAAGAAGTGTAAAGTTTCCAGATGGATATGCTTCTAACCTAGCAACATGTATTACAGCTGATGGATGCAACCTCCAAGGGTTAAAAACTCATGATTGCCATATAATACTGCAACGTATTTTACCTGCCGCTCTTCGAGGAATCATGGATAATGACATGTACATAGCAATTGCTGAACTAGGTAACTTTTTTCAGCAATTATGTGCTAGGACATTGAAGTTAAATGTTTTGCATAGAATGAAAGAGGAAATCCCAATTGTTCTATGCAAGCTTGAGAAAATATTTCCTCCTGCATTTTTTGATGTCATGGTCCACTTGACTGTCCATTTACCTGATGAAGCTATCCTGAGAGGCCCAGTGCAATATGGTTGGATGTACCCCGTCGAAAGACAGTTATTTACTTTGAAGCATTCTGTGAGGAACATGGCACGGCCTGAAGGCTCAATTGCTGAAGCATATGTTGCTAATGAATGCTTGACTGCTTGTTCGCGGTATTTTGATGATCTCGACACACGACATAATTGGGAGGGCAGGAACAGAGAGCGTGTTGATATGAGCAAGGGTGATTTATCTGTTTTCCAACATGGAGTCAATTTACTCGGAGGGCATAGGATTACATACAAAGAATATATATATGACAAGATGGTTTGGTATGTGTTAAACAATTGTCCGAAGGTTGAACAATATATAGAGTATGTCTTCGTATCCACAATTTCGCTTCATTTGTCTACAAACCTATTAATTTGATGTGCTAATTGTTTGTTTAAAAATGCTATGCAGGTTATATAGAAAGGAGCTACAGAATGAAGGAAATCAAGATATTGAAAAAACCATTGAGAAACAATTTGCTACCTGGTTTAAGAACCATGTGAGTTGTTCTTGCATATTTTCTTTAACCATTTTTAGTGGTTGAAGATGTTTTAACCATCTTGGGGAATTATGTGTACAGATTGCAACTCTACGATTTGTGAATGGTGAAGATGTAAGTGGTGACCTATACGCTTTGTCATGTCAACCAGATCTGCGAGTAAGAATATTTTCAGCATGTATTGTTGGTGGTGTAAGGTTCCACACTATTGAGCGTGAGAAAAATAGAAGGACACATAATAGTGGAGTTATGGTTGATGGCACCCATAATGGAGAAGATGTTGAATTTTATGGTAGCTTGAAAGAAATAATTCAGCTGCAGTACAATGCAGACTCTAGCTGACATCGGTTAGTGGTTCTATTTCGGTGTGATTGGGTTGATACCTGTAGTAACAGGGCAAGGATGAAAGATGATGGATTCTTTAGAAGCATCAACCATGCATGTATTTGGTACAAGGATGATCCTTTTATTCTATCCACGCAGGCGACAAAGGTATTTTACTTGGAAGACACCAAATATCGTGGAGACTGGCGAGTTGTTCAAAAATTCTCACATAGGCATTTGTGGAATGTGGCTGAAATTTCAAGCGATGAAATATCAAAGGGTGTGGAGCTGTCATACCAAGACGATGAGTGTGTTGATTTTCATATTCAAGATTGTGATGTCAATATGGACATTGACGCGTTGGTTGGTGAAAATTCTTTTACTGTTCATGCAAGTATAGTTCAAGACCTTCAGAGACAAAGGGAAGATGAACCAGAAGATTTATTTGAAGACGAAGAAGACGAAACATTTCTGCAATATGCTAGTGATAATAATGAAGAAAGAACAATCCATAACGGCGAAGATGATGATAGCGACGATGAGTAGCTTGGCGAAGAATCAGCACAGATTCCAACAAAACAATCTGGTTGCTACTGCTACTAAGTGGTCACTAACATTATCTAAGATTCATGAGCCTTTGATCTTGAAATCTAATTTTTCACCTTGCTAAAATACTTAGACTTATGGAGTAGTGCATTTCTTGCTGATTAATGATGATGCTCATAGAAAAAATAAGCATCATTATGTAAGGCCAGAAGATTGCTTTCAGATCAGCCCATTTGTTTCTATATTTTTTTACCATTTCCTAAGAGACCAATAATGTCCATGTTACCTTTCCTAATCAAATAAACATTTTATAGAGGTATACACAAAATGCTAACAGTTACGCTATTACTATGAAGATACTTGTACCCAAGGATCGAAAGACTCAGATTGACTTACTAATTTTCCATCATGATTCAGAGGCTTGAATGGACCACCAATGGCTGCAGTGCCAACTGATTGTCCACGCTTCACATCTCCATTTTGTCATACTGCAATGGTGTCAAAACAAAAAAACAAGTAAGTGCACGATATCTTAGTTTAGCTGATCGTTTCATGGTCAAAAGGGTTGAGGTTGTCGAACTACAAAGTATCTGGCTCGTTTAGCTACCTTGAGAGGACATGGCATTTGCTAAAAATAGGCCTGCAACCAGTGAACACAATTTCAAGCTTAAGAAACATGAGCTTAACTATCACTAAACACTAATGCAAAAACAACATATACCTGCTGGCAATACTAGAAAAGATCAATTAGGTGACCATGCCAACCTCCGGAAGAAAGATGGTAGTGACTCATCATGAATGTGCACCAACAGCAGCACTTCCACCAATACCCCGCCGCCTCCTCCACGGACGCTCCGCCTTCGAACGGAGAAGAAGAAGCGCCTCAGGAACCCAGCTCCGAACGGAGATGCACCCGGCCCAGTAACCCGCAGCGCGCGACCAGAAGGGTAAGCGGAGGTCCTTCGTGGTGGACGCCAAGGACGGGGGAGAGATGCCGAGTACCTGAGGCAGCGCGTGACCAGGAGAAGGCAGGCTAGCAGAGGGCGCTCGCGAGAAAAGCGCGCGGAGATGGAACATGGCACGGTCTCTCATCGCGCCTCGCTCGTGGCACCTCGCCGGATCCGAGTGCTCACCTCCTCAAGCTACGTGAACGCGGCTGTGGCGTCGCCGGGGGTTTTGAGGGGGACGGAAGGGCGTCTTCGTGGATGCGAGCGGCGAGCCGGCGATTGAGCGGCACATGCGCGCGGCAGTGGATTTGGGGAACAACTCGGATCGGTCCAGTGAAGAAAACCTTATTCTCGTTGACGCGTGGGCCACCCAAGGACAGCGAGCTGTTTACCGCGTCTGCTCTCCGAAAGCTGTCATCTCGCGCCACTTTTTTTAAGAAGAAAAACTAATGTGCTCAAACCGTATTTAAACCGTATTGAAACCTTATTTGGTTTTTTCGATTGGAAAGGCATTTAAACCATACAAATTAATAAATAATCCGATAAGGGAGATCTTCAGCGGAAGTACGTTTGTAGCGGTTAGAAGAACAGATGGTACACTTTTCAAGCAAAAAACAAACAAAGGTATGAAATATGGCTCAAACCGTGAAGTACTACTCCAATGCTATGAATCTTAGTGAGAGATGTGACCGCCTGTGAACAATCTACAAACTAACTTTTGTATAATCCTCTGAATTTTTTATCGCAAGCAACTAGAACCAAGTATAATCCTCTGAATTTTTTATCGCAAGCAACTAGAACCAAGTTAAGACTCCATGCCAAGTTTCACTATTTTTTGACCACCTTTGGTATTTATTTGATTTTTTCGGATTGGAAAGGCATTTAGACCATAGAAATCAATAAATAATCCGAAATGGGAGATCTTCAGCGGAAGTAAGTTTGTAGCGGTTAGAAGAGCAAATGGTACACTTTTCAAGCAAAAAACAAACAAATGTATGAAATATGGCTCAAACCGTGAAGTACTACTCCAATGGTATGAATCTTAGTGAGAGATGTGACCGCTTGTGAACAATCTACAAACTAACTTTTGTATAATCCTCTGAATTTTTTATCGCAAGCAACTAGAACCAAGTTAAGACTCCATGCCAAGTTTCACTATTTTTTGACCACCTTTGGTATTTATTTGATTTTTTTCAGATTGGAAAGGCATTTAAACCATAGAAATCAATAAATAATCCGAAATGGGAGATCTTCAGCGAAAGTAAGTTTGTAGCGGTTAGAAGAGTAAATGGTACACTTTTCAAGCAAAAAATAAAGGTATGAAATATGGCTCAAACCGTGAAGTACTACTCCAATGCTATGAATCTTAGTGAGAGATGTGATCGCTTGTGAACAATCTACAAACTAACTTTTGTATAATCCTCTGAATTTTTTATCGCAAGCAACTAGAACCAAGCTAAGACTCCATGCCAAGTTTCACTATTTTTTGACCACCTTTGGTATTTATTTGATTTTTTTAGATTGGAAAGGAATTTAGACCATAGAAATCAATAAATAATCCGAAATGGTAGATCTTCAACGGAAGTAAGTTTGTAGCGGTTAGAAGAACAGATGGTACACTTTTCAAGCAAAAAACAAACAAAGGTATGAAATATGGCTCAAACCGTGAAGTACTACTCCAATGCTATGAATCTTAGTGAGAGATGTGACCGCTTGTGAACAATCTACAAACTAACTTTTGTATAATCCTCTGAATTTTTTATCACAAGCAACTAGGACCAAATTATGACTCCATACCAAGTTTCACTATTTTTAACCATGTTTGGTATTTATTTAATTTTTTGGCTTCGAAAGCCATTTAAACCATAGAAATAGAGTTGTTTCCATACAAATAGAGTTGTTGCCCATACATCAACGAATATCTCACTTATTGCAATGGTATATCACAACATCTCGCTCTGCAAGAGCTCCTAGGTTCAAATCCCGGCTGCAGCGGCGAACTCAATTTTTTGATTAATTACAGAACCATTTTTTTGCATTTTTAATCGCTGAACCCGCACGTCCGGACCCCACGTCCCACGAGCAGCATCTTTTCTTATCTCCTTGGCAGCTTCTTTCCTTATCCCCTGCAACTTCCCCATACTGTGCACCGACCTCACCATACGGCGGCGGCGGGGGGGAGGGACTTCACCTGCACGGGCGGCTTCACGGCTTCCGCATCCTTCAGCCGATCCGAAGCCACCATGCCTCCAGGGAGGAAGGGAATACGAAGCACAAGGGAACCCCCACCAAGTAAATTTCAATCGCTCTCGGATTCGACAGGTCTAAGAATCCCCACCTTTTGTATCTCTTTCAGTTTAGGGTACTGGATCTTGTTTTTCCTATGCTGCAAAGTGTACCTTATTCCTCTAATAAGGCGTTCATTTGTTCTAGTGATGGGCATGGTTCAGTACATAGCGAGTAAAATGTATAGATGAGGTATCCAAAACTAACTATGCCAATAATGAAGCAACCGAACAAGGATAGCAATTTTATTCAGTGTATTAGTCAGAATATTACATCATAATTGTAAAGCTAGAAAAAAACATTGAGATAAAACAGTGAGTCATCTTTATAAAATACTAAAAAGGATGTTTTCCAATTACCTCTGAAGCCATTCCTATTGTCCTGCCATGCTAGAGCTGCATTTCTTCTCATCCTCCCTTCTAGTTCTAGCTGTTGTGCGCCCATGGCTCCTCCCTCCAGATGCTGCTTCTTTTCCTTGCTGTAGCCATCGGTGCACAGGGCACAGGTAATCTCGTGGGGGCGCAAGTTGCAGGGATCCATGGAAGCTTGTGGACAGATAGGCCATAGAGGAACCTTGCTGATTCTCTTCTCCACCTGAGCTATGTCAATCCAAGTCCAAGGGAGCACGAAGATGAGCTCCTCCTCCAGATGTGACTCATTGCTGGGTCACACTCACACCTCTTTCCTCTGCACCCTGCTGCAATATTGCTTTGATGCTTGATTTATATTATATAAGTATATAGTATGTGGTATGTATCCCTAAATATGTGTGCTGGTATGTACAAAATGATTATATAGACTAGACCAACCAAGGTTGATTAGTTGGCCTGGTTGTTGACTGATCGCGATTAGTCGCCCAGTAACATGGCGATTAGTGATAACTAACCGATTAATAACCTTGCTACCATGTATATTTGAGTCAGTAAGATTCATGTAAATACAGCTTGGCACCAGAAACAAAAGTGACAATGGATATGCCCCCTTGTTAATAAAGAGATACAAAGACAAAAGGTAAAGGTAAACTCATTATGCAATAGTGTAATACATAGCGAAATCACCTGCACTTCAGCTTCTTGACGCATTCTGTCGTACCTTTGGTTCACTTAAAACAAGCTTTGTACGAGTTTGATTGTTAGAAAAATGTACGAAGTATGAAGGAATATTATGGCACTTATGGGTAAAATTTGGACTCTCATTAAACATAAGAACAAGAAATTAAGAAAAGGTCCTAAAACTGACACTATCAATCCTCTTTAGTATTTAACCGTTGACTGGCAGTTTCAATCCACTACAAGTATTTAACCGTTGCAAGTTCTAGATACATGGTATTTAATTAGAAGAAATCACCCTAACATATATTACTATCCTATCAGTACATCACAAATTAGGAATTGTTCCAAGTGTAATGTGGATAACATATATGGCTCATATTCCATAATCCAGTGCATTCATACATCACGGATATAAATGCAACAATGACTAATACATGTGTGCCAAGGGCTTTCAGCAGGTTACCCCTTTCCTTTTCCATCATGGATCGTGCCTTAGCAAAACTTAACACTGCCTTCGACAGTGTGCTTCCACTGCTACAAGTGTTCTCGGTGCCGTAATTCTTGCCATCCTCACATAAATTGTTCCCTGAACAACACAAAGCACATTACAAACTTCAAATTGTCAGAGGACTGAAAAAACTGAAATTGAGTCCGAGATTGGTACCCACGACTGACCAATGACCAGGGCCTATTCAGTTTGTTCCTTTTATATAGTAAGTAGTAATAAGTATGAATTGTAATTTTTCAGTCGAAAGTTCTGAGGCTTGTACAGACCGTAAATATTGAGTCCGAGAAATCTCACTATGTTCAGTGTGCTGAGGCTTGTACAGACTGTAATTTTTTCAGTCGAATGAATATGAGTAAGAGTCTTCGTTGGATCAATTGGTAGTTATTTGCTGGGGCTTAGTCCAAATTACATGAGTTTTGCAAGCTAGTTTTCTAAACAATTAGTTGAATGCTAAAAACTTAGCCCAGTTGTGGCAGATACAATCCAACTAATGTTCTTAAGTGCATCCCTTGAAGATTTTTTACCTAGTTCAAATGTGGTTTCTTTGTTCAGTATTTTTTACCACTAGCAGCCAGTTTTTATAAATGTCTCATATATCAAAGAATAGTTGTTGCCTTGCCACTAGTAATAATAACATACCAAAGAAATTTCTCTACTGTGTACAGTACTAATACATTATCTAGTGATTATTCCATCCATTTTCAAATTGGGATTTCATTCCTTCTTTTCTAATGTTTTTAGTGTTTTCTTTTTTTGCTACTGTGCTCTTGTGGGTCAGTACATGCATTTGTCTTCTATTATTTTTTAGTGTGATTTATTATTTATCAAATCATGTCATTAATGTACAGAAATCACTTCTACTGAGTATGAGAAACAAAGGGCAGCAAATGTGATGAGGAACAATCAGATGTTCCAACAACTTGGGATTAATCAGTTACGCACAATGATGACTGCTACAAGAGTAAAGAGCAAATATGATGGTCCAGAGGAATCAGGGTCTTTATTTGACAGCGAGGATAGTGAAGGCTCTGATCCAGAGGAGGTAAGCAAGTTTCTAATTCATCTATTTGTTTCCTCATGTTATATATCATTACACTTGCATTTGCAAACAAATTGATATGTACATGATTATTGTGTTATACCTACAGGATTCCCATGTTGCACAAGGTGTACGTAGCCACAACCCAACTCATGTTGCTGACAAACCTACACAACAAACACGAGGTTCTAAAAGGGTTGTGGCCCCTGATGTTCATGGACAACAGATTAGATTCACTAGGCAAAGGAGTGCTGCCATAAATCAGCAATCCTCCCTAAGCCTAACTACTACTACACAAGCTGGTTCAAGAGCCACCACAAACCAAGAATCCACCCAAAACTTGGCTGCTGCAACACAATTTACTTCAAGTGTTGCCACTGAGCAAGATTACATCGCAGGCCTAACTACTGCTGCACAACCTAGTTCTCCCACACAAACTGAGGTCAATGACTAGAATAGAGATGAAGGCAAGTGATTATTTGTTATTCAATGCATTTATTAATGTATCAAATAATCTAAAATTTCTCAAATAAATTAATCTGTCATTCTCATGATCTGTAGTAGCTATATATAATATTGATAAAAAGCCTGAGCACAAAGATCTTCGTGTAACAGAGTGCCTATGTAGGTAACAAATCCTCTATATATAGATTTCAGTTATAGAATGCATGTGTAGGTAACAGATGCAACTAGTACTTGATTTTTGATTATTGGGCTGTTAAACATAGAACAAGGCTAGAGCAATGAAGTTGCATATTTGTCTAGATATTACTGTATGTTCTGCTCTGTCTAGGGAAAATGCTCACATGCACCAGAACATATATGATCTTTGCCATTCACTAGATTGTTTCTGCTAGTTTGAAAATTTAATATCTTTTTGCCTTTTATGATGCTAATCACCAGAATTGGTACCAAGGCAAAGAAGTAGGGGCAAACAACTTGAATCCTTGAGCAGAGGGTTAGGCACTAAGATTCCAATCCAAATCTCTAATG
Source organism: Zea luxurians (assembly GCA_029449295.1). Taxonomy (NCBI): domain Eukaryota; kingdom Viridiplantae; phylum Streptophyta; class Magnoliopsida; order Poales; family Poaceae; genus Zea; species Zea luxurians. The sequence goes on from JAOPSE010000362.1 coordinate 304,014, forward strand.
GGAAGCGAAGGCCAGAGCCACCTATTCAGGCTGCAAAGTTTGCATCGGAGGGTGGGATCATACTGAGGCAACACATTCCAATATTTCCGCACTGGAAGGAGTACAAGAAGCAAGAGAACGAGGGTAAAATTATAGACTACATTGGGAAGCTTGCTGTAAGTCATTTTTCCCTCACTTGTTCAGTTACAGTTCATTTACCTTTTCAATTGAGTATCATAGAGTCACCACTTCTTTGCTAGGGTCAATTCACCATGGATGTTGAGAGTAATGCAGTAAAAGATGCATGTGTTGATATGCTAAAGGGTGGACAGCGCCAAATGAGGTATAGGCTGAAAAAAGTACTTCACTGGAGTTCCTGCAAATCAAGTGAGGACTACATCACCTGTTTCATGTATGACTGATGATCAATGGAGAGAGTTGGTACAAATGTGGTCTAGCCCAAACCACAAGGTATTTGCGATCAAGCTCCACTTATCCCTCTATATAAATAATATTTTCATTTATGAAGTGTTTGGAATGCAACTTTTCTTTTTCTTGGGAAAATTGTTCTTTGTTAGTACTATTTGAGAACCTAGTGGTTGATTCCATCTCCAATAGTTAAGTCATCGTTTATGTGTGGCCTGTATTGATCATTATCAGAGCCTCTTGCATGTTACCTCATTTAGGACATGAGAACACTAGTTTGCTACAAAATGAGCAGTTTCCTATTGGCTACAAAAACACCTTGTACATCATAGTGATATTTTTTTGGCCAACATAATTTAATTGAGTATTATGGGTGTAGGACTAATCTGCCCTTCCCTGTCCCTCCTCGCTCTCTTCTCTAACACGGTCATGGCCAAGTTTTGCTTGCTGTTGGTAAAGTGCTGCTTGCCGTTCCATCAAATGAAGGTGTTGCTTGCTGTCATGCTGTAAGAAATGAAGCAGCAAGAATTCTGATGCTAGCAGCAAGCAACATGATTTCTAAAAATTATGATTAGCAACAACAGCAAGCAGCAACTAGTTCATTTTCAATAGCATGCAGTTCACTTTCAAGCACACCAAAAATTGTTTTCTGATCAGCAAGAACAGCAAAGCAGCAACCAGTTCAGTTTCAATAGCAAATAGTTCAACAACTATTTCAGTTTCAACCAGTTTTCTGTCTTACTCGCTGCAAGAACAGCAAGCAAGCAACCATTTCAGTTTCAACCAGTTTTCTGAATTTCTGAATTTTCCATGTGATGTATGAGTTGACAGACTTATTATTTACCTTCACTCAATATTAATGTAACCCAAGACAAAATTATTGAAGTGTCTTATATGCTTTTCAATGTCCATATTATCCTCTAAAAGTAGTCTGTTTTTGTTCTGTATTTATGATGAAAAGATAGCTCCTACAATTATGAAAATATGTTGCAAGCTGCACTCGTTTTATGACTAAAGTTGATTGTATATTCATAAACATAATCTATTAATTTATTATCGCTATTTTGTCTACCTTACAATTGTATTTTACATACAGAACAATTGTGTGAAGAACAAACTTAATCGTGATAAGGTGCAATTTCCACAGTGCACAGGATCTCAATCATATGTTGCAAAAGCTTATGTAGTGGTAAGAAACTAATTATGTTATGCTTGGAGGAACTTGTTGCTTCTCACAATCTTGGTTATTGTATGAATGGCTACTGCTACCAACACAATCGCTTCATTATCTCTAATATTTGAGTCACATCTTTTGTTTGTTAGTGTATACACTGATTCCTGGTTGTCTATTTTTTCAACAATATTTTTTTGTGTATTTACAGTGGTGTAGCTGCATCTAATTGAGTGGCTTTTTGCTAGTAGCAGTGTGTATTTATAGCATTGTTCCTAGTTCCTGGTTCCTGTTTGTTAGCTTATACACCTGAATGAAGCACATAATCATGTTCATGGCATTGTCCACTATTGTGTGCCAATTGTCTTCCAACATGTTCACTTGTTATTGTTTTGGAAGCAATTGCATCCTTCTGCTGCATTGCAGTAACATCAGGCCAACAACAGTTGCACTATAGCAAATGTAGGCGAACAACACCTGATGTATTAGTTGTTGATAGCTGATGTATAATTTTGCATAGTAGCTGATGTATTAGTAGCTAAGAATTCAGACCTGATAGTTGTATTAGTAGCTGATGTATACTTTTGCTATCATTTAATTACTCATGAGAAAACCTTGCTATAATTAGCTTATGTTTTGATCTCCATGCTGATCAAATTGTTGCATTGAAATTAATTTATGTTTTGATTTCCATGCTGATCAAATTTATTTGACTTCATTTCAGAGACAAGAAAAATATAAAGATGTCGAACCTAGTGCAATTGATCTTTTCAAGGAGATGCATTGCAGCAAGAAAAAAGGATTTAGTGAAGTTGTTCAGAAAGCCATAGTAAGTACATGTTTTTCTCTTTGTTACTACATTCCAATTTGTATTACACTATATTAAGTTTTAATACTTATGCTAGGGTGATATGGAAGCAATGGTGGCAACACCAGCTGAAGATGGACAACTTGCAAAGTCTGCAACAGAAGTTGTTTCCAATGTGCTGCTGGGTTCAAGTAAATTTCTTCACAATGCTGGCCTTTTGCCCTCCTCCAAGAGAAGCAACACAGGGACTATTTCAGCAAGAATGCAAGAGCTTCAGTCTCAATTGGACAATGAGAGGCGAGAAAAAGATGGACTTTGAGAAGATATGGATACCTTAAAAGCCAAGTCACAAGCATCTGAGGCAACCATTGCTAATAAATCAACTGAGATTGCAGATTTAAAGAAGTCCTTAGCAGAAAATAGCATCCTACTTCGACATATATTAAGTATTAGTCGTGATCAGGTGAATCCTTAAGCATGCTTGCTAAGACGCTGGTGTCAACCATCCTGAAGACACATCTCACAAAATTGTGGACCTCTTTTTATCCTTATGTTTGCTATATGGAACTGCAACTTACAGTCTATTATATGTGTTCTCTTGCTATAGAGTTTTAGTACTTGTCTGGTTAAAGAATTATGAACCATGTTCTTTTGTGTGTTGGACATATTATGCTTGAAATATATGGATGTTGGAAAAAGTTGTGACTTTGGATGATTGTGAAATATATGCATTATGTTTTGGATGGTTGTAGGCATCAATGTATTTAGTGTTGAACCAAAATATCACAATATGATTGCCACGTCACCTACCATGTCATCAACCATACAAGTGTTTTGTGATAATAAATTTTGTCATAATTTATTTGACACGTCATCTGCCACGTCATCCATTTTATGATGAAATTTATTGTCACAAAGTTATTGCCACATCAGCATCCACGTAAGCTTATTTATGACGACTATATCTGTCATAAAATTTTGCCACGTCACCTGCCACGTCATATCGCCACATCATCAGCCATGTGGCAACCTGTCCAGTGCTACACTTAATGACGTTTTCCCCTCATCTATGATGATTTGGAGCATCTTTGATTTAATGACGAAAATATGTGGTCGTCATTAAATCTGTGACGTTTCTTAACCATTCGTCATAGAAGGTGCTTTAACACGGCACTTCTGTGACGACACTGTTTTTGTCATAAAGTCGTCACAACCACTTATGCTATGACAAAAATACCATTGTTGGTGACGTAATCTAAATGTCATAGAAGGTCACATGTGTTGTAGTGCATGGAGATCCTTTCCAGGGATGTTCCCAGGGTCCTCCAGGTAAGGATTTTAGGCATACCTTTCGCGTGACCAGGGCATTCTTTGTAACACCCTACTTCCCTTCCTCAGGAACTGACAGATGTGAGCACCGCCAAGTCGCTGTTCATCCGCCGCGAGACCGACGTCTGGGGTTCGCTGCGGTTCCTGAGGGCCGCGCTTGCCGAGGCTAATGAACGCCTTGCCCAACGGAGCACCAAGGTGGCAGACCTTCGGCTGCTCTGTGATGAGCTGGAGGCGGAGGCGGCGGCGGCGCAGGCAGAGGCGGCGTCAGCATGTACGGAGGCGCAGCAGCGGCAGTTGGAGCTTGGCCAGGTCATTGGCGAGCGGGACCAATCTCGGAGCCAGGCTGCCGAGGCTGTAGGCCGGGCTGAGGCCCTTGGGGGTCAGCTAGCCGAGGCGTCTGCTCGGGCCAGAGCCCTTGCGAAGGACCTGGCCGTGGCCATTGGGTCTGCTCAGTCCGCCCAAGCCGCAGCCTCAGAGCAGTGTGCCCGGGTTGAAGGTACGTTTCGGCCGCTTTGTGACTTCGATTCAGCTTCATTCTTCAACTCGTGTCTGAAGAATTCTGTTCGGCTGTCTGTAGAGTTCGAGACAGCTCTTAACGAGTCTATCAAGGCACTTGCCCAGGCGGCTGAGCAGAAGGAGGCCGACCGCGTGGCCATGTCTGAGGCTATCTCGGCCTTCTACCAGGTCTTTGGCCTCGATGACGTCCCCTCGGGTCGCTCCCCCCAGAGTCGCCTGCGGGCCTTGGGCGGCGATGTGCGCAGCAGACTCCGTGGGGCGCTGCATCACGGCGTTAGGCAGGCCTTCGCCGTGCTCGCTTCCCACTACGACGTGGATCTGGAGTGGGTCAGCGAGGGGTACTGTCTACCCGACGAAGATGAGGCTGCCTTAGCCGAGGTTCAGAGGCTTGACGCGGCCGTCGCGGGCCCAAGCGCGGTGCTGGCGTCCTCCTTCGAGGTGGAGATCCTTCCGCTCGCGTCGCCGTCTGGGGCCGGGCCAGATCTCGCCGAGGGTGGAGACGGCGCCGAGGGTGGAGACAATGCCGAGGGTGCCGCTCCTCCCTCGGGCGATGTCTGATTCTGCCGAAGCAGTCTGTTTGGAGCATGCATGTGTTTTTCGCGGCCGCCGAGGCCTAAACACCTTTTTGTCGTGTTATAAAGCTGTGTTTCTTTTCCTCTCGTTTCGAGTATCCAGACTTGTTCGTCAGTAGTAGAATCGCTTATCCGAGCAAGAGTTACTTTTCGCGGAAGGTGACGAGTGAGGTATCCGTATCCCGGAGGCGTAGGAGTCCCTCGGCTCGGTCGGCCTTGCCGCTTACGTGCGCTCTTACTCGTTTTGCAGGATTCTGTTATCGATATAGTCAGAAAGCACGAAAGTCGTTTTGGTAGAAAACTTTTCCGAGGAAAATTTTGACGCAGAGGGGTTCCCCCCTTCTAGCCCCCAAGGGAGGGTCGGGCTTCGCCGAGGCAAGGCTGACCCTTCCTTGATGGTTAGACTCTATTTGTGTATGTAAAGAGAAACGAGGTATATGAACGACTTGAAACATCTTAAGGGTACAAGTGACGTAGTTGTTGGATGTTCCAAGCGTTGTTGTAGACCTTGCCTTGATCGTTGGCCAGCTTGTATGTCCCGGGCTTCAAAATCTTGGCGATGATGAACGACCCTTCCTAGGGAGGAGTAAGCTTGTGGCGCCCTCGGGCGTCTTGCCGCAGCCGAAGCACCAAGTCTCCCACCTGGAAGCCTCGGGGCCGAACCCCTCGGGCGTGGTAGCGTCGCAGAGACTGCTGATACCGCGCCGAGTGTAGCAAGGCCACGTCCCGAGCCTCTTCTAGCTGGTCCAGTGAGTCTTCTCGGCTAGTCTGGTTTCTTCGGTCGTCGTACGCCTTTGTCCTCGGGGAACCGTATTCTAAGTCTGTGGGCAAGATAGCCTCGGCCCCATAGACTAGAAAGAACGGTGAGAAACCCGTGGCTCGGCTTGGCGTCGTCCTCAGACTCCAGACCACCGAGGGTAGTTCCTTCATCCACCGCTTGCCGAACTTGTTGAGGTCGTTGTAGATCCTCGGTTTGAGTCCCTGCAGAAGCATACCGTTGGCACGCTCCACCTGCCCATTCATCATGGGGTGAGCTACGGTGGCCCAGTCCACACGGATGTGGTGGTCCACGCAGAAGTCCAGGAACTTCTTCCCAATGAACTAGGTGCCATTGTCGGTGATGATGGAGTTCGGGACCCCAAAGCGATGGATGATGTTGGTGAAGAACGCCACCGCCTGCTCGGACCTGATGCTGGTTAGGGGTCGGACCTTGATCCACTTGGAGAATTTGTCGATGGCGACCAGCAGGTGCGAGAAGCCCCTGGGTGCCTTCTGCAAGGGACAGACGAGGTCCAGACCCCATACAGCAAATGGCCAGGTGATGGGTATTGTCTGCAGGGCCTGAGCGGGCAGGTGTGTCTGTCTCGCGTAGAATTGACACCCTAGGCAGGAGCTTACAATCCTAGTGGCGTCGGCCACCACGGTCAGCCAGTAGAAACCTTGTCGGAAGGCGTTCCCAACGGGGGCTCGAGGTGCTGCATGGTGACCGCAAGCCCTCGAGTGTATCTCTTGCAATAGCTCTTGTCCTTCGGCAATGGATATGCATCATTGGAGAATGCTTGAGGGTTGCGGTGGTAGAGCTCTCTTTCATCACCTAGTAAGACGAACGACTTGGCGCGCCGCGCCAGTCGCCGAGATTCGGCTTTGTCGAGGGGTAGCTCTCCTCGGAGGAGATATTCCAGGTACGGGGTCTGCCAGTTTCGATTAGGCGTGACCCCATTCCGCTCTCCCTCGACACGCAGAGCCTCACCCTCGGCGGCCGAGGATACCTCGGGCTGGGCCGAGGCCTCCTCGGGCTCGGGCGTGTCGTCGGTCTTGACGGAGGGTTGATGTATGTCTCTGAAGAAGACGTCCGGGGGGAACCGTTGTCCGCCTCGAGGCTATTTTAGCTAGCTCATCCACAGTCTCGTTGTACCGTCGAGCGATGTGGTTGAGCTCCAGCCCGTAGAACTTGTCTTCCAGGCGTCGAACTTCGTCGCAGTAGGCCTCCATCTTCTGGTCGCGACAGTGGGAGTTCTTCATGACTTGGTCAATGACAAGCTGCGAGTCGCCATGAGCATCGAGGCGCCAAACCCCTAGCACGATGGCGATGCGCAACCCATTAACCAGAGCCTCGTACTCGGCCATGTTGTTTGATGCCGGGAAATGGAGGTGCAGCACGTAGCGGGGATGCTTCCCGAGGGGTGAGATGAAGAGCAGGCCAGCACCTGCTCCTGTTTTCATCAGCGACCCATCGAAGTACATGGTCCAGAGTTCTGGTTGGATCGGAGCTGTTGGCAATTGGGTGTCGACCCATTCCGCCAGGAAATCCGCCAAGACCTGGGAATTGATGGCCTTCTGAGGAGCGAACGAGATTGTTTCGCCCATGAGCTCCACCACCCACTTTGCTATCCTACCCGAGGCCTCTCGGCACTGGATGATCTCCCCCAGGGGGAAGGATGACACCACAGTCACCGGATGAGACTCGAAGTAGTGTCGCAACTTTCGCCGCGTCAGAATTACTGCGTATAGTAGCTTCTGAATTTGCGGGTAGCGGATCTTGGTCTCGGATAGCACTTCACTAATGAAGTAGACTGGCCTCTGGACGAGCAGTGCATGCCCTTCTTCTCGTCTCTCGACTACGATCGCGGCGCTGACCACCTGGGTGGTTGCGGCTACGTAGATCAAGAGGGCTTCCCTCGCAGCGGGGGGCACCAAGATGGGCGCATTTGTAAGGAGCACCTTTAAGTTTCCGAGGGCTTCCTCGGCCTCGGGGGTCCAAGTGAAGCACTCGGTCTTCCTTAAGAGGCGGTACAAGGGTAGGCCTTTTTCGCCAAGGCACAAGATGAAGCGGCTCAGAGCCGCAAGGCATCCCATGACCCTTTTTACTCCTTTCAAATCCTTGATAGGCCCCATGTTGGTGATGGCCATGATTTTCTCTGGGTTGGCCTCGATGCCCCGCTCGAAGACGATGAACCCCAGGAGCATGCCTCGGGGGACTCCGAAGACACACTTCTCAGGATTGAGTTTCACGCCCTTCGCTCTCAGACACTTGAATGTCGTTTCAAGGTCAGAGAGGAGGTCGGAGGCATTCCTCGTCTTGACTACGATGTCATCAATGTAAGCCTCGACCGTTTGGCCGATGTGCTTTCCGAACACGTGGTTCATGCACCTTTGGTATGTCGCACCTGCATTCCTCAAGCCAAATGGCATAGTAGTATAGCAGTACATGCCAAAAGCTGTGATGAAAGAAGTCGTGAGCTGGTCAGACTCTTTCATCTTGATTTGGTGATACCCTAAGTAGGCATCGAGGAATGACAGGGTTTCGCACCCAGCAGTGGAATCCACAATTTGATCGATGCGAGGCAGAGGGTAGGGAACCTTCGAACATGCTTTGTTTAGACCAGTGTAGTCTACACACATCCTCCACTTCCCACCTTTCTTTTTCACAAGCACAGGGTTGGCTAACCATTCAGGATGGAATACCTCTTTGATGAACCCTATAGCCATCAGCTTGTGGATCTCCTCGCCTATGGCTCTGCGCTTTTCTTCGTCGAAATGGCGGAGAGGCTGCTTCACGGGTCGGGCACCGGCTCAGATATCCAATGAGTGCTCGACGACATCCCTCAGTATGCCAGGCATGTCCGAGGGACTCCACGCAAAAACTTCAGCGTTTGCGCGGAGAAAGTCGACGAGCACTGCTTCCTATTTGGGGTCGAGCTCGGAGTCGATCCGGACTTGCTTGCAGGCGTCGTTGCTGGGGTCGAGAGGGACGAACTTAACCGCCTCTGCTGGCTCGAAGTTACCGGCGTGGCGCTTCACATCAGGCACCTCCTTGGAGAGGCACTCCAGGTCGGCGATGAGGGCCTCGGACTTGGCTAGGGCCTCAGCGTACTCCACGCACTCCACGTCGCATTCGTACGCGTGTCGGTACGTGGATCCGATGGTGATGACCCCGTTGGGGCCCGACATCTTGAGCTTGAGGTAGGTGTAGTAGGGGACGACCATGAACTTGGCGTAGCACAGTCTCCCCAGCACCGCGTTGTAGGTTCCTCGGAACCTGACCACCTCGAACGTGAGGGTTTCCTTTCGGAAGTTGGAGGGAGTTCCGAAGCAGACGTGCAGATCTAGTTGTCCAAGGGGCAGGACACGCTTCCTGGGGATGATCCCGTGAAAGGGCGCCGCACCGGCCCGGATCGTGGACAGATCGATCTCCAGGAGCCCGAGGGTCTCGGCGTAGATGATGTTGAGGCTGCTGCCTCCGTCCATGAGGACCTTGGTGAGCCTGGTGTTGCCGATGACGGGGTCGACGACGAGCGGATACTTTCCTGGGCTTGGCACGCAGTCGGGGTGGTCGCCTTGGTCGAAGGTGATGGGCTTGTCGGACCAGTCTAGGTAGACTGGCGCCGCCACCTTTACCGAGCAGACGTCCCGGTGCTCCTGCTTGCGTTGCCGAGCCGAGGCGTTCGCCACTCGCCCACCGTAGATCATGAAACAGCCGTGGACCTCGGGGAACTCCTCTGCCTTGTCGCCCTCCTTCTTGTCATTGTCTTGGCCTTTGCCACCTTCTGTTGGTGGCCCGGCCTTATGGAAGTAGCGCCGAAGCATGACACATTCCTCAAGGGTGTGCTTGACGGGACCCTGGTGATAGGGGCACGACTCCTTGAGCATCTTGTCGAACAGGTTGGCCCCTCCGGGAGGCTTCCGAGGGTTCCTGTGCTCGGCAGCAGCGACAAGATCTGCGTCGGCGGCGTCACGCTTCGCTTGCGACTTCTTTTTCGCCTTCTTCTTCGCGCCACGCTGGGCAGACGCCTCGGGGACGTCTTCCTGCTGGCATCCCTAAGGCTGCTTGTCCTTCCGGACGATGGCTTCGACCGCCTCCTGACTAGAGGCGAACTTGGTGGCGATGTCCATCAACTCGCTCGCCTTGGTGGGAGTCTTGCGACCCAGTTTGCTCACTAGGTCGCGGCAAGTGGTGCCGGTGAGGAATGCCCCAATGACATCCGAGTCGGTGATGTCGGGCAGCTCGATGCGCTGCTTCGAAAACCGCCAGATGTACTCTCGCAGGGATTCCCCTGGCTGCTGGCGGCAGCTTCGGAGATCCCAAGAGTTCCTAGGGCACACGTACGTGCCCTAGAAGTTTCCAGCGAAGGCTTTGACTAGGTCGTCCCAGTTGGAGATCTGCGCAGGAGGCAGATGCTCCAGCCAGGCTCGGGCAGCGTCGAAGAGGAACAGGGGGAGGTTGCGGATGATGAGGTTGTCATCATCCGTTCCACCCAGCTGGCAGGCCAGCCGGTAGTCCGCAAGCCACAGTTCCGGCCTTGTTTCCCCCGAGTACTTGGTGATGGTAGTCGGGGCTCGGAACCGGGTCGGGAACGGCGCCCGTCGTATGGCCCGGCTGAAGGCTTGCGGACCTGGTGGTTCGGGTGAGGGACTTCGATCCTCCTCGCTGTCGTAGCGTCCTCCACACCTAGGGTGGTAGCCTCGGCGCACCTTCTCGTCGAGGCGGGCTCGACGGTCGTGGTGGTGGTGCTCGTTGCCGAGGCAACCCGGGGCTGCAGGCGTTGCGTCCCGCGTGCGCCCGGTGTGGACCGAGGTTTCCCACATGAATCAGGAAGTTGCTGCGCGATGCTCCAGGGGGCACCCTTGCCTTCAGGAGGCAAAGCTTTCGGCCCATCGGACCGCGGCGTCCTCTAGGAGATTCCTGAGTTCTCCCTGGATACGCCGCCCCTCGGTGGTGGATGGCTCCAGCATCGCTCGGAGAAGTATTGTCGCTGCAGCCAGATTCTGGCCGACCCTGCTGGAGGCTGGGGGCAGCCTTGCCCTGGCATCGTCAGCGATACGGTGCTGGACGTCCCGGGCCTGATGACGCTCTTCTCCGGTGAGTGCTCGGCCTGCCCACTCCTGCTCGATGTTTTGCCGGAGCTGCACAAGTTGTCCTGCTTCCTCGTCGAGCTTGGCCTGCATCTCGCGGATTTGCTCGAGCTGTGTGTCCTGACCCCCCGCAGGGACTGGGACCACAGCTAGCTCCCGCAGGATGTCAACGCGAGGCGCAGGCCTAGGGGGATTGTCATCCTCCGGCATACCAAGGTGGTTGCCTTCGTCGTGACCTCGTAGATCGACGTGGAAACATTCGCGACTTGGGCCACAACCCTCGTCGTCAAGGCTGTGGCCATCATCGGAGCAATTGGAGAGGCAGTAGTCACATGCGGTCATGAAGTCTCGCATGGCACTGGGATTACCGAGCCCGGAGAAATCCCAACCAGAGTCGGGCTCGTCTTCTCCCTCGGAACCCAGGGGCCCATAGGTCGAGACGGCCGTCAGTCGGTCCCAGGTTGACCACATATGGTACCCTAGAAGGTTAGGGTATGCCTTTATGAAAGCGCTCATCGAAGCAGGGTCGCTTGGTGGATCGAAGCTGAATCTAAAAGGCACAGGGTGGAAAACGGACGGTACCTCTCGATCGATGGACGGTGACGAGGTCGCATCGAGGACGGACTGCACCGTTATCTTAGGTATGGGGCTAACTCCCAGCAAGTCCTCCGCGAGAGTGCTGGCGTCATTTGTTCGCTTGGGGCTGGCATGTTGTGGGGAAACGACACTCGTCGTCGTCTGAGGCGCGAGGACAACGCTTGACATGTCCCCCGCTGGGGTGCCAGCGTTGTCGACTCGCTCGACAGCCGACGAGGTGTCGCCTCCTACCTGGCCACGGTTGCGCCGCCTCCTCCTCCTGCAGCGAGGAAGGCGGCGGGACAAACCCGGATGCTGCTCTTCCGCCACGGGGGGAAGATGTCGTCGAGTTCGCCGCCGCCGGGCGAGCTGACGGCTGTCGTTGTCGCCGCCGCGCTGCGGGGGAAGGAGTACCATGTCGTAGCTACCGTCGAGGGACATGAACTCGAGGCTCCCGAAGCGAAGCAGCGTCCCGGGTTGAAGAGGTTGCTGGAGACTACCCATCTGGAACTCAACGGGAAGTTGTTCGTCAACACGCAGCAGGCCCCTACCTGGCGCGCCAACTGTCGGTGTTTCGACCCTGGGGGTCCCTGGACCGACGAGTAAAATTGTCGCTGCGTGTCCTAGCCCAGATGGGTTGGTGCGAGATGGAACACAAGGGGGAAAACGCGGCTCGTGTTATCTTGCGCCAAGGGGATGTGCTCGTAGTAGGGGTTACAAGTGTTCGCGAGAGAGAGAGTGAGCCTGTTCGTCAGCCAGTTCTCCCGCGCGACCCTCCCGCATGGAGGCCCTGGACCTCCCTTTTATGGATGCAAGGAGAGGGTCCAGGTGTAAAATGGGGGTGTAGCTATGCACTAACGTGTCCGGCAGAGAGGTGCCTGAGTCCTGTGTACATGCCAACGTGGCTGTTGGAGAGGTGCTAGAGCCCTGTGTACGCGGTATCGTGGCCGTCGGAGGAGCGCTTGAGCCCTGTAGAAGCACAACTGTCGGGGCTGCTGGGACCTTGCTGACGTCTCCTTGCTTCCGTAGGGGGCTGAGAACCACCGTCATCATGGACGCACGCGGGGAGCCATCGTTACTTGTTACCGGGGCGAGCCTGGATGGGACGCCGGTCTTGTTCCCCCGTAGCCTGAGCTAGCTAGGGGTAGGTTAATGATGCATCCTCCATGGCGTGGTCGGTCCGAGCCCAAGGTCGAGCGAGGCGGAGACCACCTTCCGAGGCTGAGGCGGGGGCCGAGCCCTAGGGTCGGGCGAGGCGGAGACCTCCTCCTGAGGCCGAGGCCCAAGGTCGGGCGAGGCGGAGACCACCCTCCGAGGCCAAGGTTGAGGCCAAGCCCCGGGGGTTGGGCGAGGCGGAGATTCCTGTTGCGCCTAAGGCTGAACTTGACTATTGTCAGCTTCGCCCTGGCGGGTGGCACAGCAGTCGGAGCGGGGCGAGCGATGCTGTTTTCCTGTCAGGTCGGTCAGTGGAAGGGCGAAGTGACTGCGGTCACTTCGACCTTGCCAACTGAGGCACGCATGTCAGGATAAGGTGTCAGGCGATCCTCGCATTGAATGCGCCTGCGATACGGTCGGTAGGTGAGGCGATTTGGCCAAGGTTGCTTCACTACGAAGCCTGCCCGAGCTGGGCTTCGGGCGAGTCGAGGGTGCGCCTGTTGCTTGAGGAGGCCCTCGGGTGAGGCGTGAATTCGTCTGGGACTACTGTTCCTGCCCGAGGCTGGGCTCGGTCGAGGCGAGATCGCGTCCCTTGAGTAGACGAAGCCTTGGCCTGAGTTGTGTTCATCAGTCTCTGCAGCTTGTGTTGAAGGTGGTTACCAGCCGTGTTTAGAAGTGTTGGGGGTACCCCTAATTACGGTACTCGACAATTTGATATATATATATATACACATAATAATATGGTGCCAAACATAGGATAGAGTCGATTCGTTCTACTTCACACTAGAACCAAACAGTAAAATAGTGCGGCTCTGTTCTGATTGCCAAACACAGAATGGAGCCATTCTATACTCAGAATCTGGAACGGAGCCATTCCATCCAAATAGGCTCTGGAACCAAACACTACCTAAATCAATAATTTAGGTAACTAAACTAAAAACTCATCTCCAACAGTTCTCTAAATGAACTTCATAAATTTAGCTACTCCTCATCTAACCTTATTTTCTCTCTACATTTAGCAACCATTTACCAACTCCCTAAACAAAAAAATTTGACGGTAATTTTTGTATTTCGCTGCCTTTTTCACTTTTTAGTAAAGATATATTAACAGAGCCATGCGTCGGACAATGATGGTCAGCTAGAGATTAAATAATTGCCAATACAATAGCCATATGTGCACATGTCGGAAATAAATAAATAAACAATTGCAACCGTAAATCAAAAGGTCAACACAACTCACCAAGTTGAATATGTCATCGATGATGGTCCCACTCAAATGGCTGACATGTTAAATTTTAACATATTTAGAAAGTAATATATAGAGAACTGTTGGAGGAGATGAGTTTTTTTGTTTTCTATATTTTTTAAGGACCTGCTAAATCTAAGATTTAGGTAGTATAATTATACATAACTATTGGAGTTGCTCTTATGGGGCAATTGTTTGACAATTTAGATATCGGCTTTAATTTGATTTGAATGGACAAAAACATATCGAGCTAACAATTATTTTTATAGGTATACTAGGTGAGTGCCCGTGCGTTGCAACAGGGACATATAATACCATGATAATTTATATACAAAATGTGTCTTATATTGTTATAAGAAAATGTTTCATAATTCATTTGTGATCCTGGACATACATAAATTTTGTTATTTTAATTTAGTTGTTTCACTACTACAATGCAACCATCAATATCATGGAGACTTTGATATATGCCACGATTTACATGGTCTCATCATTGGAGAGCACGTGTCACAACTGCCGGTATAAGTTCCCTCGTACATCATCAGTCATCAGGCACACACCACCATACACGCTTGCTTAAACAAAAAGGCAAGTGTGTGTTTGCGAAGAGAATTAAAGACAGACTGACACAAAAGCTACCCGACGATGGCGAGTGGTCATTACTGTCGGTCCTCCTCTGCGTCACCTTTGGCGCCAAGATAACACCATAATCCTTGATATAGTAGTCATCAAACGCGCGCGACATGGCGAGTACCAATGACTCTTGGTTGGGCTGCCAAACAAAGTACATCCTAGGCTCATCAGCGGTACTCCTCTCATACATCTTGTTCGAGGACACTCACACAACGTCAGAAACGGTCGTTGTCCCAACGCACAAGAATTCATGGCCTGTCAGTAGCGACTTATGTGGCAGGTTGGGCTTCAGGTGGATGATGAGCTGGACGGCGTGATGGCGTCGTCGTCGGATGTGGTGCCCAGAACAACCCGAGAGTCGCCGGCGTTGGCGACGACCATGAGGTCCCCCTGTTTGCTATCATCCTCACCTTGTCGTCTATCAATCTTGCCTTGATACTCATCTTTATTCCTACTCTTTAAAAATCCCCTCTCTTCCACCTCAACTTGAGAGTGGCAATTTACTTATCTGGCCCTTGGACATATCCTTTTCTTTTCCACTTGCAAGTCTTGTCTTAACTCCATCCTTTGTGGTACTTATATTCTTGATTTTTATGCATATTTACCTCCTCTCCTACATCCTTGTCCGTTATCACCTTCAGACCCTCGTGATATCTATTCCCTTGCCTTCCTTCTTACATTGAACCTACCCTTTGAAGCCTCCTCATTTCCATCCCTGTTCGAGGATAATGCCTCATCTATTTCATGGTTGACTGCTCCCCCTTCTTTGACACCCTGCAAGTCCTGTCTAAAATACACCCTTTATTGTGTGTTTGTCCGTTATCACCCTAACCCTTGTCATCCCTCGATCATTACCTTGATGCTTATTTTGTACCAGCATTTTAAAGCCACTTTCCCCATTTCATTTCAAGAGTGTTGTCTTACCCACCCGCTCTTGGTCGTTCCCTCTTCCTCTGCTGCGTTGCTGGTCGTAGCTTTCGTTTGATATCCCCTTACCCTTGTAATCACTAGATCTTGACTAGATATTTCTCTTAGGTCTGCTTTTGGAAATCCCCCCTTTTCTATCTCAACTTGAGAGTGTTGTCCTACCCATTATGCCCTTGGTCGTATCCTTTTGTTGGTCGCTTACAATGCTTGCTTTAACTCCATCCCTTATTGTACTCGTGTCCCTATCCTACACGTCTTGTTCTTCTCCTTGTCCTTCGACAACCTTAGAGAGTAGTTATTCCCTTTTTAAGAAGGACCACCATATAACTAAAAGGAACGTATAGCAATGAGATGTTTGTTGTTGTGTGCTCGTGATGCTTGTCTTTGTGTGATGACTGATTTGCTTCTTTGTGATGAGTGTTGATGTGTTGTGGCCCTTGGTCTGCAATGACATCGGTTCACTAGGTGAGTGCCATATATTTAAGTAGTTGGGTTCTCCCCCTGCTCCCTCTAATCCGTCTATACTTACCTTTTCTCGCTATTCTTTCCTCTTGCACCTGTCCGGTTGGCAACCTCCAACTACTCTTAATCAGTCAAGATAAGAGTTGGCAGCATCTTCATCAAGTGCGTATCAACGCTCCTATTAAGGGGGTTAACTGCTAACCCCAGTGAAGACAATGCGATCAACGTCAACCAACAAGATCAGAGTGGAGCAGCTGAAGCATGTGTGGGTGCTAACTCACAAGTCCAAGAGATCCTCAAGAATTGCATCAATTGGTCTTGAGTGTCTGAAAGTCAAAAACAACCAGTCCACAAGTTAAGCTTGTAGAGTCAAAGTCAACCCAAGAAAGTCGTGAACAACCTATGAACAAACCTCGTTTTCTTGCTAGCTTCTTCTTGAATCTCGGGGGCGAGATTCCTGTTAAGGGGGTTAGATCTGTAACACCCTGAATTTGGGGTATAAAATTTCTTTCCTAATATCCACCAAATTCAGGTGTTACCCTCTTCTTTACGTGCTTTTCTTCTTTTTTTTCTGAATAATGGAGAGTTATTTTATTATATATATATATATATTATATGAGTTTTTGGCGTAGTAAAATAAAATCTTGGAGAAGCTTTGATTATTGCATTCGTGTCGTTGCATAGTGTTTATGAGTGCAAAGGTTTTTCAAACTATATCGAATTATCTTGATCATGTTTCTGGAATTTTTCAGGAACCTTCGAAATGTTTCTTCGAGTATTAAATATGAATTTTAGTGTCTATAATATTAATTAAATACCTAAAATTTAGTATTGGCGAAAACTACAAAATCTTGGAAACTCGATAATATACATATATATTTCTTTCTCTCATCGAACCTGTTCGAGAGCTCGTACCTTTTTTTCGCGAGATCACCGATCTGCTTCCTCTCGCGAAGGGCATGCTGCTCGCGTCGGCTAGCCTCGTTTATCCCCGTCTACCCCCTTCGACGTCCACCACCCGTCTAACTCCGTCTCCATCTTATACTGTCTCGCGCAACATACTGTCTCGTGCAACGGTCTCTCTTGCTCAGCCAGAACGCGACCCGCGGCAAACTTGGCAACTGCCTCCCGCATTCTCTTATATATACATACCCCTGCCATCCATCGCATAACCCCTGGTCACTCCCTCCTCAGATCCAAATCCCTCTGTGCAGCGTCTCGTACGGTCCTCCTCCTCCTGCAGTACATCGCCATCGACACAGGTGAGTCCCATGGCCGAGCAGGCCCTGCGTAGCCCCTCCTCCCCGACCCAGCAGCTAGCACGCACGCAGCCCACCCCTCCGCGCTCGCCCCCAGCGCGCACGGCGCACGCAGCCACGTTGCTCGGTCGGCAACCTCACGCACCTCATCCCCAGCGCGCGCACACAAAAACTGCCCAGCTACGCTTCTGCCGCTGCCCCGCTCGGCCAGCTCACGCCCACGTCGCATCCTCTCTCTCACCAATATCCACCGCACTTGCCGCATGTCGAGTCTCCCCGAGCAGATCGTCGTTGTCCCTACACCAAGCACATCGGAGAACTGACGTCGGCCACGAACCTCCGTCCAAAGACTTGCCACGCTTGGGAAACTGTCGTGTTCACTCCACCCACGTCGGAGCTCCGTTAAGCTGTTGCCGCGACATTCTCCATCGAGATCCGTTTCGAGGTGAGAAAATATCATGCGTTGTTTGATTTCCTTTCTCTGACCTTGTCTTGATGTCGATCCGCTATCACTCACCAAACGCCGCGCTGCCGTCTGCTACCCTGCCTTGCCCGCGATGCCGCCGTCGAGTTTCCCATCGTACGCAGCCCCACCTCCGCGTAGTTCCCTTGGTCCGTTCGAGCAAAACCATGGTGGCCCTTACCGACGTGTCACGTGTGGCATGCCCCAGACGTCCGGCCAACCCTCTCACCCTCTGCTGCAGGCTGCAGCGCCATGCAGAGCCTCCCCACGTCCAGCGCACGATTCTAGGAACCAGGAAGAAACCGCGTGGGGCGCGTCCGCGCGTGGGCTCCGCTTTCATGCTGCATGCCAACAACTCCCATAGTCCCATGACGTGCGTAGAGAAGAAATTTCGTGTGGAGCCCACATGCATGCCTTGCCTCCGTGAATTATCTGCATGTAGTCAAAACCGAATGCAACTACTCCCACACCTGATCCCACCTCCCCTTGATCCTTCGTGGCTAAGACCCATATGGTCCATCGTGTGGTTAGCTTTGGACCAATCAAATCACGTCATGTAGTGTAAATACGAGAAACCCTAGTTATTCAATATATACGTTGCGTTGCGAGTCCGTCTTGACTCGTTTCATTCGTAGCGACTTCGTAATAACCTCGACTACGTGTTAGTAATATTATTTGGTCATGTTTTCGTTAATTATGTAGTTGATCGTTTATCCGAGGTTTATTTGAATGACATTCTAAGTAAAATTAAGGTATAATTTTTAAATAGTGATTTTATAGATGCAAATTAATGTGGTTAGTGCCAACTAAGATATTTTCAAATAATGTTTGTTTAATGTTAATGTGACGTCTGTTTAGCTTTTCTCGCATGTCGCGCTGTTTCGCACGTGGTCACGTGCTAATTCGTGCACTGTTTCGCGCGCGTCGTCACGCGGGCCGTTTGCGCGTCATCGTGCTGTTCGCGTGCATAGTCGCGTTGATTCATGCGTGACGAGCACTGTCGTGCGCGTTGTTTCACATGTCGCGCGTGCCATTCGCACGCGTTGTAACACGTCGTGTGCGTGCGTCATGTGTGTCATTTGCATGTGTCGCTTGCCTCGCCGCGCGTCGTTAGCGCGTATCTCGCGTGTCGATCACGCGGGTCGCGCGACGACTGCTCGTGATAATAAATTGTTTTCATTTATAATCACTCATGTTAATAAGTTAATTTGTCAGGTTATATATGTTAGATAATTAACTTACGATTCGCTCGACAAATATTTATTAGATTAATATTTCAATTAGATTAAATGTGTAGTGTCCAACTTGCGCGTTTATAATAAATATTAACATGGCCAATATTAACTTAATTACTTTTTAATTATTTAATATTTGTTTAGTATAAACGTGTCACCTATTTAGTTTTCTCACCTGTCGCGCGTGCTGTTCCGCACGTGGTGGCGTTCCCGTTCCGCTGGTCGCGCGCGCTGTCTCATGTGTCGTCAGCGTGCTATGTCGCGCGTGTCCGCACGTCGGTTGCACGCTGTCGTGTTGGGTTCGCCGTCGTCACGTTGTCTGTGCGTGCCGCACGTGGTGCACGCTAGGTCACGTGCAGTCGCGCTGTTTCGTGCATCGTAAATTCGTCTCTCTTAGAATCTCTCGCTTTAATTAAATTACTAGTTTAACTAACAGCTGCTAGTATAACCGGTTAATCGAAACTAAACATTAGATATAATTCATATTTGATAATGTCGAATTAAAGGTAATAGTTACGCTTGTTTGGCGTAAACGCAATATCTTCTCGATCGTAGCTTCGACCGTCGCATTTCTTTTTTCTCGCGTGACCGTAGTAACGAGCTCTATTTTGTTTTGCACGTTATTATGTTTTATTTGAATGATGTAATGTTCTTATGCATATATATGTTTGCTTGTTTGTGTTTGCTTGTTTTCGCTGTGCGTCGTGAATAGATTGTGATTCGTTTCTAAGCTTCGAGGAATCGACGATCAAGCATTGGCGACCAAGTGATCTGATTCTTTGAGTTCTACAAAGTTGAAGACCCTGAGCATCTGTTTGGTGAAGGCAAGTGTCATCTGACCCATTATGTCCCATTTACTTTATAATACACTATCTCGCATACTATGAACAACCTAAGGATTTACTAGCTTTCTATTTACCTTGTCCTTGATTTACCTTTTGGGTTACTATGGTTAGCTACATGCTAGCGCTTTACTTTAATCAATGAACATGATGAGATACAATGATGATACTATGATTTTATTCTGGATATGATGATATACTTGTGGCATTTAAGGGGACTCGGGCTGTTTCCCGAGTACCTCTCCGTAAGGACCTGTTCGTTGAGAGACCACCCGGGATAACAGTGCAACCATGAGGGTGAAATGGGATGCCCTTAGCTAATTAATTAGAGGAACTAGAGGTATAGTTGCTTCGCCGTCGTGCCGTCAATGGGGTCCAGGCACAGTGCTTGCTCTGCCGAGGCTGAGTGCAGAGGTTCTTTCGTTTTGCTTTTGTTAGTCACCCTCCTGCGGGGAGAGGTACTGTGTTTATCAAACTGGAGAAACCTAACGGGTGGCTATGACCTCTAGGGAATCTCTGTAAAGGCTATGTAGTGATACCCTGTCGGACCACCTAGGAAGTGATCAATGGGGAGTCATGATCCCCGGGCAAAACGGGAATCACGGCTCATGGGTAAAGTGTGCGACCTCTGCAGAGGGTTAGAAACTGATATATCAGTCGTGCTCACGGTTATGAGCGGCCTTGGGATCCTCTTTGATTAGAGATACAGATGGTTCGAGATACAGATGATCTGAGATAAAATGGTTCTATTGATGGTTTTGGTTCGATGATGATAATGACGTTTCCTCGATGAGGAAATGGTTCACGGGTTGGTTATATGATAAAACTTGGCTTCCACTAATAATAAATACCTGACCAACTAAAAGCAATTGCTTGAGCTTAACCCCACATAAAGCTGGTCCACTTCAGCCAAACGGGACATTTGCTGAGTACGTTGATGTGTACTCACCCTTGCTTTCACAAAACACTAGGTTGCCTTTGGTGCAATCTATGCTCAGGTAAAGAAGAAGGCATCGAGGCAGATCTCCAGGAGTTCCAGGATTTCGATGAGTCTGAGGATTAGGCTAGCGACCTCCCCCAGTCAGCTGCATGTGGTGGGTTAATTTACGTTGGCTACGTTTCTATTCTATGTACTTTGATTATATTATGTAAATGACTCTAGTCTTTCATATTATTACTTACTCTTTATTGTTATTCGAAGCATTGTGCTATGACGAGTCATTTATGTAATCCCCGTGTACGTGAATTTCTGATCCTGGCACGTACATGATTCACATTTGGTTTACCTTCCAAAACCGGGTGTGACAATATTGTTACCTTCGGATGCCTGAGGGGCTGAAGAATGCTGGAGGAAGCTTCAGCAGAATGACAACAAAGGTCCTTCATTCTCAGATAGGCATAAACGTGCTAACATATGTTGATGATATCATAGTAAAAAGCATGAAGCAAGAAAATCACATTGTTGATCTGCAGGAGACATTCGCTAATTTTAGGCAAGCTGGTCTGAAGCTGAATCCAGAAAAATGTGTCTTCGGAGTAAAGAAGGGGAAATTCCTTGGTTGTTTGGTTTCAACAAAAGGGATCGAAGCTAATCCAAATAAAATCGAAGCTATCCTTCGCATGGAGCCGCCAAGCACAAAGAAAGGGGCTCAACGGCTGACAGGAAGACTGACATCTTTGAATCGATTTATATCCAGATCAGCAGAAAGAAATTTACCATTCTTTGAAGTGCTGAAGTCAGCCAAAGTTTTTCAATGGGGATTAGTTCAGCAAAAAGCCTTCAAAGAGCTGAAGTAGTATTTGATAGATTTAACAACTCTAACTCCACCAGCGCCAGGGGCTCCTCTGCTGCTGTATGTGGCAGCTTCGCACTCTGTGGTAAGTGTGGCCCTTGTCTAGGAGAAGCTTGAAGGGCAATTGAAAAAGCAGGCTCCAGTATATTTTGTCTCTGAAGTCCTCAGTTTATCAAAGAAAAACTATACAGAATTGGAGAAGGTGTTTTATGCTGTTTTAATGGCCTCCAGGAAGCTTCGACATTATTTTCAAGCATATCATATAATAGTTCCTTCATCACAGCCCTCGAAGGATATTATGAGAAACAGAGAAGCTACTGGAAGGATTGGAAAATGGGCTGCGGAACTCAATGAGTTCAGCATTGATTATGTACATAGATCTTTGATTCAGTCCCAGGCGCTAGCAGACTTCATCGCCGACTGGACGCCAGGGGCTCAGGAGGAAGAAGCAAGTAAAGTTGCCGAAGCTTGGACAGTGTTCTGCGATGGTTCCTGGGGAACCTTCGGGGCAGGTGCAGCTGCTGTTTTAATTGCACCTTCTAAAGTCAGAACATGCTACACAGTGAAACTTGATTTCAGTTGCACAAATAATATTGCTGAATACGAAGCCTTGCTTTTGGGGCTTCGGAAGTTGAAGGCAATGGGGATAAGAAGGGCGGTTCTCAAAACTGATTCCCAAGTTATTTCTGGCCATGTTGACAAAAGTTGCAAAGCAAGAGATCCGAAGCTTGAGAAATATTCGGATACAGTTCGAAGGCTTGAAGCTTCCTTCGAAGGGTTTTCTGTCAAAAATATTCCACGAGGAGAAAATGAGCACGCTGATCTTCTAGCCAAGTCAACGGCACAGGGGCTGCCCTTACCTTCGGAAGTATTCTTTGAAACAATAAAAGCAACTTCGGTTGACCTTCTTGAAAGAGCAGTGCTCAATATATCTCCTGTTTATAGCGAAGATTGGAGAACTGAGATCATGTCTTTTCTTCAGGGCAATTTCCTCTCAGATGACGAAGCTTATCATAAGAGAATAGCGGCAAGAGCCCGTCCATATGTAATAATAGAAGGGGAGTTATACAAGTATAGAGTATGTTCTCCATTACTCAAATGTTTATCCAGAACTGAAGGTATAGAGCTGATGAAAGAAATACGTGCAGGCCTGTGTGGATCTCACATCGGATCTAGGCCTTTGTTGGGTAAAGTTTTTCGTCAAGGATTTTATTGGCCGAAGGCAGCTTCGGATGCAGCAGAATTAGTCCAAAAATGCGAAGGTTGTCAAAAATGTGCAAGAGATCAAAAATAACCTTCGTCTCTAACTCAATTAATACAGCCCACTTGGCCATTGCAAAGGTGGGGCCTTGATTTGCTAGGCCCACTTCCACCGGCACAAGGGAATTTAAGATATGTTGTGGTGGCAGTAGAATATTTTTCTAAGTGGATTGAGGCGAAGCCTTTAGCCACAATAACTTCGGTCACTATTCAAAAGTTTTTCTGGCAAAATATTGTGTGTCGCTTCGGAGTGCCAAAGGCTATCACCGTGGACAATGGAACGCAATTTGATGCCGAAGCTTTCAGAGTGTTTTGTGAACAAATTGGCACAAAAATTCATTTTGCATCGGTTCGGCATCCGGAGTCAAATGGACTTGTCGAAAGAGCTAATGGCATTATAATGACAGGAATAATGAAGTTAATCTTCAACCAGCCCAGGGGGAAGTGGCCAGACGAATTAATCAAAGTAGTGTGGAGCCACAACACAACAATGTCAAGGTCAACAGGTTTTACACCATTCAAATTGTTGTTTGGTGATGAAGTGATAACCCCAGAAGAAGCTAAAACAGGATCAATAAAAACAGTGGCTTCGGCAGAAGACGAAGCTGATTATTCTATAGCAAAAGATGCTATAGAAGGGATCAGGCTTCAGGATGTGGAAAATATCAACAAATATCAAGCCGAAACAATAAAATGGCGTGATAGAAAAGTTCGGTTGAAAAACATTAAGCCAGGACATCTGGTGCTTCGGAGAGTGGCCAACCCTGACACAGTAGGCAAGCTTCAGCTGAAGTGGGAAGGACCTTTTCTGGTATTATCTTCGTCAAGACCCGGTTCCTTCAGGTTGAAGGATATGGACGGCAACGACATTCCCAAATCTTGGAATGCGGATGAGCTTCGGCGGTATTATGTGTAGACTAATGTAATCTTTTTTAATTTCTTTTCTATGGCACCCTTTTCCTTTCCAAAGGGGGAGAAAGGTTTTAAATGGGGCCATAGCATGTAATTTCTCTTTTTCTTATATTAGCTCTACAAGAGCAATTTCCCCCGAAGATGTAAATGTAAAAACTGAGAATGCACCATCGAGTGCAAAGCGAAAAAGAAAAAACAGGGAGAAGCTCGAAGGATGTCCCTAAGGGGATGCAGAGCACGATGAAGCTACAAAAAGCCGTTCCTAAGGGAGCGCAGCGTAAGTTTTCTGCTCAAAAGTCGTTCCTAAGGGAATGCAGAGCTTACAGCGAAAAGTCAACGCTGATTCCGCCGAAATATAAGGCGAAGCGCGAAAAGTCAACGCGAATACCACCGAAATAAAAGGCAAAGAAGCTCCTAAGGGAGGCTTACAGTAAAAAGTCAGCGCTGATACACCGAAAAATAAGCGGTGAAGCCGAGAAATAAATGGCAAAGATTTGTTATTCCTAAGGGAATAAGAGTTGTGATTATGGTTTCGTATGTGTCTTTGAACATTCATTTGCATGATACATTACATCATACATTTGCATTCATAAACATTCACTTAGACATATGTAGGATCATCATCATCATAACATACACACCTGCTTCAGTTCTAAAAGAGAAGACTTTAGAAAAAAGGGAAAAGAGGCAATTTTATGCTTTACTGTGTACGCAAAGAAGGGAAGGTGTTTTTTGCCTTCGGCTCAAAAATATTAATTTTGTCCACACCAAAGCATTTCATATATTGATGGAAAAGTAAGATTATATTACAAACTATGGATAAAGTCCACAAAGTGAAATTTAATTACATCATACTTTATACAAGTTATCACAGGAGTTTTTTGAGCTATTTCTACAGACTATTCGAGCTTCGACAGCATTCATGGAGCTTCGTCTTTTTACTCTGCAGCTTCAGCTTCGGCTTGATCAACCTGTATGTAAGTATTATAAGCTAAATTCAAAATTCAAAGGAAAATGTAAGCATAAGGTATGATTTTGTTACCAGCTTAAGGTGGCTTCGAGCTTCGTCACCAGCTTTGCTCCGTCCACCCTTTGTGCATACTAATTTTTTAAATCTTCGCAATACTTCGGGCCAATCTTTCTGTGTTCACAGCCAGACTTCAGAAAGGCAACAGCTGTGCCCCGAGAAGCTGCCAGGGCACAGAAGTCACCATGCCCAGCTATAACTTCGTCAAGATCATTAATTTCACCTTCAATATGCTCGAAGGCACCAGGCAGGTCTTCAGCCGAAGGAGTGAACTTCTCGCTACTGGCTCCAACAAAATGGAACACCTGCTTCAACTGTTGAATGCATCGATTGCTGAACTCTAGGCACTTATTCTGAAGACTTGTCAAGGATTCTTTTAGCTTTGAACTTTTTTGGACTTCGGCCTCAAGCTTTGCATCAAGTTTCAGCTTTTCTTTTTCGAAATTTTCTGATTGAGAAAGAAGCTTCGAATTTAATTCTGTTATTTTGGCTTCAGCATCCGCTAATAAGCCTTCGGTTGTTTGAAGCTCGAAGTCTTTCTTTTCGATGGCAGCTGATTGCTCTTTTATCTTGTTTTCTAAGTTCTCAATTATAACTTCGTGCCTTTTATCCTCTAAGTCCTGCTGCATCTTTAAAGCCTTGCTCAAAAGCATACTCTGTGGACAAATAACCTTCGTTAGAAAATATTTATGTTATTACAAATAGTAAAGGTTAGACACAAGATGTTTACCTTAAAATTGGAATAGAACAAACTACCGACAATGTGTTGTCGTCGGTAGCGGCTGATATCTGCTTCGAGCTTCGGGAAACCGATACTCTTTAATAGAGTACCGATAACTTTCGCACCGGTCTGATCTCGTATGCAGCCTAACCTTTCATCATCAATGCCACCGAAGAGAAGCGCTCCCGGCCGATACCCGCAGGATATAGCATATTCTTTTAGTTCTTCTTTTTCAGCTTTTGACAGCTCTTGGCCAACTAAGTTTTGAAAGTCAAAAGCCTCATCTTCTGAAGTATCTTTGGTCATCTCTTTCTTTTCGGGTTTTGCGGCCGTAGTCTCTTCGGTGGCTGCGCCAGCTTCTTCCGCGGCCATGTTTAGTAGCATTTTGTCTATATCAGTAGCTATGCTTTCTAAATTAATATCTTCGGATTTGGCATCTTCGGCTCTGGCCTCTGCTGCGGCAACTTCCGAAGGTACAGCTTCAGTAGCTGTCATGCTTTCAATAGCCGGCACCTTCAGAGCTAAAGCTCTTGGTGGTGTTGCTTCAATGACTTCTGTCACAGTAACGATTCTTCGCCTCTTTGGCCTAGGTGCCTTCGTTTTTGTGGGCTCATTTTCCTTCTGAAAAAGCTTTGTCAGATGTAGCCCCAGTGGACTTAGTTTAACAGGCAAAGTTTCAGTCATTACCTTTAAGATTTCCTCTATTTCAGTAGCAGAGGATGTCGCAGAAGTCCTTTCTTTTTCACCAATTGATTTTTGCTTCGGAGTTGAAGCCTTTCTTTTCTTCAGAGCAATTGTTTTCGTCTCAGGCTCTTGTTTTTGCTTCTTTGATTGATCTTCATCGTCCTTATTCAGAGCACTAGCTACTCTTTTCCTTTTTTGGCCTTCGGCACCCTTGTCCAGCCGCTCGTAGTCAGGATATTCAAAACCTATAGCATCCATCACTCGGTTTAGCCTTCATTTCGGACGGGTGCCGAAGGCCGCCGTCATCAATTGATCTTCTTTTTTAGAGTAATTTCCAAGTATTTCGTTGCACATTACTTCAATTGTATCCAGCCATTCTTGGCAGGGCACTTTGAAATGTCTCTTGAATTTGTAATGATAGGGTAGCCGGATAAGTTCTCCTTCTTTCTTTTTTCCTTCAAGCTTCGGCATGGCCCACTCTTTCATAGTTGGAAACACTTTGAAAGCCAAAAATTCCTGCACCAAGTCCCTAGTGCCAATGTGCTCTGCGATAATCCTAAATTCAGCCAACGCAATTTGGGTTGGACCCTTTGGTGTCATATTGCACGGGGGTCTGGTCTCTCCGAAGATCAACTCCAGCGGACTCTGAACCAACTTCTCCTTATCATCGTCAACTTTGACGTAGAACCATTCCGATTTCCAACCAGCCGGCCACTTGCTTCGGTAACTGATTACGGGAAATCTTGTAGTCTTGCGGTAGGCAAAATTGTAGCAGCCGAAGTTTTCATGTAACCCATCTTTTCTGACCTTGGTTTGGTAGTGCAGCTCATGCACTCGGCAGAAACCTTCGGCAAACGGCTCCACCCCTTGGCTTTGGAGAGCCCAAATGTAAACGCTAAGCCTAACGATAGCGTTAGGAGTTAGCTGATGAAAGTAGATCCCAAACTTCTTCAGCACATCAGCAATCATCTTATTCAAAGGGAATCTCAAACCAGCTTTGAAGAAGCTCTTAAAAACTACTACTTCATCTTTTCCTGGCTTCAGAGTAGTTTCCTCTCCACCAAAGCGAACCAACTCTTTCTTTTCTTCATTAAAATAGCCCAATTTCAACATCTTAGGTAGGTCACCTTCGGAGATCGTGGATTTTCCAAAATCCAAATGGCTGGGTTTGCTCGGCACCGCACTGCTATAATCATCTTCAGAATCGGTCTCTTCAACATCAGCTTGCTCTGCCTCAGCGGCAGGGACGTCCTCCGGTGTTACCAGCCTAGAGCGCTTCATTGCTTCCAAAATCGGAATGGTCTCAGTAGCTTCGGTCTCATCTCCCTCACGATCAACCCTAGCAGTAGAGCGAACTCTGGCCATTTAATTATGACTTTCTTGAAATTTTGTTGTTGACTTTTTTGTTTTTTCCGAAGCTCTTCCTCTTGTGACGAAGCAGAATCAAAAGCGAAGTTTCGTCTGAACACGATGATTAAGCTTCGGCTATGCCTAAAATTTTGGCAGCAAAACAGTGCAATAGCAATGAATGTTGTGGTAACTTCACACCTACCCGTCTGTTTATATAGTGCCACAGGTGGGAAGGTGAATCGTCAAGGTCTCCCGCACCGAACAAACAGTCACCCGCACTCACTGAACAGTGGGCCACAGGGTCCGAGAAGGTGAATCGCTGGGCCGCGCGTAACTGCTGCAAGATGGGGCCACCGCGCGGGCGACGATTATTTTAATCGTTTCTCACCAACGAGCTCAGGGAAGGTGTTTTTCGGATCTTCGGCGTTCCGAAGCCTAGAAGATTTTTTCACGGATCAAGCTCGTTACGAAAAACGATCTAGCACCGCGAAGGGGCTACTGTTAGGGGTATGCTTCGTAGCCGAAGATCCTAAAGAAAGAGAACACCTTCGAAAGATCCTCTCAGGAGCAAGCGCCGAAGCTATTACCTATAGAGCTTCGGCATAATGACAGATCTCAAGACGAAGGGCCGAACCGACTTAAAGACCCATGATGTTTTGTGACATTATTATAGTCGACTGTAAAGGACATAAATGTAATTTTACACAGGCTGCACCCTGTGCCTATAAATAGGTGAACAGTACCGCGACACTGTTCACGCAATCCTGTAATCGTTAACGCATTACACTGGAATCATTTTCTGTCAGAGACAAAGGTATAAATGTACCTAAATATTGTGTTTCAACATTTAAATTCATATTATGAGATATATAGATAATGTATTTTGTTTTTCCTATAATGTTTAGTATTTTATATTTTATTTCGCATTAATGAATGTCAAACCACGAAGGTATAACCTTCGTGGTATTTTGTCTGTGGCCTTCGTTCGAAGTTCATTAAATCCATGGGGATATAATGATTCAGCGAACGAAGGGCATTATTATTTAATATTTTCTGTGTTGCCTTGTTCTCAATTCGAAGCATTTAAGAGCAAGTCCCCAACAGGCAGCCTACCCCTTACTATCTTAATAAGTAGTAGTTTTTATAGGTATATGTATTTTACATTCAAGATTAGGGGGTGAATAAAGCTATATTATAAATAAATTTAATGCAGCGGTTAGAAACATACGTGGAACTGTCGTGCATATATAATTCAAAATCTAATTAAGCCCGGTTTGTTTTCTTTATTTTTAGGAATTGAAATCTAATTAATGGAGTAGACTATTTTTCTATAATATAACATTCACAACTTTTCAAAGTTTATATATAAGCCTATCTAAAATTCATGCCGTGAGAGATGGAAATTGATTATATAGATTTATATGATATTTTTCTAATGTATAACTTATAACATACTTTTCTACTTGCTTCTCTACAGCATAAGTGTAATGTATAACTATCTATATCATATGATTTAGGATATTATACAAATATATTAACTTAATTAGTTTGTGTCTAAATTGTGATTATTAGAATGGAATTCAATTCCAACGAAACAAACGGACCCTTAAGGAAATATAGATGACTAATAAATTGAGGATTTAGGGTAAGTGAATAGACCTATATTATTGTTCCTAGTTGTCCGCCTCAGTACCTCACGGTGTCCTAATGAACGTAGCTACGTCAAGCACATCGGTAGAAAATAGGCTTTTTTAGTCCCAATCACATTATGGTATTGTCGATGAATTCATATTCGGGGCTACCGCTACCACCGCCTTCACTGTATGGTAGATTGACTCTAAGCACAGCCGGAACATCTGAGTATGATCTCAAATCGTCCGCTCATCTCGCGGACCATTCGACACCTTACGTCGGATAGTTTGGAGCCACACCATGTCCGTCGCGTGGCTCACTAGCGATGCCCGGTATAACTGGACAATCCGAGTATAATTTTGGACTGGCATGTCCATTCCCGGATTGTTTGTGTACGTCTACGTAGAATAGGGTGTTGCCTCCAACACAGATTTTCCACCCATCTCAGTTGTACTACTTTCTCCCACCCGCAACACATTAAATCCATAACATGTTGACGCCGTGCACAAGGGCAAATATTTTTTGGCCACTTGGGGGCTAGGGAGATTCACCCCGACGGTGGGATGCAGTACATGTATGCTTCATGGGCCCATACCAGATGCCACCTTTGATTTTCCTGGGGTAGACGACTGGCGTAACAACAACGGCCACTTATGCCAGACATCCCGAGGGTTGATGGGTTACCATCAACTAATATGGATGAAGTTTGGGAGGAAATAGCCAGACTATTCCTAGATAAATTATGAGTCAGTGTGTTTGGTCCAGGATAGTTCTATCAAAGGCCCTACAGCCCTAGATGGGACTTCGTTTTGTACCCTCTAGGGAACAGTGTGTTCTATTTCTCTAAATTCTCAGGCGAAAGCGGCAGGAGCACTCGCAAACATGTGGGTCAATTCTTAGCACAATTGAAAGAATTGGCCGACGATGAAACCTTTTGTGTTAGCTTGTTTTCGTTATCTCTTACTGGCACCACATTCACTTGGTATGTTGTCTTGCCCCCGAATTCGATTAAAAACCTATAATGACTTAGAGCATACGTTAAAGCACTTGTTCTCTTGGGATCACGAGTCAGATTTAGTTGATTTGGCATCACTCAGGAAGGGGATGAGGAATCAGTTAATGATTATCTCTGGAGGTTCTGGGATACTAAAAGCCCATGCTTTCAGGCCCACCTCATAGATAGGTAGCAAGCAAGGTTAGCTCTCAATGGGTTGCGTTCATATTTGAAATAAAAACTAGATGACACCCAGTTATTTTCACTAACTTATGGGCATCAATCGGCTTTGGCCTGTGAAAGCCGAAGCAAACAGTCGTCTCGTCAAGGTGAGCACAATGACAGTAGTAGCTCAGATGATGAGCCAAAAGAAGTATATGTCGCTAAGCATGTTTGGTCCGCTGAGGCAAAACTTCTGACATGCTCTTCTCTACAGTCGGTTCAAAAGAATCCACACGGAGAAGTGAAGTTCATATTTAATATTTCTATGTGTGACAAGATATATGATAAATTACTTAAGGGCAACAACATTAAATTATATCACACAATTCGCTCGGCAGATGAATTGAGGTGGCGTGCTTATAGATGGCATAACTCATTTTCTCATGCCAGTATTGCAATGCTTTCCAACAGCAGATACAATTAGCTATAAATGAAGGCCGATTGTTTTTTCAAGGAATGCAAATTGACAGACAGCTGTTTCCCATCAATACACTTGAAATAAAAGGTAAGAAGGTTCTGCTTCGACCAGAAGTGGCCCATAAAACCAAGAGTAATAGCATAATCGTTGGTGATCCTCACGCACCGAATCCATCACGAGGAGTAGTTACTCGAAAGGCTCTGAGCAAGAAAGGAAGTGTAAAGTACACTAAAAGCACCGGAAGCACCGAGGGCAAGCATGATCGGATACCCGATCAAAGTCTCTTGTCCAGCTATTGTCGGACAGTCTGGACCATAAGGCCACACGGTTTGGACCTCACGCGGACAACTTGGCTACCAAAGTCGGGCAGTCTAGAGATAGCTAGAGACAACACCGTCCTAGGACCTTCGGACATCAGCGTCCTGAAATAGGTACTTGGAAGCAAAACACTTCCAAGACATCTAGTCATATCAGCATTGCCGACCCTACTTTTGATTGGCTTCTTGCTAAATGTATGAAGAAGAAGGTCGTTCCACACAACTGACCAATTAAAATAATCAAAGTCAAAGAGACGATTTATGCAAATGCAAAGGCCAATTCGACCATCCCAAAAAAAGTGGTGCAACCAGTGTTGACTGCTCATCTGTGTCCATGGACATCGTGGTACTTTCCAGTCTACTCATCATTGATGTGTTGTCCTACTCAAGTGTGGGATAGTACGGCTATGAATCTGTATTACTTGTCCAATCTGTTTGCTTATTCGGTCTGAGGGCACAAGTTTTTAACCTTTTGACACATTGATTAGATAGCCAAGGCTAAAGAGGATGCAACCCTAAATGAACTCTATGCATTAGAGTTCTATTAAATGGCTATATTCTCTGATCACAAGAGCTAGTGACTTGCATTGGCTAGAGGTCGTATTTTGGGAACATGGTAGGTTGTAGAATCTATTGTTTCCCGAAAGAGGCTAGTAGTACTAGGTGCTTTTGGTTCTCCAAGCTCCACCAAAAGGCAGGGGACATGTGTTGATCACCATATTTGGCACCTCGACAGCCGGATGGTCCGACCATATGACCTAGACGGTTGTCCATTGTAACACCTCAAAATTTTGTGGGTGGAATTTGTTAGAAATTCTTCAAAGGATTAAAAAATATCCTCTAATATGATTTTTGTTAGCTTTAGGTTACATTTCTTAAAATAAAAATAGTGTAAAAAACAGTTTAAATAGAAGTATCCCTAAATGATGTTAGTTTTCCTATAAAAATGTGTATTTACAAGGTCTCTCCATAAAACTTTATGCACTAATGATTTTTTAAAATACCTAAGTACTATTTTGTGTAGATTGCATACTTTAAGTGTTTGTCTCAATAGGATAATAAATAAAATATAATTTTGCACCATATTGGATATTTTGAAGTGTTGCATGTTGGGTGCCAAATTTAAAATCCGAATTCTGAAAAAGGAACTTGAAAATAAATAAAATAGGGAAAAGAAAATGGAAGGAAGAAAATAAAATGATAAAAGGAAAAGGAAAACAACGATTGGGGCCCATCTGCCATTGTCTCGTGGGCACTGATTATCTTCCTCAACAACCTTCCGTAGTTTCGCTTCGGGGCCGGTCCAACTGATCCTCCTCACCGGATGCCGAAATCCGCGTTGCTTGTCGTGGGAAGGTCTCATCCGTTGGTGCTGCAATCCGCGGACCGTTGCCCAGTGCCCGTGCGCCTATATAACCCGGGGAGTCCCACCGTCACCGAGAACACAGAAAGAGAGAGAAAGAATCGAGCTGCGCCATTGCCCTGCGTGCTCGTCGTTGTCGCGACTCTAGTGTCGTGCCATGAAGCTCCACCTGTGCGTATAGAAGTGTGTGTGGCCTCACCGCGTGGAATCGGCGCCCAGGGCTCGAAATTTCCTTCACCGTCGTCCGCTCCCTGCCTGTGCCACTCGGTCGGTCTCAGCGTCCCCGACCCCCCTTCTTCTTCCGTTGGTTGGGAGCGCCGTCGTGCTCGGATGGGAAGATGGCGATGGCCTTCACAGGGCAGCGCAGCAACTAGCCCCAACCCACGGACCTCTTCTGGGAGAAACCCTCTCCTCCGCGTCTGCTTCGTCCCTGTCCACTGCGTGCGGTCGCTCGTTCAGCCGTAGGCTCTGGCGCCGCCGGGTCTGGGCGGTAGGAGGAAGAAACACCGGAGCCATTGGATCAAGTCGTATGACTCGGATTAGGCGCAGGTATACCACTTCGTTCTGTTGAATCTGAGCCGTAGGGATTGGAATCAACCGTCGAGATTAGACCGTGGTAGAGCTGTTTGGTTATATGGGATTCGGGCCTTCGGATCTCGATCCAACGCTCCTCTGCCCATACCAATTCATTTATGGGCTAGATCTAATCTGAGCCATTGAATTCTGATCGTGTGGCTGTGGCACACCCATATCCCTTCGACCATGGCATAATTCATAAAGAACCCCCGCACTTATTTGAAATAAACCCGCAGTCCACACTGTGGGAGTACTGAGTCTTGGGAAATTGTGATTTAGGCCCCTGATCTTTTATGAAATATTGTGCCCAGTCCAGAACACTTAGGATATTCAGAAATTAATATTAGAAATGGATTTTTAATACAAAAATAAATCCAGAAACTTGTAGAATTCATATTTAATTCATTTTAGCTCCAAATTGATTCATTCCAGTTGCAATAGTTTTGTTTTAATATTATCTATCACCTAGTATCTCTGTTTAGCCATGAAACTTAGATTAAAATTGTTCACTTGAATTAGTCTATACCAAGCATTAAATAAACTCCAGAAATTCATAGCTCAATAACCGTAACTACGTTTTGATCCATTCTAGTTGCATTAGTCTCACAATAATATTTATTATCATCTAGTAATTTTGTTTGGTCATGAAATATAGGTTACAATGTTGCACTTAGTCTATTATATACTTAACCACATGGATCTTCGGAAAACCATAACTTAGTAATCGTAACTCCGATTTTAGTAGTTCTCGAACTCACGATCTTGTAGCGACACGTAGATTATTATTACGCAGTTTATTGTTATGTTTGATGTGATGTTAATTTTGCCTATACATGTTTGTCTGTATTGCTACGTTTAGCGGTGAGGACATGTGTCATCTGATGAGCAAGTTGGTACCTGGAATCTCAAGTCCTAGGCAAGTTGTGCCCTTGATCACTTCCTTTTTACCTAGTCATGTTCTTATTAATCATAATGATCTGCATAGTTTAATTTTGATGGGACCCAATAGGTTACCCTAGATTTGACTATCTTTATACCTTGTTTCACCACTGGTTTTACTACTAAATTTTTGGGTAGTACATGTTATTGCTTTATATGGTTTTGGGTATAGAGATATTCATTACTCATGATTACACTTTTTATTATCTATTCATTGTTTACTGTTCATGATAAGATCATTATGTTAATGGGAACATGGAGAACCACCCGGGAAAACAGTGCTACCACAAGGGTTTAATGGGACGCACTTAGCTGATTAACTAGGAAAGCTAGTGGATGACTACCTTACCCGAAAGGGGCAAGGGCAGTAGGGGAGTGGTCAGTGGTCAGTGTAGGGAGGTCCTTGGTTGATTTTGCTGTGATGGCGGTCAGGCGAGGGATTCCTCCATTGGAGCTTCCTATAAACTGTAGCGGGTTTTCTGAAGCTAGTGGAACTTTGTAAAGACCTCGTAATGACTGTGCCTCGCCTCCTCGGTAGAGGTGTATGGGATTGGTCGTCTCTTGGCAGATGGGTAACATGACTTGTGGGTAAAGATGCACAACCTCTGTAGAGTGTAAAACTGGTATACTAGCCGTGCTCACGGTCATGAGCAGCTCGGACACTCACATAATTAATTTATGAAACTAAATTCAATTTGTCATATGCATTGCATCACATGTGTTGTTATTACTTTTCTTCTACTACTTAATTGGGTTTGGTATTTACTTATATTTAGTAATTGCTAATAAAATTTTGACCAACTTTAAAAGCAATGCTCAGCTCTAACCATCCTCTTTGGTAAGCCTTACACTTCATGAGCTCCCACCTTTGGCGAGTTCATGCACATTATTCCCCACAACTTGTTGAGCTATGAACGTATGTGAGCTCACTCTTGTTGTCTCACACCCCCCCCCCACAGGTCAAGAACAGGTATCGCAGGATGAGGCGCATGGAGGATGGTGTGACGAGTTCGTGAGAGGTCTAGGCCATCATCTCCCAGTCAACTTTGGGTTGCTGGATCGTTGTCTCCTTATAATGTAATTATTTATTTATTTTGTATAGAACTCCTATTATATAGTAAAGATGTGACATTCGATCATGTGCCATGATTCATCATATGTGTGAGACTTGGTCCCAGCACACCTGGTGATTATGTTCGCGCCCGGGTCTTGGTGCCCCGAAACCCGGGTTTGACATCCATGCCATGGACGGTTTGTAGGTGTAGTCCGT
This sequence comes from Zea luxurians, assembly GCA_029449295.1. NCBI lineage: Eukaryota > Viridiplantae > Streptophyta > Magnoliopsida > Poales > Poaceae > Zea > Zea luxurians. The sequence goes on from JAOPSE010000362.1 coordinate 338,947, forward strand.
ATGATCCATGATTAGATTAACTCAGGCGAGAGCCCTTATCCCATGTGTGGTTATCCTAACAAACTCACATGAAACTGTTAGATCTCGTCTAGGAACGAGCCATGGCCTCCTCCTATATATATATTAAGGGGTACGGCCGATGGAGAACACACACAAACAATCGAACCAATCTATCTTCATTATCATATATTAGGAGTAGACATAGTGTAGCTCTAGTTGTAGTTCTCCAATCTTAATCTTCACATCTTTTTTACTCTACATTGTCTAGGGACGTCTTGGGTGGCCTGCAGATCCTATAGATATCCCAAATAAAATCCTTCCTCCCTGATGGGGTCCCTCCCGGGAGGTAGGGGTTGGGTTATTTCCTTCGCTCTTTGCGTACATCGCGAACGGATTGATGACATACTATTCGGTTTGGTCACCACAGACGGTATGCTGTCTCGCAGAGAGATTCCCGTTCCCCGCGAGCTAAAAGGGCGCTCACACTTAGGTCTAGAAGACACATAATGTTCGTAAGTAGTAAGATGCTCCCCACATTTAAAGTTTTATCTAGATATTGATGCAGCAAAGCTTGTAGCGATGGGATGTGTTGAGCTCGTGAACATAGCCACACACATGATTAGCTACTGTTGCAAATGCAACATTGAGCTCATGCCGGTCCACCACTCCCCTTCACCACAACAGCTACAGTCATTTTCGGCGGCCAAGAGCCGCAGAAAATAGGGTCTTTGCCGCCGAAAATAAGCTATTTTCGACGGCTTGAGGCGTATTTTCGGCGGCTTCTGGCCGCCCAAAGAATTAGCCGAAAATAAACATTAATTTTCAGCGGCCAGAGCTCGGTCGCCGGAAATAGCTTATTTTTGGTGGCTTGTGAGCTGTCCGCCGAAAATAGAGGCCGTCGAAATTTTCTCAAGCTTATTTTCGGTAGCCCCGCATGTCAGAACCCAACCAAGTTATCGGTCCCACGTACACCAATCCTTGCCCTCAAGGCCTTGGATGGATATGTAAGTGAATCAGATAACTTACTTGGGGTGCCGAGTTTCGATGCACTCATTCATTCCCATGGACCATTCACCATAGTTGCAAGTATTACAATAATACCACAAGAACATAAACTTTAAATACAGGAGTTGAGCAGGAAGACTTTACAATAAGATAATATACATTAGTAGACTTTTAAAGTATTCAAACCAAGTAGTAGGTATTATTATTACCTGCTCGAGGTAGATTCAAGTGCTAATTTATTACAACACCTCGGAAGAAGCTATCTTCCCACATTACACACATAATAAACATAAGCAAAAGTAGAAGCCTCCAGTGTGAGTTTTAGCAAAACTCAAAAGTGTTAATAGTCTCTCCTGCAGCAACAATGGGAATAAAACCCTGAATACGCAATTACTCAGCGAGACTTACTCGACTAAAGAAAAGACTATCAAGAGTATGCTGGTTTGTTGGGAATCAAGGTAAAGCTTACCAAATTTCAAAGACACAGTTTTGTAGAAAAGCTTACTAGTAGTGGATCCTTATGCCAAAATTTTACTTCACAAGTTAACTTTCTTCCTGAATCTCGATTTGCCTAATCTAGAGCATTCACTTGTCCTACACTAGCTTCATTTTAGTAGCTTTAGTTTCACTTGTGATCTACGATGAGGGTCGAAGATCCAGTCTTCATATCCGAGAAGTTCGGCGATCCGAATCGATTAATACCCAGCTGGGGATCTTCAACCACACGACATATGTAGCACTTAACCCTTGCATATGTCAACTCGCCCACGGGTTTCTCAAGACCAGAATGGGTCCCTGCCAACTGAGAGCTCAGTACCCCACCATCCAGCCTCTTGCCAGGTGGATACACGATACTCTCGCCATCTCTCCACTTCCATTGTGGGCCGGCCTTTCTAGTATTGGTCCAGCCGAGGCTAAGCTTACCCATGATGAGGCATGTGGCCAGTTAAAGGGAACTAGATCAGCAGGCCAACAATCATGCCGTCCTTAAACGACATAGACGGGCGACCTTTCCTGCTCAAAGTCTAGTCTCAATTTAAATTATTTCTGAAAACCTTGTACGTGTCAGAGCTACCCTACTACAATGATGAAGTCATCAAGGCCTTTGACACCCTCATCATTTCAGTCCCTTTTTCTTTGTAAAAACATGATTCATTGATCAAAACATTTTGTTTCTTGTTGAAAGGGAAATGTGCCCTTGGGCCATTTCTAGTATATTTTGGTGATTAAGTGCCCAACACATATTGAGTGAGTAATTATATGCCAAATGATGGACGAAGTGCAAATCGACAAGAAGGTATGGTTCTAGACTTAGTACATTGGTTTTTGTGTACTAATATATTTGTCTAAGTGCTAGAATCAGGAAAAGAAAAGGATTTGAAAAGAGTTGGTTGTGTACAGCCAACTATAGCTCAGTCTGGCACACCGGACTGTCCAGTGGTGCACCGGACAGTGTCCGGTGTGCCAGGCTGGACTCCGACGAACTAGCCACTCTCGGGAAACTGTGGCGGCATACGACTATAATTCACCGGAATGTCCGGTGGTGCACCGGACTGTCCGGTGAGCCAACGGCCGCCAGCGCAATGGTCGGCCGCGCAATCCCGGCGTGACGCGTGGCCCACGCCAACGGTCGGCTGGGGGCACCAGACTATCCGGTGTGCACCGGATAGTGTTCGGTGTGCACTGGACAGTGTTCGGTGCCCCAACCAGCCTGAAGATCCAACGGTTGGCTGCGCCAGGAATGGAAGGAGATCCGCACCGGACATGCTACAGTGGCTGTCCGGTGCGCCACCCGACAGAAGGCAAGAATTGCCTTCCTTGTTGGGTTCCAACGGCTCCTACCTACCTTGGGGCTATAAAAGGGACCCGTAGGCGCATGGAGGAGGCACCCAAGCATTCTATGATCATCTCTAAGCACTAAGACTCCATTCTCGCGCATTTGATTCTTTGAGATAGTAACTTGAGCACCATTTGAGTAGAGAACTCCTCAAGTTGTGTTGTGAGCTCAAGTTGTGGCTTTGTGTGCGTGATTGTGCTCGTACTTTGAGTCTTGTGTGTGTTGCTCTTCCCACCCTTACTTTCGTGCTTCTTTGTGATCATCAATTGTAAGGGCGAGAGGCTCCAAGTTATGAAGATTCCTCGCAAACGGGAAAGAGTATAAGAAAGTCAAGTCGATCATTGGATCACTTGAGAGGGGTTGAGTGCAACCCTCGTTCATTGGGACGCCACAACGTGGAGTAGGCAAGTGTTATACTTGGCCGAACCACGGGATAAATCACCGTGTCTCTTATGCTTGTTTTCTTTGTGACTATTGTGTTTCACAAGAGCTTAGTCCTTAGCCACTTGATTCCATTATACTCACACTTAACCAAGTTTTGTGGCTACAAGTATTTGATTTTTACAGGATCACCTATTCACCCCCCCCCCTCTAGGTGCTCTCAATTGGTATCGGAGCCGTTCTCTTCACGCAAGGGACTAATCACCCGGAGAGATGGATCCTAAGGGAAAGGGGATGGTGGTCAACGATAAGACAAAGGAGTCCATCGTCAACGAGCCAAGAGATGATAAGCCCTCGGACTCTGGCTCGAGTCATAAGAAAAGAGACGGGAAGAAGAAGAGGCGCATCAAGAAGATCGTCTACTACGACAGCGATGAGTCTTCTTCTTCCCCAAGAGACGACGACAACGAGAAAAAGAAACCAGTTAACTCAAACTTTTCATTTGATTATTCTCGTATTTCGGTTAACTCCAATGCTCATTTACTTTCTATTCCACTTGGGAAACCTCCGCACTTTGATGGAGAAGACTACTCATTTTGGAGTCACAAAATGTGTAGTCACTTATTCTCTCTCCATCCAAGTATTTGGGAGATTGTTGAAAATGGAATGCTTTTTGATAGTACTGACAACCCCGTTTTCATTAATGAGCAAATCCATAAAAATGCAAAAGCTACCACTGTTTTGCTAGCATCCTTGTGCAGGGACGAGTACCACAAGGTGAGCGGCTTGGATAACGCCAAGCAAATTTGGGACACCCTCAAGATTTCTCATGAGGGGAACGGTGCCACCATGATCACCAAGATGGAGTTGGTGGAAGGCGAACTAGGAAGGTTCGCAATGATCAGGGGAGAGGAGCCAACGCAAACGTACAACAGGATCAAGACCCTGGTCAACAAAATCAGGAGCTATGGAAGCACGAGATGGACGGACCACGACGTCGTCCGACTTATGCTCAGGTCCTTCACTGTTCTTGATCCTCATCTTATGAACTCAATTCGTGAGAATCCTAGGTACACAAAGATGACGCCCGAGGAAATACTCGGAAAGTTTGTAAGCGGGCGTATGATGATCAAGGAAGCAAGATACGTTGATGAGGCATTGAATGGCCCAATGCCCATCTACGAACCTCAAACTGTTGCTCTCAAAGCAACAAGCAGTAGGGAGGTGCTACCTAGCAAGGTAGCACAAGTTGAGGCGGCCGGGCTAAATGAGGATGAGATGGCCCTAATCATAAAGCGCTTCAAGACCGCATTGAAAGGACGCAAGGAGTACTCAAACAAGAACAAAGCAAAGGGAAAGCGCTCCTGCTTCAAGTGCGGTAAGACTGGTCATTTTATAGCAAATTGTCCCAATAACTCTAGTGACCAGGAACAAGGAAAGGGCGGGAACAAAGAGAAGAAAAAGAGCTATAGTAAGGCAAAGGGTGAGGCACACATCAGAAAGGAATGGGACTCGGACTGCTCATCTTCTGATTCTGACGACGAAGGACTCACTGCCTCAGCCTTCAACAAGTCCTTTCTCTTCCCCAACGAACGCCACACCTGCCTCATGGCCAAGGAAAAGAAGGTGAGTGTTCGAGATTTCCCCAAGTACTCTACTTCTAGTGATGAAGACTCTAGCGATGATGAAGTAGATTACACTAGCTTGTTCAAAGGATTAGACAGAGCTAAAGTAGAAAAGATTAATGAGTTGATTGATGCCTTGAATGAAAAAGATAGACTGCTAGAGAGACAAGAGGACATTTTGTATGAAGAACATGACAAATTTATTAGTGTTCAAAAGTCTCTTGCCTTAGAAATAAAGAGAAATGAATTACTATCTTCTGAGTTATCTACTTGCAATGAAACTGTGGCTAGCTTGAAGAGTATTAATGATGATTTGAATGCCAAGCTAGAAGTAGTTAACAAATCTAGTTCTTGTGTAGAGAATGTTATAATTTGCAATAGATGCAAGGATTTTAATGTTGATGCTTGTGATGAACATTTAATTTCTATTTCTAAATTAAATGATGAAGTAGCAAGTCTTAATGCTCAACTTAAGACTTGCAAAAGTGATTTTGATAAATTAAAATTTGCTAGGGATGCCTACACTGTTGGTAGACACCCCTCAATTAAGGATGGGCTTGGCTTTAAGAAGGAAGCCAAGAACTTAACAAGCCAAAGGGCTCACATTTTCAACAAGGAAAAAGGGAAGGCCCCCATGGCTAGTAGTAGTCAAAAGAATCATGCTTTCATGTACCATGATAGAAAATATTCTAGAAATTGTCATTATAATAGGAGTTACAATGTTTTTGATTCACATGCTATGATTGCTTCAAATTCTACTTTTGTGCATGGTAGAAGTAGGCCTAGGAAGGGAAATGTTATTCATCATGTGCCTAAGAAAATGCATAATGAATCTGCTACTGTTTTTCATGCCTGCAACACTGATTTTGTACTTTCATGTAAAAATAAGAAAGTTGTTGCTAGGAAGTTGGGGGCCAAATGCAAGGGAGACAAGACTTGCATTTGGGTCCCAAAGGATATTGTAACTAACCTTGTAGGGCCCAACAAGAGTTGGGTACCTAAGACCCAAGCCTAATTTGCCTTGCAGGTTTATGCATCCAGGGACTCAAGCTGGATTATCGACAGCGGATGCACAAACCACATGACGGGGGAGAAGAAGATGTTCACTTCCTACGTCAAGAGCAAAGATTCCCAAGATTCGATCATCTTTGGAGATGGGAACCAAGGCAAGGTTAAAGGTCTAGGAAAGATAGCTATTTCTTCCGAGCATTCCATATCTAATGTGTTCTTAGTTGAATCGCTCGGGTATAATTTGTTGTCAGTTAGTCAACTATGTAATATGGGTTACAATTGCTTATTTACCAATGTAGATGTGTCTGTCTTTAGAAGGATTGATGGTTCACTAGCTTTTAAGGGTGTACTAGACGGCAAACTCTATTTAGTTGATTTTTCAAAGGAGGAGGCCGATCTAGATGCATGCTTAATTGCTAAGACTAGCATGGGCTGGTTGTGGCATCGTCGTCTAGCACATGTTGGGATGAAGAACCTTCATAAACTTCTAAAGGGAGAACATGTGTTAGGTCTAACCAATGTTTCTTTCGAAAAAGATAGACCTTGTGCAGCTTGTCAAGCAGGTAAACAGGTGGGAAGTACTCATCACAGCAAGAACGTGATGACCACGACAAGACCTTTAGAGCTACTTCATATGGATCTCTTCGGACCCGTCGCCTACCTTAGCATCGGGGGAAGTAAGTATGGTCTGGTTATTGTTGATGATTTTTCTCGCTTCACTTGGGTATTCTTTTTGCAGGATAAAACAGAAACCCAAGGGACCCTAAAGTGCTTTTTAAGGAGAGCTCAAAATGAATTTGAGCTCAAGGTGAAAAAGATAAGGAGCGACAACGGGTCCGAGTTCAAGAATCTTCAAGTGGAGGAGTACCTTGAGGAGGAAGGAATCAAGCATGAGTTCTCCGCTCCCTACACACCACAGCAAAACGGTGTGGTAGAGAGGAAGAACAGGACGCTTATAGACATGGCAAGGACGATGCTTGGAGAATTCAAGACGCCCGAGCAGTTTTGGTCGGAAGCTGTGAACACAGCTTGCCATGCCATAAACCGGGTCTACCTTCATCGCCTCCTCAAGAAGACGTCGTACGAACTTCTAACCGGTAACAAACCCAACGTTTCATATTTTCGTGTATTTGGGAGCAAATGTTACATTCTTGTGAAGAAAGGTAGGAATTCCAAATTTGCTCCCAAAGCTGTAGAAGGGTTTTTGTTAGGTTATGGCTCAAATACAAAGGCGTATAGAGTCTTCAACGAATCATCGGGTTTGGTTGAAGTCTCTAGCGATGTTGTATTTGATGAAACTAATGGCTCTCCAAGAGAGCAAGTTGATCTTGATGATGTAGATGAAGATGATGTTCTAATGGACGCAATTCACACCATGGCGATTGGAAATGTGTGACCACAGGAACAAAAAGAGCAAGATCAACCTTCTTCCTCAACAACGGTGCACCCCCCCAACTCAAGATGATGAACAGGTTCCTCAAGATGAGACGTGTGATCAAGGGGGAGCACATGAAGACCAAGTTGTGGAAGAAGAAGCACCACAGGCCCCTCCCACTCAAATCCGAACGACGATTCAAAGGAATCATCCCTTTGACCAGATTTTGGGTGATATAAGCAAGGGAGTAACTACTCGCTCTAGATTAGCTAATTTTTGTGAGCATTACTCGTTTGTCTCTTCTATTGAGCCTTTCAGGGTAGAAGAGGCCTTGCTAGATCCGGACTGGGTGTTGGCTATGCAGGAAGAGCTCAATAACTTCAAGCGAAATGAAGTTTGGACCCTGGTCCCATGTCCAAAGCAAAACATTGTGGGAACCAAGTGGGTGTTCCACAACAAGCAAGATGAGCACGGAGTGGTGACAAGGAACAAGGCTCGACTTGTGGCAAAAGGTTATGCTCAAGTCGTAGGTTTGGATTTCGAGGAGACTTTTGCTCCTGTGGCTAGGCTAGAGTCTATTCGCATTCTGTTAGCCTATACCGCTCACCATTCCTTCAGGTTGTTCCAAATGGATGTGAAGAGCGCTTTCCTCAACGAGCCAATCAAGGAGGAGGTGTACGTAGAGCAACCCCCTGGTTTTGAGGATGAACGGTACCCCGACCATGTGTGTAAGCTCTCTAAGGCGCTCTATGGACTTAAGCAAGCCCCAAGAGCATGGTATGAATGCCTTAGAGATTTTCTTATTGCCAATGCTTTCAACGTTGGGAAAGCCGATCCAACTCTTTTCACTAAGACTTGTGATGGTGATCTATTTGTATGCCAAATTTATGTCGGTGACATAATATTTGGTTCTACTAACCAAAAATCTTGTGAAGAGTTTAGCAGGGTGATGACACAGAAATTCGAGATGTCTATGATGGGCGAGTTGAACTACTTCCTTGGGTTCCAAGTAAAGCAACTCAAGGACGGAACCTTCATCTCTCAAACGAAGTACACGCAAGACTTGCTCAAGCGGTTCGGGATGAAGGACGCCAAGCCCGCAAAGACTCCAATGGGAACCGACGGACATGTTGACCTCAACAAAGGAGGTAAGTCCGTTGATCAAAAGGCATACCGGTCTATGATAGGATTCTTGCTTTATTTATGTGCTAGTAGACCGGATTTTATGCTTAGCATATGCATGTGTGCTAGATTTCAATCTGACCCAAGGGAGTGTCACCTTGTGGCCGTTAAGCGAATTCTTAGATATTTAGTCGCTACTCCTTGCTTGAGGGTCTGGTATCCAAAGGGGTCAACCTTTGACTTGATTGGATACTCAGACTCCGATTATGCTGGATGCAAGGTTGATAGAAAGAGTGTATCAGGGACGTGCCAATTCCTAGGAAGGTCCCTGGTGTCTTGGAGTTCTAAGAAACAAACTTCTATTGCCCTATCCACTGCTGCGGCCGAGTATGTTTCCGCAGGACAGTGTTGCGTGCAACTACTTTGGATGAGGCAAAACCTCCGGGACTTTGGCTACAATCTGAGCAAAGTCCCACTCCTATGTGATAATGAGAGTGCAATCCGCATGGCGGACAATCCTGTTGAACATAGCCGCACAAAACACATAGACATCCGGCATCACTTTTTGAGAGACCACCAGCAAAAGGGAGATATCAAAGTGTTTTATGTTAGCACCGATAACCAGCTAGCGGATATCTTTAACAAGCCTTTAGATGAGAAGACCTTTTGCAGGCTGCGTAGTGAGCTAAATGTCTTAGATTCGCATAACTTGGATTGATCTATAGCATACATGTGTTTTATGTCTTTGATCATGTTCCTTTATGCATATTATTGCTTATTTATGGTGCTCAAGTTGTGCAAGGGATCCCCGGACCTCATAAGTCCATGTGTGAATGATGCACATATTTAGGGGGAGAAATGCTACAACTTGACCCTTTGAGACTAACTGTGTGCTTGAGTTTACTTAATTTAGTCTCAAAGGTGGATTGAAAGGGAAAGGTGAACTTGGACCATGCAAGACTTCCACTGCACTCTGATGAAAGAGTAATTTACTCCAAGTTCATCTCCATACTCTTATTGCCTTTTTACTCGTAATTGACGATTTTGGTGAGGCAATGGGGTTTGAGGGCCAAGATTGATTCCGTTTTGGTGCTTAATGCCAAAGGGGGAGAAAATAAGGCCAAAGCAAATGGATCAGCTACCACTTGTGAAATTTTTGAAAAAGAGTGGAGTAGAACTTTTGATTTGTCAAAATAACTCTTACTATCAAAATTTGGTCTCTTGTGGGGAGAATGTTTGATTATGGGAAAAAAGGGGGAGTTTTTGGCTCTTAATCATTTTTACTCTTGGATTATCTCTCCTTGTGTCTAAACATGTGTGTTTAACTTAGAGATAGGAAAATGAATTTGATTTGCAAAAAAAACAAACCAAGTGGTGGCAAAGAATGATCCAAATATGTCAAATCTTGTCAAAGACTATTTTTGTTCTCAATTGCATTGATGTTGCACTTCTATTTGTTGCTTTTTGATGTGTTGGCATAAATCACCAAAAAGGGGGAGATTGAAAGGGAAATGTGCCCTTGGGCCATTTCTAGTATATTTTGGTGATTAAGTGCCCAACACATATTGAGTGAGTAATTATATGCCAAATGATGGATGAAGTGCAAATCGACAAGAAGGTATGGTTCTAGACTTCGTACATTGGTTTTTGTGTACTAATATATTTGTCTAAGTGCTAGAATCAGGAAAAGAAAAGGATTGGAAAAGAGTTGGCTGTGTACAGCCAACTGCAGCTCAGTCTGGCACACCGGACAGTGTCCGGTGCGCCAGGCTGGACTCCGGCGAACTGGCCACTCTCGGGAAACTGTGGCGGCGTACATCTATAATTCACCGGACTGTCCGATGGTGCATCAGACTGTCCGGTAAGCCAACGGCCGCCAGCGCAATGGTCGGTCGCGCAATCCGGGCGTGACGCGTGGCCCACGCCAACGGTCGGCTGGGGCACCAGACTGTCCGGTGTGCACCGGACAGTGTCCGGTGCGCCAACCAGCCCGAAGATCCAACGGTCGGCTGCGCCAGGAATGGAAGAAGATCCGCATCGGACATGATACAGTGGCTGTCTGATGGTGCACCAGACTATCCGGTGCGCCACCCGACAGAAGGCAAGAATTGCCTTCCTTCTTGAGTTCCAACGACTCCTAGCTACCTTGGGGCTATAAAAGGGACTCGTAGGCGCATGGAGGAGGCACCCAAGCATTCTTTGATCATCTCTAAGCACTAAGACTCCATTCTCGCGCATTCGATTCTTTGAGATAGTAACTTGAGCACCATTTGAGTAGAGAACTCCTCAAGTTGTGCTGTGAGCTCAAGTTGTGGCTTTGTGTGCGTGATTGTGCTCGTACTTTGAGTCTTGTGTGTGTTGCTCTTCCCACCCTTACTTTCGTGCTTCTTTGTGATCATCAATTGTAAGGGTGAGAGGCTCCAAGTTGTGGAGATTCCTCGCAAACGGGAAAGAGTATAAGAAAGAAAAACACCGTGGTATTCAAGTCGATCATTGGATCACTTGAGAGGGGTTGAGTGCAACCCTCGTTCATTGGGACGCCACAACGTGGAGTAGGCAAGTGTTATACTTGGCCGAACCACGGGATAAATCACCGTGTCTCTTGTGCTTGTTTTCTTTGTGACTATTGTGTTTCACAAGAGCTCAGTCCTTAGCCACTTGATTCCATTGTACTAACACTTAACCAAGTTTTGTGGCTACAAGTATTTTATTTTTACAGGATCACCTATTCACCCCCCCTCTAGGTGCTCTCACTTGTCTATGAGCATACTAAGCACATCTAGTTTTTTTAAATCAGGTATCAAGGATGATAATCCATAATTCAAGAAAGTTATGCAACAAGGGTTTAATCATTCAACTCGTACTACCTAATGCAGCATATAAGTGATAAAAGTTTAAAACAACAAAGAGGTGGCAAATGCACCGGGGCTTGCCTTGATGAGGAGGAGAGTCAGGCTCTTCTACTAGGATATTGCAGTTAGCAGCAAACCCTATTGGGGCACCTTCTGGAGTACCTTCATAGACAACTTCAGTTGGAGAAGCTTCAGATGTAGGAGCAGACTCCTCTTCCACTTCCACTTCAAATTCTTCTTCTTGGTGCTCTACAAGTCAATTAGAATTATATGAATGCTCATGTAATGATATGCAATGCAAACTCTCATTTAGAGAGAGGTGGATAGCTCATATATTCTTAATTAAGGATATGACAATTACACTCATGGTTCTGGTTAATATAGTCTTTGCCTAAAGGGATCAAATTAAGCTTACTTTAGAAAATCAGAGAACTATATATGTTTAAGTAGATTATTTGCTGATTAAAACTATATATAACTTAAGTGTGATCTAACCTTAAATTAGTACCAAAGTTTAGGGTTTTAATTACTTATACTTAGATAGGTTCTAGTACTTTGGGCAAATCAACTCCAAATAGGCTCAAATTTTAACCAGGAGCTATTCTAAGGGTATATAATATTGCCACAAATTTTTATGGTTTTTGGACCTAGGGTTTTATTTCTAAAATTCTAAAAGGCGTTGAGCATATTTAAAGGCTCAATAATTCCAGGCATGGGATAAAAATCTTGAAACTATTTTTATTAATTATTCTGTGTTTTTAGGAGTCTAGCAAAATTAGTCTCATGATTTTATCAATTTTGTAATATTTTCTATAAATTTCTTAAGCTGACAGTAAAAAGAAAAAGAGAAACGATGAATAGTATTGAGCCGATTCTGGCTTGAGTCAGTCCGCGATAGAAGAAACGCACGCGCGCTCGTGCCCACATTACAGATTTGCATGAAGGCCCTAGGTATTCGAATAACTAGTAAAGAACCCTAGGTACTATTCACATGTCTCACTGACATTTGCGCAAAGACCCTCAGCTTTCCTTCTATTCACAAACTCCGGTCCACGGTCGAATCCCGACGAGCGCCAACCATCCACCGCTTAGACCCATCAACGGTAACCATCTCCGATGAAACTGAGCTTACCTATGTGATCCCCGAGACTTACCTCCTATGTTCCCTAAGTTAATCGACCTCAAACCATCTAGGGCCTCACTAGCCACGTTGATGGCGGATCGACAAGCTCCTGTGAGGTGTACCGAGGTATCGAGCATGGTAGGGTTCAATCCAAGGTCACTACAAGTACCAGTAATACATCAGACATACGATGCTCACCTAGGTTTGTCCAGAGGAGCTACGGGTTGGGCGGTCAACGTGGACACTGCCCTCAGCGGCGTTCACCGAACGACACGATGGTGTTCTAGTTAACCCTGTGCGGTAGAGTTCAAACGAGCAAGCGCAGAAGCTTCACCATGATCTATAGACTATGAAGCACGAGTTAAACAACTATGACTAACCTTAGGAAAGGCTGACCACGCTGTTGCACCACTCAGCGGCGCTGGTGACCACCGATGGGGGAAAATCGGTGTTCTTGGCTACCAACGGTGGAATGGGGGAAACAAAGGTTGGCCTGGGTGCATAACGGAGAGGCGGGACTGAGAGCAGGCTCAATTTAAAGGGAGTCACTATGACGGTGGTCAATTTGATCGCTGAATCACGGCGTTGGCGATAGCCCGAGGAGCTCCACGTTAGCCTCAACGGTGTCCACAGGCCAGTAACGTGGCGGACATACCGCGAACCCTTTATGGCGGTTCAACACGAGAGCCTCCAACCAGCTGTGTGGACGGCCGAAGCGTCCGGTGGCTTGCTATGACGGTGATGGATGAAGCACGGTGAGGACACGTGGTGTCCGTGGCTAGAGCGGTAACTCGATCACCGAATCTGAGCTAGAGATCTTTTACCACTTCATTGATCCACGTCTCAGTGGCACCAATCATGGCGTGAGCTCGAATCACGGCGGAGGGATGTCGGCGGCGAGCACACGAAACTTAATCTTGTCCAGTTCACTGTACCATGGCGATGTTCGTTCAGCGCGCCTGACAGAGCGATTTGAGGAGTTCCTTTCTAAAATTTTTATGTGACAACTTGCTTATCCGACTACATCAAAATTGTTGTCCGTCATGCCAGCTTCAATTTTGTTATAAGGTTCTTGCTCATACCTCCACTCGAGTTCCAAAGTTGATCTAATGCCACTGTCAGTCTAACTTTTAGACCAACATACGATTGACAGCCCAACTTCCAGGCCATATTGCTCCAATTTTTGTACAGCCCTAGGGCTTAATCACTTAATCAAACTTGGACTACTTTAATAGCTCTACAAATTTGTTGTAGTTACCCATGACAAAATCTCCATAGATCAAGAGATATGGAGATCTAAAGTCAGCACCAAATTACTGTTTTTCAGAGTTGAACATTTGGGTGCCTTTAGGACCTTTTTGCAATTTACTCCAATTTGTTCCATAGCACATGGAAATCTCCAAATACAAAAGTTTCCTAGTTTTTGTTACTCTACCACTTTGATATATGCACTTTGGTCCAAAAGTGCATAGAAATTTGAGACACCACATAAAGCATTAATTAGGGTTTCTAGGGTCCATATTAGGGTTTTAGTGTTCTAGGGTTTATGTGCCACTCTAACACTCCAAGTTTAGTCTCTTTTGAACATTTCCACTAATCTTTGAGTTCATACTCAAATTGCTATCTCACACACCCACATACTTCTAGTCCTTGGGTAAGCACCCTATCCTAGGGTTAAGGACCAATTCAAGTCATCACATCACAACTTGTTTTGAAATTTTTACCTAGTGGATGCACTATAGGTGTATCATGCATAATGAAATACTAGTGCAAATGATGTCATGCCAAAGTTTTAGCTTTGGTAACACCAGAGGTGTTCCACAACATTTGGCTGCCGAAAATAAGCAATTTCAGAGAAAAATATGAAAGAAATGCAAAAAACAGGAATTTCAACAACAATATAATCACAATAATATGACAGAAACAATAATTCTAGAATTGCACACATTTAACACAAAATATCACAATTCTTGACAAAAACATCACAATTCACCAAAATACCACCAGAGTACACAGTTCACAATTCTTCACAAATACATCACATAGTCCATTACAATATAACACAAACTCACAATTCACTATAAGAGTCAAATCATCATATATCGGGGTCATTTGAGTTGTGACCACTACCTCCTGAAGCGAACAAGTCGTTAACGAAGTCGTTCATCTGGTTTGGAGTCTAAAGAAAGAAGAAGACATTAATAACTACAATGTTTACATGACCACTATTCAAACGAATTGTTTCTCAAACTAACCTCTCCTGTAGTATCTCCCTCCAGCACATGAGGTGGAGATGGCGGAGCATGTAATCCCCATTGAGGCATCGACGGCTGAAATTGAGGGAAAACGAATGGTTGCTGTTGTACCTACTCTGAAAACCAAGACTATTGCAAATACAATATATTAGTTTTAGGACAAATATACGACCGTGTTGAGAATAAATAAGACACTCACACTCATTGCTTGTTGCGCCTGTGCGTTGTAAGCAACCATGTACTCTAATTGTTGTTGGAGGAATGTCATTTGTTGTTGTCGTAGCTCTTCATGAAACCTTTCTTGTAGCTCCCTCATATCGTCCTCCATGCTCGAACGTCAACTACGGCTGCTACCACAACCTACCTGCAACGAAGAGCCGCCACGAGACTGCAAATTCGTTGAATCGATCACACTGGTAAACATAGAATATCTTAAAAACAAGAAAATTAGTTGTTCGGTCATAGTTTTAATATTATTGAAAAATATTCACAAGTTAATACCGTCCATGGGTCTTTCCTCCAATAGAATGCAAAACTTCAACGTCAATGGTAGGCGCTCCTCGCCAATCATAGTCTTCTCCGTACTTCCTAACCATCTCCTACCCATAAGTCTCCTGCAATACAATATGAAGGTTCAGCACACATGTAATGTATAGCTATATGGCAAGAAAACATTAATCCTAACAACAACTAACCATATGCTCAACGGCCGCTTGACTACATAGCTCATCGGAGATTTCACTGTTTTTCGCTCTATGCCCTCGCCTATAAACATCGATTGGGCTCGGGACAACTCCAGTTTGAGCCTCCTACAAATATATGCGTTTAAATCGATTCCATTTCTGAGTAAAATAGAATACTACATACTCACCATTCATTTCGCCACCGAATGTGTCCATCAGGCCCATAGGTATGGTTGACTACGACCTCATCATCATCCCCGTCCTACTGATGGCGTTGTCTATATAGATTCCTGTTTGACTTCTCAATCCACTCTTACGAAGCCCATATCTCACACAAAGCCTTGTAAGTCTGCGGTCGGTGTTCCATCCATCGAAGAGTTACCTGCATCTAAGCGTTAGCACAAAATTACATTCACATCTGAATGAGCTGCTAAATTAGATTTTTACCTCCATGTACTGGTCCACAGTCAAGTAGACATCCGAATATTGTCGAAAGTTATTGATAGAACGCCCTCGGCGCTTCATGTACGCGTTCACAACCTGTAGACGAGCATTGGAAAATGCATCCTTGCACACCTTCTTCGCATTTTTCTCTAATACTTGGTCTGCATGCTCCTGAGCCTCAGGTTCCACACAATAGTGTCTCTGTCCAACCTCGAAAATAAAGTTAGTATGAAACAAATCGGGAAATTTATAACTCTTTTCAAGCCCACAGCATAATCATAATTTTTTTCATCCATCTCATTACCTCGATCTTGTCCTTAGAGGTAAGACAGAACAAGACATGTGGCGGCTTGTCGTTGTCATTGAGCACTTGGATTGGTCGGTCATAAAGCATTGCTAGATCTCTTCGAGCTTTCATAAAACCACACACAATCATTATTTCCCTTGGCAACAACAACAAGAACTAGTTGGAGCTGATGTGCAAAACAATGGATATAATAAGCAGAAGGTGACTCTTGCATGATCAAGGTTTTCAATCCTTTAATTTCACCTCTCATGTTGCTAGCCCCATCATAACCTTGTCCATGAATTCGTGTCAAAGTCAAGCCATGACTAACAAGTAAAGCTTCAATTGCATCCTTAAGTGATAAAGAGCTAGTATCATCTACATGAACAACTACAATGAAGTGCTCACATGGCCTTCCCAATGCATCAACATAACGCAAGCAAAGAGCTAGTTGTTCTTTGTGTGATATGTCACTAGACTCATCCGCTAAAATTGCAAATGGCTCTTCCCCAAGCTCTTCAATTATTTTCTTTCTAGTTTCTATAGCGCAACACTGAATAATCTGTTTTTGTATCTTTGGGCTAGTCAAAGTGCAATTACCTGGAGCGTTGTTAAGAACATACTTGTTGACCTCTTCACTATTTACAGCAAGAAATTTCAAGATTTCAATAAAGTTCCCTCTGTTGCTAGACTCTTCACTTTCATCATGTCCACGGAATGACAATCCTTGATGCAAAAGAAACTTCAAACATCGAAGTGAATATGTCAACCTTATCTTATAAAGATTGCGATCATCATCACTCCACTTCTCAATTTTGTTATCAATTGCTGCATTAGGATTTATAAAGCCAAGATATTTCTCTTCGGCTGTCTTATGTGACATAGAACCCACATGTTTTAGAAGTGCTTCAGGCCCTTTATTCCAATTATTCCAACCATTTGAAGTAAATGCAGAAGTCACTTTGCCCTTATATGGTTGAAATGGACCTCTAAGAATATATGCTCTTCGAATTGCATCGTGATCATTAGCATGGTAACTTGCAATAGGCTGTCTTTCACCTGGATCATGTGGAAGACGACTGACATCATAAAGTGTTGACAGTGGCGGTGCAGATGGCATTGGATTCACAATTTCTTCATTTATCCTTTCTTTCTCTTGTTCTTGAGGTGTCGATGCTTGAGTAACATCCGGAGATAATGAAGAAGCAATAAACTTCTGTTTTTTTGCAGCATGATTACGAAAAAAAGAGGCAATATCTCCCTGCTTCTTCATATTTTAGTCACTACAAAAACAATGGTAGTAAATCAACAATTAATAAGACAAAAATCCTAAATCCTAAACCAGCAGGCAGCAACTCGTACCAAAATACCGATCACCAGCAGCAGGCAGCAACTCGCTAACTCGCTAAGAAGTCGGCTCGGCCAGGACTCCAGCAAGCAGCAACTGGCGTTTGGCGGACAGCCCTGCTGCAGCAACTGGCGCCTGCGGTCTGTCGTCTGGCGTCGGTGGCGTGGGCGCGTGGCGTCTCCAGGCTCTCCTGCAACTGGCGTCTGGCGGTTTGGCAGACGGCCGGCCAATTCTTCAGCCGCCAGGGCGCTAGGAAATTAGGAATAGGCACTAGGCAGCTAAAGTACGGGATCTTGCGGCTGTACGGGGAGAAGTTATGGAGTTGTAATAGCTGAAAGATCGGAGAGAAGTTAAAACAACCTTGGACTAATGGACTTACGGGTGGGGTCCCTGGTGGGCCTGGCTTAGGGTGTGCCAGGGCCCACCCGGACCCCCCTGGGTCCGCCGATGGTTAGAAGCCACCGAAAATAAATTTATTTTCGGCAGTCTAACCTTTTATTTTTGGCAGCTTTGACTTGCCCGCTAAAATAAAAGTGATGGCCGAAAATTAGTAGCAGTTGTAACGTGTCAAAAAGATCAGATATATAGCGTCGCGTCTCATCAGACCTGGGCCTCTTTTAACGGGCGGGGCCATTGCGAGCCAGCCGGGCAGACGAAAACTTGCTGTGCTGGGTTTGAGACGGGCTCGTTCCGGATCGCGCGCGAAGACCATAGTCCCACGGCAAAATAAATGGCGCTAGATGAAGACCCCACACAAAACGGATAGATAGATAGATGGGCTGGAGTGCTGGAGGAATGACCGCAGTCTGCTTCCACGCGCGGTTGGGGCCCATGAGCATGAGCATGAGCAATACGGATCGGAGGCTCCAACGCTTCTTCAAGTTCTAGCACCGGTACTGGTATTCTTTCTCGTGCCGGTTTGGGCTTTTGATTTGACACTGGAAAGTGAAAACTTTGCATGTACGACAGCGGGCGGCCGGCCGGCCGGGCAGAAAGTGAGCGAGCACTCATTTCCCCAGAACATCTATCTACTTTTGTTTACAGTGTGCATGCCATTTTCTTGCCAACAACAGTATGTTTTCAGCTACCTATTCCTTTTCTTTCTTTTTTTGACAGCAAGGTAGCTCGATCGTCAACCGCAGCTAGCCTCTAGAACAAGTGCACACTAAGCACTCCAGGTTAATTAGACATACGACTCGGCCTCGTTTACCTTTACCATGTGGGCTACTCCAACTACATATACAGTAGCTAGCTAGCTAGCTACGTCGGTCTATGTATGTTTGACAAAGTTTCACAATCCAAAACATATATACCTTTCGGTCTTTCTCTTTTTTTTTTTGACTTGGAAGTTGTACAGTGACATGAACACTGTAAATCGCTCAAAAACTCTATATATATATATATATATATTATTGTGTACGTAGAGAAAATCTAGCTAGCGAGGGCACGTCAACTATGCTATATCCGGACCGGACGATGACCCCTCCCCGCCTTTCCGCGGCGCGCGGCACCTGCACCAAGTCTTCCTTTCCTTGTCTACCGCATGAGACTTTTGCCGCGCGCCATGCACAAAAGTCAACGTAACAGTAGGTGATGCTTCACCGTCCTGCTGGCAGGGCAGCAGCTCTCAGCCTCAGCCTCAGCCTCAGCAGGGATCGATCGATCGGTCTAGCTAGCTAGTAGAATATATCATTCGAGAAGAAAAAAAAGGGAGCATCAAATCAGTGGGCAAGATCTGCTTGCTATCTAGCTAGCTAGCTGCGGCAGCATATCGTCGTCCAGTGAAATTATTGGCCGAGCTAGCTTATATTGCTAGCTAGCTAGCAAGCTAGATATACGATAGATCCTCTTCCTGCTTTCACCGAAGCCGACGAGCTAGGCGCGTCGTCCCCCGGCCTCTTGCTTTGCTTGCATTCGTTCTATTGCTCATGCTGTCATCAGCTTGCATGCAGACGTAAAGCTAGCTAGGCATGCATGGATGTTATTAATTTCAGAGATGAACGATGCGTGGTCGTTAAGCTTCCTGGCTGGAACTGGCCGGCCGGTTGCACTAGCACTGCAGCCAGGAAGCTTAACGACTACTAAACTACTTACGTCTTAATAGTATATATGGTGTTATTCAATTCCTGGTTGCATGGTCGACGTACGTACGGCGCGTGGCCCGTCGCCATCGCGCTTAGCTTGCCGATTCAACTGTTATATATAGGTTAATTAATGTGAATTTGGTGGCATCTCCCAGTTACCTGACAGGGCAGTATAGCTAGATCCCGAGCAAAATCTTTCAGGACGGTAACAGCTCACGAAAAATAAAGCTAGCACGATATATAGAGGCTTGATGGTTACGCAAAAACATAATTTAATTTATGAGACGAATGTGTCGCGCTAGCTACAGGGACGACATCATTGCACGAACACACACATGCATATAGTGGAGTGCCATGCATTAAAGTCTTGTTCTTCAAGAATTACTAATTAGAGTGTGATTTTGATTGCTCGGCCGCGCCGCACCCTGCACGCTACAGGTACTTTCCTAGTTTCCCACTCCTTTCGCCTGCATGCGCGGAGACGCGGGGGAGGAACAGGCCTGCGAGTCCGGCACTCGCGAGCGCAGTAACCAATCAATCACGCCCTTAGTTCTTTTCTCGTAGGTAGTGTGTATTTTATGGACTATGATACTTAAGAGAGGAGGGTAAACAAGATAATCTATTTTATGAACTAAGGCCTTTAATTTTACATAGTCCAAATCTATACTACCTATTAAGGCTCTAAGGGGTAGGCTGCCTCCCCTGGTTCTGCCTTCAGCCAATCTGCACCGTCCATCTATATGCATCAAATCATCACCGTTCGCCCCGTCGCCTCTGCTTCAAGCCTCCTCCATCCGTCGATCGCAACTGCTCCTCTCTCCCGGCTCCCCGCAGCCCCACGGCACATCCCTCGTTCCCCCCTGCTCCGCAAGCGAGCGCGGGCCGTGCGCGTCGCGACCAGTGGCGGACGCAGAACAAAATTTTAGGTGGGGCCAATAGTGCAAGAGACAAATCACCAGACTAGACCATAAATGTAGATTAATAATAATAATATGAATGTTAAATGATAATATCTAGTGTTTCCAAAATGATATGAATACAAAAAAAAACCTTTTTGGCTACCTAAAGGAGAGCTAGAGAGAAAAAATAGGTGGACTGACCGAGGACGAGGCACTAGGCGGAGCAGCCGCATCGACGCGCTGTTCTGGCGAGTCATCGAATTTGTCGTGAGATGACGACAGGTGGGAGGAGCGAGTGCAGGAGGCGAGGTAGCGATAGATGACGGTGACGTCAAGCGACAACCATTGTTGAGTTGCGACAGCGCGGTGGGACCCTAATGAGTTATCGAGGGACTGGTGACGCCACGGTCCCACCAACAGCTTGCCCATCTGCTGGTGCGGACTAGGAGGCAAAATATCAATGTTGTGTGCAGGATCCGGACGAGTCGACGAGCTGATGAGTAATGAGAAGGCAAGGTGCGCTGTAGCGGGCGGGTTAGGTCACCGACTTACTGGTCAGTCGATGACCGAAGAAGCGAGTGAGCCACGAGTGGGCTTGCGCTAGGGAAGAGAATTAAATGGCTCAGGTGAAGAGTGGACTCAGTAGTGAAGTACCGAGAGAAAAATAGATTAAAACCTAATTTTCATTAGATTTGTCCATGCTAACTATACAAAAGTTTGTTTATTTTGGTGTGTACCTAAACCTAGGTATAAGGGGTTAAAAAATTGAGGTGGGGCCATGGCCCACCTTGCCCACCCCTTGGATCCGCCCCTGGTCGCGACCACTTCCACCACCTCCTCCACTCCCCTCCCGCTCCAGCTCTAGCTCGTCTCTCTCCTCGCCTCGCGTAGGGTTTCGCTTCCCGTCTCGCCGTCGTCAGCATGGGGGACAAGTAAGTATCTCTCCGCTCCGTGCCCTCTATCTCTCGCTGCATCTCCTAGGGTTTCGACGCCTCACTTTGATTCCCCTCCTCGATCTACTCTCCCGGCTATGATGACGAAGGCGAGCCGATCGTGAACCTCGACGAACGGGAACCCTCCCCTAAGCATCAGCCGTATGAAGACCTCGATGACGACCTCGACGACGGCGGCGATTGGACCCGCGACCGCTCTCCGACCCCTGTCCACGGCGACGACGGCGGGGTAGGGTCCTCCTCCAAGCCCCGAAAGCACCTTCTCAAGAAGAGCGGCGGTGGAGGCATGCCCAGCGATGACGGGCTGGATGACTTTGGGTTGGCGGACGAGGACGCGGACCCTTCGGCTGAGGAGAGGAAGAGGAAGGGCCGCGCGAGCAAAGAGCCCCTGTTCCCCTCCCCTTCCGCTCGAGTCCGTCGTGATCCGTTAGCCGCATCCGCGAAACGCTCCACCTACGCCGCCGACCTCCACCTCGCACACCTCGTCGCACCTACTTTTCTCCAACGAGAAACTCCCGGTCCCCACGCGCGGTCTCGGCCCACGCGGTCGCGCTGTAACTCTGGCCTCCGGCGGGCCGCCGCACCGCCGCCGGCACGCCCCAGGCCACGCCCCGGCCGTCCTCTCCCGACCGACGGCAATGGAAACCCTGGTAACTTGTGAGAATTTTTTTCTCGTCCCATTCTCTTCTTTGCAAGATCCGAAAAACTGTAACCCTAATTTTCTGTATCTCAGATCCGAGTAGCTCCAGCCCTTCTCCAATGGCGGTCAAGGTCTACGTGGTGTAAGTATCCCCGCCGCTCCCCCGCTTCCCGAATCGCTCCCATTGGCACCCTAGCTCCCTTGTATGCTTCTTCTCCCCGTCACGTATTCTGTACAGAGCCGCCGAAGCCTTCATAAGTTCGGATCAAACCGCATGAGCGCTGAACTTGGCTGTTTGTGATTCGAATCGACTAGAGTACTCCCGTGTTCAGAAAATACAGAATCCGAACTTATGAAAGCCAATCTGATATGGCTTTCCCAAAATTTCGTTCGCAAGCTATGCGAGCTTGGCTGGCTGTTCTGCTCGGCGCTCCAGGAGGAGCTCTCTGATTATTACAAGCTGCTGGCTGTTCTGGAATCATACTCATTGAATCCAATTGCCACACCTGGATCTGATTCAGGTGTGTCTAGTAATTACCTCTCATTTGTTTTAATCATATTTATTTAATGTATATTACTCAATACTACGTGTCTTTACTGGTGCTTTGATTTGTGTTTCTATAGTTTTCTAGAGAACGTAGATATTTAATTATGCTCTTTTGTGCTTTCTGATTGACAGTTTGTTTATCCCAGGAGCTAACTGTTGGGGTTTCAACTATCTTTCAGTTAGCATTGCTTTCATGCTTTGAACAATTCATTGTAAACTTGTGCTGATATTGAGTTCTTATAGGTTGTTGAAGCTGTTCAAGCTGTGAAGATTACAAATGCCAAGGGAGAGGTGAAATATCCAATCAAGGTAAGTCAAAATACATTTGTTTCTAGCACAGCTCCACTAAATCTATTCAATGATTTCAATGCGACTTACTATGTAATCTAATTTCTGTCCGTGAATTTCTTGAGTGCTCTATCATCTATCAATGAGTTATTGATATGGTCATACTATCACTGCATTTTCTATGAAACATGTAATAACTAGGTAATTCATGGACTTAGTATTACTGCTGCTTATCAAATGCATCCTCTCTTTTTTTGGAATACATTTCAGTAGGATAAGACAAGGAGCATTGCAGTAATTTAACAAGGGTGATATTACATCCATTTTAGGAAATCCGTTCTTGCAATTTTAACATATCTCTACTACTTATTAAAACTGTAAGGGGTAGGCTGTCATTCCCAGTTCTGCCATTCCCTGTCATTTCCATTCCCATTCCCGTTCCGTGCCTTTCCCATCGCCATTCGCACGCCGCGTCCGCCCTCTCCCCCGCATGCCCCAGCTGCATCCCTCCCAACAACCTCCACATGCCTGCTGACCCGGCCGCGACAGCCGCCCTCCGCAACCTCTGCCTAGATAAGGATAGGGGGCGCCCTCCTCCCTCGATCATCCGCACTTGTGTAGCCATCACGCCATCTACACCGGCCATTTCCACACGGAGGTTCGCCTCTGTCCTTACGGCTTGCGACCTCGAGGTGACCGAGCCCACGGGCTCCATGACGACAACGGCGACGCCGGAGGCAAAGATGGCGGCGCAGCAGCAGGCCCTCGTGTCGCGCTCCTCCCGACCTCGCCGTCGAGTCCCTGTTCCCGCCGGACCTCGATATCTTTGGAGGCCGCTAGACCTCTGTCTCCATCGCCGTCCCAGCCTCCACCATCCCCATTCGCCTATGGTCGACCTGACCACACCTTCGGCGCCCCTTGAAGTGCTGCCGCCCCTTTCTCCGGTCGCCCTCGCTTCGTGTGGTCCCAAATCAACTCCTGTCATCATATTGGTTGTCTGTAACTTAGTTTTGTAGTTTTAATTCAATTGTTACCATTTCGTATATTTAGGATTTTCGAATAGATTAGGATGCAATTCAAATTGAGCTTAGGTGGGATGAAGAAGGTCGACAAGTAGTTCCTTTAGAGAAATAGATTGGATATTGGCATTACAATGTTTACTTCGCAAGCATAGATCGAGGTAATGGTGTGTTTGCACCAAGCTAGATTTACTTGGGTGTATTTGTAATCTACAATGTTTACTTAATGCAAATGATGAACAATTATGCCTATTTGAGAAATAGAAACAAGAACGAAATATAGTTCAAGAGGGCAGGTGCAAACACACCATTACCCCGATCTATGCTTGCGAAGTAGTGTGCAATGATTTACTTGTCAACCCACAGTTTCAACAAAAGGACATGCACTTATATTTGAACTGGTGTTTAAGTTTTGAAATATGAAGATATGTTGTTTTTGTAGTGAGACACTCAGTGGTTATTTCAGTTCCCACTCTCTACAACCCCAGGGAAAAACACTAACAATCTTACATGAATTCCAGGTTCTACAGGTCGTTGTTGGTGGTGAATGTGGTGCGGATTATGATAAACTTCAGTTCTATCTGGCAGATGTACAAAGGAAGTATACAATCTTGTTCTCTTATGCAAACACATTGGCATTTAATCTATTCATTTGAGTGATTTATTTTGATTTAGATACTTTGAGAAACAATTTGAGTTGGCTGAAGTAGTAAAACTGCCAATGTTTCTTCACATGTGTGCTGCTGGCGAAGACTTCTATGAAATCATGACACGAAATTTGCATAGGTACCATATAATCTGTATTCCATAGGTAATGTTCGTGTACATTTCTCTATAGCTAGATTTTCTTTAAATTACTGATGATGAAGAAATCATTTGAATTTGTGTACAACTGGCATCCTACAAGTTCTTTGTAAGTAGAACTATATACCTTCTGTGATATTTTTTTCTATCTTCTGGAATCTATTCCTATCTTTTGGATTTTGTGACTATATTATTGGGTCTATTATTTTATCAAACGGTCAACATTGAAGATAGCTCCATTATCCGATATTGCTATATATTACAACTTTTATGGACAATATCAAACAACATAGAGATGATGTTTGTGAAAGATGGAGCGCACTCATATGGATGAACATGTTCATTCGTCCAGAAGAGGTGGTCTTCAAACTGTCCCGTTCATAATCAGTAATATATCTTTCACTCTTATGGAATAGAAAAATCTGCAGTTATATATACACTCCTTCATAGTTTTCTTTAATTTCATAAATAACAGGAATAATCTATTGATATCTATCATCTTGTGTTTTCGTCCACTAGCCTTTTTTATTCCTATAGCATACACTGTCTGGTTGTCGATTTCCCAGATTTTCTCTATCAAAGTTGTTTAATATATAAGTGTTGTTCTTATAAATGGCACTCAAGTTTTCATAAAATGGTACCAATGTTGTGAACCCACATGTTTTCCTTATTTCAGTTAACGAAGGATGTGAACGGATTGTAAATGTAGCGGTCAGTGCAAATATTATTATAAACGTAGCGGTCAGTGCAAATACTATTTCGTCAAGGAGGTGGTCAAGGGCATCGACGAGAGCGACCTCCAAGGCTCCACCAGACGTGGATCAAAGTCTTCGCCACGCACAACGCCCACGAGCGCATCACCAAGCTCGAGAACATGTATTTGCACATCTGGCACCTCACACGTAAGAAGCAGGTCAGGATTTCGCACGTCTCTTTCGTGGTTATAATCTCTCGCTGCTTTTCTGTTTTGTTAATAATCTTGCTCGCCTCTCGATTAATGTTTTGTATCAGTTTGATCTCTATTTTAATTTGATCTCTGTTTTAGTTTGATCTTTGTTTAGTTTGATTTTTAAGTGTTCTCTATTTACTGGATGGAGATGCATGATTAATGAAGCGCACACTGCACAACGAGTACAATATCTGATAAATATTCTAACCGTTCGTTGCTTTATGTTTAAGCCTGATGATGAAGTGATGGTAGATCAGTCATGCATGCTTGGTTGTGGTGCTTCCAGAATTCAGAACCACACACTTAACTGAGATGTCACATCTTGCAATGTTTCACTGTTGTTCATATAAAGGTATCTCTTCATTCATTCTAGCACGTACTACCTATTAGGGTAGACGCGGTATACTCACGGATTAGTTTGTTTTTTCTTTGCCTTTTTTGAATTGAAATTAATTGGACACAGAAGGATTTACAGGTTTTTTGTCTATGACAACAGAGAATAATTGATATTTTCTACTGTTGTTTAGTGGTTCTATTGTTTCTCAATCTGGTTCATTTTGGGAAGAAAATAGTGGAAATATCGATCGATGTCTTACCCTTGGTTTCCAGGCTTTGGATTGCTGTCAGCTAGGGGACGAAGTCAGGAAGCAGGAGCTGAAGCTCGACTCACCAGGTCTGAATCTGATACAGTATACCCTTATCATACATTGTTCTGATAATTTGGCATCATGTGTCTTGTTGTTTTCTTTTTTTATAAAACTTGTTCCTGCTCTCTCAACCTTAGTTGTGGTGGTGGGCTGGTAGCCCTGATTCATATCTGTTGTTATTTAGATCTCGTTCTCGGTCAACCTCGCCTGTTGATAAAAGGTATGTGAATATATGTCAATAATAGATGTTCATTTGTGAATCTGAAAGTGCTAATATTGTTTGAAGGAACCAGATTTCCAAATAAATGGTGAAACTAATCGGATCTTGTCTTGAATCATCTTATAGTGTATTCTGCAGCACACCTAGGATGCTAAAAAATATTGAAACCTGACTTACATGTCATCATTTTGTAGACTAGCTTAAAGCAGGGAAGGTTGTGGGAAAGGGCGAATCTTTGCACAAAAAGAGGTATTCTAGAATCTTCTGCTAATCGCCTTTTGTATTTCTCTGCTGCTGAATCAGCTATTTCATCACAGTTCACAGTCTACACAGATAAGTACAATATCATGTGATGTATGAAGTCCTGATGTTCTAGATGCTCTCGAACGAGTCGTTTTATTACAGAGTTCTTACCTTGATTTTTGACAATCAATTATGATTATTTTTAGAAGAAAGATTCAATTATGCCTATTAGAAAAATCTCTGAGACAAACAAAATTCAATTCACCACAAGATGACATCAGGTCTATTTTTGTTGTTTTGATCGTGAATTCCCACCTTTTCACACTGCTATTTTAGGTACCAGTGGGCAGTGGCACACACATCATAAGGATGAAGATTTGAACCAAGATGAGAAGTGGTAGTGTGCTGGTAAAAACTTGTACAACCTCTTATTTTTAAGAAACAAACGTATACTACATTCCACGAAAACTAATGTTAATCTTAGAGTGTTCATATTTATCCAACCTAAGAAAATGACGTACTGGAAACTTACATTTGCCTTGAGTTAAAGTTTTAAACAATACTCGTCAACATGTTCTTCTAAGTTTTGGTCTATCTATTATCTTCGGACGAAAGATCAGTCCTTTGAACTTCATATTTGCTACACCTCCTTTAGTTTATGGCCCTGAAAATATTTTTCTCCATTATATGACATCAGGTCTATCTTTTATGCCTAAACTTGACACTTCCTTCAGTTTTGACTGTTTTTAATAGAGATAACCCCATTTACATCCATAGAATAGAAATACAAGTGAGAATGATATTACATACTAACTTAAGTTTCATGTTTCATTACCTCCTGAAATGTTGCCATAGATGTTGCCTGTCCACTGGTCTAGCCAGTTCAGCATTAAAGTACTCCTAGCAATGAACTTTTTTCTTTACCTGTCATCTGTCAGAAACCTTTCATGCAAAATAGGGAGTAGCTCGTTCATCTCTTGAAGGGGATTGCGGTCGAAACAGAGAAGTTCCAAGCGACACCACTATCTCAGGCACTGTTAAAAAAACGCAGGTTGTCTCACACTAAACCTCTGCTCTGTCTCTGAGCCTATGATTGAAACTTTCACTATGGAGGTGTGTTGTACAAGAAGTGCTGATTGTTTGGGGAGACCAGGAAGTGCTGATTGTATGGGGAGACCACGACCAACTGTTCCCGGTGGAGAAGGCGTTTGCAGTTCATAGGTACTCCTCACGAGGGTTTCTTCACAGTCTCCGTTTAAAAAAAACAGATGGGTGGCTATCACTCCGTCGGCCCATGCTGGGTAATATCGACTGATTTGTCATGTGTAAACATTGCTGTGTCGCTAGGCCTCTGAACTGGAGCGCTAAACTGGAGGTCATACAGAAGACAGGCAATGCACCTCTGCTGGAGGATCCAGGTCACTTCAACAAGGGCATGCTGGACTTGTTGGTTTCTCAAAAGCCTAATCTGTCAGATAGTGGTAGCTCGCAATAAGGTACCAAGGTGCATTGGTGATTGGTCAATGGTAGCCGACTCGATTGTTTGTAATAAGATATCTAAACAGTTTGGTCCATTCAATCAATGGTAACTTTCAAAAAGAAAAAAAATATTTCTACTTTATCTAAGAACATCACAACAGATATGCATGTATATTATAAGTTTTGGTCGTATGGTGCTTTGAACATCACTTCTCCTATATAGCACCCCCTTTGAATGTTCATATCATCATCATATATCTACTCCTTTAAAGCACCACTTTCGACCATCATCCTAAGTCACGAGTGAAGCACGATAATCTGTTAATCTTCCTTGCATCTCACCTAACAACATGACAAGCTTTAACTTGATAAAGATAAAAATAGAATAAACTTTTATTAGATAAGTCTATATTCTTCTGTGCATCTCACCTAGAAACATGACAAGCTTCAACTTGATAAAGATAAAAACAGAATAAACTTTCATTAGATAAGATATCACTGCCCCTTGCTTTAAAGCCTTCCCCTCCCCTCCTCACATCGAACAAGCACTACTTAGCTCAATTGTGGAATTTATTGCAAGATCTATTTAAAATGACGTTGATCATGGCTGCAACAACATGTAAGGGGCCGGTATGCATGCCCGGGGTTAGTACCACCTCGCCTAGCCAAGGGGGCCGTGTTGCACTTATAAGGGCGGGCCTCCCTCCTCTCTCAGCCTAGGTTTTGAGAGCGAGATGCCCGTCTGAATAGGCTGCGCGCGAGCGCATGAACGCCCGACGCTGGTGATGGTGGGCTTTGGCGGACTGGCCCAGTGGGTGCGTTACAAATGGTATCGGAGCCCACATTGCCGCTGCTACCTGGGAGAGCTTTGGGCCTCTTAGGGGGTGGGATGTAAGGGGCCGGTATGCATGCCCTGGGTTAGTACCACCTCGCCTAGCCAAGGGGGCCGTGTTGCACTTATAAGGACGGGCCTCCCTCCTCTCTCAGCCTAGGTTTTGAGAGCGAGGTGCCCGTCTGAATAGGCTGCGCGCGAGCGCATGAACGCCCGACGCTGGTGATGGTGGGCTTTGGCGGACTGGCCCAGTGGGTGCGTTACACAACACTATAATACACAGAGCAATCATTTTAGGAAGTATAATGCTTGCTTCTTTGTTTACTGATTTTTTATTTGGTGCACTTTGGGGGCGCTTGGGTTCAAACTTGGATTCATGTTCATATTAGGTTTTACAGTTAATATGATTGTGTACATAACCTATAGGACAAAGATCTACTCAGAGGTAAGCAGAGGATCTCCATCCGACCTCGACATGCAGGACCTCGTGCCCCTGTCTCTTTCGAGTGCCGTCGCAACGCAGTGCATAGTATTATATGTACATAAGTTATCGTGTTATTATACGGTTCCGTTGCAACGCACGGGCACTCACCTAGTCTATATAATAAATAAGATATATATATATATATATATATATATATATATATATATATATATATATATATATATATAACAATGGTTTTGACTAAGTGTGTTGCTATCTCGACCGCAAGGAGTTACACAACCTAAGTTCCAAATCTATCAACTATCCTATCAACTAAGGGGTGATTGATTCCCTACTTAAATATGAGCCCCTCACGGTATGTTCCTCAGCTCCACACATCCCAAATGTGTTGATTAGGGTCCTATTTATAGCCTCCAAGGAGAGATATAGCCATTGCATCTTTAATAGGATCTCTATCATGCCTGGTTTTAAGGAAAAAAAACTTAATGCACATGTATGCGTGTCCATGAAGTTTACTAACATATACATTGATATCATTAGTGATAGCAATGTTTCATATCTAGCATAAAACATTGTTAACTTATTACATATGGACCATCAAATGTTACCATGAAATATCAAAGTTTAGCGAAACTAGTCATAGCAGCCTCCATAGGCACTGACCGAGAAGACAACAAGCCTAGTCTACACCTCCATCTTCATCCGTGTACACCCATATACTACCTTCAGCTAAGCAACAATGTATATGGAAAGTTTAGGTACTTATGGCACTCAAAAAGTGTGGTAAGATGTTATGTAGGCTAGAGTCAAGAAAGGCTAAACTCGATTCTTTTGTTTTAAATTCATTAAAAACGAAATATTTATTATATGATTCTCAACTATCAATTATTCTCGGAAACAAGGATCTTTCTATATGATGAGTTTTATAGAAAGATTGACAAGCAGTCTTTCTTTATGTCTGGAATTTGATCAAGCAAGTTTGGGAGAAGTTAATGAAAGTATTTATAGTACATATGAATTAGCTCCAATGATGAAGTGGTTATTATGTAGATCTAGTTTTTATTGGCCTACTATGATGACAATTTTTTTTGTTACTACAAAGGTTGTTAAGAGTGCAAATAGTTTGAAAATATTGAGCTTATTCCTACTACTATGCGTCATCATTTTATGAAATTGTGGTCTTTTCATGGTTGGGGACTAAAGTTCATTGGACAGATTCAACCCATCATCAAGGAGACATCACTTTATCTTCATTGGTACAGATTATTTTAATAAATAGATTGAAGCTATTCCCATGAAGAATATGACACATAGGAGGTAATTTAGTTCATTCTTGAACATATCATACATAGATTCAACATCTCACAAACATTAACTACGATTCAAGGGGGTATCATTTGTGTCAAAAGAGGTATGGGGTTTTACCAAAATATATAATATCAAATTGCTCAATTTATCTCTATAATATGCTTAAGCTAATGACCAAGTTGAGCCTAGTTATATGACTCTAATCAAGTTTATCGAAAAGAAGATTGATGATAATTTGAGAAGGTGACAGGAGGTTTTGTTTGAAGCTTTATAGGCACATCTTGTATCTATACATAGTGATATTAAAGGCCTTTTAGGGAGGGCTCCCAAACCAGCTTTGGCTCTAGCTCTTGCAGGAGCCCTCCCAAACCTTCTAAAAAAGAGCTCCCAACAAAGAGCATAGAGGAGTTGGAGCCATTTTTATTGAGAGAAACAGAGCTAAAAACTGGCTCTTAGCAGCTCGCCCCCACTCCCCATCTTTCTCTTATCTCGTGCCTCACTTGCATCCGTCGCCCGGCCTCCACTGCACTACGTCTGACGTCGCTGGCCTGAGCCTGACGTCGCTTCCCCGCCTGGCACCCGCCATCGTGGCCTCGTGCCTCAGAAAGCCATGCTTTAACACTTTCACGTTTCTTAATAATCTAGTCATCGATTTTTACAATTTGTGACCATGAATTGTTTATGCATTATTTGTATGTACGTACACGAGGTGTTCTTGGAAATGGCTACATAGGGCACTATGGACATTTGCCTTATACATCAAATAAAAAATACAAGAGTAGTCGTTTTGCCAAACGATTTGTTAAAAAAGTACTAGCTTTTATGGAGGAGCTTTTATCAAAGAGAAGCTAGAGCCAAAGTCATTTTTAGAGGAGCCAGAGCCATGCTAAACCGGCCCTAAAGTTACTCCTTTTGAGTTGGTATATGAGCAAGATGTTGTGTTATCTATTGAGGTAAATTTTGTTGCATTTAGACTTGCTAAACAAAATAAATTATGAGTAAAATGCAGTAGCGGTTCTCAAACTTGGCACGTTGTGTCACTTGGGTCCTCGAACTCATAAAACTAGCAAAACGGGTTCTCTAACTTTGTCGGTCCATGCAAAATAGTACAAAACCAAGTTTGCTCAAATCGGATGCCGACGTGGCATGCCACATTGTAGCACACTAGTCAAAGTTTAGGGCCAAATGATGCAACATGCCAAGTTTAGGGATCCAAGTAACGTAGCATGCCAAATTCAAGGACCCATGTGACTCCAACATGACACGTCACATCGACATCCAATTTGAGCGAACCCAGTTTTGGATGGATTTGTATGGGCCGAATAAGTTGGAGGATTGATTTTTCTTGTTTTCTGAGTTCGGGGACTCAAGTGTCATAGTGTGCCAAATTTGTGGACTAGATGCGTAGATACATTGTACTCATAAAGTATTTATTGTTATGTATCATGATTTGATGATGGGAAACAATGATGAGATGATAGTCAATAGATTAGAGGCTCTTAAGGATATGGAGAAAGATAAGGCTTGAGTTGCCTGAACATACAATAATAAAATCAAAATCATGTTATTCCAAATTGGAGATCTTGTATGAAAAAACATACTACCAACTAGATCAAAGAGCAACAAGTTTAGCAAGTGGTTACCAAGTTGGATGGGTGGTTATAAAGTGACTAAGGCAATATTTGGAAATTCATGTATGCTAGATACAATTGTAAGGTGATAGTGTTTCTAGAGTAATTAGCGGAAGGTACTTGAAAAAGATATTTTCCAAGTATTTGGCAAGAAGCCTATAATGCTTTCTAAACAATGGCTGGTACTTAGGGATGATAATGGGCTCTAAATTTTATACTATAAAATTGAAGGATTGGGCTCTATGTCTATTCATGTAAAATTGATTAAGGGCTCAAACAAATTATCAGTGGTGGAATTAGAATACCTCATGAACATGGATGATGGTTTTTTGCTAATCCTTGACAAAATTGATGACCCACATTACAAAAGGAACATCATAGATCACAATTTGTGACCCCTGTTACATAACATTATCAAAATTCATCACAAACATGGCTTTGTGACGGTTTGTTGCTAAGTCAAGACAAATTATGTTTGTCATTAATTAAAGGATTTTTTGTAGAATAAATATTTAGATCGTCATCAATTACCACCTCTACGGGTACTTGTATCACCCTTAACAAATATATCCAATATATGCATTGCTCATAAATACTAGATAGTCGATGAGTTATACATCATCGCTAATTGGCGCTTTTATGTTTTCAAGTTCATGCATTATTCATCTAAAAATAGGGCGCATATGTTGACACACCAAAATATCCAACACGAAAATTGTGCAACATAACAAAAACCACGGAGCGGAGTGAATAAGATGACGCTTTGGCCTTGCTAGAGTCGGCTAGGCTAACTGCCAAATCCAGCTGGGCCGGATCTTCAAAGTCGGCCAGGCCACCCTCTAAACCCGGCTAGGTGTGTTTGGTTTGGCTTTTGCCCCCTAAAAACTGAAAGTCAAACCAAAGGGCTAGACCCAGAAAACAGTTTTTTTCTTCTAAAAACCGACCTTCTCGTAGTCTAAAGCTGAAAGTACTTCTGGACTTGCTTTTAGCGGCTTACTGATGGAACTGTGAAAATATATATGAAAGAATTTTTAGTGGCTTTTAGTGGTTTCCACCAAACAGTTTTAGCTTTTTAACATCTCATAGCCCAAAATAGCTTTTTTCACACCTCACATTCTACAACAGTTTTTTACAGCCAGAAACACACAACTCAACCAAACAGACCCTTTAAATTTATATATTTATCAGTTGGCCCCATAGAACCTGGCCTAGCCGACTTTCGAAGTCGGCTAGATCGACTTTTACTAAATTTTGACCGATTCATTTTCAAATTGTTTGTTGATGTGGGAAATTTGTAAAATGTGTATTAGAGTTGTTTTGTATTTAGATAAGGATATATATATATATGAGAGAGAGAATCACGATCGGTTTAGGGTTCCAACACCAAACCGATGAAAAATATATCCACTATCTCTTTTATAACCTTTTCATATCTATCTTATTGTTCGTTATGCACTACCGGAATCCAGGCCTTTGCCGAGTGCCAGGAGCTTTGCCGAGTGCTTTTCATCGGGCACTCGGCAAAGACTTCTTTGCCGAGAGGCGCGCTCGGCAAAGTCCTACACTCGGTAACGAGGTTGTTTACCAAGTGTAGGACACTCGGTACAGAAACACACTCGACAAAGACGTCTTTGCCGAGTGCCGAACTCTCGGTAAAGGCGGCGCTCGGCAAAGAGCCATCAGTGGCCGTCTAAAGCTGACGGCTGTTAACCTTTACCGAGGGCCGATGGTTGGCACTCGGCAAAGACCTCTTTACCGAGTGCCTTTTTTGGGCACTCGACAAAGTATATTTTTATTTTTTAAATTTTGGCAACCAAACTTTTTGTGGTATGTTCCTACACTATGTAAACCTACATGTACCATTTTGGGACAATTATAACAGTATTTTCAATAGCTAGAAGATTTAGTTCGTTTATTTGAATTTCTTCAGAAAATTCAGATTTGAACTAAAAGTCACTCGAAACTTGGAAAACCATGCATGCAAAAATGATATACATCCTATTTAGCACAAGTTACGACCAATTTCAGGAGCGGACCGGAATCTTCGAGCAACATGCTCACTAAACATGGTCGTGAACTTGCCATCCACATGTTTAAAAATTATATAAACCACAAATAAAGTCAGAAAATCATGAAACTTGTTCACGTGTCATGATATCATATATAGAGGCTGTGCTAAAAATTTGAGAAAGTTTCGAGAAAGCTGTGGCGCACTATGTGTAGAAACCTAAGAGATCCACAATGAAATTCTATGATTTCATGTGTGGATCTCTTAGGTTTCTACATATAGTGCGTCATAGCTTTCTCGAAACTTTCTCAAATTTTTATCACAACCTCTATATATGATATCATGACACATGGACAAGTTTCATGATTTTCTGACTTTATTTGTGTTTTATACAATTTTTAAACATGTGGATGGCAAGTTCACGGCCATGTTTAGTGAGCATGTTGCTCGAAGATTCTGGTCTGCTCCTGAAATTGGTCGTAACTTGTGCTAAATAGGATGAGTATCATTTTTGCATGCACGGTTTTCCAAGTTTCGAGTGACTTGCAGTTCAAATCTGAATTTTCCAAAGAAATTCAAATAAACGAACTAAATCTACTAGCTATTGAAAACACTGTTATAATTGTCCCAAAGTAGTACATGTAGGTCTACATAGTGTAGGAACATACCACAAAAAGTTTGGTTGCCAAAATTTTAAAAAATAAAAATATACTTTGCCGAGTGTCCAGGCTTGGACACTCAGCAAAGAAGCCTTTGCCGAGTGCCAGCCGTGTGGCACTCGGCAAAGTATTTCTAAAAACCCTAAGTCCATTCTTTGCTGAGTGCCTGTCAGTGGGCACTCGACAAAGACTCCTTTGCCGAGTGCCGGATCCGAGGCACTCGGCAAAGCCTATTTTAAAATTTTTAAAAAATCTTTGCCAAGTGCCAGATCGCGGGCACTCAGCAAAGAAGTGAAAGTTAACTGACGACCAGTTCTCCTTCTTCTCTCTCACTCACTCACGCTCACTCTCTCTCACCCCGCGTGCCACCGCCATCTCCCCGCCAGCCCGCGCGCGCCGTCGCCGCAGCCCGCACGCCGCTGCCCGTACGAGCCCCGCCACCCCCGCGCGCGTGCCCTGCCCCGCGCCCCGCAACACCCGTGCACCGCCACCGCTCGCTCGCGCACGCCGTCGCCGCTGCTCGTGCACGGGTCGCCATCTCCGTCAATCACCGTCGCTCCACCATCTCCGGACACCACGCCATCTTCGCCATCTTCCCCGGCTAAGGTATAAATTTCTAATATATGCATATAGTTGGTACATAGGAAATTACATGCGATTGATTATATGTGGTTAGTCTATAGGAAATTACATTTCTAATATATGTGTATGTGGCTATGGTTATATGTGATTGCCGACCATCGTGCCGTTGAATTATGCGTGTATGTCAGCCATTGTGCTGATAGTTTTATTTGCAGGATTTCAAAACCTCCCCGTGTAGGGGAGGTACTGCCAAAATTTTCTATCGCTAGGCTTCTGTTAGAGGATGGAGGGCCGTGAGTGGATGTACACGGGTCGTAGAGGAAGGAACGATGTGACCACTGAATGGATTAGAAAGACCGATGATTTCGTGGAACAAGCATATGGCGAAGCTGCTAAAGGAGCAAGTCTAGTCCCATGCCCGTGCAGCAAATGTGCCAACCGGAAAAGAAAACCAAAGAAGACCATGGTAGAACATATTTGGAAGAATGGATTTACACCGGGCTATACTCGGTGGATCTTTCATGGTGAAGCGCATCGTACGAGAGAGGAGGTGCTGAGACAACGCGTCGAGGATTATGATGCCGATGCGGGGGTAGCATATATGTTGAACGACTATCAGGAGGCACAGTACACGGGAGGATGTATGGATGATGAGCCAGAGTCGACTGCAAAGGCGTTCTACGACATGTTTGACGTGGCACAGAAGCCCCTTCACGGCCAGACAAAATTTCTCAACTGGATGCCATTGGGCGTGTAATGGCGTTCAAGTCGCAGTACAGCATGCGTAGAGACGCATTCGATGGCTTGTTGACGGATATTGGGAGCCTGCTTCCGGATGATCACGTTCTTCCAAAGAGCATGTACGAGGCACAGAAACTCCTTCGTGCACTCAAGATGATGTATGAGCAGATTCATGCTTGTCTGAAGGGCTGCGTGCTATTTAGGAAAGAATACACGGAGGCAAAGTACTGTCCCAAGTGTAAATCGTCTAGGTTCATGGAGGTAGACTCTGGTGATGGACAGAAGAGGCAGCTCGACATCCCCTTGACAATCCTACGGCACCTTCCGTTCAAACCGAGGATCTAGCGTCTGTACATGATAGAGGAATCCATGAAACAGATGACATGGCACAAAAATGGAAAATGATACAATCCTGACAAGATGGTGCACACATCCGATGATGAAGCATGGAAACACTTTGATGCCATTCACCGTGAGAAAGCCGAAGAGGCTCGTAATGTACGTGTTGCATTGGCCACAGATGGGTTCAATCCCTATGGAATGAGCGTTGTCTCGTACACTTGTTGGCCCGTGTTTGTTATCCCAATCAATCTCCCCCCTGGTGTGTGCTTTTAAAGGCAGAATATATTTGTGTCGTTGATAATTCTCGGACACCCGGGGAATAAAATGGGCGTGTACATGGAGCCTTTGATCGATGAATTGGTACTTGCCTGGGAGGAAGGGGTATGAACGTATGACCGAGGTACGAAGACAAACTTCAGAATGCATGTTTGGTACCAGTACTCCATGCATGACTTACCGGTGTATGGGCTATTCTGCGCCTGGTGTGTTCACGGTAAGTTCCCATGCCCAGTTTGCAAGGAAGTTCTCAGGTTCATTTGGTTGAAAAAGGGTGGCAAATATTCGTCCTTCAATAAACATCAACAATTTCTCCCTCCTGACCATCTGGCGGTACCCTGAAACTAGGGTACCCCTTGCTACTGTATAAAGACGCAGTACCCACGCGGCTATCTTTAGTCGCGTGGTAAAGTGTTGTATGTGGGACCAAGCCATGACTCGCCCCAGCCTCGGACGACTACTCTGGGCCAGCAACAGCACTTGACCCCACCACATGGGCGGGTCCGGTACCGCCACGTGTCCAGAGAGAGTGATATACTCCAAGCCATCAACAGTGAGCCCGAACCCACATGGGAAGCTACCGGACCCCTAGATATGCAGTCCGGACCTCCAAGTTTGGTCCAAGACCCCCACGTGTATGGACTGAACCCCTGGAATGGGATCCGGACCCCCCCATATGGGGTCCGGACCGCCCATAGTGGGGTCCCAGGGTTCCAGGACAAGAGCACGCCCGGGCCTTAATCAGGGCCCAAGCGGGAGTCCAGTGCTGACACGTGTCCAGACCTGGTCTGGTGGGATCCGGACCTGTCCGCATACACTCCAGCTCCCCGCTCAGGCGGAGAACTGATGCTGCCACGTGGCATACTGCGTGTGACATAAGCCAACGGGCAGAACCTAGCATGATGCCTCTGGGCTACGCGCGCCCTAGCATTCATTGCAGATAAGACGTGCGCCTGTCCATTCCACTGATAGGCGGCAGGCTCAGTCCACGATACGCGGGCCGTGCCATTACTCGCACGTTACTGACTATCAATGCTACATGGACTGTGCTCATCATGACTCCCGCTGATTACTCATGTGTTACTAAGGCGGAGGATCTTTGTAGGCAGTCAGCATTTACTATTCACATAATGTGTTCCTACCATTATGCTTCTGGGCCCGCATGTCGGGGCTCAGCATCCTTGTATGTGCCTCCCTTAAACTATAAAAGGGAAGGCACACAACGTTACAAGGGACAGGTTCACATACACAAGCTCATAGGCTCACACATTCAATACAACATACACTCAGTGGAGGTAGGGTATTACGCTCCGGCGGCCTGAACCACTATAATCCCTCGTGTGCTCTTGTGTTCATCCCAAATCCACCTAACAGGCAAAACGCTTAGGCCCCCTCCTCATCTTAGGATTAGGGTGGGTGCATTCTGCCACCCGGCTGGAGGATTTTCTCTCCGACATTTGACGCGCTAGGTAGGGGACTTTGGCTTTAGGTCTTTCCCTGTTTCCTTGCTCGGCACGATGGTTCAGATTGTCGAGCACCATGGCTTGACCTTTGAGGACTTCCTAATGGAGGAAGAGGATGCATCTTCCATGCCACGAGGCTCCAACCGCCCTACGCCTGGTGCTGCTGCTGTGCACGCTGCGCAGCAGCACACGCCTGCGCAGACATCCCGGGCTCTGTCAAGGGCTGCTCCTGGGGCGTTGTCTGCAGCTAGAGAGTTGTTACGCCACCCTCCAAGTTCCACGGCCTCGCCAGGGGCCATGAAGCAGTGGCGTGATGATGTCGACCGACTCCTCGGCATGGTGCATTCTGGCTCAGCGAGACCCAGGCCTCGGTCATTCCGGCGTCAACATGAGGCATCGGCATCGGTGCGATCACCCTCAGTGAAGGCCGCACCAACTGAGGACCTGCAGGCGGAGCTCAACCGCAGGCGTGCGGGCGAGGATGCTCCAATCTCTCTGGAGAGACCTGATGACTTGCAGGCAGAACTCAACCGTAGGCATGTGGGCGAGGACGCACGAGTCTCTCTAGAGAGGGCGCCAGAGTGCCGACAAAACTTCGAGGGTCGCAAACTCGACCAAGACTTTGCTCTGCTTGCGCCACAAAGTCCAAGGGGTGCCCAGATCCACATGGGTGTCCCATTGGTCAGTGTGGGCTGTGCCGCGCTAGCGGATCATCTCCGCGCGGCGACTTGGCCACCCAATTTCTGACCACACCTGCCGGAGAAGTACGACGGTACGTCAAACCCGTCGGAATTCTTGTAGGTTTATGTCACCGCCATTACGGCAGCTGGTGGAAACACTGCTGTGATGGTGAGCTACTTCCATGTAGCCTTGACCGGGCCAGCCTGGACCTAGCTCTTGATTCTGACCTCGGGGTTCGTCTACTCCTGGGAAGAGCTTTGTGCACGGTTCACAGCGAACTTTGCCAGTGCTTATCAGCAGCATGGCGTGGAGGCTCATCTCCATGCTGTAAGGCAAGAACCCGGGGAGACTCTCTAGGCTTTCATCGCCCGCTTCACCAAGGTACGAGGGACTATACCTCGTGTCTCTGATGCCTCCATTATCACTGCTTTCTGACAGGGAGTACGTGATGAAAAGATGTTGGAGAAGCTGGCGACGCATGACATGGAAACCGTCACCACGCTCTTCGCTCTGACTGACAAATGTGCCAGAGCTGCCGAGGGCCATGCATGGCACTCAGCACCACGGACCGGAGTTACCCAGATGGGTGGCTCGGGTGCCATCACCCAGGGCGGCAACAAGAAGAAGAAGAACCATGGCCATGATAGGCCACAGTCTACCGCTACGGTCGCCGCAACCACGACTGGGGGCCAGAACGAGCGCAGTAAGCGCCCACGGCAACAGGGAGGCAACAGTGGCTCATGCCCTGTCCACCCCAACAGTCGCCACAGCGCCTCGGAGTGCCACGAGATCATCAAGCTCGCGAAGCGCGTCAGCGAGTGACGCGAGCAGGCCTCCAAGGATGGCTCGCCGCCTCGTCGCTGACCTGGCAAGGAGAAGGTCAACGAAGGTGACAAGGCCACGAGAGAATAGGACTTCGGGTATCAGTCCCCCGAGGGAGTCCTCAAGGACGTCTTCACTGGAGACTCCGACTCCGGTGATGACAACGACCGCCACAAGAAGCTGTACATGATGTACGGCGGGAGCTGGGAGCTCACCTCCCGTAGGAACGTGAAGTCCCTGCGCCGAGAGGTCCTTTTGGCGGTCCCAGGGGTCTCGAAGGCTGCTCCACATCAGCGGTGGAGGAGCACCACTATCTCCTTCAGGGCATCTGACTGCCCCAAAAACATGGTAGGGGCTGGCATACTACCGCTCATCACCGCCCCTGTCATCGCCAACATGCGGCTGCACCATGTTCTGATTGACGGTGGGGCTGGGCTCAACATCATCAGTCATTCTCCAGAGTGGGCCCACAACTGGTGTATCCCCTCGGGAGCATCGCACTCCTGGTAACATTCAGGACCGAGGAAAACTTCCGCACAAAGAACGTCCATTTCGACATCACGAAGGTTAACCTCCCCTTCAATGGCATCATTGGCAGGCCGGCCCTGTACCGATCCATGGCCATTGCCCATTACGGGTATTTGGCTCTCAAGATGCTGTCCCCAGCTGGGGTCCTCACCGTGTGAGGCGACCGCGCCGCTGTGCTTGCAGCTGTCGAAAAGCTGCATGATGTGGCGGCAGAAACTGCTCGCCCGGACGACGGAGGGAGGGACCCCTCGACTTCCACCAAGGCGCCTACCAAGGTGCCTAAGGTGCAGCCATCTAGAGCAGATGGCGGTCACGTCAAGGCTATCTAGGTCGGCGTGGACTCCTCCTAGACCACCCGCATCGCGGGCAATCTGGAGGAGAAATAGGAACTCACGCTCGTCGCCTTCCTCCAGGCAAATGCCGACGTGTTCGCATGGGAACCGTCGCAGATGCCTGGGATCCCCAGGGAGGTGATTGAGCACCATCTGAAGATCCACCCTAACACCAAACTGGTGAGTCAGAAGCCTCAGAGATAGTCGTTGAGCGGCAGGACTTGATTTGTGAGGAGGTCCGGAAGCTGCTACACGCTGGTTTCATCGAAGAGGTTCATCACCCAGTGTGGCTGGCCAACCTAGTCATCGTGCCAAAGGCAAACGGGAAGCTTCGAATGTGCATCGACTACACCAGCCTTAATAAGGCTTGTCCCAAGGACCCGTATCCACTTCCACGCATAGATCAATTCGTGGATTCTACCTTCGGGTGCGACCTTTTGTCCTTCTTAGATGCTTACTCTAGTTTCCATCAGATCCAGATGTCTAGGGAAGATAGGAAGCATACCGCTTTTGTAACAGTGGATGGGCTTTACTATTATGTTGTAATGCCCTATGGTCTAAAGAACGCCTTGCCGACATTTGTACGGGCGATGAGTAAGACCTTTGGGAACCTCATTAGGGACAGGATAGAGATATACGTCGATGACATCGTGGTCAAGACTAAGAGAGGGTCGACCTTGGTGGAAGACTTAACCCTAGTCTTTGACAAGCTGCGGGCAACACGCACGAAGCTGAACCCGGAGAAGTGCGTCTTTGGTGTCTCCGCAGGAAAGTTGCTGGGATTCCTGGTTTCGCACCGGGGCATTGAAGCAAACCCAGAGAAGATCAGGGCAATTGAGGGAATGAGGCCTCCAGCCCGGATCAAGGACGTCCAGAAGCTTACGAGGTCCCTGGCCGCCCTTAGCCGCTTCATCTCAAGGCTGGCTGAGAGGGCGCTACCCTTCTTAAAGCTCTTACGGAAGTTCGGCCCATTCTCTTGGACCGAGGAGGCAGAACATGCCTTCCAAGAGTTGAAGCAGCACCTTGTGTCCCTACCGGTACTGGTAGCCCCGGAGCCAGGGGAGCCGCTATACTTGTACATTGCAGCGGTTGCAGAGGCGGTGAGCATGGTGCTGGTCATCGAAAGGACGACACAACATCCCCAGGGGAGTTAGGAAGTCCCCCTAGGAGAAGGGGGTGGTCCGACCACCATGGAGCTTGAGGGCTTGGGACCAACCGCAGGGGTCTGGACCATCCAGAAGCCGGTCTACTACGTCAGCGAGGTACTCAAAGAGGCAAAGGCCAGGTACCTTGAGACGCACAAGCTTATCTATGCTGTGCTTGTTGCGTCTAGGAAGCTGCGCCACTATTTTCAGGCACACAGGGTCGTGGTGGTGACCTCCTTCCCGTTAAGGGCCATCCTCCACAACTCTAACGCCACAGACAACATCGCCAAGTGGGCCGTGGAACTTGCTGAGTTCCAACTGGACTTCCAGCCTCGCCACGCTGTC
Source organism: Zea luxurians (assembly GCA_029449295.1). Lineage (NCBI taxonomy): Eukaryota > Viridiplantae > Streptophyta > Magnoliopsida > Poales > Poaceae > Zea > Zea luxurians. Next base: position 381,206 of record JAOPSE010000362.1, read on the forward strand.
AAGAGCCAAGTCCTGGCTGACTTCATCGTGGAGTGGACCCCTCCCCCGAGTGCTCCTGGGAGTCCGGACCCCGATTCGGACCCCACACCTGCGGAGCCTAGGGTCCCAGTCTTCATCGAGCCCCACTGGACGCTTTTCTTCGATAGGTCCGCCCGCCAGCAAGGTGGCGGTGCTGGGGTGGTCCTCGTCGACCCAGGCGGAGATCAAGTGAAGTACATGGTGCACCTTGAATTCAAGGCCACCAACAACATGGCAGAGTACGAAGCACTGATCTTTGGCTTGTCTGTGGCCCTATCCCTAGGGATCCACCAGCTCCTCGTGAAGGGAGACTCCTAGCTGATCATCAAGCAGGTCCGCGGGGAATGTAGCTGCAATGAGCCCAGGCTCGCAGCTTACCTCCTCCACGTAAGGAAACTGGAAAAGGACTTCACGGCCCTAGAACTACAACATGTTCCTCGGGCTAACAACTCAGCGGCAGATGAACTCTCTACGAGGGCATCAACTTGGGCACCCATGCTCGAGGGCGTCTTCAAAAGATGACTGCTGAGACCTACCGCCCAGTCTGCCGACCCGAGCGAAGGGGGTGAGACTAGCACCTCGAAGCTCGCGGTCCCGGTGGCGTTACATCTACAGAACCCACCAAGGATTGTGTGTGCTACGGGGGGTCCTGCCAACCTCTTAGCGCCACAGCCAGTAGCTCAGAGTGATCCCGATGCATGGATCTCCGAGATCCGAGACTACCCGAAGGAAAATATCCTTCCTGAAGATCATGTGTCCGCAGAGCGCATAGTGCGGTTGGCTAAACGATACGTGGTGGTAGAGGGGGATCTCTACCTCCATGGCGCCAACGGCATTCTCATGCGGTGCATCACCCAGGAGGAGGGCCGTGAGTTGCTCACGAAGATCCATGGAGGTGAGTGCGGAAGTCATTCGTCATCCCACACGCTGGTCGGTAAGGCCTTCCGGCACGGCTTTTACTGGCCAACCGCCCTCCAGGATGCAGGTGAGTTGGTAAAGTCCTGCAAGGCGTGTCAGTTCCATGCAAAGCAGATACACACCAGCTCAGGCTCTGTAGATGATTCCACCCTCCTAGCCATTCGCCGTATGGGGGTGGATATCCTAGGACCATTCCCCAGGGCCGTCAGCGGGTACCGTTTCCTCTTCGTCGCCATCGACAAGTTCACAAAGTGGCCAGAGGCCACCCCTATGGTCAGTATCACCCAAGGTGCTGTTGTTGCTTTCCTCAGGTCGATTGTCTGTAGATTTGGGGTCCCAAGCCGTATCATTACGGACAACGAGACCCAGTTTACAAGTCGGCTCTTCCAGGAGTATTGCGAGGGCATCGGCACCCAGCTCTTCTTTACGTCTATGGCTCATCCCAGGAGCAACGGCCAAGCTGAGAGGGCAAACGCAGAAATCCTCAGGGGACTCAAGACACACACCTATGACTGCTTGAAAAAGCATGGTGCAAATTGGGTCAACGAGCTTCCGTCCGTGCTATGGGGGAACCAGACCACACCCAGCTGAGCTACTGGGGAGACCCCGTTCTTCCTGGTCTACGGGGCCGAAGCCTGTCTCCCCCGGAAATCATTATGGGCTCCCCACGGGTCTAGTCTTTCGATGAGTCTATGCAGGAACAACTACGGTGTGAGGACGTGGACTTCATCGATAAGCGCAGATGGCGAGCGGCGATCTGAAATGCACAGTACAACCAAGCGCTCAGGCGCTACCACCAACGGTTCGTGCATAGTAGGGAGCTCAGGGTCGGGGACCTGGTCCTAAGGTGAGTACTAAACCGAGAAGGGCTCCACAAACTCTCCCCCAGTTGGAAGGACCCTTCAAGGTGACGGAAATATGCCGACTCAGGTGTGTCTGCCTTGCCACAACTGAAGGAGTGCCTCTTCCCGATCCCTGGAATATAGAGCATCTCCATAAGTTCTATCCATAGAAGCAAAACTGGGGGATTGAGTTTTCTTCCTTTGTAACTGGGCTGCGCATATGTGTACATCAATCCGGTGAGGTCCGCCCTCGTAAGCCTGGCCTGTTGGTCTACACCCATGTATATCAAGTTATAAGGAAGAGATTTACCCCCAGATGTGCTTTTGTGATGGTTTTATTCAGCTACAGTTTTCAAGCTTTATATTTATCTAACCCACCCATACAGTTCCCACCCTTGCTGGTACGATGACATCCGAATCGAGTAGCCAGGCTTGTAGTTCAAGACCCCTCTACTGCTACAGGGGGTCCAACAACCTGCGGGTCCGGTTCTAGAGAATGGGCGCTCGTTTCCTGGAGTGGTCCGGAACTGTGTAGCCGCTTAGCCTAGTTCCGTACCCTAAGCCTGCACCTCCACCACTCTGCAACGGGTACCCTAGTATTTGGAGCTGTGATCCTGTGGGTCCGGGCATACGGCTTGGCTTCCCAGGCTAAATCCTGCAGGTCCTGTTGTATGAATCAAAGGATGGCAGATACCAGACGATGGGTCCTATGGGTGTGCCCCTAACACTTCAAAACCGAAGCTGTGTGCAGGTCCAGGTCCTAATCCAGACGCAGGTAGTCTCAAACCATAGAGACTACCACCTAGGGACCGGGCAACCAATTTTCTCTTAGGTATACTGGTATCCAGCCTCGACACGTCGAGCCTACATCCCAGGGGGGCCAAGTACCAGGGAGAAGTTGGTAACGCTACACACAGTGAGGACAAATAACATACAAGATAAGTTTCACTGTTGTTTGATTAACAGTACATAAAGTATGTTTCATAGCCAAAAGTTATTACAAGACACTCCCCAGCGGGACCCTTGCCTTGTCTCTGCAGATTCGGCTACTCGTCATCAACAGGATCCCGCTGGAAGCGCTCGGCCACCAGCTCCACGACGTCTTGTACGCTCTCCCGGGCGGCGTCTTCTATGGCGGCTACCAGACCAGCGATCACCGGCGCCAAGGATATGGCGATGTCGTGGCTCCGAAAGCATGTCAAGACATACTCAATCACCGCCCGGTAGAGCTTGCTGCCCTCTGCCTCCAGGCGGGCGCCGAGGATCTAGTCTAGGCGTCGGAGGCGATCAGCGGCGAAGTCCAACACCGGGAGCGCATCGGAGATCGACGCCGGCAGCTCCGACACTGGGATGGGGCTCATCCCTAGCAGCACCAGTGTCGTGCTTGCCTAGCCGGCCCACGCAGCAATGCGCTGGACCCGACGCGGTGCTCTGCCTGGAGATCTTCAAGGGCCTTCCTGGTGGCCTCCACCGCCTAGGGACCCAGCGCCGCCTGCGCCACGTTGAACTAGCGGATTTGCTCCTCTAGCTCCCTTTGCTTCTTCTCTACCTCGAGCTCGTACTCGGCCAGCAGCTCGCCCCGCTGGGTGAGCATTTCTTCTCTGAAGGCGAGATTCGTCTCTTGCCTGGCGAGGTCCGTCTCCCGCCTGTCCAGGGACTGCTCCTTCGCCTTCAAGTTCTCCTCGGCGAGGGTGGCGTCACTAGCCTTGCCCTCGATCTCCTGCTGCCACTTTTGCAGCCTCTCAAAAGCCTTGACCTGCTGGGCCCGCTGCGCATCTAGAGTTTGGTCCAGGGCACTCAGCTTGGCCTGATATTCTGTTGTGAGGGCCTCCCTTTGGCTGACGGCCTCCTCCCTCCTAGCCACCTTCTTATCCCTCCGGTGCGCCTCCAACTCCCTGGCATACACCTTCTGGAGGTCCTTCTTGTACTCCTTGCGGTCCCGCTCGAGTTGGGACCGCTCAGAGATGAACTGGCGGGACGCCGTCCTGGTGCGCTCCTCTAGTTGGGTGCGCCAGTCGCTGAGGCGCTGGTGCTCAGCCTCAAGCACCTTCCACTCCCGCAAAATTGCTGCCCCAGTGTCACTAAGGACCTGGTGGGCGCGGGACAGCATGCGGGGGAGGGGGATTGGTGCAGCTTCTTCCTCGGCACCTGACCGGAGCCGTCGCCCGAACACCACCTCCATCTCCTCTGGTGCAAGTGGGGGTTGGAGCTGGACGCGCCTCCGGTGTCACCCCCAGTGTCAGGAGTGGGCACGATGTCGGAGGTGGGTGCGGATCCCCCAGCTGGGACCTCCTCTGATGCTGAGACGCCGCCTGATGCTGGCGCCGCTGCCGCCGAACCCCCGGCTGGAGCATGGGAAGCCACTGGCGCTGTCTTGGCAACGGCTGGAGGCGAACCGCCGACACTACTCCCAGTAGGTTCCTGCTGCTGAGAGCCAGACCCATCGGTGGGCCTGGTGCCTGACGTTGGAGGTCTGGCCTTAGGAGCGGCGAAGGAGGAAGCCCTAGCGAACAGACGATGGGTTAAGACTTGTCGGCATGATAATTAGGCTCACGGAAAAAGGGGCTACACTTACTTAGGGCCTTGGACTTTCCAGCGACCCTGGAAGCGGGGCGACCGCTGCTGGTGCCCCTGGGGGTGATCACCCCTAGAGGGTGGTGGTGGTGGCGGGGCCGGAGGGCTGATGCGCCTCTGCACACCGTGGGCCTGGGAGCTGGCCTCCTCGGCCCACCAGTAGTCCTCTGGCACTTCTAGGGAGGGTCCAAAACAAGCGACCCATTAGCCCGACGCAGCCTGCATCGCCTCTCCTCCTCTGACCCCCTAGAGCTACCTAGGGCGGAGGCACTGCTTGCAGCCCCTTTGCCCTTGTCCAAGGAGCTGGGGGCCACGGCGGGGTTGGCGCTGGGGGCCACACTGACGGGCTAGGGACGTCCAGCCGGTGCATCGGAGATCCGGATCCCGCGGTGGGGGTCCCAGCCGTCGGTCTGGCAAACCGCCACGTCGCTGTCGTCGAGGGTCAGCAGCGTGGCCAAAATCGCCGTCCTCAAGCCTGGGTCGTCGCAGAGCGCTAGGGTGGCCTGGGGGAGGATCAGGGACTGAGGGACAAAAGTCTCCCCGGTAATCCCTCCCACCAGGACAACCAGCTCATCCCAGGACAAATCGGTCCTCGGCCCGCGCTGGATCCTGCCGATGTCGTTCAGGCCAGTGAACCAGCAGCACAGGCGTGGCCTCCTCTACAGCGGCATGATCCGGCGCCTCAGGAGGTCGCCGACCACGTGCATTGACGTCAGGCCGTCTGTGGCCAAGACCTTGATCCTGTCCAATATGGACAGGAGCTCTTGCGACAGGGACGGCTTGGTCCTCCACTGCTTGCGGTCGAGGGCCGGCCCATCGAACGGTAGGACGAGGCGGTCGTTGGCCTCGGCAGTGGCGATCACCCAGTCGCTACGCCAGTTCTCCCACCTCGCTCCACCAAGGGTGGGGATGTAGACGACGGCCGGATCTGGCCTCGTCTGGAAGTAGTAGGCCCTGATGTGGTCCCTGGTCTTCCTAGACTTGACCAACACGAAGAAGTAGCGGAAGAGGGAAGTGCAGGGGGCCACACCTACGAACATCTCACAGAGGTGGACGAAGATGGCTGCCTAGAGGGTGGAGTGGGGCGTGAGGTGTTTGGGTTTAAGCCCGAACTCCTCCAGCAACAGTAGAAAGAAGGGCAAGATTGGCAGCGCCAACCCGCAGGAGATGTAGGAGGTGAACAAAACGAACTCCCCGGCGGTGAGATCGCCGAGGGGAATGGCGCCGGCACGGATTCTTCTGGCAAGCCCCAGCGCGCTCCACCCATGCAGACCGCGCACCAGGTTGAGCGCTTCCTCAGACTGAAAGCGGTCGGGATGACCAAGCGAAGCCATGGCATGTGCGGTGGCGCAGACGTAGAGCAGAAGAGCGCGAAGGCAAAGGGGCGCAGAGGAGCACGAAGGCAAAGGGGTGCAGTCGATTGGAAGAGAATGCGAAAGGGTAACTGCTGCATGCAGGGTGAATCCTTTTTCAAAGAAACCTGAGTCCTCATTCAGGGAAACCCTTCCGCGCGCCCCTCAATCGCCGCAGGAAATCACGCGCGATGGGCACCTAGAGCCAGGCAGCCCAGTCTATGACTCGGGGGCCCGGGTCCACAGGTCATACACTTTGTGAGTCAGATTTTGGGTGAGGAAAAAGTGAACCGCCGCACGCACCAGTAGTGCGCCTCCTCGGGGCTGCTGCAGAAGACAGAAGGTAATTTTTAAACCAATGCAGCGGTAACGAGGCGCCTCGTGCGTTGCCCGACGAAACCACTAGGCGTGGGGGCCGTGTGTGAGAGCACCTAGAGGGGGGGTGAATAGGTGATCCTATAAAAACTTGAAACTTAATGCCACAAAACTTGATTAGGAGTTAGCATAATAAAGCCAAGTGGCTAGAGAGGAGTTCTTGCAAAACACAATAACCACAAGGAGATCAACACAGAGAGGCACAGTGGTTTATCCCATGGTTCGGCCAAGTCCAACACTTGCCTACTCCACGTTGTGGCGTCCCAACGGACGAGGGTTGCACTCAACCCCTCTCAAACGGTCCAAAGACCCACTTGAATACCATGGTGTTTTGCTTTGTTTCACTATATCCCGCTTGCGAGGAATCTCCACAACTTGGAGCCTCTCGCCCTTACAATTTGATTATCACAAAGAAGCACAGAAGTAAGGTTGGGATGAGCAACACACACAAGACACAAAATTAGAGCAACAATATGCACACAAGTCACAACACGAGCTCTCAACACAACTCGAAGAGTTCTCTACTCAAATGGAGCTCTAGTTGCTATCACAAAGAATCGAATGCGCGAATATGAAGTCTTGGTGCTTAGGAATGCTCAAGGGATGCTTGGTGTACTCCTCCATGCGCCTAGGGGTCCCTTTTATAGCCCCAAGGCAGCTAGGAGCCGTTGAGAGCAATCCAGGAAGGCAATTCTTGCCTTCTGTCGACTGGCGCACCGGACAGTCCGGTGCACCACCGGACACTGTCCGATGCGGATTTCTTTCCTATTCTGGCGCAGCCGACCGTTGGAGACTTGGAGCCGTTGGCGCACCAGACACTGTCCGGTGCACACCGGACAGTCCGGTGCCCCCATCCGACCGTTGGCTTGGCCACGCATCACGCGCGGATTGCGCGGCCGACCGTTGGCGCGCCCGACCGTTGGCTCACCGGACAGTCCGGTGAATTATAGCCGTACGCTGTTGACTTGGTTCCCGAGAGCAGCGACTTCGCCGCAGCCGACTCACCGGACACTGTCCGGTGCACCACCGGACAGTCTGGTGATTTATAGCCGTACGCCGCCGTCGAGACCCGAGAGCAGCCAGTTGATCAGACGCCAGCCTGGCGCACCGGACACTGTCCGGTGCACCACCGGACACTATCCGGTGCACCCAAACTGAGGAGAGTCTTGGCTGCTCGAGCCAAGTCTTTTCCAATTGAATTTTCTCTGATTCTAGCACTTAGACAAATATGTTAGTACACAAAAACCAATGTACTAAGTCTAGAATCATACCTTTGTGTTTTTTGCACTCCTTCCACCATTTGGCATAGTTTCACATTAAACCATTTGTGTTGGCACTTGATCACCAAAATACTTAGAAATGGCCCAAGGGCACATTTCCCATTCAATCTCCCCCTTTTTGGTGATTTATGCCAACACAACAAGAAGCAAATAAAGGAAGTGCAACAACAATGCAAATGAGAGCACAAATTTGTGTTAATTCAAATTTGGCATATTTGGATCATTCTTTGCCACCACTTGGTTTATTTTTGAAAATCAAACTCAATTTCCTATCTCTAAGTCAAACTCACTTGTTGAGACATAAAGAGAGGTATTCCAATAGAAATTGATCAAAGATTCAAAAACTCCCCCTTTTCCCATAATCAAGCATTCTCCCCACAAGAGACAGACTTTTAGCACTAAGAGACAATAAGAGTATTTTGACAAAACAAAACTCTACTCTACTATTTTCAAAATTCTCAAGTGGTAGCTGATCCATTTCTTGCTTTGGCCTTATTTTCTCCCCCTTTGGCATCAAGCACCAAAACGGGATCAATCTTGGCCCTTAAACCCCATTGCCTCACCAAAATCTTCAAATAAGAGTACAAAGGCAATAAGAATATGGAGATGAACTTGGAGTGAGTTACCCTCTCATCGGAGTGCAGTGGAAGTCTTGCATGGTCCAAGTTCACCTTTCCCTTTCAATCCACCTTTGAGACTAAATCAAGCAAGCTCAAACTCATGGTTAGTCTCAAAGGGTCAAGTTGTAGCACACCTCCCCCTAAATATGTGCATCACTCGCAAATGGACTTTTGAGGTCCGAGGAGTGTTTGTACAACTTGAGCACCATAAATAAACAACAAAATGCATAAGGGAACATGATCAAAGCATAAGACACATGTATGCTACACATCAATCCAAGTTCCGCGAATCTAAGACATTTAGCTCACTACGCAGCCTGCAAAAGGTCTTCTCATCTAAAGGCTTGGTAAAGATATCGGCTAGCTGGTTCTCGGTGCTAATATAAAACACTTTGATATCTCCCTTTTGCTGGTGGTCTCTCAAAAAGTGATACCGGATGTCAATGTGCTTTGTGCGGCTGTGCTCAACAGGGTTGTCCGCCATGCGGATAGCACTCTCATTTTCACATAGGAGTGGGACTTTGCTCAGATTGTAGCCAAAGTCCCGGAGGGTTTGCCTCATCCAAAGTAGTTGCGTGCAACACTGTCCTGCGGCAACGTACTCGGCCTCAGCGGTGGATAGGGCAACGGAGGTTTGTTTCTTAGAGCTCCACGACACCAGGGACCTTCCTAGAAATTGGCACGTCCCTGATGTACTCTTCCTATCGACCTTACATCCAGCATAATCGGAGTCTGAATATCCAATTAAGTCAAAGGTAGAACCCTTTGGATACCAGATCCCGAAGCAAGGCGTAGCGACTAAATATCTAAGAATTCGCTTCACGGCCACTAAGTGACACTCCCTTGGATCAGATTGAAATCTAGCACACATGCATACACTAAGCATAATATCCGGTCTACTAGCACATAAATAAAGCAAGGAACCTATCATGGACCGGTATGCTTTTTGATCAACGGACTTACCTCCTTTGTTGAGGTCGACATGTCCGTCAGTTCCCATTGGAGTCTTTGCGGGCTTGGCGTCCTTCATCCCAAATCGCTTGAGCAAGTCTTGCGTATACTTCGTTTGGGAGATGAAAGTGTCGTCCTTGAGTTGCTTCACTTGGAACCCAAGGAAGTAGTTCAACTCGCCCATCATCGACATCTCAAACTTTTGAGTCATCACCCTGCTAAACTCTTCACAAGACTATTGGTTAGTAGAACCAAATATTATGTCATCGACATAAATTTGGCAACACAAATAAGTCACCATCACATGTCTTAGTGAAAAGAGTTGGATCGGCTTTCCCAACCTTGAAAGCATTAGCAATTAAAAAGTCTCTAAGGCATTCATACCATGCTCTTGGGGCTTGCTTAAGTCCATAGAGCGCCTTAGAGAGCTTACACACGTGGTCGGGGTACCGTTCATCCTCAAAGCCAGGGGGTTGCTCCACGTACAGCTCCTCCTTGATTGGCCCGTTTAGGAAAGCACTCTTAACATCCATTTGGTACAACCTGAAAGAATGGTGAGCGGCATAGGCTAACAAAATACGAGTCGACTCTAGCCTAGCCACAGGAGCAAAAGTCTCCTCAAAGTCCAAACCTACGACTTGGGCATAACCTTTTGCCACAAGTCGAGCCTTGTTCCTCGTCACCACCCCTTGCTCGTCCTGTTTGTTGCGGAACACCCACTTGGTTCCCACAACATTTTGCTTGGGACGCGACACTAGTGTCCAAACTTCATTTCGCTTGAAGTTGTTGAGCTCTTCTTGCATGGCCAACACCCAGTCTAGATCTAGCAAGGCCTCTTCTACCCTAAAAGGCTCAATAGAAGAGACAAAAGAGTAATGCTCACAAAAATTAGCTAATCTAGAGCGAGTGGTTACTCCCTTGCTAATGTCACCCAAAATCTGGTCGACGGGATGGTTCCTTTGAATCATCGCTCGAACTTGAGTTAGAGGGGCCTTTGGTGCTTCTTCCTCTTCAACTTGTACATCCAGTGCTCCCCCTTGATCACACGCCTCTTCTTGAGGAACCTGTTCATCATCTTGAGTTGGGGGGTGCACCATCGTTGAGGAAGAAGGTTGATCTTGCTCCTTGAGTTCCTGTGGTCGCATGTCTCCAATCGCCATGGTACGAATCGCGTCCGTTGGAACATTATCCTCATCTACATCATCAAGCTCAACTTGCTCTCTTAGAGAGCCATTAGTCTCATCAAATACAACATCGCTAGAGACTTCAACCAAACCCGATGATTTGTTGAAGACTCTATACGCCTTTGTATTTGAGTCATAACCTAACAAAAACCCTTCTACAGCTTTGGGAGCAAATTTAGAATTTCTACCTTTCTTCACCAGAATGTAGCATTTACTCCCAAAAACTCGAAAATATGAAATGTTGGGTTTGTTACCGGTTAGAAGCTCGTATAATGTCTTCTTGAGGAGGCGATGGAGATAGACTCGGTTTATGGCGTGGCAAGCCGTGTTCACAGCTTCCGACCAAAACCATTCGGGCGTCTTGAATTCTCCAAGCATCGTCCTCGCCATGTCTATGAGCGTCCTGTTCTTCCTCTCTACCACACCATTTTGCTGTGGTGTGTAGGGAGCGGAGAACTCGTGCTTGATTCCTTCCTCCTCAAGGTACTCCTCCACTTGAAGGTTTTTGATCTTGGACCCGTTGTCGCTCCTTATCTTCTTCACCTTGAGTTCAAACTCATTTTGAGCTCTCCTTAGGAAGCGCTTGAGGGTCCCTTGGGTTTCAGATTTATCCTGCAAAAAGAATACCCAAGTGAAGTGGGAAAAATCATCAACAATTACTAAACCATACTTACTTCCCTCGATGCTGAGGTAGGCGACGGGTCCGAAGAGGTCCATATGCAGCAGCTCCAGGGGTCTTGATGTGGTCATCACATTCTTGTTGTGATGCACACTTCCCACTTGTTTACCTGCTTGACAAGCTGCACAAGGTCTATCTTTTTCCAAATGCACATTTGTTAGACCTAACACATGTTCTCCCTTTAGAAGTTTGTGAAGGTTCTTCATCCCCACATGTGCTAGACGGCGATGCCACAGCCAGCCCATGCTAGTCTTAGCAATTAAGCATGCATCTAGACCGGCCTCCTCCTTTGCAAAATCAACTAAATAGAGTTTGCCGTCTAGTACACCCTTAAAAGCTAATGAACCATCACTCCTTCTAAAGACAGACACATCTACATTTGTGAATAAGCAATTATATCCCATATTACATAATTGACTAACCGACAAAAGATTATAACCTAGCGACTCTACTAAAAATACATTGGAGATAGAGTGCTTATTTGAGATGGCAATCTTGCCTAAGCCTTTAACCTTGCCTTGATTCCCGTCACCGAATATGATTGAATCTTGGGAATCTTTATTCTTGACGTAGGAGATGAACATCTTCTTCTCCCCCATCATGTGGTTTGTGCATCCGCTGTCGATAATCCAGCTTGATCCCCCGGATGCATAAACTTGCAAGGCAAATTAGGCTTGGGTCTTAGGTACCCAACACTTGTTGGGTCCTACAAGGTTAGTGACAATAGTCTTAGGAACCCAAATGCAAGTTTTATCTCCCTTGCATTTTGCCCCTAATTTCCTATCAACCACTTTCTTATCCTTTCTACAAATAGCAAAGGAAGCATTGCAAGCATGGTAAATTGTAGAATGTTCATTACTTACTTTCCTAGGTACATGAACAACATTTCTTCTAGGCATATGATGAACAACATTTTTCCTAGCCAAATTTCTATCATGCATAATAGAAGAACTTGAAGCAATCATGGCATGAGAATCAAAAGCATCATAACTTCTATGAACATTTCTAGAATATCTCCTATCATGGTACATGAAAGCATGGTTCTTTTGAGCACTATTAGCCATAGGGGCCTTCCCTTTCTCCTTGGTGGAGATGGGAGCCTTATGACTTGTTAAGTTCTTGGCTTCCCTCTTAAAGCCAAGTCCATCCTTAATTGAGGGGTGTCTACCAATCGTGTAGGCATCCCTTGCAAATTTTAGTTTATCAAATTCACTTTTGCTAGTCTTAAGTTGAGCATTAAGACTAGCCACTTCATCCTTTAATTTAGAAATGGAAACTAGGTGTTTACTACAAGCATCAACATTAAAATCTTTACACCTATTGCAAATCACAACATGTTCTACACAAGAGGTTGATTTATTAGCTATTTCTAGTTTAGCATTCAAGTCATCATTAATAATCTTTAAGCTAGAAATAGATTCATGGCATGTAGACAATTCACATGAAAACATTTTATTTCTTTTAACTTCTAACGCAAGAGAATTTTGTGCACTTACAAATTTATCATGCTTTTCATATAAAAGATCTTCTTGCTTTTCTAAAAGTCTATTTTTCTCATTCAAAGCATCAATTAATTCATTGATCTTATCAATTTTAGTTCTATCTAATCCTTTGAATAAACTAGCATAGTCTACTTCATCATCGCTAGATTCATCATCACTTGAAGAGGCATATGTAATAGCATTTCGAGTACTTATCTTCTTCTCCTTTGCCATGAGGCAGGTGTGATGCTCGTTGGGGAAGAGAGACGATTTGTTGAAGGCAGTGGCGGCGAGTCCTTCATCGTCGGAGTCGGACGAAGAGCAATCAGAATCCCACTCCTTTCCAAGGTGTGCCTCGCCTTTAGCCTTCTTGTAAACCTTCTTGTTCTCTCTTTTCCCATTCTCTCCTTGTTCCTGGTCACTATCTGTCGGCGTTTCGAGACTGGGGGGTCCCTAAGCCGACGAGTGAAATGTCGCCACGTGCCCCAGCCCAGATGGGTCAACGCGAGGCGGAACGGGAAGGGGGGAAAGTGAGGTGGCCGGAGATGGGCGAGAGAGAGGTGGAAATCCCGCGGCCTTCGTGTTCGTCCCGCGCCCAGGTCGGGTGCGCTTGCAGTAGGGGGTTACAAGCGTCCACACGGGAGAGGGAGCGAGCGGCCTTACGCGAGCGCCTATCTCGTCCTCGTCCCCGTGCGGCCAACCCTCTCTAAGAGGGCCCTGGTTCTTCCTTTTATAGGCGTAAGGAGAGGATCCAGGTGTACAATGGGGGGTGTAGCAGAGTGCTACGTGTCTAGCGGAGGAGAGCTAGCGCCCTAAGTACATGCCATCGTGGCGGCCGGAGAGATTTTGGCGCCCGGTTTGTGTGATGTCGTGGCCGTCGGAGGAGCGCTGGAGCCTGGTGGAGGGACAGCTGTCGGGGCTGTCGAGTCCTTGCTGATGTCCTCTTGCTTCCGTAAGGGGGCCGAGAGCCGCCATCGTCAGGGTGCGTGCGGGGTGCCATCATTGCCTATCTGGCGGAGCGAGCCAGATGGGACGTCGGTCTTGTTCCCCGCAGCCTGAGTCAGCTTGGAGTAGGGTAATGATGGCGCCTCTTGTTGACGTGGCCGGCCTGCGCCCTAGGTTGGGGCGATGTGGAGGCTCCTTCGAGGTCGGGGTCGAGTCCGTCTTCCGTGGCCGAGGTCGAGTCCGAGCCCCTAGGTCGGGCGAGGTGGAGGCCGTTGGCTGAGGCCAGGGCGGAATTTGAGTCATGGGGTCGGGCGAAGCGGAGTTCGTTGTCTTCTGGGGCTGAGCCCAAGTCCGAGCCCTGGGTCGGGCGGAGCGGAGTTCGCCGTCTTCCGGGGCTTAGCCCGAGTCCGAGCCCTGGGTCGGGCGGAGCGGAGTTCGTTGTCTTCTGGGGCTGAGCCCAAGTCCGAGCCCTGGGTCGGGCGGAGCGGAGTTTGCCGTCTTCTGGTTTTAGGCCGAGTCTGAGCCCTGGGTCGGGCGGAGCGGAGTTCGTCGTCTTCCGGGGCTTAGCCCGAGTCCGAGCCCTGGGTCGGGCGGAGCGGAGTTCGTCGTCTTCTGGGGCTTAGCCCGAGTCCGAGCCCTGGGTCGGGCGGAGCGGAGTTCGTCGTCTTCTGGGGCTTAGCCTGAGTCCGAGCCCTGGGTCGGGCCTGAAAGGGAAATGTGCCCTTAGGCCATTTCTAAGGATTTTGGTGATTTAGTGCTCAACACAGGTACCTATTTATAAAATGGAACAAGGTGCAAATCATGAAGTAAAGGTATGTTTCTAAGCCTTAGTACATTGGTTTTGTGGACTAACATGTTTGTCTAAGTGTTAGAAACAGCATGAAGAAATAGAGAAAAGGGGAGAGAATGACTTGGCTGTGTGCAGCCAAGTCCCAGCTCGGTCTGGAGCACCGGACTGTCCGGTGTGCACCGGACAGTGTCCGGTGCGCCAGACCTCCTCGGCGCGAACTGGCCGCTCTCGGGAATTCGCCGACGGCGTACGGCTAAAATTCACCGGACTGTCCGGTGTGCACCGGACTGTCCGGTGAGCCAACGGTCGGCCAGGGCCAACGGTCGGCCGCGCAATCCGCGCGGGACACGTGGCCGAGCCAACGGTCGGGAAGGAACACCGGACTGTCCGGTGTGCACCGGACATGTCCGGTGCGCCAACTGAGCGCAGATCTGGAGCAGCCAGCAACGGTCAGAAGTGCTGTTTTTGGAAACAAATCGGGCACCGGACAGTGTCCGGTGTGCACCGGACTGTCCGGTGCGCCACGAGACAGAAGGCAAAGATGGCCTTCCAGATTTGTTCCCAACGGCTCCTAGCTGCCTTGGGGCTATAAAAGGGACCCCTTGGCGCATGGAGGATGTACCCAAGCATTCCTTGAGCACTCTTGATCACTCACACATCAATCTTGCGCACTTGTTTGACATTCTAGTGATTTGAGCTCCGTTCTAGTGTGTTAGCCTCTTGAGCTCAAGTCTGGGTTTTGTGTGTGCGTATTCGCTGTGATCTCTGTGTTGTGTGTGAGTTGCTAATCCCTCCCTTACTCCGTGATTCTTTGTGAACATCTTTTGTAAGGGCGAGAGGCTCCAAGTTGTGGAGATTCCTCGCAAACGGGATTGAGATAAGAACAACAAAACACCGTGGTATTCAAGTGGGTCTTTGGACCGCTTGAGAGGGGTTGATTGCAACCCTCGTCCGTTGGGACGCCACAACGTGGAAGTAGGCAAGCATTGGCTTGGCCGAACCACGGGATAAACCACCGTGTCCCTCTGTGCTTGATTCTTGTGGTATTGTGTTTTGTTGAAGACTTCACCTTAGCCACTTGGCATTAACTGTGCTAACGCTTAACAAGTTTTTGTGGCTTAAGTTTGAAGTTTTTACAGGATCACCTATTCACCCCCCCCCCTCTAGGTGCTCTCAATTGGTATCAGAGCCGTTCTATTCACAAAGGGACTAACCGCCCGAATAGATGGATCCTAAGGGGAAGGGTATAGTGATCAACGACAAAGAGAAGGAGACCTTCGTCAACGAGTCGAAGGACGACAAGCCTACCGACTCCGGCTCGGGTCAAAGACGAAAGGAAGGGAAGAAGAAGAAGACCAGGCGCATCAAAGAGATCATCTACTACGACAGCGACGAGTCTACTTCTTCCCAAAAGGATGAGGACCACAACGACTACGAGAGGAGAAAACCGGTTAATTCGAACTTTTCCTTTGATTACTCTCGTATTCCGCAAAGTTCACATTCTCATTTGCTCTCCATTCCACTTGGCAAGCCCCCACACTTTGATGGAGAGGACTACGGATTTTGGAGTCACAAAATGCGTAGTCACCTATTCTCTCTCCATCCTAGTATATGGGAGATTGTAGAGAGTGGAATGCACTTTGATAGTTCGGATAGTCCCACGTATATTAATGAACAAATTCATAAAAATGCACAAGCTACTACTGTTCTTCTAGCTTCCTTGTGCAGGGATGAATACCATAAGGTGAGCGGCTTGGACAACGCCAAGCAAATCTGGGACACCCTCAAGATTTCTCATGAGGGGAACGACGTCACCCTACTCACCAAGATGGAGTTGGTGGAGGGCGAGCTTGGACGGTTCGCGATGATAAGGGGCGAGGAGCCAACGCAAACGTACAACCGGCTCAAGACCCTTATCAACAAGATAAGAAGCTACGGGAGCACGCGATGGACGGACCACGACGTCGTCCGCCTAATGCTCAGGTCCTTTACCGTACTTGATCCTCATCTCGTGAACAATATTCGTGAGAATCCTAGGTACACGATGATGACGCCCGAGGAAGTACTTGGTAAATTCGTGAGCGGGCGGATGATGATCAAGGAGGCAAGATACGTCGATGACGCGTTGAACGGACCACTCCACGAGCCTCAACCCATTGCTCTAAAGGCAACGAGGAGCAAGGAGTCGCTACCTAGCAAGGTGGCGCAAGTTGAGGCGGCTGGCCTTAATGATGAAGAGATGGCTCTCATCATTAAAAGATTCAAGACGGCGCTAAATGGTCACAAGGGACAACCAAGCAAGACCAAAGCCAAGGGGAAGCGCTCATGCTTCAAATGCGGTAAGCTTGGTCATTTCATTGCTAACTGTCCCGATAATGAAAGTGACCAGGAAAAGGGGAACAAAAGAGAGAAGAAGAAGCAATACAAGAAGGCAAAAGGCGAGGCGCATCTAGGAAAGGAGTGGGACTCGGATTGCTCCTCCTCCGACTCCGACAACGAAGGACTCGCCGCCACTGCCTTCAACAAATCGGCTCTCTTCCCCAACGAGCGTCTCACTTGCCTTATGGCAAGGGAGAAGAAGGTGAGTATTCAAGACTCCACTTATGCTTCATCTAGTGATAGTGAGTCTAGTGATGATGACATAGATTATTCTTGCTTGTTCAAGGGCTTAGATAGATCTAAGATAGAGAAAATCAATGAATTAATTAATGCATTGAATGAAAAGGATAGGCTTTTAGAAAAGCAAGAAGATTTATTGTATGATGAACATGATAAATTTGTAGAGGCACAAAAATCATATGCTTTAGAAGTGAAAAGAAATGAAATGCTTTCTAGTGAAATATCTTCCTGTCATGAAACCATTTCTACCTTAAGAAGTGTTAATATTGATTTAAGTGCTAAACTAGAAGTAGCTAGTAAATCAAATTCTTGTGTTGAACATGTTGAAATTTGTACTAGGTGTAAGGATTTTGATGTTAATGCTTGTAGTGAACACCTAGTTCTAATTTCCAAATTAAATGATGAAGTGGCTAGTCTTAATGCCCAACTTAAGACTAGCAAGAATGAAGTTGATAAAATCAAATTTGCAAGGGATGCCTACACGATTGGTAGACACCCCTCAATTAAGGATGGGCTTGGCTTCAAGAGGGAAGCCAAGAACTTAACAAGCCATAAGGCTCCCATCTTCGTCAAGGAGAAGGGGAAGGCCCCGATGGCTAGTAATACTAAAAAGAATCATGCTTTTATGTATTATGATAGGAGACATGCTAGAAATGCTTATAATCATTTTGATTCATATGCTTATGATTCTCATGCAATGTTTGCTTCTAGTTCTTCTTATAATCATGGTAGAGATATGTGTAGGAGAAATGTTGTACATATGCCTAGGAGAGATATTGCTCATGTACCTAGGAAGAATGTTATTCATGCTCCTAGGAAAGTAGTGAATGAACCTTCTACCATTTATTATGCTTGTAATGCTCCTTTTGCTATTTGTAGAAAGGGTAAGAAGGTTGTTGCTAGGAAATTAGGGGCTAGATGCAAGGGAGATAAATCTTGCATTTGGGTCCCTAAAGATATTTGTGCTAACCTTGCAGGACCCAACATGAGTTGGGTACCTAAGACCCAAGCCTAAATTTGCCTTGCAGGTTTATGCATCCGGGGGTTCAAGCTGGATTATCGACAGCGGATGCACAAACCATATGACGGGGGAGAAGAAGATGTTCACCTCCTACGTCAAAAGTAAAGATTCCCAAGATTCAATTATATTCGGTGATGGGAATCAAGGCAAGGTAAAAGGGCTAGGTAAAATTGCAATTTCTAATGAGCATTCTATCTCAAATGTATTCTTAGTGGAGAGTCTTGGATATAATTTGCTATCTGTTAGTCAATTATGTCAAATGGGATACAATTGCCTTTTTACAAATGTAGATGTGTCTGTCTTTAGAAGATGTGATGGTTCACTAGCTTTTAAGGGTGTACTAGACGGCAAGCTTTATTTAGTTGATTTTGCAAAAGAAGAGGCCGGTCTAGATGCATGCTTAATGGCTAAGACTTGCATGGGCTGGCTGTGGCATCGCCGCTTAGCACATGTGGGGATGAAGAACCTCCACAAGCTTCTAAAAGGAGAACACGTGATAGGTCTAACAAATGTTTATTTCGAAAAAGATAGACCTTGTGCAGCTTGTCAGGCAGGTAAACAAGTGGGAGGAGCACATCACAGCAAGAACGTGATGACCACGTCGAGACCCCTGGAGCTGCTGCATATGGACCTCTTCGGACCCGTCGCCTATCTGAGCATAGGAGGAAGTAAGTATGGTTTAGTTATTGTTGATGACTTTTCCCGCTTCACTTGGGTGTTCTTTTTGCAGGATAAGTCTGAAACCCAAGGGACCCTCAAGCGCTTCCTCAGGAGAGCTCAAAACGAGTTTGAGCTCAAGGTGAAGAAGATAAGGAGCGACAACGGGTCCGAGTTCAAGAACCTTCAAGTGGAGGAGTTTCTTGAGGAGGAAGGGATCAAGCACGAGTTCTCCGCTCCCTACACACCACAGCAAAATGGTGTGGTAGAGAGGAAGAACAGGACGCTAATCGATATGGCGAGGACGATGCTTGGAGAGTTCAAGACCCCCGAGTGCTTTTGGTCGGAAGCCGTGAACACGGCTTGCCACGCCATCAACAGGGTCTACCTTCATCGACTCCTCAAGAAGACTTCGTATGAGCTACTAACCGGTAACAAACCCAATGTATCGTACTTTCGTGTATTTGGGAGCAAGTGCTACATTCTAGTGAAGAAGGGTAGAAATTCTAAGTTTGCTCCCAAAGCTGTAGAAGGGTTTTTATTAGGTTATGATTCAAATACAAAGGCGTATAGGGTCTTCAACAAATCATCGGGTTTGGTTGAAGTCTCTAGCGACGTTGTATTTGATGAGACTAATGGCTCTCCAAGAGAGCAAGTTGTTGATTGTGATGATGTAGATGAAGAAGATGTTCCGACGGCCGCTATACGAACCATGGCGATTGGAGACATTCGGCCACAGGAACAGGATGAACGTGATCAACCTTCTTCCTCAACTACGGTGCATCCCCCACCTCAAGACGATGAACAGGTTCATCAAAAGGAGGCGTGTGATCAAGGGGGAGCACAAGACGATCAAGTGATGGAGGAAGAAGCGCAACCGGCACCTCCAACCCAAGTTCGAGCGATGATTCAAAGGGATCATCCCGTCGACCAAATTCTGGGTGACATTAGCAAGGGAGTAACTACTCGGTCTCGATTAGTTAATTTTTGTGAACATTACTCTTTTGTCTCCTCTATTGAGCCTTTCAGGGTAGAGGAGGCCTTGCTAGATCCGGACTGGGTGTTGGCCATGCAGGAGGAACTTAATAACTTCAAGCGCAACGAAGTTTGGACGCTGGTGCCTCGTCCCAAGCAAAATGTTGTGGGAACCAAGTGGGTGTTCCGCAACAAACAAGACGAGCACGGAGTGGTGACAAGGAACAAGGCTCGACTTGTGGCAAAAGGTTATGCCCAAGTCGCAGGTTTGGACTTTGAGGAGACTTTTGCTCCTGTGGCTAGGCTAGAGTCTATTCGTATCTTGCTAGCATATGCCGCTCACCATTCTTTCAGGTTGTACCAAATGGATGTGAAGAGCGCATTCCTCAACGGGCCAATAAAGGAAGAGGTGTACGTGGAGCAACCCCCTGGCTTCGAGGATGAGCGGTACCCCGACCACGTGTGTAAGCTCTCTAAGGCGCTCTATGGACTTAAACAAGCCCCAAGAGCATGGTATGAATGCCTTAGAGATTTCTTACTTGCTAATGCTTTCAAGGTTGGGAAAGCCGATCCAACTCTTTTTACAAAGACATGTGATGGTGATTTGTTTATATGCCAAATTTATGTTGATGACATAATATTTGGTTCTACTAATCAAAAGTCTTGTGAAGAGTTTAGCAGGGTGATGACGCAGAAATTCGAGATGTCGATGATGGGCGAGTTGAACTACTTCCTTGGGTTCCAAGTGAAGCAACTCAAGGACGGCACCTTCATCTCCCAAACGAAGTACACGCAAGATCTGCTGAAGCGGTTTGGGATGAAGGACGCCAAGCCCGCAAAGACTCCGATGGGAACCGACGGACACACCGACCTCAACAAAGGAGGTAAGTCCGTTGATCAAAAAGCATACCGGTCAATGATAGGATCTCTACTTTATTTATGTGCTAGTAGACCGGATATTATGCTTAGCGTATGCATATGTGCTAGATTTCAATCCGATCCTAAGGAGTGTCACTTGGTGGCGGTGAAGCGAATTCTTAGATATTTAGTCGCTACGCCTTGCTTCGGGATCTGGTATCCAAAGGGGTCTAACTTTGACTTAATTGGGTACTCAGATTCCGACTATGCTGGATGTAAGGTCGATAGGAAGAGTACATCGGGGACGTGCCAATTCTTAGGAAGGTCCCTGGTGTCATGGAACTCTAAGAAACAAACCTCCGTTGCCCTATCCACCGCTGAGGCCGAGTACGTTGCCGCAGGACAGTGTTGTGCGCAACTACTTTGGATGAGGCAAACCCTCAGGGACTTTGGCTACAATCTGAGCAAAGTCCCACTCCTATGTGATAATGAGAGTGCTATCCGCATAGCGGAAAATCCTGTTGAGCACAGCCGCACAAAGCACATAGACATCCGGCATCACTTTTTGAGAGACCACCAGCAAAAGGGAGATATCGAAGTGTTTTATGTTAGCACCGAGAACCAGCTAGCCGATATCTTTACCAAGCCTTTAGATGAGAAGACCTTTTGCAGGCTGCGTAGTGAGCTAAATGTCTTAGATTCGCGGAACTTGGATTGAATTGTAGCATACATGTATTTATGCCTTTGATCATGTTCATTCTGCATTTTGTTGCTTATTATGGTGCTCAAGTTGTACAAACACTCCCTGGACCTCACAAGTCCGTTGCAATGTGATGCACATGTTTAGGGGGAGATGTGTTACAACTTGACCCTTTGAGACTAACCATATGTTTGAGTTTGCTTGTGTTAGTCACAAAGGAGAATTGAAAGGGAAAAGGTGGACTTGGACCATGAAAGACTTCCACTGCACTCCGATGAGAGGGTAACTTATTCCAAGTCCATCTCTGAACTCTTATTGCCATTTGCTCTTAATTGAAGATTTTGGTGAGGCAATGGGGTTATAGGGCCAAGATTGATCCCGTTTTGGTGCTTGATGCCAAAGGGGGAGAAAATAAAGGCCAAAGTGATAAATGGATCAGCTACCACTTGAGAGTTTTTGAAAATAGTAGAATAGAGCGTTTGGTTTGTCAAAACTCTTTTGATGTCTCTCTTGTCAAAAGTTGGCTTCTTGTGGGGAGAAGTATTGATTATGGGAAAAAGGGGGAGTTTTTGAAATTCTTGCTCAATCTCTTTTTGAATGACTCTCTTTATGCTTAAACATGTGTGTTTAACTTAGAGATAGAGATTTGTGTTTGATTTGCAAAAACAAACCAAGTGGTGGCAAAGGATGATCCATATATGCCAAAATTGAATAACACCTAAATTTATGTCATTTGAATTGAGTTTGCACTTGTTCTAGTGGCTTTATGAAGTGTTGGCATAAATCACCAAAAAGGGGGAGATTGAAAGGGAAATGTGCCCTTAGGCCATTTCTAAGGATTTTGGTGATTTAGTGCTCAACACAGGTACCTATTTATAAAATGGAACAAGGTGCAAATCATGAAGTAAAGGTATGTTTCTAAGCCTTAGTACATTGGTTTTGTGGACTAACATGTTTGTCTAAGTGTTAGAAACAGCATGAAGAAATAGAGAAAAGGGGAGAGAATGACTTGGCTGTGTGCAGCCAAGTCCCAGCTCGGTCTGGAGCACCGGACTGTCCGGTGTGCACCGGACAGTGTCCGGTGCGCCAGACCTCCTCGGCGCGAACTGGCCGCTCTCGGGAATTCGCCGACGGCGTACGGCTAAAATTCACCGGACTGTCTGGTGTGCACCGGACTGTCCGGTGAGCCAACGGTCGGCCAGGGCCAACGGTCGGCCGCGCAATCCGCGCGGGACACGTGGCCGAGCCAACGGTCGGGAAGGAACACCGGACTGTCCGGTGTGCACCGGACATGTCCGGTGCGCCAACTGAGCGCAGATCTGGAGCAGCCAGCAACGGTCAGAAGTGCTGTTTTTGGAAACAAATCGGGCACCGGACAGTGTCCGGTGTGCACCGGACTGTCCGGTGCGCCACGAGACAGAAGGCAAAGATGGCCTTCCAGATTTGTTCCCAACGGCTCCTAGCTGCCTTGGGGCTATAAAAGGGACCCCTTGGCGCATGGAGGATGTACCCAAGCATTCCTTGAGCACTCTTGATCACTCACACATCAATCTTGCGCACTTGTTTGACATTCTAGTGATTTGAGCTCCGTTCTAGTGTGTTAGCCTCTTGAGCTCAAGTCTGGGTTTTGTGTGTGCGTATTCGCTGTGATCTCTGTGTTGTGTGTGAGTTGCTAATCCCTCCCTTACTCCGTGATTCTTTGTGAACATCTTTTGTAAGGGCGAGAGGCTCCAAGTTGTGGAGATTCCTCGCAAACGGGATTGAGATAAGAACAACAAAACACCGTGGTATTCAAGTGGGTCTTTGGACCGCTTGAGAGGGGTTGATTGCAACCCTCGTCCGTTGGGACGCCACAACGTGGAAGTAGGCAAGCATTGGCTTGGCCGAACCACGGGATAAACCACCGTGTCCCTCTGTGCTTGATTCTTGTGGTATTGTGTTTTGTTGAAGACTTCACCTTAGCCACTTGGCATTAACTGTGCTAACGCTTAACAAGTTTTTGTGGCTTAAGTTTGAAGTTTTTACAGGATCACCTATTCACCCCCCCCCTCTAGGTGCTCTCAGGGCCGAGCGGAGTTCGTCGTCTTCCGGTGCTTAGCCCGAGTCCGAGCCCTGGGTCAGGCGGAGCGGAGCTTCCTATGGTGCGTGCGGCCGGGCCTGACTGCCTGTCAGCCTCACTCTGTCAAGTGGCACCGCAGTCGGAGCGGCGCAGGCGGCGCTGTCTTTCTGTCAGACCGGTCAGTGGAGCGGCGAAGTGACGGCGGTCACTTCGGCTCTGTCGGCTGAGGGGCGCGCGTCAGGGTAAAGGTGTCAGGCCACCTTTGCATTAAATGCTCCTGCGATTTGGTCGGTCAGTGCGGCGATTTGGTCAGGGTTGCTTCTTGGCGAAGACAGGGCCTCGGGCGAGCCAGAAATATGTTTGCCGCTGGAGGGGGGCCTCGGGCGAGGCGGAGATCCTCCGGGGTCGGCTGCCCTTGTCCGAGGCTGGGCTCGGGCGAGGCGTGATCGAGTCCCTCGAATGGACTGGTCCCTGACTTAATCGCACCCATCAGGCCTTTGCGGCTTTATGCTGATGGGGGTTACCAGCTGAGAATTAGGAGCATTGAGGGTACCCCTAATTATGGTCCCCGACAGTAGCCCCAGAGCCTCGAAGGGAGTGTTAGCAGTCGCTTGGAGGCTTTCGTCGCACTTTTTTGCAAGGGGACCAGCCTTTCTCGGTTGCGTTTTGTTCCGGTGGGTGCGCGCGAGCGCACCCGCCGGGTGTAGCCCCCGAGGCCTCGGAGGAGTGGTTTGACTCCTCCGAGGTCTTAACGCCTCGCGCAATGCTTCGGCTGGTCTGGTTGTTTCCTCATGCGAGCTGGCCGTAGCCCGGGTGTACGGTCGGGTCCCAAGCTCTCGGGCTGGTATGTTGACGCTTTCAACGGTTTGGCCGGAGCCGGGTTTGCGAGAGCAGCCCCCGAGCCTCTGCACAGGGCGAGAGGGCGATCAGGGACAGACTCAACTTTTTTACATACGCCCCTGCGTCGCCTTTCCGCAAGGAGGAGGGGGGGAGAGCGCCATGTTGCCCTCGGTGGGCGCCGAACATGGTGTCTCCGGTGAGCTGCAGGCGGGTGATCCGAGCGGACGTTCGTGCCCCATTCGTTAGGGGTCGGCTAGAGGCCCAGAGGTGCGCCCAAAAGTACCTGCGGGTGATCTGACCAGTAGTGGGTGAGGAGCCCACGTGCTCTGAGGCGGCTGTTGAACCCTTCCAAGGGGCCAGCCTTCGAACCTCTGATCAGTAGGGAGGCTCGGAGCCTGGTTCCTTCACGGGGAAGGATCCTTTTCGGGGTGTCCCCCTTTCCCGGTCCCTGTTGCAAGAGAGAGAAAGAGGAAAAAAGGAAAAGGATACGAAATCGAACGACGTGGCGTACCTTTTTTGACGCGGTCATTATGGCGAAGGCGAAGCGTCGCTCGCTTCTCCTGCCAGAGGCGCCGCCTGTCCTGCCGCGGAGTTAATGCGACGGGGCGAGTGGTTCGCGGGGCGGCCGTTGCGCGTGCGCGAGCCGTTCGAGGAACGGAACACGGGCGCGTTGTCTTCACGCCGTGGGAGAGGGTTCTCTCGCTGCCCCCGGATGGGACGTAAGCTTGGCTGACGACGTGACCGCCACTCCTGCCCGCCTGCCACCACCATTACTGCCGACCCATTTTTGGCCGCATTTACCGTCGCGCCAGGCTGGCGCCGCTGGGTCGTGCGCTGGGTCGCCTTGAGTCGCGGTATTGGTTCCGCAGTCGAGGAGGCGCGGTGGTGGTGCAAGTGGCGGTGCAGTTGCATGCACGAAGCATTCGGCGCGCCGGTCGCATGACGCGTGGGCCTGGGCCTCCATGCTGAGCGTGTTGGGAGTCGGAGAAGTGCGCCTACTTGGCGCGGTTGCATGCCGCCTGCATGACTGCCCGCCCTTTCGCATGCTGGTCTGGGCAAAAGTGGAGAGCCGCTTGTAACCGCTGGGTGGTTGCACGCACCGCGCACGGTGGTTTGGCTTCTTCTGCTCTGGGCCGGCTTGCATGACGTGCAGGACCCAGCCCCCGCGCCGTAGGGGAGGACCTTGGAGCGTGTTGGAGAAGACTCAGCCCACAACGGCTGGGGACGCAAGTAGGGAGAGTCGCCTTTAAAAGGAGGGTGACCCTCTTGGAAGGCGAGCGTGTCTTCGCGCTCCCTCATGCATCGTGTCTTTCCACCTTCCAAGCCCTCGGATGGGGGATATCCGCCGTCTTTCCGCTTCGTCGTTGGAGGAACGCAACTCCGCGGGAGTTGGTACCTTTCAGCCGTCGTTCAGCTTCAAGGATTTTCATCATGCAGCCCGGCTGCATCCCCTCGCCGGCGGTCACCCAAGACAGTGACCACCAGCTTGATGGTGGGGAGAAGCGGACCGGGCTGCTGCCTCCGCCCCGCCCTCAGCTTCAAGGATCTTCATCACCCTTGCTGGAGCGGAGGGTGAGGCGAGTCGGGAGACCGCCTCCGCGTGGGTCGGCAACCCTTTTCTTCCCCCGGCGTCTGGGGGAGAAAGGCATCTCCCAGCTCCGCGGAGGCTTCCCTCAGCCATGCCGGGGTAGGCGGACCGCCGCTGCTCCGCCAGGGTGCAGCATTCCGTCCTCCGTCCGGACGATGGTTGCGCTGCGTGCGGGCCGGCCATGTCCAGGCTTTCCTCGCGCCGACAGCCGCATCAGTGGGTCACCCAGCACGTCGTGTGCCGCGAGGGCGGCGCTCATGCTCTGGGCGGCTCCGGCGAGGGCGAGGACCTGCCGGTGCGCTTTGAGGCGTCTGGCGCCCGCTGGCGCGGTGCTGAGGTGGTGGCAGCCGGAGAAGGCTTCTCTGTCAACGAGATTGCCAACTCCGCCCGCACCCCTGGGCCTCCGTCTTCTAGCCTGAATGGCTGGTTCTCGTCCTCGGTGAACGAGAGCCCCCCTGCCGTAGCGCCCGCCCGGAAGCCGCTGCTGAAGCTGCTTCGCCACCCGGGGCGGAGGTCATCGTCGCTGCTGCCGGAACGGGCGAAGGCGAGCCACCCGTCGGCCTTCTGTTGCTCCGCAGGCCCCCCAATCGCGTGGGGTTGCTCGTACCTGCGGAGGTGGAACTAGAGTTCCGTTTGTAATGGCACTTCGAATGCCGGTGTTTTTGTTCATTGTGGCTGTCGAGGCCTGAACATGTATGTAATTTCGGCATGGAGCCGTGTTGTTTCCTCACTTTCGAGCACTAAGACTCGCCCGTTGGTTGTCTGAACCGCTTCACCAAGCGTGAGTCGCCCCGTGTAAAGGTGACGAGTGAGGTATCCGTATCCCGGAGGCGTAGGAGTCCCTCGGCTCGGTCAGCCTTGTTGTCCGAGGCTTCCCTTGCTTAGTTAGAGGAACCCCTCGGCCGCTCTTCGATGAGCCGAGGCCAGGGGTAGCCGTGTCAGCGCGAACAGAGGCAGAGTTGGCTCAAAAAAGAAAACCTGGTCGGCCGGAGCCTGGCCAGGTCGTCCGTTGGCGGGACCGACGCCGGAATTGATCTGCCGAGGCCTCGGGCCGGGCTGATGTCCTTGGGGGACAGCTGGCCGAGGCCCCGGGGTGACCGGCCGAGCCGCCTGCTCGGGCCGGATTCTCTGGGAAGACCCTAGCGGCGATGGCCCGGGCTCGGTGATGACGTTGTCCTTCAGAGCGGAGACCCTTGGACCGCGTTGCCGTCCGAGGCTAGGTCGGATCTCGCCGAAGGTGTTGTCGACGCCGAGGGCGCTGCTGCTCCCTTTAGCCGTCAAGATCCGAGCCTGCAGGATCGGATTATCTTGTAGCGTGTGTTTTCTACGGCCGCCGAGGCCGAAACACACCCTCGCCGTATTGTAAAGCCGCGTCTCCTTTCCTCTTGTTTCGAGTATCTGGACTTTTTTGTCGGTAACAGAACTGTCTGTGCGAGCGAGAGTTGCTTCTCACGGAAGGTGATGAGTGAGGTATCCGTATCCCGGAGGCGTAGGAGTCCCTCGGCTCGGTCGGCCTTGCCGCTTACGCGCACTCTTACCCGTCCATGGGGTTCTGTCACCGACGCAGTCGAGAAGGCTCGAAGAATCGCTCCGGCAGAAGAGCTTCCGAACATGAAGACTTGTTCGGTCCGCGGAATCACTTATCCGAACGTGAGTTACTTATGGCAGAAGGTGATGAGTGAGGTATTCGTATCCCGGAGGCGTAGGAGTCCCTCGGCTCGGTCAGCCTTGGCTGCTTTCGTGTACTTCGTCGTTTTCAGGATCCACTTTCGAAGTAGTCGAAAAGCACGAAAGACATTCTGGCAGGAAAGATCTTTTTTGAGGAAAATTTCGACGCAGAGGGGGTTCCCCCCCTTTAGCCCCCGAGGGAGGGTCGGGCTTTGCCGAGGCAAGGCTGACCCTTCCTTGATGACAAAATTTTGCGTGGGAGCGAGGTATATGAACAACTTGAAAACATCTTAAGGTTAGAAGCGATGTAGCTGTTGGATGTTCCAAGCGTTGTTGTAGACCTCGCCTTGACTGTTGGCCAGCTTGTACGTTCCGGGCTTCAGAACTTTGGCGATGACGAACGGCCCCTCCCAGGGGGGCGTGAGCTTGTGTCGACCTCGGGCGTCTTGTCGCAGCCGAAGCACCAGGTCGCCCACCTAGAGGTCTCGGGACCGGACCCCTCGGGCGTGGTAGCGTCGCATGGACTACTGGTACCGCGCCGAGTGTAGTAAGGCCTTGTCCCGAGCCTCTTCCAGCTGGTCCAACGAGTCTTCTCGACTAGCTTGGTTGCTTTGGTCGGCATAGGCCCTCGTCCTCAGGGAACCGTATTCTAGGTCTGTGGGCAAGATGGCCTCGGCCCCATAGACTAGAAAGAACGGCGTGAAGCCCGTGGCTCGGCTCGGTGTCGTCCTCAGGCTCCAGACCACCGAGGGGAGTTCCTTCATCCATCGCTTGCCGAACTTGTTGAGGTCGTTGTAAATCCAAGGCTTGAGTCCTTGTAGAATCATGTCGTTGGCACGCTCTACTTGCCCATTCGTCATGGGATGAGCCACGGCGGCCCAGTCCACCCGGATGTGGTGATCCTCGCAGAAGTCCAGGAACTTTCTGCCGGTGAACTGGGTGCCGTTGTCGGTGATGATGGAGTTCGGGACCCCGAAACGATGGATGATGTTGGTGAAGAACGCCACCGCCTGCTCGGACCTGATGCTGTTTAGGGGTCGGACCTCGATCCACTTGGAAAATTTGTCGATGCCGACCAACAGGTGCGTGTAGCCCCTGGGTGCCTTCGGCAAGGGGCCGACGAGGTCCAGACCCCACACAGCAAAAGGCCATGTGATGGGTATCGTCTGCAGAGCCTGAGCGGGCAGGTGGGTCTGCCTTACGTAGAACTGACACCCTTCGCAGGCGCGAACAATTCTAGTGGCGTCGGCCACCGCCGTTGGCCAGTAGAAACCTTGTCGAAAGCATTTCCGACAAGGGCTCGAGGTGCTGCGTGGTGGCCGCAAGCCCCCGAGTGTATTTCTCGGAGGAGTTCCTGACCTTCGGTGGTGGAGATGCATCGCTGGAGGATGCCTGAAGGGCTGCGGTGGTAGAGCTCCTTCCCTTCTCCCAACAAGACGAACGACTTGGCGCGCCGCGCCAACCGCCGAGCTTCGGCTCAGTCGAGGGGTAGCTCTCCTCGGTGGAGATATTGCAGGTACGGGGTCTGCCAGTTTTGACCAGGCGTGACCCCGCTTTGCTCCCCCTCGACGTGCAGCGTCTCGCCCTCAGGGGCCGAGGGTACCTCGGGCCGAACCGGGGGTGCCTCGGGCCGAGCCGAGGGTGCCTCGGACTGTGCCGAGGGTACCTCGGGCTGGGCCGAGGGTGCCTCAGGCTCGGGCGTGTCGTCGATCTTGACGGAGGGTTGATGCAGATCTCGGGAGAAGACGCCCGGGGGAACCGTTGTTCGCCCCGAGGCTATTTTAGCCAGCTCGTCCGCAGTCTCGTTGTAGCGCCGAGCGATGTGGTTGAGCTCGAGCCCGTAGAACTTGTCTTCCAGGCGCCGAACCTCATCGCAGTAGGCCTCCATCTTCGGGTCGCGACAGTGGGAGTTCTTCATGACTTGGTCGATGACGAGCTGCGAGTCACCGCGAGCGTCGAGGCGTCGGACCCCTAGCTCGACGACAATCTGCAACCCGTTGACCAGAGCCTCGTACTCAGCTACATTGTTGGACGCCGGGAAGTGGAGGCGTAGCACGTAGCGTAGGTGCTTCCCGAGGGGCGAGATGAAGAGTAGGCCTGCGCCGGCTCCTGTCTTCATCAGCGACCCATCGAAGAACATGGTCCAGAGCTCCGGTTGGATCGGAGCTGTTGGTAGCTGGGTGTCGACCCATTCAGCCATGAAGTCTGCCAAGACCTAGGATTTGATGGCCTTCCGAGGGGCGAACGAGATTGTTTCGCCCATGATTTCCACCGCCCACTTTGCAATCCTGCCCGAGGCCTCTCGGAAATGGATGATCTCCCCCAGGGGGAAGGATGACACCACAGTTACCGGATGAGACTCGAAGTAGTGTCGCAACTTCCGCCGTGTCAGGATCACCGCGTACAGCAGCTTCTGAACTTGTGGGTAGCGGATCTTGGTTTCGGACAGTACCTCGCTAACGAAGTAGACTGGCCTCTGAACGGGCAATGCATGCCCCTCTTCTTGCCTCTCGACCACAATCGCGGCGCTAACCACTTGAGTGGTCGCGGCGACGTAGACCAAGAGGGCTTCTCCGGCAGCTGGGGGCACCAAGATAGGCGCCTTCGTGAGGAGCGCCTTCAGGTTCCCGAGGGCTTCCTCGGCCTCAGGGTTCCAACTGAAGCACTCAGCCTTCCTTAAGAGGCGGTACAGAGGTAGACCTCTTTCGCCGAGGCGTGAGATGAAGCGGCTCAGAGCCGCGAGACATCCCATGACCCTCTGTACGCCTTTCAAGTCCTTGATGGGCCCCATGCTGGTGATGGCTGCGATCTTCTTCGGGTTGGCTTCGATGCCCCGCTCGGAGACGATGAACCCCAAGAGCATGCCTCAGGGCACCCCAAAGACACATTTTTCGGGATTGAGCTTGACGCCTTTCGCCTTGAGACATCGGAATGTCACTTCAAGGTCGGAAAGGAGGTCGGAGGCTTTCCTCGTCTTGACTATGATGTCATCGACGTAGGCCTCGATCGTGCGGCCAATGTGTTCGCCGAACACATGGTTCATGCACCGCTGGTACGTCGCGCCCGCATTCCTCAAGCCGAACGGCATGGTGACATAGCAGTACATGCCGAAGGGTGTGATGAAAGAGGTCGCGAGCTGGTCGGACTCTTTCATCCTGATTTGGTGATACCCTGAGTAGGCATTGAGGAAAGACAGGGTTTCGCACCCAGCAGTGGAATCCACGATTTGATCGATGCGAGGCAGAGGGTAGGGAACCTTCGGACATGCTTTGTTCAGACCAGTGTAGTCTACACACATCCGCCATTTCCCCCCTTTCTTTCTCACAAGCACAGGGTTGGCAAGCCATTCAGGATGGAATACCTCTTTGATGAACCCTGCCGCCATTAGCTTGTGGATCTCCTCGCCTATGGCTCTGCGCTTCTCCTCGTCGAATCGGCGCAGAGGCTGCTTGACGGGTCGGGCTCCGGCTCGGATGTCCAGCGAGTGCTCGGCGACATCCCTCGGTATGCCGGGCATGTCCGAGGGACTCCACGCAAAGACGTCGGCGTTCGCGCGGAGAAAGTCGACGAGCACTGCTTCCTATTTGGGATCGAGCCCGGAGCCGATCCGGACTTGCTTGGAGGCGTCGCTGCTGGGGTCGAGGGGGACGGACTTAACCGTCTCCGCTGGCTCAAAGTTGCCGGCATGACGCTTCACGTCTGGCACCTCCTTAGAGAGGCTCTCCAGGTCGGCGATGAGGGCCTCGGACTCGGCGAGGGCCTCGGCGTACTCCACGCACTCCACGTCGCATTCGAACGCGTGTTTGTACGTGGGGCCGATGGTGATGACCTCGTTGGGGCCCGGCATCTTGAGCTTGAGGTAGGTGTAGTTGGGGACGGCCATGAACTTCGCGTAGCATGGCCTCCCCAATACCGCGTGGTAGGTTCCTCGGAACCCGACCACCTCGAACGTCAGGGTCTCCCTTCGGAAGTTGGAGGGCGTTCCGAAGCAGACGGGAAGATTGAGTTGTCCGAGGGGCCGGACGCGCTTCCCGTGGATGATCCCATGGAAAGGCGTAGCGCTCGCTCGGACCGAGGACAGATCGATACGCAGAAGCCCGAGGGTCTCAGCGTAGATGATGTTGAGGCTGCTGCCTCCGTCCATGAGGACCTTGGTGAGCCTGACGTCGCCGATGACGGGGTCGACGATGAGCGGGTATTTCCCCGGGCTCGGCACATGGTCGGGGTGGTCGGCTTGGTCGAAGGTGATGGGCTTGTCGGACCAGTCCAGGTAGACTGGCGCCGCCACCTTCACTGTACAGACCTCCCGGTGCTCTTGCTTGCGGTGCCGAGCCGAGGCGTTCGCCGCTTGCCCGCCGTAGATCATGAAGCAGTCGCGGACCTCGGGGAACTCTCCTGCCTGGTGATCTTCCTTCTTGTCATCGTTGCGGGCCCTGCCACCCTCCGCGGGTGGCCCGGCCCTATGGAAGTGGCGCCGAAGCATGATGCACTCCTCAAGGGTGTGCTTGACGGGCCCCTGGTGGTAGGGGCACGGCTCCTTGAGCATCTTGTCGAAGAGGTTGGCACCTCCGGGGGGTTTCCGAGGGTTCTTGTACTCGGCGGCGGCGACAAGGTCCGCGTCGGCGGTGTCGCGTTTCGCTTGCGACTTCTTCTTGCCCTTCTTCCTGGCGCCGCGCTGAGTTGACGCCTCGGGGGCATCTTCCGATGGGCGGCCCTGGGCTGCTTGTCGTTCCGGAAGATAGCCTCGACCGCCTCCTGGCCGGAGGCGAACTTGGTGGCGATGTCCATCAGCTCGCTCGCCCTGGTGGGGGTCTTGCGACCCAGCTTGCTCACCAGGTCGCGGCAGGTGGTGTCGGCGAGGAACGCGCCGATGACATTCGAGTCGGTGATGTTGGGCAGCTCGGTGCGCTGCTTTGAGAATCGCCGGATGTAGTCCCGGAGAGACT
Organism: Zea luxurians; assembly: GCA_029449295.1. NCBI lineage: Eukaryota > Viridiplantae > Streptophyta > Magnoliopsida > Poales > Poaceae > Zea > Zea luxurians. The sequence goes on from JAOPSE010000362.1 coordinate 413,146, forward strand.
CTCCCGGCTGCTGTCGGCAGCTTCGGAGGTCCCAGGAATTCCCGGGGCGCACGTACGTGCCCTGGAAATTGCGGGCGAAAGCTTGGACTAGGTCGTCCCAGCTGGAGATCTGCCCCGGAGGCAGGTGCTCCAACCAGGCGCGAGCGGTGTCGGAGAGGAACAGGGGGAGGTTGCGGATGATGAGGTTGTCATCGTCTGTTCCACCCAGTTGGCAGGCCAGACGGTAGTCCGCGAGCCACAGTTCCGGTCTCGTCTCCCCCGAGTACTTTGTGATAGTAGTCGGGGGTCAGAACCGGGTCGGGAACGACGCCCGTCGTATGGCTCGGCTGAAGGCCTGCGGACCGGGTGGTTCGGGCGAGGGACTCAGATCCTCCCCGCTGTCGTAGCGTCCCCCACGCCTGGGGTGGTAGCCTCGGCGCACCCTCTCGTCGAGGTGGGCCCGACGGTCGCGGTGATGGTGCTCGTTGCCGAGGCGACCCGGGGCCGCAGGCGCTGTATTGCGCGTGTGCCCGGTGTAGACCGAGGCTTTCCGCATGAATCGGGAAGTCGCGGCATGATGTTCCGAGGGGTACCCCTGCCTTCGGGAGGCGGAGCTCTCGGTCCGCCGGACCGCGGCGCCTTCCAGGAGATCCTTGAGCTCTCCCTGGATTCGCCGCCCCTCGGTGGTTGATGGCTCCGGCATCGCGCGGAGGAGCATTGCTGCTGCAGCCAGGTTCTGGCCGACCCCACTGGATGCGGGTGGCGGCCTGACCCTGACATCGTCGGTGATGCGGTGCTGGAAGCCCTGGGGTAGATGACGCATTTCTCCGGCTGGGGGTTGGCCCGCCCATGCCTGCCCGACGTCCCGGCGGATTGGCTCAAGCGCTCCTGCTCCCTCGTCGAGCCTGGCCTGCACCCCGCGGATTTGCTCAAGCTGTGGGTCGTGACCCCCCGCCGGAACGGGGACCACAGCTAGCTCCCGTGGGATGTCAACGCGAGGCACCGGCCTAGGGAGATCACCGTCCTCCGGCATGCCGAGATGGTTGCCTTCGGAGGGACCCCCTAGATCGACGTGGAAACATTCGCGGCTCGGGCCGCAGTCCTCGTCGCCGAGGCTACGGCTACCGTCGGAACAGTCGGAAAGGCAGTAGTCGCATGCGATCATGAAGTCCCGCATGGCACTGGGGTTGCCAAGTCCAGAGAAATCCCAACAGAAGCTGGGCTCGTCGTCTTCCTCGAACCCAGAGGGCCCGTAGGTCGAGACGTCCGTCAGCCGGTCCCAAGGTGACCGCATACGAAACCCCAGAGGGTTCGGATTCGCCTCTGCGAGAGCGTCCGCCAAAGCAGAGCCGCTAGGCGGGTCGAGGCTGAATCCGAAAGGCGTGGGATGGGAATCGGTCGGTACCTCTTGGTCGACGGGCGGTGATGAAGTCACGTCGGGGACTGACTGCACCGTCGTCCCAGGAATGAGGGTGACACCCAGCAAGCCTTTCGCGAGCGTGCTGGCGTCGTCCGTTTGCTCGGGATTGGCGTGTCGCAGGGAGACAGCGCTCGTCTTCGTCTCAAGCACGAGGTCGATGCCCGGCGCGCCCCCCGTTGGAGTGCTGGCGTTGTCGACTCGCTCGACGGTCGACGAGGCGTCGCCTCCTGCTTGGCCTTGGTTGCCCCGCCACCTCCTCCGTCGGCGGGGAAGAGGACGGGGCGAGCTCGAAGGTTGTTCTTCCACCACGCGGGGAAGACGTCGTCGATCCCGCCGCCGGCGGGCGGACTGTCGGCCGCCATTGTCGCTGTCGCCCGGCGGTGGAAAGAGTATCATGTCGTAGCTGCCGTCGAGGGACATGAACTCAAGGCTCCCGAAACAGAGCATCGTCCCAGGCCGGAGAGGTTGCTGGAGACTACCCATCTGGAGCTTGATGGGAAGCTGTTCGTCAACACGCAGCAGGCCCCTACCTGGTGCGCCAACTGTCGGCGTTTCGAGACCGGGGGGTCCCTAAGCCGACGAGTGAAATGTCGCCGCATGCCCCAGCCCAGATGGGTCGACGCGAGGCGGAACGCGAAGGGGGGAAAGTGAGGTGGCGGAGATGGGCAAGAGAGAGGTGGAAATCCCGCGGCCTTCGTGTTCGTCCCGCACCCAGGTCGGGTGCGCTTGCAGTAGGGGGTTACAAGCGTCCACACGGGAGAGGGAGCGAGCGGCCTTACGCGAGCGCCTGTCTCGTCCTCATCCCCGTGCGGCCAACCCTCTCTAAGAGGGCCCTGATCCTTCTTTTTATAGGCGTAAGGAGAGGATCCAGGTGTACAATGGGGGGTGTAGCAGAGTGCTACGTGTCTAGCGGAGGAGAGCTAGCGCCCTAAGTACACGCCATCGTGGCGGCCGGAGAGATTTTGGCGCCCGGTTTGTGTGATGTCGTGGCCGTCGGAGGAGCGCTGGAGCCTGGTGGAGGGACAGCTGTCGGGGCTATCGAGTCCTTGCTGACGTCCTCTTGCTTCCGTAAGGGGGCCGAGAGCCGCCATCGTCAGGGTGCGTGTGGGGTGCCATCATTGCCTATCTGGCGGAGCGAGCCAGATGGGACGCCGGTCTTGTTCCCCGCAGCCTGAGTCAGCTTGGAGTAGGGTAATGATGGCGCCTCTTGTTGACGTGGCCGGCCTGCGCCCTAGGTTGGGGCGATGTGGAGGATCCTCCGAGGTCGGGGTCGAGTCCGTCTTTTGTGGCCGAGGTCGAGTCCGAGCCCCTAGGTCAGGCGAGGCGGAGGCCGTTGGTTGAGGCCAGGGCGGAATTTGAGTCCTGGGGTCGGGCGAAGCGGAGTTCGTTGTCTTCTGGGGCTGAGCCCAAGTCCGAGCCCTGGGTCGGGCGAAGCGGAGTTCGCCGTCTTCCGGGGCTTAGCCCGAGTCCGAGCCCTGGGTCGGGCGGAGCGGAGTTCGTCGTCTTCCGGGGCTTAGCCCGAGTCCGAGCCCTGGGTCGGGCGGAGCGGAGTTCGTCGTCTTCCGGGGCTTAGCCCGAGTCCGAGCCCTGGGTCGGGCGGAGCGGAGTTCGTCGTCTTCCGGGGTTTAGCCCGAGTCCGAGCCCTGGGTCGGGCGGAGCGGAGTTCGTTCGTCTTCAGGGGCTTAGCCCGAGTCTGAGCCCTGGGTCGGGCGGAGCGGAGCTTCCTATGGTGCGTGCGGTCGGGCCTGACTGCCTGTCAGCCTCACTCTGTCAAGTGGCACCGCAGGCGGCACTGTCTTTCTGTCAGACCGGTCAGTGGAGCGGCGAAGTGACGGCGGTCACTTCGGCTCTGTCGGCTGAGGGGCGTGCGTCAGGGTAAAGGTGTCAGGCCACCTTTGCATTAAATGCTCCTGTGATTTGGTCGGTCAGTGCGGCGATTTGGTCAGGGTTGCTTCTTGGCGAAGACAGGGCCTTGGGCGAGCGGGAAATATGTTTGCCGCTGGAGGGGGGCCTCGGGCGAGGCGGAGATCCTCCGGGGTCGGTTGCCCTTGTCCGAGGCTGGGCTCGGGCGAGGCGTGATCGAGTCCCTCGAATGGACTGGTCCCTGACTTAATCGCACCCATCAGGCCTTTGCAGCTTTATGCTGATGGGGGTTACCAGCTGAGAATTAGGAGCATTGAGGGTACCCCTAATTATGGTCCCCGACACTATCATTATCGGGACAGTTAGCAATAAAGTGACCAACCTTACCGCACTTGAAGCAGGAGCGCTTTCCCTTCGTCTTGTTCTTTTTGGGATGCTCCTTGCGGCCCTTTAGCTCTGTCTTGAAGCGCTTGATGATGAGGGCCATTTCTTCCTCATTGAGCCCCACCGCCTCAACTTGTGCCACCTTGCTAGGTAGTGCCACCTTGCTATTTTTTGCCTTGAGAGCAATGGCTTGAGGCTCATTGATGAAGAACTCCTTCTCCTTGTCGTTGATCACTATTCCCTTTCCCTTAGGATCCATCCCTTCGGGCGATTAGTCCCTTTCTTGAAGAGAACGGCTCTGATACCAATTGAGAGCACCTAGAGGGGGTGAATAGGTGATCCTGTAAAAACTTGAAACTTAATGCCACAAAACTTGATTAGGAGTTAGCACAATAAAGCCAAGTGGCTAGAGAGGAGTTCTTGCAAAACACAATAACCACAAGGAGATCAACACAGAGAGGCACAGTGGTTTATCCCGTGGTTCGGCCAAGTCCAACACTTGCCTACTCCACGTTGTGGCGTCCCAACGGACGAGGGTTGCACTCAACCCCTCTCAAGCGGTCCAAAGACCCACTTGAATACCACGGTGTTTTGCTTTGTTTCACTATATCCCGCTTGTGAGGAATCTCCACAACTTGGAGCCTCTCGCCCATACAATTTGATTATCACAAAGAAGCACGGAAGTAAGATTGGGATGAGCAACACACACAAGACACAAAATCAGAGCAACAATACACACACAAGTCACAACACGAGCTCTCAACACAACTCGAAGAGTTCTCTACTCAAATGGAGCTCTAGTTGCTATCACAAAGAATCAAATGCGCGAATATGAAGTCTTGGTGCTTAGGAATGCTCAAGGGATGCTTGGTGTACTCCTCCATGTGCCTAGGGGTCCCTTTTATAGCCACAAGGCAGCTAGGAGACGTTGAGAGCAATCCAGGAAGGCAATTCTTGCCTTCTATCGACTGGCGCACCGGACACTGTCTGGTGCGGATTTCTTTCCTATTCTGGCGCAGCCGACCGTTGGAGACTTGGAGCCGTTGGCACACCGGACACTGTCCGGTGCACACCGGATAGTCCGGTGCCCCCATCCGACCGTTGGCTTGGCCACACGTCACGCGCAGACTGCGCGGCCGACCGTTGGCGCGCCCGACCGTTGGCTCACCGGACAGTCCGGTGACTTATAGCCGTACGCTGTTGACTTGGTTCCTGAGAGCGGCGACTTCGCCGCAGCCGACTCACCGGACACTGTCCGGTGCACCACCAGACAGTCTGGTGATTTATAGCCGTACGCCGCTGTCGAGACCCGAGAGCAGCCAGTTGATCAGACGCCAGCCTGGCGCACTGGACACTGTCCGGTGCACCACCGGACACTGTCCGGTGCACCCAGACTGAGTAGAGTCTTGGCTACTCGAGCCAAGTCTTTTCCAATTGAATTTTCTCTGATTCTAGAACTTAGACAAATATGTTAGTACACAAAAACCAATGTACTAAGTCTAGAATCATACCTTTGTGTTGACTTTGCACTCCTTCCACCATTTGGCATAGTTTCACATTAAACCATTTGTTGGCACTTGATCACCAAAATACTTAGAAATGGCCCAAGGGCACATTTCCCTTTCAGTGGGTCAGTCAGCCGCGAGGACAGATATGGTAGTTGGCATGACCAAAGGTGATTGACAGAGGGTGCGTCAGCAGACGTGCTGAAACGGCGCGCCAATCACCAATCAGGCCATATTGAGGCGAAATACAAGCTTTGGCCCCACCTGTAGGCTCCCATCCTCCCCTGAGATGGGCCCGGGGGCCACTGTTGGTATCCTGAAACTAGGGTACCCCTTGCTACTGTATAAAGATGTTGTACCCACGCGGCTATCTTTAGTCGCGTGGTAAAGTGTTGTATGTGGGACCAGGCCACGACTCGCCCTAGCCTCGGGTGACTACTCTGGGCCAGCAACAGCACTTGACCCCACCACATGGGCGAGTCCGGTACCGCCATGTGTCCAGAGAGAGTGATATACTCCAAGCCATCAACAGTGAGCTCGAACCCCTAGATATACAGTCCGGACCTCCAAGTTTGGTCTAAGACCCCCACGTTTACGGACCAGACCCCTGGAATGGGATCCGGACCCCCCCATATGGGGTCCAGACCGCCCATAGTGGGGTCCCAGGGTTCTAGGACAAGAGCACGCCCGGGCCTTAATCAGGGCCCAAGCGGGGGTCCAGTGCTGACACGTATCTAGACCTGGTCAGGTGGGATCCGGACCTGTCCGCATACACTCTAGCTCCCCGCTCAGGCGGAGACCCGATGCTGCCATGTGGCATACTGAGCGCGGCATAAGCCAATGGGCGGAACCTAGCATGACGCCTCTAGGCTACGCGCGCCCTAGCATTCATTGCGAATAAGACGTGTGCCTATCCATTCCACTAACAGGCGGCGGGCTTAGCCCACGATACGCGGGTCGTGCCATTACTCGCACGTTACTGACTATCAATGCTGCATGGACTGCGGTCATCATGACTCCCGCTGATTACTCATGCGTTACTAAGGCGAAGGATCTTTGTAGGCAGTCAGCATTTACTATTCACATAATATGTTCCTACCATTATGCTTCTGAGCCCGCATGTCGAGGCTCAGCATCCTTGTATGTGCCTCCCTTAAACTATAAAAGGGAAGGAACACAGCGTTACAAGGGACAGGTTCACATACACAAGCTCACAGGCTCACACATTCAATACAACATACACTCAGTGGAGGTAGGGTATTACGCTCCGGTGGCCTGAACCACTATAATCCCTCGTGTGCTCTTGTGTTCATCCCAAATCCACCTAACAGGCAAAACGCTTAGGCCCTCTCCTCATCTTAGGATTAGGGCGGGTGCATTCCGCCACCCGGCTGGAGGATTTTCTCTCCGACACCATCCATTACGCCTAGACATCAAGAACTTTACGAAAGGTGTCGTAGGGACAGACCGCCCACCTGCAACGATGACTGGTGCCGAAATTCATCAACAGATAGATGGGCTCGTGGCCAATACAAAAGGTGGTTTTGTGGGATATGGTGAGCAGCATATGTGGACACATAAGTCTGGCTTGACTCGGCTCCCCTATTATGACGACCTGCTCCTTCCACACAACATTGACGTGATGCACACTGAAAAGAATGTTGTCAAAGCACTGTGGGCAACAATTATGGAAATTCATGATAAGTTAAAGGATAACGTAAAGGCAAGAGTGGATCTGGTAGCATTATGTGATAGACCAAACCAAGAGATGAAGCCGCCAAGTGGTGGAAAGACATGGAGAAGGCCTAAGGCCGATTTCGTCCTAAGCAGGGCCCAGAGGAAGGAAGTACTTCAGTGGATCAAGATGTTGATGTTCCCTGATGGGTATGCAGCTAACCTGAGTAGGGGGGTGAACTTATCTACTATGCGAGTCTTAGGGATGAAGAGTCATGACTTCCACATATAGATTGAACGGATTCTTCCTGCGATGGTTCGAGGCTATGTCCCTGAGCATGTCTAGCTAGCGCTTTCAGAGTTGAGCTATTTCTTCCATCAGCTTTGTGCAAAAGAGTTATCTCGGACCGTGGTTGCAGACTTGGAAAGATAAGCACCCGTGTTACTGTGTAAGCTTGAGAAGATATTTCCACCCAGCTTCTTCAATCAAATGCAGCATTTGATTCTTCATCTCCCCTATGAGGCACAAATGGGGGCCCGTGTAGGGACATTGGTGCTATCCAATCGAGAGATGTCTAAAGACTATTCGAAAGAAATGTAGAAATAAATGCAAAATCGAGGCTTCCATTGCAGAGGCATACATTCTAGAGGAGGTGTCAAACTTCACAACAACTTATTATGGTGACAAAGTGCCGAGCGTGCATAATCCACCCCCTCATTACAATGATGGCGACAATGAATCGAACCTTAGCATATTTTGAGGCCAAATCGGAAGCGCAAGTGGCTCGACCACCAAGACCCTGACACATGAAGGGTGGCAGCATATCATGCTATATGTATTGACCAACCTTGAAGAGGTGACGCCATACATGGAACAATTTCTTCATGAATTCTAGCGTCGATCAAGGGAACCCACTCCACAGGAATATGACACTCTTCTTAGAAAGGGTGCGAGAAATGGGTTGCCCGATTTCATTTCCTGGTTCAAATGTAAGGTACGTGCTTAGTTTGTCAAAGAGATCCGTCTATGAACTCAATTTAGCATCTTTTAACTTGCGAATACTTGCAGGGCCAAAGAGATCCGTCTATGAGTGCCGAGTTGAGATAAGTAGCCAACAACTTTGCGTGTCTTAGGGATGAAGAGTCATGACTTCCACATATGGATTGAACGGATTCTTCCTGCGATGGTTCGAGGCTATGTCCCTGAGCATGTCTAGCTAGCGCTTTCAGAGTTGAGCTATTTCTTCCATCAGCTTTGTGCAAAAGAGTTATCTCGGACCGTGGTTGCAGACTTGGAAAGATAAGCACCCGTGTTACTGTGTAAGCTTGAGAAGATATTTCCACCCGGCTTCTTCAATCAAATGCAGCATTTGATTCTTCATCTCCCCTATGAGGCACAAATGGGGGCCCGTGTAGGGACATTGGTGCTATCCAATCGAGAGATGTCTAAAGACTATTCGAAAGAAATGTAGAAATAAATGCAAAATCGAGGCTTCCATTGCAGAGGCATACATTCTAGAGGAGGTGTCAAACTTCACAACAACTTATTATGGTGACAAAGTGCCGAGCGTGCATAATCCACCCCCTCATTACAATGATGGCGATAATGAATCGAACCTTAGCATATTTTGAGGCCAAATCGGAAGCGCAAGTGGCTCGACCACCAAGACCCTGACACATGAAGAGTGGCAGCATATCATGCTATATGTATTGACCAACCTTGAAGAGGTGACGCCATACATGGAACAATTTCTTCATGAATTCTAGCGTCGATCAAGGGAACCCACTCCACAGGAATATGACACTCTTCTTAGAAAGGGTGCGAGAAATGGGTTGCCCGATTTCATTTCCTGGTTCAAACGTAAGGTACGTGCTTAGTTTGTCAAAGAGATCCGTCTATGAACTCAATTTAGCATCTTTTAACTTGCGAATACTTGCAGGGCCAAAGAGATCCGTCTATGAGTGCCGAGTTGAGATAAGTAGCCAACAACTTTGCTTATAGGGTCAAGAAATATTTTGGGTATGATGTCAATGGATACCAATTTCGCACAACAAACTACGACAAAAGTCGGCCCAATCAGAAAACAATGTGTTCTGGAGTCTTTACGCCCGGCCTTGACAATGTCGATTATTTTGGACGAATCAAAGAAATATATGAGCTCAATTTTTATGGTTCCAAACCTCTTACTCCAGTGATATTCAAATGTCATTGGTTTGACCCTCAAGTGACGAGGCGAACACATTCTAATCTTGGGATAGTCGAAATTCGACAAGATTCCACCTTACCAGGAGACGATGTCTATATCGTGGCCCAACAGGCCACACAAGTGTATTATCTCTCATATGCATGCCAAACAAAAGAACATCTTAAGGGTTGGGATGTTGTGTATAAGGTATCGCCGCACGAGAGGTTACCTATTCCTAACGATGAAGATTATAACTTAGACCCGGACACATATGATGGAGAGTTCTTCCAAGAAGATGGGCTAGAAGGGCGATTTGAGATAGACTTAACCGAAGCTATCGGAATGGACGTAGATATTGAAATGGTTGTTGATGTGGAGGATGATGAGGTGCAAAATGATAATGACTTAGTAATCCTTGAAGGCAATGACATTAATGATGAACTTGTGTCTTCCGATGGTGTTGACTATGAAATGGTTGATAGTGATTATGAGAGTTATGATCCGGCTAACCCTGACACATATGAAGATTATTTTTAATCGATGTAATGCTATATGACTTTTTATTTCGCACCTATTTTTAAATATATCTTTTTATATGTGCTTATTTGTTTACTCTTAATTGCAGGTTTTTGGACAAATATGGTGGGCGGTAATTGGCTGAGGAGGAGGAGGGGGAGGAGGAGCAAGACGGCGGACGAGGCAGAGCAGGCGGCGCAGCAGGACGACCTTGTCCAGCAGCAGGCGGCGCAGCAGGACGACCTTCTCCAGCAGCAGGCGGCGCAGTAGGACGACCTTGTCCAGTAGCAGGCGGCGCAACAGGACGACGACGACCAGCAGCAGGACGACGACGAAGCTCAGCAGACTGCTTCAGGTTCTGGCGCCTCAGGTTCGAGGAGCATCTACCTGCGAGGTCCCGCGAGTCTCCCTCAGCGACCCATACTTCGGGACAGGCGACCGCTGATTCAGCCAGATGGGGAGAGGCATGTAACTTTATGTTCTTCATTCTTGTTCATATTATGTGTTCAAAATCATAATATAAACTAATACTTTTTATTTATCACTTGGACAGGTCTTGGACGGTTGTGGATTATGCTGGGGGTCATCGTCGCCTCCCCAATGGCATCCTCGGCCTGCTGTGCAGGGAACACTTCCTTGGACTGGTTGAGTATGCCGGAGTGACGGGCCCAGCCTACACCTTCGACCACTACGTTATCGCCCCCGATGCAGTAGACTTGGATAGCCTGGAATTCAATAACAAGGCAGACCGGGTGAAGCAAGAGCTGTGGGTAAGTCTTAGTATAATGTAAAATATGTCGCATTCGTTGCAAATTCTTGAAATAATGTATGGATACAACGTTTTGTATGCAGGATTTCTTCAGATGCGAGGCTGGATACGAGGCTAGGGCGGATGTGGTGGCCACCACGAGCTGTAAGAAGCTCGTTGTGGACATGCACTATGAGGCTCGAATCCAGGCCATCGTCAGCTACCACGGCTCCATCCTTGGGGAGAAGGTGACCAAGCAGCAAGCCCGAACCATGTCGTTGACCAGGGACCAGTACCTGTAGGTAAAGTCATGCATGTTTGGTACCAGTACTCCATGCATGAATTTTATGTTATCTTCTGATATGCACTTTATGTGTTTACTTTGTAGATGATTCCACATTGGTGCGCCGCACATGCTCTGTGCTGGGAGCAGTTGGTGGATAGGTGGTGTTCGACTGAGTGGGATGAGGCGCACAACGCTAGCCGTGAATGGCGTCTGATGATGCAAGGTCCCTCCCACCACCAAGGCAGCCGGAGCCTGGGCCAATATGCAGAAGCATGGGTACACCCTCTTTTTTATTTAGGTATATAGCACTGGATTAGATATTATTTCTAACTATCTCGTTGGTTTTCTTGCAGTCGGCATCACATGGTGGCCGGCCTTGCTCCATTTTCTCGGCCTATGCTATGGCCCATACGGGCAAGGCGACGTCCGACGTCACCTACAACCTGGATGACGGGCCCGAGGCCTACACCAACCCCACCGTCTACAGCCGCCTTCATGACTACACCACCATGGCGCAGGAGGTCCATGGCCCAGAATATGATCCCAGCACCGAGCAGATCGACCCCGATGTGCTCATGAGGGTCGGAGGAGGCAAGAGACATGGGCGATACTGGATTGCCGACGGGGCAATCGACTCGTCCTCCACTCCCACTCTGTCTCAGGTGCGAGCAAGGAGCATGGGCTCGAGTCCAGCCATACGACCTCGGCACGACAGCTCACAGCATCGCATACAACAACTCGAGGTTAGTGCTTCTGTAACTCATCCTTCCTTGAGTTATATACCTTCTCTTTGAGTTACTATAACTTTGGCTTGTAATATTACAGACCCAACTAGAAGAAGAGAGGAGGGAACATCAAGAGATGGAGGCGAGGATGATGGCGGAGCGGGAGGCGGAGCGGGAGGCTCGCCTGGCAGATCATCAGAGGATGGCGGAGACGTTCTAGTACATGCAGAGCCTTGGCGCCGCACAGGGTTTCGCTCCGCCACCTCCATTGTTCCCTGCAGTTGACCCTGCTCTGTTCCATACTCCTGTGCATCTGGTATAACACATGCAATCTCTTCTCTGTGCAGGGCCAATCTGGGGCGTAATCCAACAACCCTCATAAAGCGTACAACCCAACGCAGCACCAGTCCAACCGCCCACCTCAACGAGAGTTATGTTTTTAGTGTTTAGACTACAAATCTTATGTTGAATACTTATGTCAGAGCTTGTGAACTTGTGTTGATACTTCTGAACTTGTGTTGATACTGTTTGTGTTGAGAACTTCTGAACTTATGTTTGTATATTAATGTTTGTGTTGGCTATATATGTCTGTGATGATCTGTGATGTATATATATGATATCTGTGAAATATCTTTTGTTTGTTTGGATAGAATAGGAAAAACAAATAAAAAAGGTGTGTACTGGTCTCTTTGTCGAGTGTCAGGACCATAGCACTCGGCAAAGAACCAAGACCTGGGCACCGGTACAGGTTCTTTGCCGAGTGTAATGGCTCTGACACTCGGCAAAGAAGCACGCTTTGTCGAGTGCCATACAGAAGCACTCGGCAAAGAACCTGACATGGGGACCCCATTGGCGGATTCTTTGCCGAGTGCTGGTCGGCAGACACTCGGCAAAGGTAACTCCTTTGCCGAGTGTCACCTAGGACACTCAGCAAACACGTCGTCTCCGTCACCCGGCGCCGTGACGGCTGCTTTTCTTTGCCGAGTACTTCCTGGCACTCGGCAAAGGCGAGTGCCCGAGAAAAGTACTCGGCAAAGAAGGCTTTGCCGATGCACTGTGTGTCGAGCCCTCTTTGCCGAGTGCGACACTCGACAAAGAGTTTGTCGAGTGTTTGTAAAGTTTTGCCGAGTGCAAAGGCCTGGATTCCGGTAGTGATGTCTCCCTATTAGATTTGACGGTGTTCTAGATGGCTTTGGTGATCATATATAGAGCAATTTTCTTGTGCTCCCCTATATGACGGATCTGTTTTAGAGGTGTTTGTGAGTCTACCCAACAAACAAATAGGATCAACATGAATTTAACTATCTCGAGGATCGGTTTCATGGGTGTGTATGTTCTTCGCTACGTTTAAATAGTCGACCATGGATCGGACGTGCTAACTCTTACTCGATGTATCTTTTGGCATCAACACAAATATTTCAACATTCTTCGATTCAAGAGACGGGGACGCCAAAATTTTCCTTTGCCTAACATATATATAGGGCAGGTATAACGGGAGCCCTGGGCTTCCAATAGTTAAAGGAAGCCCAGGATGATGAGGTGCAAAATGATAATGACTTAGTAATCCTTGAAGGCAATGACATTAATGATGAACTTGCGTCTTCCGATGGTGTTGACTATGAAATGGTTGATAGTGATTATGAGAGTTATGATCCGGCTAACCCCGACACATATGAAGATTATTTTTAATCGATGTAATGCTATATGACTTTTTATTTTGCACCTATTTTTAAATATATCTTTTTATATGTGCTTATTTGTTTACTCTTAATTGCAGGTTTTTGGACAAATATGGTGGGCGGTAATTGGCTGAGGAGGAGGAGGGGTAGGAGGAGCAAGACGGCGGACGAGGCAGAGCAGGCGGCGCAGCAGGACGACCTTGTCCAGCAGCAGGCGGCACAGCAGGACGACCTTCTCCAGCAGTAGGCGGCGCAGTAGGACGACCTTGTCCAGCAGCAGGTGGCGCAACAGGACGACGACGACCAGCAGCAGGACGACGACGAAGCTCAGCAGACTGCTTCAGGTTCTGGCGCCTCAGGTTCGAGGAGCATCTACCTGCGAGGTCCCGCGAGTCTCCCTCAGCGACCCATACTTCGGGACAGGCGACCGCTGATTCAGCCAGATGGGGAGAGGCATGTAACTTTATGTTCTTCATTCTTGTTCATATTATGTGTTCAAAATCATAATATAAACTAATACTTTTTATTTATCACTTGGACAGGTCTTGGACGATTGTGGATTATGCTGGGGGTCATCGTCGCCTCCCCAATGGCATCCTCGGCCTGCTGTGCAGGGAACACTTCCTTGGACTGGTTGAGTATGCCAGAGTGACGGGCCCAGCCTACACCTTCGACCACTACGTCATCGCCCCCGATGCAGTAGACTGGGATAGCCGGGAATTCAATAACAAGGCAGACCGGGTGAAGCAAGAGCTGTGGGTAAGTCTTAGTATAATGTAAAATATGTCGCATTCGTTGCAAATTCTTGAAATAATGTATGGATACATCGTTTTGTATGCAGGATTTCTTCAGATGCGAGGCTGGATACGAGGCTAGGGCGGATGTGGTGGCCACCACAAGCTGTAAGAAGCTCGTCGTGGGCATGCACTATGAGGCTCGAATCCAGGCCATCGTCAGCTACCACGGCTCCATCCTTGGGGAGAAGGTGACCAAGCAGCAAGCCCGAACCATGTCGTTGACCAGGGACCAGTACCTGTAGGTAAAGTCATGCATGTTTGGTACCAGTACTCCATGCATGAATTTTATTTTATCTTCTGATATGCACTTTACGTGTTTACTTTGTAGATGATTCCACATTGGTGCGCCGCACATCCTCTGTGCTGGGAGCAGATGGTGGATAGGTGGTGTTCGACTGAGTGGGATGAGGCGCACAACGCTAGCCGAGAATGGCGTCTGATGATGCAAGGTCCCTCCCACCACCAAGGCAGCCGGAGCCTGGGCCAATATGCAGAAGCATGGGTACACCCTCTTTTTTATTTAGGTATATATCACTGGATTAGATATTATTTCTAACTATCTCGTTGGTTTTCTTGCAGTCGGCATCACATGGTGGCCGGCCTTGCTCCATCTTCTTGGCCTATGCTATGGCCCATAAGGGCAAGGCGACGTCCAACGTCACCTACAACCTGGATGACGGGCCCGAGGCCTACACCAACCCCACCGTCTACAGCCGCCTTCATGACTACACCACCATGGCGCAGGAGGTCCATGGCCCAGAATATGATCCCAGCACCGAGCAGATCGACCCCGATGTGCTCATGAGGGTCGGAGGAGGCAAGAGACATGGGCGATACTGGATTGCCGACGGGGCAATCGACTCGTCCTCCACTCCCACTCTGTCTCAGGTGCGAGCAAGGAGCATGGGCTCGAGTCCAGCCATACGACCTCGGCACGACAGCTCACAGCATCGCATACAACAACTCGAGGTTAGTGCTTTTGTAACTCATCCTTCCTTGAGTTATATACCTTCTCTTTGAGTTACTATAACTTTGGCTTGTAATATTACAGACCCAACTAGAAGAAGAGAGGAGGGAACATCAAGAGATGGAGGCGAGGATGATGGCGGAGCAGGAGACGGAGCGGGAGGCTCGCCTGGCAGATCATCAGAGGATGGCGGAGATGTTCCAGTACATGCAGAGCCTTGGCGCCGCACAGGGTTTCGCTCCGCCACCTCCATTGTTCCCTGCAGTTGACCCTGCTCTGTTCCATACACCTGTGCATCTGGTATAACACATGCAATCTCTTCTCTGTGCAGGGCCAATCTGGGGCGTAATCCAACAACCCTCATAAAGCGTACAACCCAACGCAGCACCAGTCCAACCGCCCACCTCAACGAGAGTTATGTTTTTAGTGTTTAGACTACAAATCTTATGTTGAATACTTATGTCAGAGCTTGTGAACTTGTGTTGATACTTCTGAACTTGTGTTGATACTGTTTGTGTTGAGAACTTCTGAACTTATGTTTGTATATTAATGTTTGTGTTGGCTATATATGTCTGTGATGATCTGTGATGTATATATATGATATCTGTGAAATATCTTTTGTTTGTTTGGATAGAATAGGAAAAACAAATAAAAAAGGTGTGTACTGGTCTCTTTGCCGAGTGTCAGGACCATAGCACTCGGCAAAGAACCAAGACCTGGGCACCGGTACAGGTTCTTTGCCGAGTGTAATGGCTCTGACACTCGGCAAAGAAGCACGCTTTGTCGAGTGCCATACAGAAGCACTCGACAAAGAACCTGACATGGGGACCCCATTGGCGGATTCTTTGCCGAGTGCTGGTCGGCAGACACTCGGCAAAGGTAACTCCTTTGCCGAGTGTCACCTAGGACACTCAGCAAACACGTCGTCTCCGTCACCCGGCGCCGTGACGGCTGCTTTTCTTTGCCGAGTACTTCCTGGCACTCGACAAAGGCGAGTGCCCGAGAAAAGTACTCGGCAAAGAAGGCTTTGCCGATGCACTGTGTGCCGAGCCCTCTTTGCCGAGTGCGACACTCGACAAAGAGTTTGCCAAGTGTTTGTAAAGTTTTACCGAGTGCAAAGGCCTGGATTCCGGTAGTGATGTCTCCCTATTAGATTTGACGGTGTTCTAGATGGCTTTGGTGATCATATATAGAGCAATTTTCTTGTTTTCCCCTATATGACGGATCTGTTTTAGAGGTGTTTGTGAGTCTACTCAACAAACAAATAGGATCAACATGAATTTAACTATCTCGAGGATCGGTTTCATGGGTGTGTATGTTCTTCGCTACATTTAAATAGTCGACCATGGATCGGACGTGCTAACTCTTACTCAATGTATCTTTTGCCATCAACACAAATATTTCAACATTCTTCGATTCAAGAGACGGGGACGCCAAAATTTTCCTTTGCCTAACATTTATATAGGGCAGGTATAACGGGAGCCCTGGGCTTCCAATAGTTAAAGGAAGCCCAGGCTGATCACCTCTGCAACCTGGTTCAACCCAGCACACCGATTGGACCAGGCTGTCGGTTGCACCACCCGCGCCCACGTCTGCACGCGCAAAAAAGGAAATGCATGCATGAGTCAAACACGTTTTCTTGCATGCGCGTAAATTTAGGAAAGATATGTATGACGGTTTCTATTTTTAAATGCTTTATTTTCTCCATAAATTTAGGATCGCTGCAACAGCCATGCAGACCATTTTATGATATATGCTCCTACTAAATATGCTACCCTGTGTAGATAATTATGCAATTCAGAATACTGCGTAAAAATCTGTTACCAGCTGCATGCACACGAATTTATGATGAAAATAATATGCAATGAAAGGAAATGAATTGCACGCATAGAAACAAAAAATCGTATTTAATGTTATATTTCATTCATAAATATAAGATCCCTCCAACAGCCATGCAGCTAAACACATTAGATCTAGTTTATGATATATACTGATACAAATTATACTACATGGTGTAGGTATTTATGCAATTCGTTACACTGCGTAAAAAATCTGGCATGTTGTTCACTGGTGGACGCATCTCCGAGTTGGAGCGTAATAACCTTAAGTTTTAAGTATAAAATCCCCCAATTATAAGCGTATATACCGAGCTAATGTGAGAGGTTAATAGCTCTACTAGGTTGTTATTATGATCCTATTTTTATGGTAGATCCGAAAAACATGGTAGCCGCATGCATGTGGTTATACAGATCCAAAAATTATGGCAAAATGCATGCATGAGTCAAACACGTTCCCTTGCATGCGCATAAAGTTAGGAAAGATATGTATGATAGTTTTTATTTTAAATGCTTTATTTCCTCCATAAATTTAGGATCGCTGCAACAACCAGGCAGCTAGACTCGTAATGACCATTTTATGATATATACTGATACTAAATATGCTACACTGTTTAGATAATTATGCAATTTGGTATACTGCATAAAAATCTGTTACCAGCTGCATGCACACGAATTTATGATGGAAAGAATATGCAATGAAAGGAAATGAATTGCATGTATAGAAACAAAAAATCACATTTAATGTTTTATTTCCTTTATAAATATAGGATCCCTCCAACAGCCATGCAACTAAACGCATTAGAACTAGTTTATGATGTATACTGAAACAAATTATACTACACGGTGTAGGTATTTATGCAATTCCTTACACTGCATAAAAAATCTGGCATGTTGTTCACTGGTGGACGCATCTCCGGGTGGAGCGTAAAAACCTTAAGTTTTAAGCATAAAATCCCTCAATTATAAGTGTAAATACCTAGTCAATGAGAGGTTGATAGCTCTAGTAGGTTGTTATTACGATCTTATTTTTATGACAGATCCGAAAAACATGGCAGCCGCATGCATGCTGTTTCTATTTTTATACAGATCCAAAAATTATGGCAAAATTGTGGGAGTTTCAATTGCATGCGCGCAAATTACGAACAGCATAAATCAAGGAATTGCCTTTCCAATATGATGCAGTAAACCGATATACGAACTTCGTGTTCAAGCATAAAATTATACAGTTTTTAGCGTAAATAATACATGTGGTAGGCATAAAACACAATAATCGAAAAGAAAACTGCGCCGGATCGGAGGATGTCACGCGCGATCATCGCTACGCGCATCTCGCGCCTTTCGTGACGCCGCTCGCTCGAACATCGCGCCTCATGTGTCGCCGTCGCTACTCGCACGTCGACGGGCGTCGCTTGCTCGCCTGCCTTGGAAGTGTCGCCTCCTCGGGGCTTCGGGGACGCTGTCGCTTGCCCGCACAAGGGCGCCGCCGTCGCTCGCCCTCTGGATCGGGGAGCCGCCGCCACCGACCTGGGAACCGCCGTCACTACTCCGGATCGAGGAACCTCCGCCACCACGCGTCGAGGTAATGGAGTTGTGGCCACCGGCCTGGGAACCGCCGCCACCGAACAAGGGCAATGCCGTCGCTCGCCCTCTGGACCGGGAGCCACCACATGTCGAGGTCGGAGAGCCGCGGCCACCGCAGCCACTGGCCGGGAGTCTACCGCCGCGCGCGCTATCGGGCAACCGCCGTCGCTAATGAATCGAGATGGGGCGTAAAAAACTGATCCCTAGCACTACGAATTTTCTTTTATAGACGTCTGGACCTGGCCCGGCTCGACCGAATTGCACTGTCTGGCCTGGGCTTCATCTAGTTATTGGAGCCTATATATATATATATATATATATATATATATATATATATATATCAGTCAGTTTATTCACGTCTCTGTCGTCCATGCTTGCCGTGGGATCGGAGTAGTATCTCGTAATTCCTTCACGAGGAATGAACATGCATGCATGTGTAAATGGGATAATGCAAACGAAGCCTAATTAGCTGCCTGATTAAGATATATCCTCAGTCTTTTTATCGATCGATCCCCAGGCTAAAAGGTATGTAGAGATGCAGTCGTCGTCGAAGACCATTCACTCACTCATCAATCAAGCAACCTGGACAGAGACTGAGGTTTGCAGAAGACCCGCTAGCTAGCTCCCATCAAGCCAGCAAGCAGTACCGCATGTTGGTGGTGGGGGGTGGGTGGGGGCGTGTGCCGTCACGTCCGACGGTCGGACGGAGAGAGCCGCTTTTGGACCAGTACTTGGCTGCCGAATTGCCATGCATCATGGTCATGTGGCATACAGTCACAGCACCGTCGCGCACGTACGTGCCGTCGGCGACGACGACGATGCAGATCAAGCGCTGGATCAGAGCTGCCGCGGCGCGTGCTGCCGCGCGCATGCGCGCGTTTTTGTTACGATGTGCTTGTCTCGTAGCGCTAGCTAGGCCGCTAGCGCTGCAGTCTTGTTGCCACAGCTAGCTATCCGCTGCCACCGTGTCATCCTGGAAAGAAAGGGAGGAGGAAAATGCATGCATGCATGCATGGTGGGCAGGGTCGAGGCCGGGAACAACGTCAACTAGCTTGCGCCGGACGTGGTCCTGGGCTGATGAATCAGATTTTTGTGCCACCTGATGCCTGAAGGATACCAGTTGGCATATAGGGTCCTTCTGGAGGGTGGACCGCATGCATCACTGGAGATTGGAGAACGAATGGACCGTCGACGACTAGGCTCCATGCATATGGCCGCATAATAGTAAAACATAACCCAAAGCCATCGGAAATAAGACCTAAACCGTTGGATATATTTTATTACCGACGGCAGCCATCCCTCGGTCATAATGGGTCGAAAATAGCACTATTTCCGATGGCAGCTGTCAGAAATAACCTATGTCCGACGGCCGTACAGGGCCGTCGGCATTTATGGCATTTAACGGCCGTAACGATCACTGTGGGGCCCGGTCGTTATGTCCGGCAACTGAAATAAAATCATCGGACATAAGATTGACTTATATCCGGCGGCCTCTAGTGGCCCTTGGACTTAAGTCAGTACTGTGTCCAACGACGGTATTCAAGCCATCTGACACAAGACTTTCCAGCAGGGGCAAAAAAACCCTATTTTTCGTTCATTTCTAACATTTACAAAAATACACATATTTCATATACAACCACACATTCACATTCACAATTACATTCATAAAAATTAATTCACACTCACATTCTCAAACATTAACTTACATTCACAAACACATTGCAACATCACATATAGTTCAACAACCGTCACACATAGTTCAACATCGTTCACATAATATCGTCATAGTTCCACATTCACATAGTCTTTGACATCAATATTGACATAGTTCCAAATCAAACACAGTTCAACAATTGTCACACATATCCGTCACCCGGTTGGTTGGAGTTGTAGCCACTTCCTCTGGCTGAACTCTGGGTGTTGAAAATATTGTTCACCCAAGAAGTCGAGGCCTCGTCTTAACCAAACACATCTCTAGGTGTGACAACTAAAGCGGGAGGTGTCTCAAAGCCCTATAACACACGCACATAAAATAGTAACCACTAAGTTCTTCATTTTAACACATAAGGGCATATATGAACATAGCACACACGCATATATGTACATACTACAAGAAATTGTAGCGGAGGTGGAGGCGACAACATTGGCGGCAACAGTGCAAGGTCTAGAGGCGGCATCCCATATGTTAGCATCGGGATGCCTGCTTGTTGTGCCAGTTGCTACAAATTAGATCCAAGCAATTGTTAAGAATATAAGGTACACATCATATGTTTTTAGTTGTTACGAACAAAATGTTACTTCAACTTACTGAGGGTAGAGCTTGATTCTGGGCAGGAGGTTCAAATAGTACTCATCTTTCTTCTGGTACTCAGCTTGTTGCCTCAAAACTAATTGATGATAATGTGCCTGCTAACGCAACACTGCAATCTCTATGTCTTCTCTATGTCTTGGGCGGATAATCGAGAACGAGATGCCTGCGAAGACGAGGATGTGGACTGTCGTCCACAGTGTCTCAGCTCCCTAGAACCAATCGTAGAATAAAAAATACCCAACCTACAAGAGTGAACCATGGACTTAGTATAGTAAACCATGGACTCAGTACAATTGCAAGCATATGAGCATAACTTTAAAATACAAATGAAATACTCTCACCATCCATGGGCTTGTCCTCCTGCACTAGCATATACTGCATGAGGGTCGATTGGCTGGCTCCCATGGCGCTGAACCATCTCCTACCCATATGAAGCCTAGAGGCAAACATGCCAAATATAAGTGCATCATCAAGTTGATGCACAAACAGATACTAGAGTACCAAAAACTCACTAGACGGTCGGTGGCTGTCTGAGTGCATAAAACATTAGGTTTCTGAGGATGAAAACCCTTATGCCCTTGCATATACACCTCCACATCCGTGGGCTTATGACCGGCTTTGACTTCCTGTACATACAAGTTAGAATTCGAAGTTACAACATACTATGGCATATCATTCACTTAGCCAAGCGCACATATCCATCACCGTTGTAGTTGTGGAACGACTCAGTACCACGGTTGCCCCTATTCCTTTTAGAAATGGCACGAAACTCAGAGGAAGCCCACCACCTGCACAAGGCCCAATAACCCTCTAATCTGGTGGCCATCCAAGGCACAGACACCTACATGAAATGTTTTTCAATCAAGCAAATTGATGCATTAACATGTACCCAAAACAAGAATCAGCATAAACAATATAAGATGCAACAACTTGTTTACCTCAAGGTATTGCTCCTCCGTAAGGTAAATTAATGACCACTCCGCCTTAGTCTTCGGCCGGTCATCATCACTTGCCCTGCACCATGGCTTTATAGCCTGAAGTCGTGCATAGTACATTGCCTCTGCAACGACATCATTCGCGTTATACTCAAACACGTAACGAGCGTTCAGATCATATGACCCATCTTCCGGCAACTTGTACCGTTTCTACAAAAAACAGTGTTATCATACAAGAAACCATGAGATAGCAAAATTAGTAAAAAAATCATACCCAGAATGCGTCCCAAACTAGTGCCTGTGGGTTGCCAAACGTTCTATAGACACCATAGTGATAATGCTCCCAAGTGGTGGCGGGGATAGACTCGCCACTAGGCAAAGTCACAAGACTAGGACAGTGGAGACAAATAGGATTACCAAGGACCATGTTCACCTACCTGTAGTGTTTTGTGCATGTGAACGAGTCGTCGATCCAAGCCCTGCAAGCACAAAACAATGTAGAAATAAAAACATAACTTGCAATAACAATTAAATAAAGACTATGTCATTCACTTTCCACTTAGCTTTATCAAAACCCGAGATTTTGGTGGAAGCTCCAGAGATGGTCCAACAAAATACAGCTTCCTCGTTCTCCTAACTCGAGAGCCATGGCTCGACGATGATGGCGGGCGGCGGAGAACGCTCTGGTGAGCAGCAACTGCAGTGGCAGAGAGCGGGCGTGAGTGCGGAAGGTGTGGAGACATAGAGTTGTCACAGTCGCTCCTTAAATAGGTGGTGGCGAGGGCGCATGGGGTGCGACTATTGCCGACCGCGGCACGGTGCTCGTGTGAGGCATGCCTAGTGCATAGTGAGCGCGTGCAGGCCGTGTCGAACACGCGGCAGTTTTCTTGCTCAGGTTTTCTGTATCGTTTTTTTTTCACTTCACCATGCCTGATCTAGCTAAAATCTTTGCACAAGGTTTGTTACTTAGACCATAAACTAGTTGTTTTGTATGGGGGTCAAGAGATTTTGTTAAGAGGATTTGAAGATATGTATGGGGGAGAGAGAAAACGGTTTGTCTTCCTACTTGAACCCGAGACAAAACCCTTGTCTAGTCTTGTCAAATTATCTGGTCTCGAGATCAAAATTTTCCAAGGGTTAGATTAGATTATTAGACACAACTTTCATAATTGGAGCTAATGGTTTTGGTGTTTGTAGCTTACTGAACATGTAGTGTCCTTGAGATAGTGTTGATTTTGGACTTAGGAAAATTCTGATATCTCATAGTTTTCTCGAAATTTTTTCAATTTTTTATCACAACCTGTACATATGATATCATGACACGTGGACAAGTTTCATGATTTTCTGACTTTATTTGTGTTTTATACAATTTTTAAATATGTGGATGGCAAGTTCACGGCCATGTTTAGTGAGCATGTTGCTCGAAGTTTCCGGTTCGCTCCTGGAATCGGTCGTAACTTATGCTAAGTAACATGAATATCATTTTTGCATGCACGGTTTTCCAAGTTTCGAGTGACCTGCAGTTCAAATCTGAATTTTCCGAAGAAATTCAAATAAACGAACTAAATTTACTAACGATTGAAAACTCTGTTATAATTGTCCACAAATAATACATATAGGTCTACATAGTGTAGGAACATACCACAAAAAGTTTGGAAGACAAAATAAAAAACATAAAAATATACTTTGCCGAGTGTCTAGAGAAGACACTCGGCAAATTGCCGAGTGCCAAACCTCGGCTCTCGGCAAAGACTGACGGTCGTCAGCTTTAGGACGGCCGCTGACGGCCCTTTGCCGAGCGCCACCTTTGCCGAGAGTTTCACACTCGGCAAACGTGTCTTTGCCGAGTGTGGTTCTGTGTCGAGCATCCAGCGCTCGGTAAAGAGGCTCGTTGCCGAGAGCCTAGCTTTACCGAGTGCGGCTCTCGGCAAAGCCTGCTTTGCCGAGTGCCCGACAAAAGGCACTCGGCAAAGAGGCTGACACTCGGCAAAGCCTCGGATTCCGGTAGTGCATGCAAGAAATAGTGTAGATTAATCCACATATATAAGAGAATTGTCCAACTATTCCTATCAGCTTAAACTTTTAGGTTAAATTTGTTAGTGCATGCAATCAGAGCCAGAGGTTACAAGTTCTAATCCTAGTTAGCACAATTAAATAAAAATAATTGTTGCTCGCTCCTATATTTCACGTTAGAGACCCAAAAAAGTCTTGACGTAAGGGGGAGTGTTAGAATATAATATAAGTGAATTGTTCAACTCCTCCCATCAGCTTAAGCTTTTGATTTGAATTGGTTAGTACATGCAACTTAATATGGCATCATAGGTAGAGGTACCCTCAATATGGAGGGAATGTTGGAATATAATATAAGTGAATTGTCTACCTCTTCCTATCAGCTTAAGCTCTCTCTTCATCGATACTATATCATATCAACATATTAATGCTCACAAGACTCTCAACTACTTACATTACAAGCAGTAGAATTAAATTTCACAGGGATTAGTCTATTTTTTATATTAAAAACGTGGAAAATAGAAAAATTTCCCGTGTTCCGCCTCAAGTTTGGAGATATCTATATAGACTATATAAAGCCTATTATTTTGCCGACGGGCATGGGGAATTTCTCGCTGTCTTTTGCCAACGCGTAGATACGGGCATACGGCCGGCTGACAGACATGTTGAGAACAGCGTGTACAAAGCGATGGCTCATTCGACACAAACAACGTGTTGAGAACTAGCTAGATGGCTGGTCAATAATGCCAATGTGCGCTATACCATTAATTCATAATTAGCCCGTTTCTCTTCATATTTATTTTGCAGTGGAAGATTTTTGTATTTCTCCGGGGACCTTATTTTTCTTAAAATGAGACTATCACAAGAAATAGACTTGAAAAGGTGTTAGTCTCAAAGTGTTAGATTATAGAGTAACCTCCCCCTAAAGGTGTGCATACAAGTTTTGAATACTTGTACGAGACATGCACTTTGATTTGATATCAAGAGGGGTAAATTATCCATAATCCTAACTTTGGCACATATAAGTTAAATGATACAACTTGTAGAAATCAAAAATTTTCAATTGATGCATCATTTACTATGGAGTGATATAAAAGCTATGTGTCGTGCTTTAACCAAACATTTTAAACCATGTAGGTTTGCTTAAGTATATGAATTTAAAGCAAGCAATCCTACCATATGATTTACCTAGTATGCATGATTTTAAACAAAAGTACATAACAAATATAATACTAGGTAAGAAAGGTAAACTAGATAAAAGGTAAATAGATACACATATCTAAAAACGAGAAATATAATAAAACTAGTTACCTTAGTCATGGGTGGGAAATTTGGGTCCAAAATTTTCACTAACCCACTTGGCAATAAACTTGATCCAATATGATGTACCTCATGATATACATCACAATTTTGCCAAGTCTCCAAATTTCCCGATGACCTTCAGTCCACTCACTTCCCTTTCGGGATCCAAACCTTCTTGGTGCTTTTCATGGTTGAAATTATCTCCTTTGGCACCCAGATGCGTTTGGCCCCTTTTCCTTTGTTGACTTGCTTGTTGGCCTTGATTGCTATTACCTTTCCGTTCTTCTTCTTCTTGATCAAATATGGTGTAACATCCTTTTTGTTCACCTTTTTGATGTAGGTGTTGGAGATTTTACTTGATGGCTTTTTCTTGAGCTTTTGCCTTTGTTTATCCCCGGTCATCGCCTTGCATTGGAAAGACTTGTGGCCTTCCATGTGGCATAGCCTACAAATCACAGTTTCTCCCTCCATAGGCTTGTTCACTCCCGCAGTGGTGTTATCCTGTGGAGGTCGGATTTGTTTGGCTTTGCCTTTCTTGTCATACAAAGCCTTGCCAAGGCGAGCCACTTCTTGCTTTAATTGTTCATTTTCCTTTGCAACCTCATCCGAACATGTCTCTACAACAATATTCTCAACAACGACTTGGTTGCAGGAGTTAGAATCATCAATTAAATCAAAGCAGGAAGTAGAAGCATCTTTCTTAATTATTTCAGGTATTTCAATTAAAGATGCTACTGGGGTGCTACCAATGTTTTCTAGCTTAGTAGTTAGCTCATTATTGTGTATGCTAAGAATTTCCATTTTCTCTAGCAAATTTTCAATAGCTTCTTGGGAGCTAGCTAACTTAGCCTTAAGTTTTTCATTCTTTTTAATAAGGTTATTCTCGGTAGCAGTGGATGGAGCACTAGATTCTAATAGCTCAATTTTAGTTGATAGCTCACTATTTAGGTTTGCAAAAGTTTCAAATTTTTCTAGCAAACCTTTGTAATCATTTTGAGAGCTAACCAACTTATTTTTCAAAGTTTTAAGTTGAGCTTTTTGCTTAGTGCAAACATCCTGAAAAAATTCTACGGCTTCCGCAAGCTCATCTAGAGAGGCCTTTCCCTCACCTTCATCATCACTACTACTTTCATCACTAGAGGATGGAGTGCTTTTGTTACCTCTTGCCATAAGGTATTTGTGTGATGACCGTGATGATCGTGACGAGGACCGGTGGCTGCGTGTCCTTAGAGGTTCATCTTCACTTGAAGAATCATCCCAAGTTCTAACACTTGTTAGTGCCTTGCCTTTGCTCCTCTCCTTTTTGGGTTTGGCCATATTTGGACAGTTGTCCCTGAAGTGGCCCTTCTCCCCACATGCGAAGCATCCTCTCTTCCTTTGCTTTTTCCTGTCAATGTTAAAGAGAAGATTCTCGACCTGCAGGGGCACACCCATTAGATTAATCTTGTGGATCATCCCCATTACCTTTCCGACGCGTCGGATTGTCTCTTCATCCTCGGAGGATGATGTGCATGGTTGATTATCTTCATCATCATCACTTTCTTCTTCTTCTCCTTCTTCACTTGAGGAACTTAGAGTGGGAGCCTTCTTTTTGCCCTTCCTTTCATCACATGCAAAAGCATATGGCCTTGAGGAAGTTGGCTCCTCTCCCCGACTCATTTTTCGCGACATCTCGAAAGC
Organism: Zea luxurians; assembly: GCA_029449295.1. Lineage (NCBI taxonomy): Eukaryota > Viridiplantae > Streptophyta > Magnoliopsida > Poales > Poaceae > Zea > Zea luxurians. Next base: position 439,532 of record JAOPSE010000362.1, read on the forward strand.
CGCGATTTTCCCAATCACAATGGTCGGGGTCATGTTGCTCAAGTCCTCCATGTTGTGAAGGATGGTGATGATGCTCCCATATCTTTGTTGTGGTAGCAGGGAGATAATCTTCCTCACAATGTCCGCATCACCTAGCTTATTAATGCCAATAGAATTGAGCTCATTGATAATTAGATTCAAACGAGAATACATGTCTCTAACAAGCTCATCATCTTTCATAGCAAAAGAATTATACTCATTTAAGACTAGGCAATGTTTTTGCTTACGGACATTGGATCTGCCATCATGGAGCTCATGCAATTTTAGCCAAATCTCATTAGCAGTCTTCAAGGTAAATACTTGATTAAAAATAACCATGTTAAGAGATTCATACAAGCAATTTTTGGCTCTAGCATTTAAATGAATTTCTTTTTCCTCACTCGTGGTGGGTTTCTCGGGATTCTTGAGGGGTTTCATCCCGTCACGAGTGACTCTCCAAACACCTAGATCAACGGCCTCTAGGTAACAAGCCATTCTAGCACTATAATAAGGAAAGTTAGTGCCGTCAAAGTGTGGTGGCCTATGGGTATCCATCCCTTCCTCTAAAAAGCGTTGGCTCTTTTAGCGGTGAAGCTAAAGCGTTTCAAATGAGCCAAACCGGGCTCTGATACCACTTGTAGGAAACGGGTGACGCCTAAGAGGGGGGGTGAATTAGGACTTCTAAAACTTTTACTAAACTAGGCCACAATTAAATCCCTAGAGCAAAACCTATGCAAGTAATCAAACTAGAATGTGCAAACTAGGTTTTGTCTAAGTGTTGCTATCTCTACCGCAAAGGCTAAGTTTCAATCTACACTAAATAAGTATGGATACAAGATTGAAACTTAAATACTTAATATAAATACGGAAACTTAAAGAGCAAGGTAGAGAAGCAAACTCTCGTGGATGACGCCGGTGTTTTTACCGAGGTATCCGGAACCACGCAAGGTCCCGATTAATCCTCGTTGGTGCCCCTACGCAAAGGGAAGCCCACGCGAGGGCCAAGCACCACGGTCGAGTAACTCCGTAGAGAGCCACGGGCCTTCTCCACGCTCAAGTGGTGCTCCGCTTCCGGCTCCTCTCGGACGCTCCCCACCGTCTCCACTATCGAGCTTCCGGCCGAAACGCCGCGGGCCTCGTTCCCTCCGGTACACGGTGGCGGTCGTGACACAAACGCGGTTGTCACGGTCTCGCAAGACTCTCGCCCCACTCGGTACAAATACAACGGCTCACACAAGAGCCGAGGGGTTGTGTGGTTTTATAAAACTCACTCAACTAACTAGGGTTCACCTAGAGCAAGCGCTAAAGCGGTCTAACTAACCTAAGCACTTCGCAAAGCACCTACGCTAATCACCGAGTGATTCTATTAAGCACTTGGGTGTTTGAGCACTTGGAAATGTCTACAATATGCCTTGGTATGTTGCTTGGGCTCCCGCACCTTCAAATGGCCGGTTGGGGTGGTATTTGTAGCCTCCACACCCCAAACTAGCCGTTGGACAGAAAGCAACAGCTTTCTGTCGTCGGGTGCACCGGACAGTCCGGTGCACCACCGGACAGCCACTGTGCAGTGTCCGGTGCACGCCACGTCAGCCGACCGTTGGCGCCTGTAGCAGTCAACCGTTGGATCCGACCGTTGCCGTCTGTCCGATGCACACCGGACAGTCCGGTGCCGACCCACCGGACAGACCGGTGCTACAGCCAGAGAGCGCCTGTCTGTGGCCTCTCTGCGCAGACTGTCCGGTGAGCACTGTCCGGTGCGCCACCAGGCGCTGGCTGACAGCCCGCTTCTTGGGTTTCTTCGCTGATTTCTTCGGGCTTCTTTTGTTCTTGAGTATTGGACTCCTATGCATCTTTTTATGTCTTCTTTTGAGGTGTTGCATCCTTATTGCCTTGGTCCAATTCTCTTCGCATCCTATGAACTATAATTATAAACACTAGCAAACATATTAGTCCACAGGTTGTGTTAATCATCAAACACCAAAACTCAATTAGCCAAAAGGCCTGGGGTCCATTTTCCTTACAACTTCACCATGCCCGATCTAGCTAAAATCTTTGCACAAGGTTTGTTACTTAGACCATAAGCTAGTTGTTTTGTATGGGGGTCAAGAGATTTTGTTAAGAGGATTTGAATATATATATGGGGGAGAGAGAAAGCGGTTTGTCTTCCTACTTGAACCCGAGACAAAACCCTTGTCTAGTCTTGTCAAATTATCTGGTCTCGAGATCAAAATTTTCTAAGGGTTAGATTAGATTATTAGACACAACTTTCATAATTGGAGCTAATGGTTTTGGTGTTTGTAGCTTACTGAACATGTAGTGTTCTTGAGATAGTGTTGATTTTGGACTTAGGAAAATTCTGATATCTCATACCTTCTCCTATAAGTGTGGCATGGTTTGGACCTTTGCCGGCCACCCCTTTTTGGTGCTTAGCCTTTAACAGATTTTGTTAAGCACTTAGTTAGCTACAACTTTTGTTAAGGGCCCACATGTGGTTAAGTTATTTGGTTAGTTTTCTTAACCATTTTGTTTTAAGTGTCCCTATGCTCTTAAGTGTGAACTTAGGGTTTTGATTCACTCCATTTCTTTTGGTCACTATGGTGGGGTTAAGTCTTCTAGGGTGTTTACTACCTCATTAGAAGTATGATCCTTAGTTTTTGGAGGCTTTTGCTTTGTTTTATCCACATGTGATAATGGTCCAAGTGGTGTGAGTTTTGTTAATACTTCTAGCTAACACCTAAGGTGTTACACCTTGTACGGTAGTGGTCGGACGTAACTATAGAGTAAATGTGTCCTCAGAGCAAGCATCGGCAGGCAACTTTTAACAATTCTCCTTTCAAAAGATTTTTTAACAATTTCCACGTTCATGGATGTTAGGACAGATGATAATTTCATTTCAGAATATCTCTGCTCTCACACATGCATGCAGGGCATTGGTTGATCACTGTTGATGCATGTCATGGGCATAATAGGGAGCGAGAGGCAACAGCCAGGCTAGGATAAGGCTAGAGAATAAGATTGAGATGAGCTAGGATAAGGCTAGAGAATAAGATTGAGATGAGAGAATTGTGGAGAGTTAGTTAGCAGCAGATAAGTCCAAGAAAGTAGGAGTTAGTTGAGAGTTTGTAGGAGAAGTTGGTTAGCCATAGGGCTATTTATAAGCCGCATGGAAGCAGGGAATAAAACAAGCAAGATCATTATCAAACCAATCTCTCTCTCTCTCTTGCAATGACCCTCTCAAGCGCCTAGGGCTGCTACCCTAGAACCAAGCCTGCGGCAGAGGGGTATAACCTCGCCGGAGAAGACAGCTATCCCCATGGACCGAAGGTCCATGACACCTGGTATCAGCTCCAGGTTATCCTCACCACCACCAGCCGCCCATCCCTCACCACCACCAGTCGCCGCGCCATCAGCCACCGCAACGCCCTCCCACCCGCCCTCTCCAACTCCAAATGCATTCACTCGGCTCGAAGAGAGTTTTGGCCGTCTCGAAGAGAAGTGGGATCAGTTCGTTGTGATGTTCCACCGCTACAAGGAGAAGACAGAGAAGGAACTCCAAGCAGCGGTTCAGCTTCAGGCGGCAGCGCGAGGGTTCCTGGCACGCCGCCAGTTACAGTCCCTTCGTGGGGAGAAGCAACTTGCTGTGGCCTCCAGGGCCACCCCATGGCCGTCATCACATGAGCAGGCCGTGGTGCGCCTGCAAGCCGCAGTGCGCGGCTTCCTTGTTAGGCGGGCGGTGCGGAAGCTGCACTTGCTGATCAGTTCATCGCTGCACCAACTCGCACTCTGCGCGCCCAACCACCAGGTCTCGTCTATACTTTTTGAACCCCCTGCAGAAGTCGAGATCTGGGTATGCAGCCCCCCTGCACGGCCAAAGAGGGTCGTCTCCTTCATTCGGGCAACTGCCTTGGTGCTGGACAGACCCAAGGGCTGGTTCTTCCTTCACCTGTCATCCAACGTGAAGTCCGTAGTTCAACTCTTTCCTTGGGATCCAGGAGGACAGGAGGACATAGCTGCAGTTCAAATTTATATTTTAGTTCCACAATTATTTTGTATTTTCGTCTTAAATAATAAAGGTAAGCCGAGATGTAAAAGGCTTAACCTTAAGTCGTGTCAGGTAAGTCTATGGCAGCTCGAGGACGAGCTGGTCCTCAAGGGAGGGGGAGATGTCATGGGCATAATAGGGAGCGAGAGGCAACAGCCAGGCTAGGATAAGGCTAGAGAATAAGATTGAGATGAGCTAGGATAAGGCTAGAGAATAAGATTGAGATGAGAGAATTGTGGAGAGTTAGTTAGCAGCAGATAAGTCCAAGAAAGTAGGAGTTAGTTGAGAGTTTGTAGGAGAAGTTGGTTAGCCATAGGGCTATTTATAAGCCGCATGGCAGCAGGGAATAAAACAAGCAAGATCATTATCAAACCAATCTCTCTCTCTCTTGCAATGACCCTCTCAAGCGCCTAGGGCTGCTACCCTAGAACCAAGCCTGCGGCAGAGGGGTATAACCTCGCCGGAGAAGACAGCTATCCCCATGGACCGAAGGTCCATGACACCTGGTATCAGCTCCAGGTTATCCTCACCACCACCAGCCGCCCATCCCTCACCACCACCAGTCGCCGCGCCATCAGCCACCGCAACGCCCTCCCACCCGCCCTCTCCAACTCCAAATGCATTCACTCGGCTCGAAGAGAGTTTTGGCCGTCTCGAAGAGAAGTGGGATCAGTTCGTTGTGATGTTCCACCGCTACAAGGAGAAGACAGAGAAGGAACTCCAAGCAGCGGTTCAGCTTCAGGCGGCAGCGCGAGGGTTCCTGGCACGCCGCCAGTTACAGTCCCTTCGTGGGGAGAAGCAACTTGCTGTGGCCTCCAGGGCCACCCCATGGCCGTCATCACATGAGCAGGCCGTGGTGCGCCTGCAAGCCGCAGTGCGCGGCTTCCTTGTTAGGCGGGCGGTGCGGAAGCTGCACTTGCTGATCAGTTCATCGCTGCACCAACTCGCACCCTGCGCGCCCAACCACCAGGTCTCGTCTATACTTTTTGAACCCCCTGCAGAAGTCGAGATCTGGGTATGCAGCCCCCCTGCACGGCCAAAGAGGGTCGTCTCCTTCATTCGGGCAACTGCCTTGGTGCTGGACAGACCCAAGGGCTGGTTCTTCCTTCACCTGTCATCCAACGTGAAGTCCGCAGTTCAACTCTTTCCTTGGGATCCAGGAGGACAGGAGGACATAGCTGCAGTTCAAATTTATATTTTAGTTCCACAATTATTTTGTATTTTCGTCTTAAATAATAAAGGTAAGCCGAGATGTAAAAGGCTTAATCTTAAGTCGTGTCAGGTAAGTCTATGGCAGCTCGAGGACGAGCTGGTCCTCAAGGGAGGGGGAGATGTCATGGGCATCATAGTGAGCGAGACGCAACGGCCAGGCTGGGATAAGGCTAGAGAATAAGATTGAGATGAGCTGGGATAAGGCTAGAGAATAGGATTAGGATGAGAGAATTATGGAGAGTTGGTTAGCATCAGATAAGTCTAAGAAAGTAGGAGTTAGTTGAGAGTTTGTAGGAGAAGTTGGTTAGCCATAGGACTATTTATAAGCCGCATGGCAGCAGGGAATAAATCAAGCAAGATCATTATCAAACCAATCTCTCTCTCTTTTGCAATCTCTCTCAAGCGCCTAGGGCTGCTACCCTAGAACCAAGCCTGCGGCAGAGGGGTATAACCTCGCCGGAGAAGACAACTATCTCCATGGACCGAAGGTCCATGACAATGCATATGTATATATAGGGTAGATTCTGATTAAATTCGGTTAGGTGGTTATAGTGTACTAGTACAACCGTCACTATCAACACCACATATACAAGCAAGCTACTCCGAATTTAATCAATAGAGAGTATATATTCTTGGCAAAATTGTGCACGCATTCCTAGCTTCTACACATCACAGAGACACTTGATCGCGCGATTATCTTGATCAATTTGGTGTCGCTTTGATTATTTTTAAAACTTTTTGGCTTCGAGCAGATCAACTTTGTGCCAAATTTTCAAATAAAACTTTCTGGCTTCTTCCCACAGCAGATCAGTTGCAATACGCATGCGGCATGCACGCAGCTAAATCTTACTCTGACTTATACCGTAACACACGCTGAAATATCTACAAAATATACTACCGGCCTTTACATATCTGCTAAATATTGTGCATCACTGTGTGCGCCAAAAATTTAACCACACACACAGTTTCTAGAACTAATTGTGCATCTGCCACTAGAGTGCGCAGATCCTTTCTGAAAGATTTGTCCTTAATAATCAACCAGAGCCATGAGTTTCATATCTTTTTATTTTTACTGGGTGGGGCCGACTTGAGTGTGTGCTGACAACTGTCATCACACAATCATGCCGTTGTGAACAAGCTACTAAAAGGAAATAAACAGGCCAAATTAATTGTCCCACTTGTGCAAGCACCGGCAAGAGTCAATAATTCTCACAGGGAATATTCGCGTGTATCAAAACGACCCTTACTACTGCCTAGACAAACGTAAGAGTGATAAGTACTCCAATTAATGCTTCATCTCTAATGATGCGTAGCCAGAGTGATGGTTTCATATCTCTATTTTTCAGAACTTCCACATGCAAGAAATAGATTAATCCACATATATAGAACGAACTTGTTTTATCATACCTCTCTTCATCAATAACCATACCATATCAACATACTTAATGCTCACAAAACTCTCAACTACTTAGATTAGAGCATCTCCAACAATGCCTCAAACTAGTGCCTCAAATTGAAATATAGGGCTCTACACAAGAAAAACCACTCCAACAGTGCCTCAATTCAACAAATTTTGTCAAAAAACTATAGGGCACCTTCTCAAGTGCCTCAAATATACTACACCGTAGTGGGCTGCCCTATAATCTAGATTTAGGGCTTTACTGTTGGAGTGAAGTGTTTTGTTGGTGCCCTAAATTCTATAAAATTTACTTATTTTTAAATTATAAGGCATTTTTATAGGTCACGTTGTTGGAGATGCTCTTACAAGCAGTAGAATTAAATTTCACAGGGATTAGTCTATTTTTTATATTAAAAACGTGGAAAATAGAAAAAATTTCCCGTGTTCCGCCTCAAGTTTGGAGATATCTATATAATGCATATTATTTTGCCGACGGGCATGGAGATATTTCTCGCCGTCTTTTGCCAACGCGTAGATACGGCCGGGTGACAGCCAGGTGTTGAGAACAGCGTGTACAAAGCGATGGCTCATTCGACACCAACAACGTGTTGAGAACTAGATGGCTGGTCAATAATGCCAATGTGCGTTATACCATTCATAATTAGCCCGTTTCTCTCCATATTTATTTATCTATATATATAATGATTTACGTCGTATATAAAGCTAGCTATTGACTATTTTAAATCGGGGTTATATATGAGAGGATCAGAGGCCCATCCATCTATACCCATGATCGAATTCGCAGCCACGCAAGTATACATACAGCTCATGTATGACTTGCGACTAAGGGCATGCATGTATGATGCATATCAATGTATCGTGTCTTAAGATGTGGTCTTCGCAGAGACACACCTCTAGCTTGATTTTCTAAGTAGATATAGCTTTATTGATACAACACACTTAAATAAGTCACGCCTTAGAGGGTTTTATTAAATAAGACATAATATTTTTAGGGACACTACTCTATTTTATCTCCAGTGTCTTAAATACGTCTTCTATTTAAATTAGCTTCATATGTTATTTAATAAATATGTAATTGGTCTAAAAGAAATTATATTTTGAAACGGAGGAAGTATATTTTAGCAATGGATATATGACAAGTGCGGATCCAGATTTTGCTAGAACCAACACGTACGGTTATCATCGTCCTCTGTCTTTATCCTACCTCTTTATACTTTTTTTGGTAATTTATTAACCTCTCCCACACACCCTCCGGCCCTCTCAGAGCTGGCGGCGGTAGCATCGAGCTGGTGGGCAAGGAGAGACGACAATGGGTTCTTGCGTGGAGAGGGTAATGTGAATTCAACAGGTAATAACGGCGTATGTAGTGGTTATTACCAAAAAATTATGCATGTCGTTCTTATATTATCTTTTAAATTTTCCAAAAAGTAAGCCCTCCGTGTTGAAAAATCTCCTACATGTTAATAAATTACCAACCACGTACTATCATTATTGAACAACTTAACCCAAAAAAATGACATTGTGCATATATTCCTCTGTCACATGCAGCTAGCCATGCATGCAAGAAACTTGAGGGCAGCAACCTTCTTTTATTTGTTTCACCTCAGAATGTGTTTCATATATAGATACAAGTGTTCAAGTTGCAGTTCAAATATCTTGTGTAACCAAACAAGATCAACAGCAAAGTTAAAAAAAAATAGAGTAATTAATTCAAAGGATCGGAGAGACAAGATCTGAAATCTTACTGTGAGAACATAAGGAGGCGTCAGCCGCATTAAAAGAACAGACAATCTTACTTATTCTCCCCTCCTCTCGAACAACGTAGAGACGTACGGGGTCGATTTGACTAGCAAACATTGCTGCTCACCATGCAACAGAAGAAAAGTGGGAGACGTAGTACGAGCTTCATTAGCTAGAATACATATCTGTCCGATCCAATGGCGAGAATGACGACTGAGCTAGGGACCACACACCGCCAGTTAACATGGTAGGGTAAAGCTGCTATTACTTAAGGCTTGGGACCATAGATTACGGTTACAGCTAGCACCAACTGCGTAACAGAGTAAGTTGAAATTATTCAGAGTTGTTTGTTAGTAGCGACAAAAAACACTGACGAAGAAGCCACCCATTAATCTATACATGTAGGCTTGAACTGCAATATAGTCGCACTAGGCTATAGTAGGGCTTGGACGCTGTAACTCGAGAGGCCATGCATGGTACCAACGACCAAGCAGCACAGAAACATATAGCTTAGCTTTATCTATAGCTAACAACCAAGCAAGTACTTCTAGAATAATACTATTTATCAAACCACTATTTATTTATTTATTTATTTATTTATTTATTCACGAGTAAGTACTTCTAGAATATTTTTTTTTATAAATTTGTTTGCTGAAGTTAAACAAGGGAAAATATGGACCTTCAGGACAGGTTTAGTGATCAGAGATCTCGAGGGGATCCACGGGAAAGAAATTCTCTTGCTATTCAAAATTGAATAACAAGAGGATTGCTCCCCATGAATCCTCATGTGATGATCCCTAGGCAGGAAATCAGCCCTCAAATAATTAAGTAGCACTACTTGTACGGACGAACTAATTCAATAGCGATCTGCATGCATTGCTCTTTTTAAGGGGGAAAAAAGTTTACTTGCGTCTGATTGGGCCTTGCCTTCTCCACTTTGGGCCCACAATAGCCAGTTCTATACTGGACTGTGCCTCCGACCATCACGAGAGCCGTATGTCTCAATCTGCCAAAAAAAGATAGGAATTATACACACATCGATCGATCAACATGTGGTTTCGTGTTTATGCTTACATTGTGTTTCTGATTTTATATAAATATCAACGAAAAAGAGTTTCTCCCATCCACGCATGCCACACGCTTGATGGTCGTGCATATATAATTACTAGTCAGTTGCCCGTGCGTTGCAACGGCTTACAACAATACACACGTAAACTATCCATCAAAAAAATTCAAGATTTTTTATTGATTGTCTCCGCTCTCTATATAATATATTTTTTGATTTGGCTAACTGATGTTATTGTTTACTCCATGCAAATATGTCTTGGTACAACACGATCAATGAAGTGAGCGATTAGAAGAGAGTTCACAACGATCCGCTGAATGAACAGAGATTATAAAATGGCATAATTCAATTATACAGAGACCAAATAAGAGAAAGTTTGTGAGATCAATTTATAAAATAAGTCCCATGAAGTCAAACTTATAAAAAAGATAAATCAAAATATGGAGTGATTGCTAAAATCAGGCATCAATAAAAACTGGATGCGCTCCATATAAATTACGCTACTTCGTAGCAATTACTAACATTTAAAACCAACAAATAACCTTTCATTTTGCTGTTAGTGTGACAAATTATTGTTGCTTCATCCAATTCAGCAACCTTAAACACCATGTAGTCCATTGTGCCAATGTGGTCTCAGAAATGACCTAATGCTTGCAAGAGCAAATAACGTCATGTCGTGCTTGGCTGTAGCCTCGGCCCGTAGTGCTGGCCCGGTCCGACACGATTATTTTTTTATTTTACAAAAAACTTATATACCTATATACAATTTATATTCAATATTAAAAACATCTTAGCGTGATGTTCTACTGGTTAGACAGTTTATCCAGTGTCTCTCGCCCTTCTTCCATCAGGGCATGGGTTCAAACCACATCTCCTGCATCGTTTTTTAACATTTTACGTTGATTTAATTAAATGAATCGACGGGCTAACGGGCTGGCCCGACATAGTTAGCAGGCCAGCATGACGTGCCTGTGCCATAGTTGTGGCCCGCGTGCATCTAGCCTGTGTCGGACGTCGTTACGCTGATTTAATTAAATGGATCGACAGGCTAACGGGCTGGCCCGACACAGTTAGCAGGCCGGCATGACGTGTTTATGCCATAGTTGTGGCCCGCGTGCATCTAGCCCATGTCGGACGTTGTTTGGCATCTATAGACATGCAGCTGATTAATTTGAAATAGCTGTGAGGGGTTATTTGTAAAAAAATGACGCATGACGACCGTTGAAACTGGTGCTTTAAGTATAGTATAGATTAAGAGAGACTAGGTTAATATGTCTAGTGGCCATAGGGTACTCCTTCGGAAACATTGCTGATATATGTGCAATGTTCTTATGCATATCGATCGATCAATGGCAAAGTGGCTAGGGTGCGCGTACACATACATTCGATCCCCGCACTTTAGATAACACTAGCAAACTCAAACATAGGCTTGTTGGTGTTGTTCTAGATGGTTAGATCATTCATCGAGTAGATGAGCGTATAAAGAAGAAGAAAAAAAAAGTTATGGGGGGAAGTAATTATGTGAAACTGAGGAATTGAATTGAATGAACAAAGAGTGATATTTTTGAAATAAAATGTACCATAATGACATATAGGTCGTGTGGGTGTTTCATAACCACCGGCTAGTAATTCTAGTGCTTTGTGTGTCTTGATGCAGATGGCATGCAGAGTAGACACAAGAATTTTATACTGGATCGGGCGGAACGTCACTACGTCTAGTTGAGTAACTTATGTTATCCTGCACTTAGTCTGTAGCATGGGGTCACAAAAGATCGAGAGAAGGGGCTCTCGAGTCTCTACAAGTGAAGTTACAATTGTTCAGTGTGATTACAAGTGTGTTGCCTCATGCTAGGTATGGGTGCAAGTAGTCGCCCCTCCATTCGCCGTGATATCTTTCCCTTTTATTATAGGCCAAGATTTGAGAAGGGCCTGTTACATAAGTTCTACGGGTGAGACAGAATGAATTGGGATTGGACTTTGTCGCGTACACTACCGAAAACGAGTGCTTTGCCGACTGCCCGGAGCACTCGGCAAAGCCTTAAAAACACTCGGCAAAGGCTTTGCCGAGTGTCACACTCGGCAAAGAAGGCTCGGTAAACAGTGCATCGGCAAAGCCTTCTTTGCCGAGTACTTTTTCTCGGGCACTCGGCAAAGAGGTTTGCCGAGTGCCAGGGAGCACTCGATAAAGAAAAGCGGCCGTTGCGGCGACAGGTGATGGAGACGGCGTCTTTGCCGAGTGTCACGGATGACACTCGGCAAAGGAGTTACCTTTGCCGAGTGTCTTCCCAGAAGCACTCGTCAAAGAATCCATCTTTGCCGAGTGCCACCTAGGACACTCGACAAAGGACCCACCAGGGAGGGTTCTCATGTCAGGCTCTTTGTCGAGTGCTATGTGCGGCTTTCGGCAAAGCGTGCCTCTTTGCCGAGTGCCACAGACATTACACTCGGCAAAGAACCTATACCGGTGCCCAGGTCTTGGTTCTTTGCCGAGTGCTATGATCTTGACACTCGGCAAAGCACCTCTTTTTCGAGTGTTACACTCGACAAAGTGACCAGTATGCACCTTTTTCATTTGTTTTTGTATTCCATCCACACAAACAAAAGATATCACATATATATCACATATATACATAACAGATATCATCACAAACATAAATAGCCAACACAAACATAAATATACATCACAAACATAAGTGTTCAACACAAGTACCCAACACAAACATGTCTCATACGTCTCAAGCTCTGACATAAGTATCCAACACAAACATAAGTGACTAACACAAGTTTTGAAGTCTTCAAACATACAGACATAAGTATTCAACACTGAAAACATAAAACTCATGGAGGTGGGCGGTTGGTCTGGTGCTACGTTGGGCTGAACCCTTCAGGAGGGTTGTTGGATGCGGCACCAGATTGACCCTGCACAGAGAAGAGATTGCATGTGTTATACCAGATGCATTACCAACATATAACTACAATTTTGATACTCATAGGAGTATGGAACACAGCAGGGTCAACTACAGGGAACAATGGAGGTGGCGGAGCGAAACCCTGTGTCGCGCTAAGGCTCTGCATGTACTGGAACATATATGCCATCCTTTGATCAGTCGCCGCCCACTCCGCCATTACCCTCGCCTGCATCTCTTCTAGTTGGGTCTGTAATATTACAAGCCAACGTTATAGTAACTCAAAGAGAAGGTATAAAACTCAAGGAAGGATGAGTTACAGAAGCACTAACCTCGAGTTGATGTATGCGCTGCTGTGAGCTGTCGTGTCGAGGTCGTATGGCTGGACTCGAGCCCGTGCTCCTTGCTCTCACTTGAGACAGAGTGGGAGTGGAGGACGAGTCGATTGCCCCGTCGGCAATCCAGTACCGCCCATGTCTCTTGCCTCCTCCGACCCTCATGAGCACATCGGGGTCGATCGACTCGGTGCTCGGATCATAGTCTGGGCCATGGACCTCCTATGCCATGGCGGTGTAGTCATGTAGGCGGCTGTAGATGGCGGGGTTGGTGTAGGCCTCGGGCCCGTCATCCGGGTTGTAGGTGACGTCGGACGTCGCCTTGCCCTTATGGGCCATAGCATAGGCCGAGAAGGTGGAGCAAGGTCGGCCACCATGTGACACCGACTGCAAGAAAACCAACAAGATAGTTAGAAATAATATCTAATCAAGTGCTATATACCTAAATAAAAAAGAGGGCGTACCCATGCTTCGGCATATTGGCCCAGGCTCCGGCTGCCTTGGTGGTGGGAGGGACCTTGCATCATCATACGCCGTTCCCGGCTAGCGGTGTGCGCCTCGTCCCACTCAGCCGAACACCACGTATCCACCATCTGCTCCCAGCACAGAGGATGTGCGGCGCACCAATGTGGAATCATCTACAAAGTAAACACGTAAAGTGCATATCAGAAGATAAAATAAAATTCATGCATGGAGTACTGGTACCAAACATGCATGACTTTACCTGCAGGTACTGGTCCCTGGTCAACGACATGGTTCAGGCTTGAGTTTTGGTCACCCTCTCCCCAAGGACGGAGCCGTGGTAGGTGACGATGGCCTGGATTCGGGCCTCATAGTGCATGTCCACGACGAGTTTCTTACAGCTCGTGGTGGCCACCACATCCGCCCTAGCCTCGTATCCAGCCTCGCATCTGAAGAAATCCTGCATACAAAAACTGGGCATGGGAACTTACCGTGAACACACCAGGCACAGAATAGCCCATACGCCAGTAAGTCATGCATGGAGTACTGGTACCAAACATGCATTCTGAAGTTTGTCTTCATAGCTCGGTCATACGTCCATACCCCTTCCTCCCAGGCATGTACCAATTCATCGATCAAAGGCTCCATGTACACGCCCATTTTATTCCCCGGGTGTCCAGGAATTAACAACAACACGAATATATTCTGCCTTTGAAAGCACACACCAGGGGGGAGATTAATTGGGATAACAAACATGGGCCAACATGTGTACGGGGCAGCGCTCATTCCATAGGGATTGAACCCATCTGTGGCCAACACAACACGTACATTACGAGCATCTTCGGCTTTCTCATGGTGAATGCCATCAAAGTGTTTCCATGCTTCACCATCGGATGCGTGCACCATCTTGTCAGGATTGTATCGTTTTCCATTTTTGTGCCATGTCATCTGTTTCGCGAATTCCTCTGTCATGTACAGACGCTGGATCCTCGGTATGAACGGAAGGTGCCGTAGGATTGTCAAGGGGATGTCGAGCTGCCTCTTCTGTCCATCACCAGAGTCTACCTCCATGAACCTAGACGATGTACACTTAGGACAGTACTTTGCCTCCGCGTATTCTTTCCTAAATAGCACGCAGCCCTTCGGACAAGCATGAATCTACTCATACGTCATCTTGAGTGCACGAAGGAGTTTCTGTGCCTCGTACATGCTCTTTGGCAGAACGTGATCATCCGGAAGCAGGCTACCAATAACCGTCAACAAGCCATCAAATGCGTCTCTACTCATGCTGTACTGCGACTTGAACGCCATTACACGCCCAATGGCATCCAGTTGAGAAACCTTTGTCTGGCCGTGAAGGGGCTTCTGTGCCGCGTCGAACATGTCGTAGAACGCCTTTGCAGTCGGCTCTGGCTCGTCATCCATACATCCTCCCGTGTACTGTGCCTCTTGATAGTCGTTCAACATATCCGCTACCCCCACATCCACGTCATAATCCTCAACACGTTGTCTCAGCACCTCCTCTCTCGTACGATGCGCTTCACCATGAAATATCCACCGAGTATAGCCCGGCAAAAATCCATTCTTCCAAATATGTTCTGCCATGGACTTCTTTGGTTTTCTTTTCCGGTTGGCACATTTGCTGCACAGGCATGGGACTAGACTCGCTCCTTTAGCAGCTTCGCCATATGCCCGTTCCACGAAATCATCGGTCTTTCTAATCCATTCAGTTGTGACATCGTTCCTTTCTCTACGGCCCGTGTACATCCACTCACGGTCCTCCATCCTCTAACAGAAAATTTTGGCAGCACCTCCCCTGCACGGGGAGGTTTCGAAATCCTGTAAATAAAACTGTCAGCACGATGGCTGACATCCACACATAATTCAACGACACGATGGCTGGCAATCATCAATACTCAATATTAACATAATCATACACGTACATAAATTTAACACAAGAAAACTAAATATTAATCTAATCAACTCAATATTAAACCTAATCATACCTGACGGGCGGGACGACGGGTCGCGGACGAACTGACGGGTCGCGGACGAGACGGCGGGGGCATGGCGAGGGCACGACGAGGGCACGCACGGTGGGGACGTGGCGGGGGCACGGCGGGGACGCGGTGGGGGCACGGCAAGGGCACGGCAGGGGCACGGCGTACGGCGCGGGCGTGGCTGCGACGGCGCGGCGAGGGCGTGGGCGGGGACAAGGGCGAGGGCGAGGGCGAGGGCGCGGCGGCGGCGCGGGTGCGCGTGCGACGTGGGCGCGACGGGGTTGCGGCGGCGCGGCTGGGTCGTGTGGGTGCGGCGGCGGCGTGTATACGGCGGCGGCGGCGCGGAGTGTGAGAGTGAGAGAGAAAGAAGGTTACCAGCGCTATGTACACGCGCTTTGCCGAGTGCCCGTGATCTGACACTCGGTAAAGATTTTTTTTATTTTTAAAAATAAGCTTTGCCAAGTGCTAGATCGGGGACACCCGGCAAAGATTAATTTACACTTCTTTGCCGAGTGTCACCCAAGGGGCACTTGGCAAAGCATACTTTGCCGAGTGTCAACCAGCTGACCCTCGGCAAAGTACATTTGTATTTTTTGGCCACCAAACTTTTTGTGGTTTGTTCCTACACTATGTAGACCTACATGTACCATTTTGGGACAATTATAACTGTGTTTTCAATATCTAGTAGATTTAGTTTGTTTATTTGCATTTGTTCGGAAAATTCAGATTTGAACTGCAGGTCACTCGAAACTTGGAAAACCGTGCATGCAAAAATGATATCCATGCTACTTAGCATAAGTTACGACCGATTTCAGGAGCGGACAGGAAACTTCGAGCACCATGCTCACTGAACATGGCCGTGAACTTGCCATCCAGGTGTTTAAAAATTGTATAAAACAAAACAAACTCAGAAAATCATGAAACCTGTCCACGTGCCATGATATCATATGTAGAGGCTGTGATAAAAATTTAGAATGTTTGGAGAAAGTTGTGATACAGTATGTGTAGAAACCTAAGAGAACTACACATGAAATCATGGAGTTTCAATGTGGATCTCTTAGGTTTGTACACATAGTGCATCACAGCTTTCTCGAAATTTTTTCAAATTTTTATCACAACCTCTACATATGATATCATGACACGTGGACAGGTTTCATGATTTTCTGACTTTGTTTGTGTTTTATACGATTTTTAAACACCTGGATGGCAAGTTCACGGCCATATTAAGTGAGCATGGTGCTCGAAGTTTCTGGTCCGCTCCTGAAATCGGTCGTAACTTGTGTTAAGTAGCATGGATATCATTTTTTCATGCACTATTTTCCAAGTTTCGAGTTGTAGGATTACGGGAAGGCTACGCTAGCGCAAAACAAAATTTTCAACCCCATAAAACCAATAACTACTGCGGTTATAGGTCATGGAATTACCACTAGACGCGCAGAGCAGCGGAAGACGTCTCGATGTAGACGAACACGTCGAGCAGTGCCGTGCAGTCGTCGGCGTCCTTCACGTCCTCGCACGGTTCGTCCTAGTGCTCCAGATGCAGCACCTCCGAGGTATCCACACGTACAGGGAGGAAGTGCCGCGTACCGAACTGCTAGGTTCGCGACGGCGGCTTGGCGAGGGCGAGAGGCGAGTGGCTACTCGTTTTCTGGTGGCGAATTAGGGTAGGCCTAACCGCGCCCCCGCCCCTCATTATATAGGCGTTATGGTGGGCTTCTGACACCGAGGCCCATCAGTAACCCTAAAGCCCAGTCTAATTTCGGATCTAATCCGAGTTAGGCTTCCTTCCCCTTAAGTGTGTGACCCTATAGGTTCACGTACAAATAGACATAGCCCGAGTACTCTTACTTGGCCTAATAATTGACAGCGGCCTCTAGCAAGACATGCCAACTCCTATGCGCACGTAAAGATCATATCAGACGAACCATTGCAACATTACGTACATGCTGTTCCCTTTGTCTCATGATATTTGGTCTGGCTCTAAGCTGACCTCTCTTTCTCGATACTGTGAATTGGAATCCTTTCAATGATTAACTCTTAACCCTAGCACGGCCATGCATTTCTTGATCCAATCACTCGAGGGGCCCAGAGATATCTCTCTCACAATGAGAGGGACAAATTCCATCTTGACTGACCATGCCTCACAGCATGCTTCCTGACAAACCCAAAACTACCTTTATAACTACCCAGTTACGGAATAGCGTTTGATAGTCCCTAAGTAAGTCAATTCACATCTTGAGAACATGCAACAATCTCAGGTCTAAGGATACAGTATTCATGTTGCAAAAAGAGAACTATATTACAATATCTCACGTTGGGTCGGTCCAGCCTCATGTCATACATGCGCCCATATTATTAGTTTAACATCTCCATGTTCATGACTTGTGAAATGTAGTCATCAACTAATACCTGTGCTAGTCATCGACTCTGACTAGGGACATCATTTAGAATAACCATATAAGTAAAGAATCTCACAAACAATTTGAAAGTCGCCTAGAGGGGGTGAATAGGGCGAAACTGAAATTCTCAAAAATAAACACAACTACGAGACGGGTTAGTGTTAGAAATATAATTGAGTCCGCGAGAGAGGGTGCAAAACAAATCGCAAGCGAATAAAGAGTGAGACACGTGGATTTGTTTTACCGAGGTTCGGTTCTCGCAAACCTACTCCCCGTTGAGGAGGCCACGAAGGCTGGGTCTCTTTCAACCCTTACCCTCTCTCAAACGGTCCCTCGGACCGAGTGAGCTTTCTCTTCTCAATCACTTAGAACACAAAGTTCCCACAAGGATCACCACAAGATTGGTGTCTCTTGCCTCAATTACAAGTGAGTTTGATCGCAAGAAAGAATCAAGAAAGAAGAAAGCAATCCAAGCGCAAGAGCTCGAAAGAACACAAGCAAATCTCTCTCACTAATCACTAGGGGGTTGTGCGGAGTTTGGAGAGGATTTGATTTCTTTGGTGTGTCTAGAATTGAATGCTAGAGCTCTTGTAAATAGTTGGGAAGTGGAAAACTTGGATAACTTGAATGTGGGGTGGTTGGGGGTATTTATAGCCCCAACCAACAAACTAGCCGTTTGGTGAGGCTGTCTGTCGAATGGCGCACCGGACATGTCCGGTGCGACAGCCACGTCACCAAAGCTGTTGGGTTCCGACCGTTGGAGCTCTGACTTCTGGGCCCGCCTGGATGTCCGGTGGCGCACCGGACATGTACTGTAGAGTGTCCGGTGCGCCAGCATGGGCGTGCCTGACCTCTGCGCGCTGGCCGCACGCTGGCGCGCATTTAATGCGCCGCAGGTAGCCGTTGGCGCCGAAATAGCCGTTGCCCCACAGAAGCACCGGACAGTCCGGTGTACACCGGACAGTCCGGTGAATTATAGCTGAGCAGCTGAGATGAATTCCCGAGGCTGGCGAGTTCCGGAGGCCACCCTTCCTTGGAGCACCGGACACTGTCCGGTGTGCACCGGACAGTCTGGTGAATTATAGCGGAGTCGCCTCTGGAATTTCCCGAAGGTGACGAGTTTGGAGTTGGAGTCCTCTGGTGCACCGAACATGTCCGGTGGCACACCGGACAGTCCGGTGCGCCAGACCAGAGGTGCCTTCGGTTGTCCCTTTGCTCTTTTGTTGAACCCAATACTTGGTCTTTTTATTGGCTAAGTGTGAACCTTCGGCACCTGTATAACTTATACACTAGAGCAAACTAGTTAGTCCAAATATTTGTGTTGGGCAATTCAACCACCAAAATTAATTAGGGACTAGGTGTAAGCCTAATTCCCTTTCAATCTCCCCCTTTTTGGTGATTGATGCCAACACAAACCAAAGCAAATATAAAAGTGCATAAATGAACTAGTTTGCATAATGTAAGTGCAAAGGTTGCTTGGAATTGAGCCAATAAATGTTACTTACTAGATGTGCATGGATTGTTTCTTAACATTTTGGACCGCGCTTGCACCACATGTTTTGTTTTTGCAAATTCTTTTTGTAAATCCTTTTCAAAGTCCTTTTGCAACATAGTCAAAGGTAGATGAATAAGATTTTTGCAAAGCATTTTCAAGTTTGAAATTTTCTCCCCTTGTTTCAAATGCTTTTTCCTTTGACTAGAAACAAAACTCCCCCTCAAATCAATTCTCCTCTTAGTGTTCAAGAGGGTTTTAAGATATCAATTTTGAAAATACTACTTGCTCCCCCTTTAGAACACAAAGAGATACCAATTTGAAATTTTCCAATTGAAAACCATTAATTTTAAAATTAGGGTGGTGGTCCTTTTGCTTTGGGCTCATACTTTCTCCCCCTTTGGCATGAATCGCCAAAAACGGATAGTTTGAGTGAGATATAAGCCCCTGTCTAACTATTTTCTCCCCCTTTGGCAAATAAAACATATGAGTGAAGATTATACCAAAAACGGAGAGTGATGCGGAGCGACGGCGAAGGATGAGTAGTGGAGTGGAAGCCTTTGTCTTCGCCGAAGACTCCAATTCCCTTTCAATATACCTATGACTCAGTTTGAAATACACTTGAAAACACATTAGTCATAGCATATAAAAGAGACATGATCAAAGGTATATTTATAAGCTATGTGTGCAAGTTTTAGCGAAAGAAATTCCTAGAATCAAGAATATTGAGCTCATGCCTAAGTTTGGTAAAAGTTTGTTCATCAAGAGGCTTGGTAAAGATATCGGCTAATTGATCTTTAGTGTTAATGTATGAAATTTCGATATCCCCCTTTTGTTGGTGATCCCGAAGAAAATGATACCGAATGGCTATGTGTTTAGTGCGGCTATGCTCAACGGGATTATCCGCCATGCGGATTGCACTCTCATTATCACATAGAAGAGTAACTTTGGTTTGTTTGTAACCGTAGTCCCGCAGGGTTTGCCTCATCCAAAGCAATTGCGCGCAACAGTGGCCTGCGACAATATATTCGGCTTCGGCGGTAGAAAGAGCGACCGAATTTTGCTTATTTGAAGCCCAAGACACCAAGGATCTTCCCAAGAACTGGCAAGTCCCTGATGTGCTCTTTCTAATAATCTTACACCCCGCCCAATCAGCATCCGAATAACCAATCAAATCAAATGTGGATCCCCGAGGGTACCAAAGCCCAAACTTAGGAGTATAAGCCAAGTATCTCAAGATTCGTTTTACGGCTGTAAGGTGTGATTCCTTAGGGTCGGCTTGGAATCTTGCACACATGCAAACGGAAAGCATAATGTCCGGTCGAGATGCACATAAATAGAGTAATGAACCAATCATCGACCGGTATACCTTTTGATCGACGGACTTACCTCCCGTGTCGAGGTCGAGATGCCCATTTGTTCCCATGGGTGTCTTGATGGGCTTGACATCCTTCATTCCAAACTTGGTTAGAATGTCTTGAGTGTACTTTGTTTGGCAAATGAAGGTGCCCTCTTGGAGTTGCTTGACTTGAAATCCTAGAAAATACTTCAACTCCCCCATCATAGACATCTCGAATTTTTGTGTCATGATCCTACTAAATTCTTCACATGTAGATTCGTTAGTAGACCCAAATATGATATCATCAACATAAATTTGGCATACGAACAAATCATTGTCAAGAGTTTTAGTGAACAAAGTAGGATCGGACTTGCCGACTTTGAAGCCATTAGCAATAAGGAAATTTCTAAGGCATTCATACCATGCTCTTGGGGCTTGCTTGAGCCCATAAAGCGCCTTAGAGAGCCTATAGACATGGTTAGGGTACTCACTATCTTCAAAGCCGGGAGGTTGCTCAACATAGACCTCCTCCTTGATTGGTCCGTTGAGGAAGGCACTCTTCACGTCCATTTGGTAAAGCTTGAAGCCATGGTAAGTAGCATAGGCTAATAATATGCGAATTGACTCAAGCCTAGCTACGGGTGCATAGGTTTCACCGAAATCCAAACCTTCGACTTGGGAGTATCCCTTGGCCACAAGTCGAGCTTTGTTCCTAGTCACCACACCATGCTCGTCTTGCTTGTTGCAGAAGACCCACTTGGTTCCTACAACATTTTGGTTAGGACGTGGAACTAAATGCCATACCTCGTTCCTCGTGAAATTGTTGAGCTCCTCTTGCATCGCCATCACCCAATCCGAATCTTGAAGTGCTTCCTCTACCCTGTGTGGCTCAATAGAGGAAACAAAAGAGTAATGTTCACAAAAATGTGCAACACGAGATCGAGTGGTTACCCCCTTATGAATGTCACCGAGGATGGTGTCGACGGGGTGATCTCGTTGTATTGCTTGGTGGACTCTTGGGTGTGGTGGCCTTGGCTCTTCATCCTCCTTGTCTTGATCATTTGCATCTCCCCCTTGATCATTGCCGTCATCTTGAGGTGGCTCATCTCTTTGATCTTGTTCTTCATTATTTTGAGCCTCATCCTCATTTTGGGTTGGTGGAGATGCTTGCGTGGAGGAGGATGGTTGATCTTGTGCATTTGGAGCTCTTCGGATTCCTTAGGGCACACATCCCCAATGGACATGTTCCTTAGTACGATGCACGGAGCCTGTTCTTCAACTATATCATCAAGATCAACTTGCTCTACTTGAGAGCCGTTAGTCTCATCAAACACAACGTCACAAGAAACTTCAACAAGTCCTGAGGACTTGTTAAAGACTCTATATGCCCTTGTGTTTGAATCATATCCTAGTAAAATGCTTCTACAGTCTTAGGAGCAAATTTAGATTTTCTACCTCTTTTAATAAGAATAAAGCATTTGGTACCAAAGACTCTAAAATATGAGATGTTGGGCTTTTTACCAGTGAGGAGTTCGTATGATGTCTTCTTGAGGATTCGGTGTAGATATAACCGGTTGATGGTGTAGCAGGCGGTGTTGACCGCCTCGGCCAAAAACCGATCTGGTGTCTTGTACTCATCAAGCATGGTTCTTGCCATGTCCAATAGAGTTTGATTCTTCCTCTCCACTACACCATTTTGTTGTGGGGTGTAGGGAGAAGAGAACTCATGCTTGATGCCCTCCTCCTCAAGGAAGCCTTCTATTTGTGAGTTCTTGAACTCCGTCCCATTGTCGCTTCTAATTTTCTTGATCCTTAAGCCGAACTCATTTTGAGCTCGTCTCAAGAATCCCTGTAAGGTCTCTTGGGTATGAGATTTTTCCTGCAAAAAGAACACCCAAGTGAAGCGAGAGTAATCATCCACAATAACTAGACAGTACTTACTCCCGCCGATGCTTATGTAAGCGATCGGACCGAATAAATCCATGTGTAGGAGCTCCAGTGGCCTGTCACTTGTCATGATGTTCTTGCGTGGATGATGAGTGCCAACTTGCTTTCCGGCTTGGCATGCGCTACAAATCCTGTCTTTCTCAAAATGAACATTTGTTAGTCCTAAAATGTGCTCTCCCTTTAGAAGCTTATGAAGATTCTTCATTCCAACATGGGCTAGTCGGCGGTGCCAGAGCCAACCCATGTTAGTCTTAGCAATTAAGCAAGTGTCGAGTTCAGCTTTATCAAAATCTACCAAGTATAGCTGACCCTCTAACACTCCCTTAAAGGCTATTGAATCATCACTTCTTCTAAAGACAGTGACACCTACATCAGTGAATAGACAGTTGTAGCCCATTTGACATAATTGAGAAACGGAAAGCAAATTGTAATCTAATGAATCAACAAGAAAAACATTGGAAATGGAATGGTCAGGAGATATAGCTATTTTACCCAAACCTTTGACCAAACCTTGGTTTCCATCCCCGAATGTGATAGCTCGTTGGGGATCTTGGTTTTTCTCGTAGGAGGAGAACATCTTCTTCTCCCCTGTCATGTGGTTTGTGCACCCGCTGTCGATGATCCAACTTGAGCCCCCGGATGCATAAACCTAAAAAACAAGTTTAGTTCTTGACTTTAGGTACCCAAACGGTTTTGGGTCCTTTGGCATTAGACACAAGAACTTTGGGTACCCAAACACAAGTCTTGGAGCCCTTGTGCTTGCCCCCAACAAACTTGGCAACCACCTTGCCGGATTTGTTAGTAAGCACATAAGATGCATCAAAAGTTTTAAATGAAATGCTATGATCATTTGATGCACTAGGAGTTTTCTTTCTAGGCAACTTGGCACGGGTTGGTTGCCTAGAGCTAGATGTCTCACCCTTATACATAAAAGCATGGTTAGGGCCAGAGTGAGACTTCCTAGAATGAATTTTCCTAATTTTGCTCTCGGGATAACCGGCAGGGTACAAAATGTAACCCTCGCTATCCTGAGGCATGGGAGCCTTGCCCTTAACAAAATTAGACAATCTTTTAGGAGCGGCACTAAGTTTGACATTGTCTCCCCTTTGGTAGCCAATGCCATCCTTGATGCTAGGGCGTCTCCCATTATAGAGCATACTTCTAGCAAATTTAAACTTTTCATTTTCCAAGTTATGCTCGGCAATTTTAGCATCTAATTTTGCTACATGATCATTTTGTTGTTTAATTAAGACCATATGATCATGAATAGCATCAATATCAACATCTCTACATCTAGTGCAAATAGAAACATGCTCAACAGTAGATGTAGAGGGTTTGCAAGATTTTAATTCTACAACCTTAGCATGTAATATATCATTCTTACTTCTAAGGTTAGAAATAGTAACATTGCAATCATCAAAATCTTTAGCCTTAGCAATCAAATTTTCATTTTCTACTCTAAGGCTAGCAAGAGAATCATTGAATTCCTTAATCTTAGCAAGCAAATCATCATTATCATTTCTAAGATTGGAAATTGAAGCATCACAAACATGAGAATCAACCTTAGCAATTAATTTAGCATTTTCATTTCTAAGGTTGGCAATAGTGTCATGGCATGTGCTTAGCTCACTAGATAATTTCTCACATTTTTCTACCTCTAGAGCATAAGCATTCTTAACCTTAACATGTTTCTTGTTTTCTTTAATTAGAAAATCCTCTTGGGAATCCAAAAGGTCATCTTTTTCATGAATGGCACTAATTAATTCATTCAATTTTTCTTTTTGTTCCATGTTAAGGTTGGCAAAAAGGGTACGCAAATTATTTTCCTCATCACTAGCATTATCATCACTAGAGGACTCATATTTAGTGGAGGATTTAGATTTAACCTTCTTCCTTTTGCCGTCCTTTGCCATGAGGCACTTATGGCCGACGTTGGGGAAGAGGAGTCCCTTGGTGATGGCGATGTTGGCGGCGTCCTCATCGTCGGAGGAGGAGTCGGTGGAGCTCTCGTCGGAGTTCCACTCGCGGCACACGTGGGCATCGCCGCCCCTCTTCTTGTGGTACCTCTTCTTTTCTCTCCTCTTGCCCTTCTTGTCGTTATCCCTGTCACTGTCACTTGATAATGGACATTTAGCAATAAAGTGACCGGGCTTACCACACTTGTAGCAAACCTTCTTGGAACGGGATTTGTAGTCCTTCCCCTTCCGTTGCTTGAGGATTTGGCGAAAGCTTTTGATGATTAAAGCCATCTCCTCATTGTCGAGCTTGGAGGCGTCAATTGGTTGTCTACTCGGTGTAGACTCCTCCTTCTTCTCCTCCGTCGCCTTAAATGCCACCGGTTGTGCTTCGGACGTGGAGGGTTCATCAAGCTCGTTGATCTTCTTTGAACCTTTAATCATACATTCAAAGCTCACAAAATTCCCGATTACTTCCTCGGGAGTCATTAGTGTGTATCTAGGATTACCACGAATTAATTGTACTTGAGTAGGGTTAAGGAAAATAAGTGATCTTAAAATAACCTTAACCACCTCGTGGTCATCCCATTTCTTGCTCCCGAGGTTGCTGAAAGGGAAATGTGCCCTTGGGCCATTTCTAAGGATTTTGGTGATTTAGTGCTCAACACAGGTACCTATTTGTAAAATGGAACAAGGTGCAAATCATGAAGTAAAGGTATGTTTCTAAGCCTTAGTACATTGGTTTTGTGTACTAATATATTTGTCTAAGTGTTAGAAACAGAAAAGGAGATGAAAAGAAAAGAGGAGAAAGTCTTGGCTGTGTGCAGCCAAGACCCAGCTCGGCCTGGAGCACCGGACTGTCCGGTGTGCACCGGACAGTGTCCGGTGCGCCAGGCTGCCTCGGCTCGAACTGGCCGCTCTCGGGAATTCGCCGACGGCGTACGGCTAAAATTCACCGGACTGTCCGGTGTGCACCGGACTGTCCGGTGAGCCAACGGTCGGCTAGGGCCAACGGTCGGCCGCGCGATCAGCGCGCGACACGTGGCCGGGCCAACGGTCGGGAAGGAACACCGGACTGTCCGGTGTGCACCGGACATGTCCGGTGCGCCAACTGAGCGCAGATCTGGAGCAGCCAGCAACGGTCAGAAGTGCTGTTTTTGGAAACAAATCGGGCACCGGACAGTGTCCGGTGTGCACCGGACTGTCCGGTGCGCCACGAGACAGAAGGCAAAGATGGCCTTCCAGATTTGTTCCCAACGGCTCCTAGCTGCCTTGGGGCTATAAAAGGGACCCCTTGGCGCATGGAGGAAGCACACAAGCATTCCTTGAGCACTCTTGATCACTCAAACATCAATCTTGCGCACTTGTTTGAAATTCTAGTGATTTGAGCTCTGTTCTAGTGTGTTAGCCTCTTGAGCTCAAGTCTGGGTTTTGTGTGTGCGTATTCGCTGTGATCTTTGTGTTGTGTGTGAGTTGCTAATCCCTCCCTTACTCCGTGATTCTTTGTGAACATCTTTTGTAAGGGCGAGAGGCTCCAAGTTGTGGAGATTCCTCGCAAACGGGATTGAGATAAGAACAACAAAACACCGTGGTATTCAAGTGGGTCTTTGGACCGCTTGAGAGGGGTTGATTGCAACCCTCGTCCGTTGGGACGCCACAACGTGGAAGTAGGCAAGCATTGGCTTGGCCGAACCACGGGATAAACCACCGTGTCCCTCTGTGCTTGATTCTTGTGGTATTGTGTTTTGTTGAAGACTTCACCTTAGCCACTTGGCATTAACTGTGCTAACGCTTAACAAGTTTTCGTGGCTTAAGTTTGAAGTTTTTACAGGATCACCTATTCACCCCCCCCCTCTAGGTGCTCTCAATTGGTATCAGAGCCGTTCTATTCACAAAGGGACTAACCGCCCGAATAGATGGATCCTAAGGGGAAGGGTATAGTGATCAACGACAAAGAGAAGGAGACCTTCGTCAACGAGCCGAAGGACGACAAGCCTACCGACTCCGGCTCGGGTCAAAGACGAAAGGAAGGGAAGAAGAAGAAGACCAGGCGCATTAAGGAGATCATTTACTACGACAGCGACGAGTCTACTTCTTCCCAAAAGGATGAGGACCACAACGACTACGAGAGGAGAAAACCGGTTAACTCGAACTTTTCCTTTGATTACTCTCGTATTCCGCAAAGTTCACATTCTCATTTACTCTCCATTCCACTTGGCAAGCCCCCACACTTTGATGGAGAGGACTACGGATTTTGGAGTCACAAAATGCGTAGTCACCTATTCTCTCTCCATCCTAGTATATGGGAGATTGTAGAGAGTGGAATGCACTTTGATAGTTCGGATAGTCCCATGTTCATTAATGAACAAATTCATAAAAATGCACAAGCTACTACTGTTCTTCTAGCTTCCTTGTGCAGGGATGAATACCATAAGGTGAGCGGCTTGGACAACGCCAAGCAAATCTGGGACACCCTCAAGATTTCTCATGAGGGGAACGACGTCACCTTACTCACCAAGATGGAGTTGGTGGAGGGCGAGCTTGGACGGTTCGCGATGATAAGGGGCGAGGAGCCAACGCAAACGTACAACCGGCTCAAGACCCTTATCAACAAGATAAGAAGCTACGGGAGCACGCGATGGACGGACCACGACGTCGTCCGCCTAATGCTCAGGTCCTTTACCGTACTTGATCCTCATCTCGTGAACAATATTCGTGAGAATCCCAGGTACACGATGATGACGCCCGAGGAAGTGCTTGGAAAATTCGTGAGCGGGCGGATGATGATCAAGGAGGCAAGATACGTCGACGACGCGTTGAACGGACCACTCCACGAGCCTCAACCCATTGCTCTAAAGGCAACGAGGAGCAAGGAGTCGCTACCTAGCAAGGTGGCGCAAGTTGAGGCGGCTGGCCTTAATGATGAAGAGATGGCTCTCATCATTAAGAGATTCAAGACGGTGCTTAAAGGTCACAAGGGACAACCAAGCAAGACCAAAGCCAAGGGGAAGCGCTCATGCTTCAAATGCGGTAAGCTTGGTCATTTCATTGCTAACTGTCCCGATAATGAAAGTGACCAGGAAAAGGGGAACAAAAGAGAGAAGAAGAAGCAATACAAGAAGGCAAAAGGCGAGGCGCATCTAGGAAAGGAGTGGGACTCGGATTGCTCCTCCTCCGACTCCGACAACGAAGGACTCGCCGCCACTGCCTTCAACAAATCGGCTCTCTTCCCCAACGAACGTCTCACTTGCCTTATGGCAAGGGAGAAGAAGGTGAGTATTCAAGACTCCACTTATGCTTCATCTAGTGATAGTGAGTCTAGTGATGATGACATAGATTATTCCTGCTTGTTCAAGGGCTTAGATAGATCTAAGATAGAGAAAATCAATGAATTAATTAATGCATTGAATGAAAAGGATAGGCTTTTAGAAAAGCAAGAAGATTTATTGTATGATGAACATGATAAATTTGTAGAGGCACAAAAATCATATGCTTTAGAAGTGAAAAGAAATGAAATGCTTTCTAGTGAAATATCTTCCTGTCATGAAACCATTTCTACCTTAAGAAGTGTTAATATTGATTTAAGTGCTAAACTAGAAGTAGCTAGTAAATCAAATTCTTGTGTTGAACATGTTGAAATTTGTACTAGGTGTAAGAATTTTGATGTTAATGCTTGTAGTGAACACCTAGTTCTAATTTCCAAATTAAATGATGAAGTGGCTAGTCTTAATGCCCAACTTAAGACTAGCAAGAATGAAGTTAATAAAATAAAATTTGCAAGGGATGCCTACACAGTTGGTAGACACCCCTCAATTAAGGATGGGCTTGGCTTCAAGAGGGAAGCCAAGAACTTAACAAGCCATAAGGCTCCCGTCTTCGTCAAGGAGAAAGGGAAGGCCCCTATGGCAAATAGTGCTAAAAAGAACCATGCTTTCTTATACCATGATAGGAGACATGCTAGAAATGTTCATAATGATTTTGATTCACATGTTTATGATTCTCATGCCATGTTTGCCTCTAGTTCCTCTTATAAGCATGATAGGAGGAATGTTGTATATATGCCTAGGAGAAATATTGCTCATGTGCCTAGAAAGAATGTTATTTATGCTCCTAGAAAATTAGTGAATGAACCTTCTACCATTTATTATGCTTGTAATGCTCCCTTTGCTATTTGTAGAAAGGGAAAGAAGGTTGTTGCTAGGAAATTAGGGGCTAGATGCAAGGGAGATAAAACTTGCATCTGGGTCCCTAAGAATATTTGTGCTAACCTTGCAGGACCCAACATGAGTTGGGTACCTAAGACCCAAGCCTAAATTTGCCTTGCAGGTTTATGCATCCGGGGGTTCAAGCTGGATTATCGACAGCGGATGCACAAACCATATGACGGGGGAGAAGAAGATGTTCACCTCCTACGTCAAAAGTAAAGATTCCCAAGATTCAATTATATTCGGTGACGGGAATCAAGGCAAGGTAAAAGGGCTAGGTAAAATTGCAATTTCTAATGAGCATTCTATATCAAATGTATTCTTAGTGGAGAGTCTTGGATATAACTTGCTATCTGTTAGTCAATTATGTCAAATGGGATATAATTGCTTATTTACGAATGTAGATGTGTCTGTCTTTAGAAGATGTGATGGTTCACTAGCTTTTAAGGGTGTACTAGACGGCAAGCTTTATTTAGTTGATTTTGCAAAAGAAGAGGCCGGTCTAGATGCATGCTCAATGGCTAAGACTTGCATGGGCTGGCTGTGGCATCGCCGCTTAGCTCATGTGGGGATGAAGAACCTCCACAAGCTTCTAAAGGGGGAACACGTAATAGGTCTAACAAATGTGCATTTCGAAAAGGATAGACCTTGTGCAGCTTGTCAAGCAGGGAAACAGGTGGGAGGAGCACATCACAGCAAGAACGTGATGACCACGTCAAGACCCCTGGAGCTGCTACACATGGATCTCTTCGGACCCGTCGCCTATCTAAGCATAGGAGGGAGTAAGTATGGTTTAGTTGTTGTTGATGACTTTTCCCGCTTCACTTGGGTATTCTTTTTGCAGGATAAGTCTGAAACCCAAGGAACCCTCAAGCGCTTCCTCAGGAGAGCTCAAAATGAGTTTGAGCTCAAGGTGAAGAAGATAAGGAGCGACAACGGGTCCGAGTTCAAGAACCTTCAAGTGGAGGAGTTTCTTGAGGAGGAAGGGATCAAGCACGAGTTCTCCGCTCCCTACACACCACAGCAAAATGGTGTGGTAGAGAGGAAGAACAGGACGCTAATCGATATGGCGAGGACGATGCTTGGAGAGTTCAAGACCCCCGAGTGTTTTTGGTCGGAAGCCGTGAACACGGCTTGCCACGCCATCAACAGGGTCTACCTTCATCGACTCCTCAAGAAGACTTCGTATGAGCTACTAACCGGTAACAAACCCAATGTATCTTATTTTCGTGTATTTGGGAGCAAATGCTACATTCTAGTGAAGAAGGGTAGAAATTCTAAGTTTGCTCCCAAAGTTGTAGAAGGGTTTTTATTAGGTTATGATTCAAATACAAAGGCGTATAGGGTCTTCAACAAATCATCGGGTTTGGTTGAAGTCTCTAGCGACGTTGTATTTGATGAGACTAATGGCTCTCCAAGAGAGCAAGTTGTTGATTGTGATGATGTAGATGAAGAAGATGTTCCAACGGCCGCTATACGAACCATGGCAATTGGAGACGTTCGGCCACAGGAACAGGATGAACGTGATCAACCTTCTTCCTCAATAACGGTGCATCCCCCAACTCAAAATGATGAACAGGTTCATCAAAAGGAGGCGTGTGATCAAGGGGGAGCACAAGACGACCAAGTGATGGAGGAAGAAGCGCAACCGGCACCTCCAACCCAAGTTCGAGCGATGATTCAAAGGGATCATCCCGTCGATCAAATTTTGGGTGACATTAGCAAGGGAGTAACTACTCGATCTCGATTAGTTAATTTTTGTGAGCATTACTCTTTTGTCTCCTCTATTGAGCCTTTCAGGGTAGAGGAGGCCTTGCTAGATCCGGATTGGGTGTTAGCCATGCAGGAGGAACTTAATAACTTCAAGCGCAACGAAGTTTGGACGCTGGTGCCTCGTCCCAAGCAAAATGTTGTGGGAACCAAGTGGGTGTTCCGCAACAAACAGGACGAGCGCAGGGTGATGACGCAGAAATTCGAGATGTCGATGATGGGCGAGTTGAACTACTTCCTTGGGTTCCAAGTGAAGCAACTCAAGGACGGCACCTTCATCTCCCAAACGAAGTACACGCAAGATCTGCTGAAGCGGTTTGGGATGAAGGACGCCAAGCCCGCAAAGACTCCGATGGGAACCGACGGACACACCGACCTCAACAAAGGAGGTAAGTCCGTTGATCAAAAAGCATACCGGTCAATGATAGGATCTCTACTTTATTTATGTGCTAGTAGACCGGATATTATGCTTAGCGTATGCATGTGTGCTAGATTTCAATCCGATCCTAAGGAGTGTCACTTGGTGGCGGTGAAGCGAATTCTTAGATATTTAGTCGCTACGCCTTGCTTCGGGATCTGGTATCCAAAGGGGTCTAACTTTGACTTAATTGGGTACTCAGATTCCGACTATGCTGGATGTAAGGTCGATAGGAAGAGTACATCGGGGACGTGCCAATTCTTAGGAAGGTCCCTGGTGTCATGGAACTCTAAGAAACAAACCTCCGTTGCCCTATCCACCGCTGAGGCTGAGTACGTTGCCGCAGGACAGTGTTGTGCGCAACTACTTTGGATGAGGCAAACCCTCAGGGACTTTGGCTACAATCTGAGCAAAGTCCCACTCCTATGTGATAATGAGAGTGCTATCCGCATAGCGGAAAATCCTGTTGAGCACAGCCGCACAAAGCACATAGACATCCGGCATCACTTTTTGAGAGACCACCAGCAAAAGGGAGATATCGAAGTGTTTTATGTTAGCACCGAGAACCAGCTAGCCGATATCTTTACCAAGCCTTTAGATGAGAAGACCTTTTGCAGGCTGCGTAGTGAGCTAAATGTCTTAGATTCGCGGAACTTGGATTGAATTATAGCATACATGTATTCATGCTTTTGATCATGTTCCCTTCTGCATATTGTTGCTTATTATGGTGCTCAAGTTGTACAAACACTCCCTGGACCTCACAAGTCCGTTGCAATGTGATGCACATGTTTAGGGGGAGATGTGTTACAACTTGACCCTTTGAGACTAACCATATGTTTGAGTTTGCTTGTGTTAGTCTCAAAGGAGAATTGAAAGGGAAAAGGTGGACTTGGACCATGCAAGACTTCCACTGCACTCCGATGAGGGGTAACTCATTCCAAGTTCATCTCATGACCTCTTATTGCCATTTGCTCTTAATTGACGATTTTGGTGAGGCAATGGGGTTAAAGGGCCACAATTGATCCCGTTTTGGTGCTTGATGCCAAAGGGGGAGAAAATAAAGGCCAAAGCAATAAATGGATCAGCTACCACTTGAGAGATTTTGAAAATAGTAGAATAGAGTTTTTGATTTGTCAAAATTCTTTTGATGTCTCTCTTGTCAAAAGTTGGCTTCTTGTGGGGAGAAGTATTGATTATGGGAAAAAGGGGGAGTTTTTGAAATTCTTGATCAATCTCTTTTTGAATGACTCTCTTTATGCTTAAACATGTGTGTTTAACTTAGAGATAGAGATTTGTGTTTGATTTGCAAAAACAAACCAAGTGGTCGCAAAGGATGATCCATATATGCCAAAATTGAATAACACCTAAATTTATGTCATTTGAATTGAGTTTGCACTTGTTCTAGTGGCTTTATGAAGTGTTGGCATAAATCACCAAAAAGGGGGAGATTGAAAGGGAAATGTGCCCTTGGGCCATTTCTAAGGATTTTGGTGATTTAGTGCTCAACACAGGTACCTATTTGTAAAATGGAACAAGGTGCAAATCATGAAGTAAAGGTATGTTTCTAAGCCTTAGTACATTGGTTTTGTGTACTAATATATTTGTCTAAGTGTTAGAAACAGAAAAGGAGATGAAAAGAAAAGAGGAGAAAGTCTTGGCTGTGTGCAGCCAAGACCCAGCTCGGCCTGGAGCACCGGACTGTCCGGTGTGCACCGGACAGTGTCCGGTGCGCCAGGCTGCCTCGGCTCGAACTGGCCGCTCTCGGGAATTCGCCGACGGCGTACGGCTAAAATTCACCGGACTGTCCGGTGTGCACCGGACTGTCCGGTGAGCCAACGGTCGGCTAGGGCCAACGGTCGGCCGCGCGATCAGCGCGCGACACGTGGCCGGGCCAACGGTCGGGAAGGAACACCGGACTGTCCGGTGTGCACCGGACATGTCCGGTGCGCCAACTGAGCGCAGATCTGGAGCAGCCAGCAACGGTCAGAAGTGCTGTTTTTGGAAACAAATCGGGCACCGGACAGTGTCCGGTGTGCACCGGACTGTCCGGTGCGCCACGAGACAGAAGGCAAAGATGGCCTTCCAGATTTGTTCCCAACGGCTCCTAGCTGCCTTGGGGCTATAAAAGGGACCCCTTGGCGCATGGAGGAAGCACACAAGCATTCCTTGAGCACTCTTGATCACTCAAACATCAATCTTGCGCACTTGTTTGAAATTCTAGTGATTTGAGCTCTGTTCTAGTGTGTTAGCCTCTTGAGCTCAAGTCTGGGTTTTGTGTGTGCGTATTCGCTGTGATCTTTGTGTTGTGTGTGAGTTGCTAATCCCTCCCTTACTCCGTGATTCTTTGTGAACATCTTTTGTAAGGGCGAGAGGCTCCAAGTTGTGGAGATTCCTCGCAAACGGGATTGAGATAAGAACAACAAAACACCGTGGTATTCAAGTGGGTCTTTGGACCGCTTGAGAGGGGTTGATTGCAACCCTCGTCCGTTGGGACGCCACAACGTGGAAGTAGGCAAGCATTGGCTTGGCCGAACCACGGGATAAACCACCGTGTCCCTCTGTGCTTGATTCTTGTGGTATTGTGTTTTGTTGAAGACTTCACCTTAGCCACTTGGCATTAACTGTGCTAACGCTTAACAAGTTTTCGTGGCTTAAGTTTGAAGTTTTTACAGGATCACCTATTCACCCCCCCCCTCTAGGTGCTCTCAGTTGCGCACTTGGTTCACCAAGGTTTTGAGCCGGTTGTACATATCTTGTGGCTCTTCCCCTTGGCGAAGACGGAAGCGTCCGAGCTCCCCCTCGATCGTTTCCCGCTTGGTGATCTTGGTGAGTTCATCACCCTCGTGCGCGGTCTTGAGAAGGTCCCAAATCTCCTTTGCATTCTTCAACCCTTGCACCTTGTTGTATTCCTCCTTACTTAGAGAGGCGAGGAGTATGGTTGTAGCTTGAGAGTTGAAGTGCTCGATTTGGGCCACTTCGTCCATATCATAATCTTCATCCCCTATGGATGGTACCTGTGCTCCAAACTCAACAACATTCCATATACTTTTGTGGAGTGAGGTTAGATGAAATTTCATTAAATCACTCCACCTAGCGCAATCTTCGCCATCAAAAGTTGGCGGTTTGCCTAATGGAACGGAAAGTAATGGAGTATGTCTAGATATACGAGGATAGTGTAAGGGGATCTTACTAAACTTCTTGCGCTCTTGGCGCTTAGAAGTTACGGACGGCACATCGGAGTCGGAGGTCGATATTGATGAAGTGTCGGTCTCGTAGTAGACCACCTTCCTCATCCTCTTGTGCCTGTTGCCTTTTCGATGCGACTTGTGCACTAGTAGAAAAGAGCTCATAGCCTGCGGCACCCAAAAATTATCACTGGCGGTTTCAGTTATCGCGCGCCAGTAAAAAAAACGAGGCGGGCCCGGCTTTGGAACCGCCAGTGGAAACATATTTCCACTGGCGGTTATCTTAACACAACCGCCAGTGGAAATAGGATGTTTCCACTGGCGGTTGGTGTAACATAACCGCCAGTGGAAAACCAATTTCCACTGGCGGTTGGTGTAACCGAACCGCCAGTGGAAATACCCTATTTCCACTGGCGGTTGTGTTAAGATAACCGCCAGTGGAAATTGGTTTCCACTGGCGGTTTTTCAAGCCAACCGCCAGTGAACTGTCTGTTATAAATAGCTCTCTTCTTCCCCCGACAGTGAACTGTATGCTCGCAGCCAGCTTCCATTGGAGGCGATTTTGGAGGTCCAGATTTCAAAAAAATATAAGGAGGGAGGTTTTGCTCTTCATTTCTTTGAAGCAGGTGGATAAGAAAGGTTGGTTTATGTTTCTTTGTCAATTTTTGTTCATTCTTGCTCAATTTTAGCCACATTTTGGATCTAGGGTTTTACATGTGAGAGAGAAGAGTATAGCTAGGTAATTTTCTCTATTTCCTCAAATGAGGTTGCTTAAGATGGTTAGTTTTTGTCTATTCCCTCTCCTTTTTCATGTTTAGTTATCAAATAAGTTTATCCATAACACATATTTAGTTGCTTTATGAATGGTGAATGTGTTGTATGGAAGGTTGGTTTAATTATGTTTCAATTGTCAGTTATTGTTTATTTTTGCTCAATTTTAACTACATTTTGAAACTAGGCTTTCACCATGTGTTAATGATAGGTTTGGGTATTAATTTTTTTGTTTATTAGTTGCTAAAAAAGTTTGGCTTATGTTTCTTTTGCCAAATTTTGTTCATTTTTCCTCCATTTTAGCCACATTTTGGATATAGGGTTTCACCATGTGTTAGAGATAAAGTAGTCTAACTACTTTTATTGGAAGAGATAAAGTAGTCTAACTACATTTTGTTAGCGACAAACCGAAGCATGTAATTTTACACGACTTGCAAACCGAAGCATGTGTTAGCGACAAACCGAAGCATGTGTTAAAGAGGTGAGAGAGAGGAGAGAGAGGATAGAGAGAGAGAGGAGAGAGAGAGAGAGAGGGTTTCACATTTTAGCCACATTTTTGGATATAGGGTTTCACCATGTGTTTTATGTTACTTTTTTACAGGTGGTGATGGAGAGGACATCCTGGATGTATAACTTATCAAGGCTAGATCCATCATACATATCCGAGGTCCATAGGTTTATTGATGTCGCTACGAACCATGCTTGGAGAACAAAGACAAAACACATATATTGTCCATGCATGGACTGCAAAAATGCTGCTGTATTTAATGACACAGAACAAATCATATCTCATCTGGTATGCCGAGGATTTATGAAGGATTACACAATTTGGACAAAGCATGGAGAGGGTAGCTCTTCGCCTTATACGACTGGA
Source organism: Zea luxurians (assembly GCA_029449295.1). Classification (NCBI taxonomy): domain Eukaryota; kingdom Viridiplantae; phylum Streptophyta; class Magnoliopsida; order Poales; family Poaceae; genus Zea; species Zea luxurians. The sequence goes on from JAOPSE010000362.1 coordinate 475,088, forward strand.
AACCCTGAGAACATCGACGACAGATTTCAGTTCGTTCACGAGACACACCAACCTCTTCCACAGAGCGAACATGTAGTGCAAAATGTTACTGATCATGGTTACGCTGGAGGAAATGAACATGATAGACCTCATGTTCTGCCAAGTGTTATGGATGAGGAAGATGCAGAGTTGCTAGAGGCAATGTTGCGTCGTCATACAGATCAATCGATGTTCTTAATGAAAGGTATGGAGTCCCTGAAGAAGGCAGCAGAAGAGCCTTTATACGACGAGTCTAAGGGTTGTACCAAAGAGTTCACGACGCTCCGGTCTGTGCTAAAGCTGTTGATGTTAAAAGCTAAATATGGTGTGTCTGATGCTGGCTTCGATGCGTTCTTGAGTATTATCGCAGACATGCTTCCAAAGGAGAACAATGTGCCTGCTAACACGTACTATGCAAAGAAACTAATCAGTCCGCTCACTATGGGTGTGGAGAAGATCCACGCGTGTAGAAATCACTGTATCCTTTATCGAGGTGATGATTATAAAGACTTGGAGAGCTGCCCAAAGTGCGGTGCAAGTAGGTACAAGACGAATAAAGACTATCGAGAGGACGAAGAGTGTGTTGCATCCGTGTCTAAAGGGAAGAAGCGAAAGAAAGCCCAAAAAAAGACTTCAAAATCCACGAGCAAAGAAAAAGAAGAAGTAGACTATTATGCGCTCAAAAAGATTCCTGCTTTGGTGGTGTGGTACCTCCCCGTCGTCGATCGATTGAGGTGTTTGTTCGCTAATCCTGAGGATGCCAGACTTATGAGCTGGCATGCTTCTGATGAGCACAAAAACGATGGGAAGCTTCGACATCCAGCCGATGGGAAGCAGTGGCAAGATTTCAATGACAACCACCGAGACTTTGCCGATGAACCGAGAAATGTTAGGTTCGCACTGAGTACTGATGGAATGAACCCATTTGCTGAGAGGAGCAGCAAGCATAGCACATGGCCGGTGATCCTCACCATATACAACCTTCCTCCATGGTTGATGCAGAAACGGAAGTACATTTTGCTAACCATCCTTATTTCTGGACCTACACAACCTGGAGTTGACATGGATGTATTTTTGGAGCCCTTAATGGAGGATATGAAAATATTGTGGGAAACGGGTGTTCAAATGTTGGATGAGTATCGTAAAGGTTCATTCACGCTGAGAGCAATTCTTTTTGTTACGATCAACGATTACCCTGCTCTCTTCACATTATCAGGCCAGTTTAAGGGAAAGGTTGGTTGCACAGTATGCATTGATGGAACTGCTTACGTATCCCTTGCTGCATCTAGGAAGATAGTTTACATGAGGCACAGACGCTTTTTATTGGAAGGACACAGGTACCGCATGCGAAAGATGGATAAGTACTTCGACAATAATGGTGAACTACATTCTACTGCTCCATCGGGTAATAATAGAGGTCATAGAGTTTTTGAAATAGTCAGGAATATCAAGTTTGTTTTCGGGAAGAAGACGAAAGACGGAAAAACAAGGAAGGATGTCAAACCAGCTTCGGGGGCTATATTCAAGAAGAAGTCTATTTTCTTCGAGTACTTGCCTTACTGGAAAGAGTTAGATGTGCGGCATGCGATCGATGGTATGCACGTTCAGAAGAACGTGTTTGAAAGCATAATGGGCACCTTGCTAGACATAAAGGGCAAAACAAAAGAAGGGCTCAATTCACGCATGGACTTGGTAGATTTAGGCATAAAAAAGGAACTACATCCCGTTCTTCAAGAAAATGGGAAGTACCATCTCCCAGCAGCAAGCTACAATCTCAATGTAGATGAGAAACATGCGATGTGTGTTTGGCTCAAGAATTTGAAAGTCCCATCCGGATTCTGCTCTAGCATACGGAGTATTGTGTCAATGAAAGACCTGACAATCACCAACTACAACTCACATGATTGCCATGTCATGCTGACTACATTCCTACCTATTGCCATCAGGGCTATAAATCCTTTGTTTTTAAAGATGGCAATCACACGGTTGTGCTACTTTTTCAACAGGATTTCACAAAAGGTAATTGGCCGTGATGAGTTGGCATCTCTTCAGGAATTCGCAGTGGAGACAATATCACAGTTTGAGATGTGTTTCCCTCCATCGTTCTTTGATATTATGGTGCACCTTGTGGTGCACTTGGTGCCACAAATAGAAGCATTGGGTCCTATGTACTTGCATGAAATGTGGACGTATGAGCGTTTCATGTCAATACTGAATGGCTATGTATCAACCCGTGCTCGTCCCGAGGCATCCATGATAGAGGGGTACTGTACCGAAGAGGCCATTGAGTCCGGAGGTCCATTCTGCAATAGTATCCTAAAAGACCAGGTTGCAATAGGTCTGCCTCCGTCACGACACGAGGGTAGACTGTATGGAAGCGGGAGGATGGGACGGAAATCTTTCATCCCACCGGATTACGATATAGTACTTGAGGCACATCAGAGCATCCTACATCAGCTAACGATAATGGAGCCATTTATCCAACAACACATCAATGAGCTTCGTGAGCAAAATCCTGGGCATACGGATGATTGGGTAATGAAGCAACATAAGCAGCGGTTCAACACATGGCTAATGGTGAAGGACATTCCACGTGGAGAAACAATAGAAGAACAAACCATCAAGGGCTTGGCATCTGGACCATCACGCCAGGTCACAACATGGCAAACCTATGACATTAGTGGATTCACATTTTGTACCAAGTCCAAGGACAAAAAGAGCATGTCACAAAACAGTGGTGTTCGATGCGAAGCCATAGATGATGAAACTGGTGAGATTATTACATATTTTGGCTTTATTGAGGACATATGGGAACTAGACTATGGTACATTTCAGATCTCGGTTTTCCGATGTCAATGGGTTGAAGACAAACATGTCACGGTAGACAACTATGGGGTCAGAGTTCTTGATCTAAGTAAGGTAGGTTACAAAGATGACCCATGGATCCTTGCTAATCGTGCTGCACAGGTCTTCTATGCTGAACAGATCATTTCTAACAATGAGAAGAAAAGCACCGACAAACCGAAGCATGTAGTTTTTCCTGGAAAACAACAAGCTATAGGAGTTGATGGTGTATCTGATTTAGAGGATTTTAACCAGTTCAATGACATGTCTCTTTTCATAGACCATCCAACCAAGATAAGGAACGTTGAGCGAAGCATCCCACGCAATTTGATGCCCTGGGTACGCCACGATGGACAAGGCAGAACAATAGCTCCCTAGATTATATAGTTGTCATGTAATTGATTATTGTTAGGACATGTCATGTAATTGATTATTGTTAGCGACAAACCGAAGCATGTAATTTTACACGACTTTCTAGAGAGGAGAGGGAGAGGGAGAGGGAGAGAGAGCTATTGTTGCCAATGCGCTCGGAGCAGGTCCAGCACTTACCGTCTGTGCGGATGCAGCACTTTGCACTTTGCACATGGATAGTGTCACAGTCGCCTCTTCCTCATCCTCCAACCCCGCCTCTTCCTCATCCTCCACCACCACCTTGGCTTTCTTTGGAGTGCCGCCGTCATGGTTTATCACCTAGAACGAGGTAAAATAAAAGCAGGGAGGACTATTCGACTAATATATACATATCAGGCAGTAAGAAACAAGCATCTTCAAAGAACATGTTGTAAAAGAACTTGGAAAGATGTTTACCAGATCTGATACTTGTGAAAGAACTTCACACCAATGGTGATGAGAGACGCGAAGCCAGGAGACGACGTAGTATTTAAACACTACAAGAACGGGCATTCTAGTGACAGAGGAGGGAGAGAGAGGGAAGGGAGAGGAGGGAAAGAGGAGAGAGAGAGGAGAGAGAGAGAGGAGAGAGAGGAGAGAGAGAGGAGAGAGAGAGGAGAGAGAGAGGATAGAGAGAGAGAGAGGAGAGAGAGAGAGGGAGAGGGGAGAGAGAGGAGCTAGGGAGAGGAGAGAGAGGAGAGAGAGGATAGAGAGAGAGAGAGGAGCTAGGGAGAGGAGAGAGAGGAGAGAGAGAGGGAGAGATAGAGGAGGGAGAGAGAGGGAAGAGAGAGGAGGGAGAGGGGAGAGAGAGGAGGGAGAGGGGAGAGAGAGGAGAGAGAGGAGAGAGAGAGGGGAGAGAGAGAGAAGTAATATATAAATATATATTATGTATACTAAATATATATATTTATATATTTAATATGTACAAAAATTTATATACTTAATGTATGAATATACAATAAAAAATAATATACTAAAAACATTTCTACTGGCGGTTGACAATGAAAACCGCCAGTAGAAAACATTTTTACTGGCGGTTGTCGATGAAAACCGCCAGTAGAAATGGCCTCCACAGTCTGTGGATGGCATTTCTACTGGCGGTTCTCTATGACAACCGCCAGTAGAAATGATTTCTACTGGCGGTTTTCATTGTCAACCGCCAGTAGAAATGGCGCCTATATAAAGGGTGGCGCGCGGGAGCCGAAAAATTTACAAGTCCCTGGCGCCAATTCACTTCAAGACGACGCCGTCAGGCTGCTGGATTTCGACCCCGAGGTTTTCGCCGGCGATCGTCCCCGCGCCCGTCCCCACGCCGCCATTCCCGCCCCCGCACCGCCGTCTCCAGGTTTCTTTCTCTTCCCCTAATCTGCCGTACCGCCGCCGTGTCTACCGCGCCGGCAGCCGCCGCCGCCGCGTTTAGTAAACCCTAGGGCACGCGCCGCCGCCGAGAGGGAGGAAGAGAGAGGAAGGAGAGGGAGAGGGAAGAGAGAGGAGGGAGAGGGAGAGGGAAGAGAGAGGAGGGCGCACGCGCCGCCGCCGCCGAGAGGGAGGAAGAGAGAGGAAGGAGAGGGAGAGGGAAGAGAGAGGAGGGAGAGGGAGAGGGAGAGAGATAGAGGGAGGGAGAGGAGGGTGAGAGAGAGAGAGGAGGGAGAGGCGCGGTGAGTTCCTTTCCTCTCTGCTCTCTTCTTCCCTTCTGCTTTCCCTCTGATCCCCTCTGCTCTCTTCCACGCGGTGAGCCCGGCGCGGCGAGCTCTTCCCCCACAGGCTCGTGACCAGCAGACACATCAGGATCAGGCTCCATGGCCAGCAGCTCTCCGACCCCTTCTTGATGCCTGGTGCTTGGTGTAGCCGTGTAGGTGAGAGAGGGAGAGAGCCATGCTACAGTCGGCCAGCATCAAGGAAAAATTCTTATCAATTTGTACAACAGTTCTTATTGTTTAGGCATGTAGCTGGTGCCTGGTGTAGCCGTGTCGGTGGTGTAGCATCCTTTACTTTTTTTATCAAATCTACGACATACTCATCCACAAGCTATTGTTATTATAAATTAATCTCCTTATTAGTGAACTTAGCAGCAGTTCTTGACTTACAAATCTACGACATACTCATCGTTTATGGTTCTTGACTTACAAATGTACAGCAGTTCTTGTCAATTTGTGTTTCTTGCGCTACTGAATTGTTTTTTAGACTTGAGTAATGTAAATAATTCTATGCAAATAGTGTATGTAGATCATAATGTATTAATATGCAGATCGTAATTGCTATTAGTTCCTTTATATTTTGTTATTATAGACAGTTTGCATGAACACTTCATATGTGTTCAAATGTATGTTAGTGTAGATCCACCTGAAGCCTGCTCCACTTGGGCGAACAAAAGAGCTGCATGTTCAGTGCCGCCCACAGCTATATTTGCCTCTGGTGGTTTATGTTCTTTTTCATCCTTCTTTGGACGCTTACAGTCTTGTGTCCAGTGACCATAGATGCCACAATTTCTGCACCTCCCTTTCCTCCTCGGAGTTCCTTTGGAAGTGAGCTTGCCTTTGTTAGAACTGCCACTACTGCCCACATCAGAACGATGTGTCATCTTGGGTTTCCACTGACCAGCACTTCCATTGTTACCTTCCTTCCTTGTCAGCCATGTATTTTGTATGAACCTCTTGGAGAGTGTCAAGTCAATGAACTATCTTCGAGTACTATTGGGAAGTGTATCTCTTTGATGTATTTTTTTTTCTAGTGATATCGATGGTGCCGAGTAGCACCAAATTTGGACTTGTGTCCATATCTATAGATGCTAGTAGTTGAGCACTAGCGCCTACAATCTTGACTACCTCATCCCTATTCTCTGTAGGACCCCAAGAAGAGATTAAACCCTGTAGTCTACCACCTCCCGTTATTTGTGGGCTTCACCGATGGCTGGAAACATTTGGTGATAGCAAACGACCTTCGGGCTGAAGACGTCTGCGAGCTTGTTAAGAGGCCAGACGATGTTGAGCCGGTGTACTATGTCCGGATGTGTGGTCACAAAATTAAAAGCTGCCCCGGCTGCATGTGTGTGCTTCTCTTCTCTTAGGTGGGGTGCTAAGTGATCTTAGTAGCCGACATAAGAGAAGAGAAGCGCACAGATGAAGCCGGGGCGGCTTTAAATTTTGTGACCACACATCCGGACAGAGTACACCGGCTCACCATCGTCTGGCCCCTTAACAAGCTCGCAGACGTCCACAGCCCGAAGGTCGTTTGATGTCACCAAATGTTTCCCGCCCTCGGTGAAGCCCACAAATAACGGGAGGTGGTAGACCACAGGGCTTAATCTCTTCTTGGGGTCCTACAGGGCTTAATCTCTTCTTGGGGTCCTTCAGCATGGCTGTGATGTTATAATGCTGAAGGACCCCAAGAAGAGATTAAGCCCTGTAGTCTACCACCTCCCGTTATTTGTGGGCTTCACCGATGGCTGGAAACATTTGGTGATAGCAAACGACCTTCGGGCTGAAGACGTCTGCGAGCTTGTTAAGAGGCCAGACGATGTTGAGCCGGTGTACTATGTCCGGATGTGTGGTCACAAAATTAAAAGCTGCCCCGGCTGCATGTGTGTGCTTCTCTTCTCTTAGGTGGGGTGCTAAGTGATCTTAGTAGCCGACATAAGAGAAGAGAAGCGCACAGATGAAGCCGGGGCGGCTTTAAATTTTGTGACCACACATCCGGACAGAGTACACCGGCTCACCATCGTCTGGCCCCTTAACAAGCTCGCAGACGTCCACAGCCCGAAGGTCGTTTGATGTCACCAAATGTTTCCCGCCCTCGGTGAAGCCCACAAATAACGGGAGGTGGTAGACCACAGGGCTTAATCTCTTCTTGGGGTCCTACAGGGCTTAATCTCTTCTTGGGGTCCTTCAGCATGGCTGTGATGTTAGGGTTAAGGGTTTAGGGTTAGGGTTTAGGGTTAGGGTTAAGGGTTTAGTGCCTGAGGATGTATTTAATTATACTATTTGTTAATATGAATTTAATTATTGCTTACGTTAATATGTGTTAATATGTATTTAATTATTGCTTATGTATTTGTATATATATAGCTCAATGAGTTCTCCGATCAAGGACCAAGATTTAGTGCCCGAGCACATGGACAAGAGTGTTGCTCAAGAACAATCCAGCAGTGAAGGATATGAAACGCCTAGCGACCCTTTTCCTACCACTAGCATAGATAGGGCCGCTCTCCGTGAGTTGCAACGTGACCCTACTTATGATCCACAAGAAGCTGAGGTAAAAGTACGCATCTTTAGCTTCGTATGTGTACCCTACTGATTTCACATGCATGATCTCTTGTGCATTTTATTACATGAATAGGAGGTCGTGTCTGAATTTCGTGCGATACTCGAAGAAGCCGTGGCACGAAACGAAGACGTACCGGAACAGACCAAGACAACAACCGAGACGTCAAGGAAAAGGAAGCAGAGCGATCGAAAAAGAGGTGACAGGGGGCTGAACAAGTTTCCCGACAAAACATACAAAATCTCAGACGTGAGCCCGAAAGGTCAGCCCCTAGCTCCAGAAGAGGCACTACCTAAGTTCCGGAATGCACTTGGGTTTTTAGTTAGAGATAATCTTGACATAACAATACGACAGTGGAGAGATGTGCCAGATGATGTCAAGAATCAAATATGGAATAAGCTATTAATGAGGTTCGTTCTGCCTCGGGGTTCAGAAGAACTCGTGAAGGAATACACGATGAAGCAGCTTGCAATCAATTTCCGAAACTGGAGGTCTGAGATGAACACAAAGTTTGCAAAGAAAGGTCTGGACCCGACCAAAAAATATAAAATCTCAGCAGGTCAGTGGGCAGTATTTCTAGAGCAGAGGAGCAGCCCTGATTTCATATCTCTAAGTGAGGCAAATTCAGAACTATCAAAGAAGAACAAGTACCGCCACCACCTAGGCACAGGTGGTTACAAGCGTCAGGTTCCTAAATGGAGACAAGAAGACGCCGAGAAGAAGGCCGCAGGGTTGCCGACGCTGTCCGAGCAACTTGGTGAAAGGGCGGCAAATTGGCTCCGTGCTAGAAAACCAAGGGAAACCGAGACTGGTGTATCTTTTGATGATCCCATTGTCGAAGAAGCGGCAAAAAACATATATACAATGGCAGCTAAGCAGAGCGAAGGAACTTTTAAGCCACAAAGGGAAAGAGACATCCTAACGGCTGGTCTCGGTAACCCTGAGCATCCTGGCCGTGTACGAGGAATCTCGTCTAAGGAAGGATGGAAGGAAGGATTCGGACAACAGTGGGAAGGTCTGTACAGGAAACGTGATCGATACAAGGAAGAGATGGCGGATTATTTTAAGGAGGAGGCCAAGAAAGAGTTCAAAGCCATGATGTCTCAAATGCTATCGAATCCTCCTCCAGAATTGAAGCAACAGTTGGCGAGTGTGATGTCTGTTCAACAGATGACCACTCCACAAATACAAATAATTCCAGCAGCTCAACCGCCGGCTTCCACAGATTGTACGACATTACCAAGCTCTGTTGCTTCAACGGGAAATAAGGACCGTTATCCAGTTGATGACATCACAAGGCCTGTGGCGTGCACACTGGTTATAAGATATGGTATTAACAATAAACGTACAAAGAAAGTAGCCACAGGCCTTGCGATCCCAGGACGTAAGTTCCATGGAAATGATATTCCAGATGATCATTGCAAAGTAGAAGTGACGTCGGTCGTCCAAGGATCCGAGGACGACATGCTAGACATCCCTGGGCCCGAAGGTATCGAGAAACTTGGACAAGCTATCAATAATTTTATCCTTTGGCCTCAAAGGGATGTCGATTTGCTTGATTGGTCGAATTCGTCGCAGGCGTCGCAGGCCCAACCGTCTCCGCCTTCTCAAATTTTTGTTCCTATTGTACATCCATCATCCTCACCTCCTCAAACTTCACATGCTGCTCCTCATCCTTTTTCTGACCCACCGTCTCCGCCACAAGCATCACCATTCAGGGCTCCACCACCTTCTCCTCCCCATCCTCTTGGTGACCCACTGTCTACGCCACCATCAAGGGATCCACCTTCTCCACAACCATCAAAGGATTCAAGGCCATCAAAGAAATCTAAACTTCCTATTCCAAAATTGGTGTCCCCGTATCAGAAAAAGAAGAGTAAAGCTACTACTGCTGGCACAGCTCGGTTTTTGAAAGGGATTGGACGGAGCCTCACGTCACAAACTGTTGATTTGGCCAAGCACGAGGAGTCTGCAAAAAAGGCTGAGGCAATGGCCGCAAAGATAAAGAAGCCAACTAAGGCAGATTACAAAAACGTGCCTAAAAAATATGTGCCGGGCAGACCTCTGCTACCTCTTGAGAAACTAAGAAAGGTCCCGGCTGGTGTTAAAAGGTTGCATGACTGGTACATGCGGGCATCATCGGTTGGCATAGACACCATCAGTGTGCATATACCAGACCATGCTTTTATTGGTTCGGACCAAAAGGCCGTTGTTACATTCGAGGACATGTGGTTAATGATGAACCTTCAGAGACTCGACGTGCAACTTGTAACGATGTTTGCATTGTAAGTGTCGCTCATACTTCCACATATGTGTGTTATTATTAGTGAGTTGTATAAAATTTCAATATCTGACATGCACGTGTGACTTGCAGAATGCAACATGATCAGCAGGAGATTCTTTACGGTACCAAGCCCAATGCTAGTGCCAGTAAAAGGGTTGGGTATCTCAACCCAATACTTATATCCGAGGAAAGCCACACTTTTAGAATCGGGAAAGACAACGATGAATTACGGGGAAAGACGGACGAAGAAGTTGAGAAGCGTATAAAGCATATGAAGAAGGATTTTGAAGCTCGATACGCCACCTATATAGGACATGCAATGCTTCAATTTCAAGACAGGGAAGCCATAATGGCCCCGTACAACTTTAAGTAAGTGTGATTTTGCATAAATAAAATTAATAATTTCAATACACATGCATCACAAATTTGATTCGTACAGGGACCACTGGATATGCTTCCTCATTTATCCTAAGGTTGGAAAGGTGCTGGTGCTCGACTCCTTGAACTTCGACCCTTCGACATATGCAGAATTCCTCAGCATCTTAGAGCTGTAAGCTTTTTCTATGCATGCATACTTTTATCGATTAAAATTTGAGAATAACATGGTGATTCTATTTGAGATCACAGGGCTTATAGATTCTATAAGATGAGAGGTGGAAAGTACGACCTGTCGAAACAACGCGTGCCACTAGACATCCATCATCACTGGCCGGTAAGTATGTGATTTTATGAATACATATCATACACAATGTTGCAACTAAATAACCAATCTCCCGTTATGTAGTGCCACAAGCAACCACAAGGATCGGTCCTATGTGGATTCTATGCGTGCGAGTTCATGAGAGTGAACGGACGATACATCACGAACCCTAACAAGGTATTATTAGTAATAGTCAAGTATGTATTTATGTTATTAAAGATGCAAATGTGTTATTATTGAGTATAAATAGATGATGTTTATAAAATTCCTTTACAGCAATTTCAACGAGGAAACCCGGAGAACTTGACCGAAGCTGCATTGTATGGCATAATCGAGGACCTCTGCACATTCATATTGAAAGAGGTCATGCCCGCAGAAGGAAAATATCACGATGCTTCCGGGACATTAGCTTTGCCAGAGTTCAGAATACTAACAGAAATTAGTAGATTATCTCTTAGCCGAGATAGTTATTAGAGCTTAGGTGAAAACTTATGATGTATAGAATGCATGAAGCATATATGGTTGTAAACAGAATACTTTGATGTATATAAATGTATGATAGAATTTAATTTCATGTTGCTTTCAATATCAATATAGATCTATATATATATATATGTTTGTGTGTGTGTAAATAAATATATATATAATTCAGTATTGTTTGAAATTTTGAAAAAAGGCGGGAAAACTTCCACTGGCGGCTAAATAAAGAAAACCGCCAGTGAAAAGTGCATTTCCACTGGCGGTTTGCTTTATAAAACCGCCAGTGGAAATGCATTTCCACTGGCGGTTTTCTTTATTCAGCCGCCAGTGGAAATGCACTTTTCACTGGCGGTTCCTTAAGAAAACCGCCAGTGAAAATGCACTTTTCACTGGCGGTTCCAAAATAACCGCCAGTGGAAATGCTGATTTCCACTGACCCCTAGCACTGGCGGTACTAAAAAACGCCTGTGTAAATAGGTTTAGAACCGCCACTATAGAGCTTCTGTGTACTAGTGGTGGGAAGAAGATTTCTCCTTCTTCTCCTTGTGGTGTGAAGAAGAAGATCTTTTCTCCTTCCGTTTGGAGGAGTCCTTCTTCTTCTCCTTCCTCTTGGTGCGGGACTCTTCCGATGAAGTGCTCCCGTGACTAGCAGTGGGCTTGTCGCCGGTCTCCATCTCCCTCTTGGTGTGATCTCACGACATCACTTTGAGCGGTTAGGCTCTAATGAAGTACCGGGCTCTGATACCAATTGAAAGTCACCTAGAGGGGGGGGTGAATAGGGCGAAACTGAAATTCTCAAAAATAAACACAACTACGAGACGGGTTAGCGTTAGAAATATAATTGAGTCCGCGAGAGAGGGTGCAAAACAAATCGCAAGCGAATAAAGAGTGAGACACGTGGATTTGTTTTACCGAGGTTCGGTTCTCGCAAACCTACTCCCCGTTGAGGAGGCCACGAAGGCCGGGTCTCTTTCAACCCTTACCCTCTCTCAAACGGTCCCTCGGACCGAGTGAGCTTTCTCTTCTCAATCACTTGGAACACAAAGTTCCCACAAGGATCACCACAAGATTGGTGTCTCTTGCCTCAATTACAAGTGAGTTTGATCGCAAGAAAGAATCAAGAAAGAAGAAAGCAATCCAAGCGCAAGAGCTCGAAAGAACACAAGCAAATCTCTCTCACTAATCACTAGGGGGTTGTTCGGAGTTTGGAGAGGATTTGATTTCTTTGGTGTGTCTAGAATTGAATGCTAGAGCTCTTGTAAATAGTTGGGAAGTGGAAAACTTGGATAACTTGAATGTGGGGTGGTTGGGGGTATTTATAGCCCCAACCAACAAACTAGCCGTTTGGTGAGGCTGTCTGTCGAATGGCGCACCGGACAGTCCGGTGCACACCGGACATGTCCGGTGCCACAGCCACGTCACCAAAGCCGTTGGGTTCCGACCGTTGGATCTCTAACTTCTGGGCCCGCCTGGATGTCCGGTGGCGCACCGGACATGTACTGTAGAGTGTCTGGTGCGCCAGCATAGGCGTGCCTGACCTCTGCGCGCTGGCCGCGCGCTGGCGCGCATTTAATGCGCCGCAGGTAGCCGTTGGCGCCGAAATAGCCGTTGCCCCGCAGAAGCACCGGACAGTCCGGTGTACACCGGACAGTCCGGTGAATTATAGCGGAGCAGCTGAGATGAATTTCCGAGGCTGGCGAGTTCTGGAGGCCACCCTTCCTTGGAGCACCGGACACTGTCCGGTGTGCACCGGACAGTCCGGTGAATTATAGCGGAGTCGCCTCTGGAATTTCCCGAAGGTGACGAGTTTGGAGTTGGAGTCCTCTGGTGCACCGGACATGTCCGGTGGCACACCGGACAGTCCGGTGCGCCAGACCAGAGGTGCCTTCGGTTGTCCCTTTGCTCTTTTGTTGAACCCAATACTTGGTCTTTTTATTGGCTAAGTGTGAACCTTCGGCACCTGTATAACTTATACACTAGAGCAAACTAGTTAGTCCAAATATTTGTGTTGGGCAATTCAACCACCAAAATTAATTAGGGATTAGGTGTAAGCCTAATTCCCTTTCACAATTCACATAATTGCTAATCAATACAAGGTGCCTTCCATGGATATTCAATTATGCAATATATATATCATGGATACAAAGAAATATGCTCATCTCTATGATTATCTTTAGGGCATATTTCTAACACGAGTGACCTGCAGTTCAAATCTGAATTTTCTAAAAAAATTCAAATAAACGAACTAAATCTACTAGCTATTGCAAACACTGTTATAATTATCCCAAAATGGTACATGTAGGTCTACATAGTGTAGGAACATACCACAAAAAGTTTGATGGCCAAAATGTAAAAAACAAAAATATGGTTTGCCGAGTGTCTATAGAAGACACTCGGCAAAGCCTCCTTTGCCAAGTGCTAAATACTAGGCACTCGACAAAGAATCCTCTTTGCCGAGTGCTAGTCCTTAGCTCTCGGCAAAGAGTGACGGCCGTCAGCTTTAGAACGGCCGCTGACGGCCCTTTGCCGAGCGCTTTCTTTGCCGAGTGATTGACACTCGGCAAACATGTTTTTGCCGAGTGCGGTCCTATGCCAAGTGTCCTGCACTCGGTAAAAAGGCTCATTACCGAGAGCCGAACTTTGCCGAGTGCGGCTCTCGGCAAATCCCTCTTTGCCGAGTGGCCGACAAAAGGCACTCGGCAAAGAGTCCGACACTCGGCAAAGCCTCGGATTCCGGTAGTGGTAGCTCATTGTCCTTCGAGGTTCTTGTCGGCAGATGTACTTTGAGGATGACCCCTCCTTCCTCCGTCAGGGTACTTTAGCGATGTTATCGTTATCCTAAATCCTTCCATTATATGACATCTTATCCCACAGTTGTTTACCCAGCATCCTGTGTTGACTCCCCTGCGACGAAGTGGTTGAGCCGATGCCAGGCGCCATGCCATGATAAATGAGCCATGCACTCTGACATACCAACCACTGTGTCGTCATTTGTCCCGCACGCCTATGTTAGAACCTGACTTGTACGTCCCTACGACTGGAGTGATCATTGTGGTATGATCTCGTAGATTCTGGTCCTGCATGGTTAGGTGCAGTATCCCACCCCTAGATTAGGTGAGAAGAAGCTTTAGGACGAGACTTCCTGCCCCCGAGCCCCTTGTCATTCGGGGGTCAGGGGTCGAGCGAAGCGAAGACTTTGAGACAAGTCGTTTGCCCCCAAGCTCATAGAGCTTTGGTACCATGTTTGTTTGCTATGCGCTTTCGGCCTATCTAGATCAGGCCACGACACCTTGTATATACACATAATAACATAGAAAGTACACACGTGATGTTTGAGATAACATCCATACGTAAAATTATGAGGTGTAGCTCCATGTGAAGTTAGAAAAGACGCATCTCCCAAAACAACAAATTTCTCTACTATGAATAGATTTCTGCTTTGTTCAAATAGGCTCCGGTATCATTGGATCGTGTGATACACGCTAACGCCTTGTTCATTTACAACAAACCAGCTCTAGATTAGCATGGATTGGAATTAAATCCATGTCATAATCCATACCCCAAAAAAATCCATGCTTTTTCAAAAAAAAAATTATTCGGTTAAACCCATCATAAATTATAATCCAAGGGTTTGGGAATTTTTTTAACTATAGAAGGCATGGATTCTATCCATAGCTCATTAGGTATGGAACAAATCCATGAAGATAATGCACAAGTTTATATTAGAATCCATGGATCAAAAGAATAACTAGCTTTGAGAGATACATGATTTAAATGATATATAGATTTAATCCCACCATGAGATTGAGTGCGAGGTATGGATTCACTTAATCCAGACCTGGATTAAATCCATGGTGGGATTCCATCCCTTGTAACCGAACAAGGCCTAACAGTAAAGTTTTATTGGCCTGTTTAATTTGGACTCTCTGGAACAGAGACATGTACACCAAATATGCACCGACGGCATTAGAACAGTGACGGCAGTCGAGCTTCTGTAAGCCACTCGTGTGCGTGGAGCTGCTTGTGCTCCAGAGTTTCGGCAGGTCCTTGACATCCAACGTATATCTGTTTTATTTTTCTCATGTTTTTTGTTATTTTTGTCATATTTTTAGAGCAGACTATTAAATAGCTTCTTCTGCTGCAAATCTGCAATGGCAACTAAGGTCATGTTCGTTTATCTAGAAATACACCGGTTCCAACTGATCAAAGCTCAATTCGATCGGAATTGTTCCAAGCCACTATATATTCTGTGAACAACGACCGGCCGGGCCCTAAATAAACTGTGAGAAGATGCATCCATTATCCATCTCATCTACAGTAACTGCCGCACCTAGTTTGCGTTGCTTGGAAAGATGGCAGCAATTAATCTGGAAAACATTTAAGGGCTAGTTTGGGAACACTAATTTCCCATGGGATTTTCATTTTCCCAAGGGAAAATGAACTAATTTCCCTTGGGAAAATGAAAATCCCATGGGAAATTAGTGTTCCCAAACTAGCCCTAAGGGGACGTATTACTACTCATATCGTTCGTTAATATTTAAAACATTTAATGAGCACAAGGCTAATCTAATCATATTATTGAAGCCAACGCTAATGACACGCCAACCGTAAGTTAATGATGCCTTATAATAATTAATTATTATATAGCTAGAGCCTAGAGCCGGAGATGAAATTAAGTGTTATAGACAGTTGATTCGTTCACGTACGTAGGAGTATATATGTCTTAACAATGTACAGAAACAAGGAGTACATACGACGTAGTAGTAGCAGTAGTTCTCTGATGGAAAAGCACGTATATATGGTCCTGAAAGAGACCACGTCGACGTACGTTGTAGTTCTAGTGTCAGCCACACTAATCCAAAAATAGCAGTCCACTGGCTCTTACTTTATCTCTCCAGTTGAATTAACTAACTCCTTAATTTGCCCGCACTTCACCTGCACGCTTTTCTCCGGGCCGGTACGTGTTTTTAATTACTGCTGGCACTAGCTTTTCCCGGGCAAATATATGCAACGTCGCCCCGGGCAGCGTCCCTGGTTAGTTGAGCTGTCGCCGTCCAATCACTGGGCAGGCATGCACTACTAAAACCGCGCCCTCCGCTGCGCTTCTCTCTCACTCGTCTTGGTTCGTCGTCGTCCACCTCTCTCTCTCTCTCCTGCTCTCTCTCGTCTCATCATCACAGCGGCCAGCTCAGCTGGAACTAGTAGCCAAGCCAAGAAAGTTCCGACGTGCCGATCGATCCGCACGTGCGCGCACGCCGATCGCCCGGCCAGCTCGCCGGCCGCCATTGCTATATACCGCGCGCTAATTATATTATATTCTGCATCGATCGACCACTTGTGTAATGCCGGAGGGAGATCAGGTGTCGTCGTCGTCGTCCAGGTCCAGCCAGGCGTCGTCCGGGGGAACGTCGTCCTCGCCGCCTTGGTCTCCCGCCGGGAAGAAGGCGGGGGCGGCGGAGAAGCGGGCGCGGGCGCGGGAGACGACGACGCACCCGCCGTCGTACCGCGGCGTCCGGATGCGGGCGTGGGGGAAGTGGGTGTCGGAGATCCGCGAGCCGCGCAAGAAGTCGCGCATCTGGCTGGGCACGTTCCCGACCCCGGAGATGGCGGCGCGCGCGCACGACGCCGCCGCGCTGGTGGTCAAGGGCCCCGCCGCCGTGCTCAACTTCCCGGACATGGCCGCGGCGCTCCCGCGGCCGGCCTCCGCCTCGCCGCGCGACGTGCAGGCCGCGGCGGCGCGCGCCGCGGCCATGGAGGTGGAGCCCGCTGCGGCCCTGCATGAGCCGCCGGACGGGCCCGCGGACGAAGCCGCCGCATTGCAGTTGCAGCCCGCCGCTGCTCCGCCAGCGGGCGGGCAGCAGCAGGACGAGGAGCTGGAGGCGATCGTGGAGCTGCCGCGGCTGGACGAGGACTGCGCCGTGGCCACGCTCGGCGCCACGCCCTGCTTGTCGTCGTCGTTCCACGACGTGCTGGCGCCGGCGCCGGCGCCGTGGTGGGTCGACGACGACGCAGGATATGTAGCTGCGGCGCACGACGTCGACTACCTGTTTGGGCTGGACGGCGATCACGGATGGGCGCAATCGGTTGGTGCCCTCCTGTGGAACTTGTGATTACTTTGCTGCTGCTCGATGGTCTCTGCGTGCTAATCAACAACAACGACGACGACGACTGCTACTCTGTGTAATTAACTCCTGATAAATGGTAATCTCCTCCCCTTTCTGTGCTAATCAACAACAACAACGATCTACGTGGAGGTAGAGATACAGTTGCAACATGGTAGAGAGAGAGAGAAAGAGTATAGTTTTCGTTACTATAGCTCAACAAAACTGGAAAGGAAAAAAGGGTTGCAAGTTGGCGGCGGCCGCTGTGGTACGGCTGATTAGTGGTGTCCGTCGTCTCTCTTTCCGGCGTACGGTCTTTTCGTTGCCTTTCTGGTCGGATTTGGACGCTTGTCTTGTGAATTTGTCTGTATTTCTTCTCCTTTTTCTTTTTTCTTTTTTTTTCTCCAAAGGGCACTGCTAGCTATTATCTTGGCCTGCCTGATCAGTAAGTAGTAAATGAAAATGTAGATGCCTGAAATTAATGCATCACCTTTGGTTTCATTTAACCAGCACCTTCTTCAAGTGCTTTACTAATTTACTAGTAGGTAGGAGTAGTACGTACTAGTACCGGTCGGCAGGCTGCGAGTTAAAAATGATTGAGAAGCTGCTCTACTACGTACCCCCCCCTGGCGTGTAGGGACTAGGGGTAGGAATGGCGGCTTTTACTTTCCATTGGCGCTTTGCCGCTCACGTACGTACTGTACTCGATCAGGTCTTTGTAAAGGCAGGCATTATTATTGCTGCTGTACCATGCAGACTTCGAAGTGGGAATGTACGAGGTACGGTCCAGTTAGTACTACTTGGTACGACGACTAGCTTTTCTTTTTCCTGGCTCCAAAAAGTTAATTACGCCTAATTAACAACTAACCGCTCCGTTTTGGCAAAACAAAGCTAGTGCCGTGTGTTTGTGTTTACCAATTAAAGGAGGCCGAGCAAACTAAAGTACAAGTAATCGGAGCTATATATATAAGCAACTACGCAAGCATAAGATATAAAATAAAATAAAATAAATCGAAGCAAGTAGTATAGAAATACACTCCCTACTACAGCATAATACATGCATATGTCAAATTAATTAAACACGCACGCACGCCGCCATCCCATGCACACGGACAAATAAATGCATTTGTTGTTTATATACTAATAATTATTTGCTCGTCTCTCCCTGCACGGATCATTTAACACCACACTTGTGGTTGGGACTTGGGAGGGTATTGGGGAGATCATATGATCAGTACCATGCGCAGCGCGCGCCACCGCGTCTAGCTAGCCGCCCCGGAGACCTGCCGACCGGTCCGAGTCCAAAGGTCCTCCTGAGATCGATGCTGTGATAGCTCACTGGCATGCAATGCAGCCTTGTCTGTACTGTTGGCGTCGTCCGCTATCCCTTTCTCTCTGACACGGACCGCCATGTAGGCTACTGTTACTAGTAGTAGCTGCCTCGGCGGGCCCAGGCCACGAAAACCAGACTTTTCACATCCCTGATGTGCTTGCAAAAGCCTAGCTCCTCGATCGAAGGTACTACGTGTGTGTGTGGGGTAAAAGGGAAGTGAAGTGAAGGGCGTCGTCACAAAGCTGTGCCGAGATCGACAAGCACTTTCAGCCAGGTCAGGAATCACGAAATCACCAGTGCCGGCCATGCATCCATGCATCGTCGCGACATCCAGCACGCGGCGACCTAGCTTGCACAGTGTTTTCCTAATAATTCCTGCCAAGTACGTACCCGTCCGTACCTAATAAAAATCCGTTGTCCTATCCTTTTGGGAATACTGCACGTGCATGTACATGTGGACATGCCGTTGTGGTTCGCACACGTACGTGACGGGCGATTGACATCACGACGACGACTATATGGATTTTTTTTTATAACGTTCCAGGATTTGTTCTGCATTTTTACTAGTATGTTCGAAACAAACAACCTTCTTCGCTGGATAAAGTTGCCGAAAGGAGGTAGGGTTGGACACCAAATGTGTCTCGCGGAACGGTCCGACCCTGAGGCCGGACGGTCCACGGTCCGGACTGTCCACGGTGGTGGCGCGGACGGTCCGCGCGTGCGCAGAATCAGTTAGGGTTTCTAGTTTCTCGCGGGATTGGTTACCTAAAACCACGGGATTAACTCGGAAATCAGTTGGAAGCGGATCCAGACCTCCCCTTATATAGATGAAGGGCTACGGCTGATTGAACCCCCAACAATCGATCAAATCAAGTCTATTACTCGTATTTACTTCATGCATTAGGAGTAGTTACAGTCTAGTTCTAGTTTAGCCCTAGTTTAGCCTTCCAATCCCCAAATTCTCCGTCTCTCTTCGACTCTACGTCGATTAGAGGAGTCTAGGTCGGTCTACCCGAGCCTAGACACCACCTAGGATCTCTCCTCCCCGACGGGGTCCCTCCCGGGAGCGAGATCCAGGCGCCGCCGGTGACCTTCGCCGCCCCCTGCGCACGCGCGGACCGTCCGGCCTTAGGGCGCGGACCGTCCGGCCGTCAGGCAGGGAACGCCAGCCCCTGCGCCAGGTCGCGGACCGTCCGGCCCCTGGCCGCGGACCGTCCGCGCCTGACCAGAGAGCACCGCCACCGGTTCTTGTTGAGTGTTTGGCGCTCCAAAAAGGCGTCAACATACTTTTTGGCGACTCCGCTGGGGACAGGTGTTTAGATCTACTAAAAATCAGGCCCTCAAATGGCCGGTTCTAAAGATCACACCGATATCTCCCCAGATAATATCCTGAAGACGGCTGTCGAAAATCTAACAGCCGATGAGCAACAGCAATACGAGGACTACATGCGCCAAGCGAAGGACAAATTCTTGTCGCAATACACGGTGGATCGCCACCAGAAGGTTATCAAACATGGAGAGACTGACGTTGCATCTCTTCTGTCTTCGCTTCAAGTCCCCAACGTAAGCAAACCCGACGATATCCAATCTATTAAATATTATGTAGATCAGCAGCAGGATCAAATGAAACAACAGATTGTAGGGTTAGAAGAGTCAATTAGAAAATTAACGCGTACGTTGGAGAAGTCTGTTGCTCCTAGTTTTCCATCATATGAGACTAGTAACAGGATATCTATGTCTAATACATCGGCAACAAATGGGGATTTGCAGCCCCAACCATTATATGGTATGCCGATGAACTCATATACAGGACAAGTACCACCACCGCCATCCCTGCTTGGTAGATCGGCACCCATGAACACGGTCGGACCGTCTGAGCTTCTGCCCGGACCGTCCGGCCCATATGCAGACCGTCCGGCTTGCTCTGCCGGACAGTCTGGGGTCGCCCTAGGACCACCGCCATCCCTGCTTGGCAGACCGATGACCCTGGACACGGTCGGACCGTCCGAGCTTCTGCCCGGACCGTCCGGCCCTTACGCGGACCGTCCGGCTTTCCCTGCCGGACAGTCCGGGCCCACACCAGGACTACCACATGGCGTCCCGATAATGGCAAACGCAACCGGTCAGTTCGGATTTACCACCGGACAAGCTGGATACGCATACGCAGAACCTGTTGTTGCACACCATGCACCAAATTATTACACACCACAACAGCAGTATGTTTCGCCCTCTACATATTTAAACCATAACGTACCATACAACCACAAACCAATCAACACTATCGATCGGTCACGGCAAGAAGGTCGGTATACTAATACCCAACCAAATGAGCCCCACAACCCAGGATCCGGTGGTCTGCCACCGGGTGCAATGGAAAAAATTAGGGAAGAGATGACTGAACTATTTCGAGATAAGTTTGGAGTTAGTGTAGCCAGAGTAGGGCAATCATACCAAAAGCCGTATAATCACCGGTTTGACACTGTCCCATATCCACAGGGGGCAAGGATACCAGAATTTTCTAAGTTTTCTGGTGAGAATGGGAGGAGCACACACGAACACATAGGCCAGTTCCTAGCACACCTAGGTGAATTGGCCGATGGAGAAGCATTTCGTGTTCGGTTATTTTCTCTATCCCTTACTGGTACCGCTTTTGCATGGTACGCCGCCCTGCCTCCTAATTCCATTAATTCCTGGAATGAGTTAGAAAGTAAATTTCATGAACATTTCTTTACCGGGGAATATGAATTAGGACTAGCTGACTTAGCTTCAGTTCGACAAGGACGCGAAGAATCAGTTAATGATTTTATCCGGAGGTTCCGGGACACTAGAAACCGATGCTTTCGGATCCATGTCGTAGACAAAGAGCTAGCAGGGTTAGCTTTTTATGGGTTGCTATCCTACTTAAGAGACAAATTAGATGGGACCCAGTTCTTTTCGATAGCCCAGCTACATCAGCGGGTTTTAGCCTGTGAAAGCCGATTTAAAGAGACATCAAAATCGGCCGCCCGTACTATACATCCAATAGAGCGTGATAGTTCAGATGATGAATCTGCAGATGTATATACCGCTGAGTTTATTTGGCCAACAAAGGCCAAATCTTCAGCATGTTCTTCCTTACAGCCGGTTCAAAAGAATCGACAAGAAGAGATTAAATTTACCTTTAATGTTGCCAAATGCGATAAGATATTTGATGAGCTACTTAAAAATGGCAACATTAAATTAACTCATACTATCCCTCCTATAGATGAATTAAAGAGACGTGCTTATTGTAAGTGGCATAATTCTTTTTCTCATGCCACCAATGACTGTAATGTTTTTCGTCGACAGGTACAATCGGCCATAAATGAGGGCTGATTGGCTTTTCAGGAAATGCAAGTGGACACACAACCATTTCCTGTTAATACAATAGATATCGCATGCAAAAAGATCTTAGTTAGGCCCGAAATGGCCGATAAAGGCAAAAGCAAAGACATCATCATTGGTAGTCCTCGCACGTCGAATATATCACAAAAGGAGATTGTTCGAAAGGCTCCGGACGATAAGGCTAAAAAGTCCGGAGGCACCGGGGGGCAGGCACAATTAATGAGTCAAGCACGACAGCCTGTCCTGAGCATTACGGACGATCTGGCACCTACGTGCGGACGGTCCGGTGTTCAGATAGACGGTTCGGCTAACTCTGCCGGACAGTCCGCCTATGCCCAAAGGTGTCAGCCTCCACACAAAACCTTAAAAGGGAAGGAGACACAACGGCGAAGCACAAATGGTCGGCTGATCAAAGCTGACTCTACTGTTGATCAGTTGCTCTCCAAGAATACTAGCGAGAAGACCGTTCTACGTGATCGGTCAACGAAGAAACCTCGGTCACCTACTAAAACGAAACGGGTAAACAAAACGGCCCGAAAGGCGACACAACAAGCATCGCCTATTCATCCTATGAGACCAGGGTACTTTCCACCCGTTTACTCATCGTCAGTATATTATCCTGTTCAAACATGGAATGGTACGAGGATGAATCCATGGTACATGTATAGTCCCTTTGTCTATCCATACTGGGGGGCACCTCCATTCTATTCCTTTTGATTCAGTGATCAAACGGTCATGGCCGAGAAAGATAAAATCTGAAACGACCGTTATACATTGATGCTTTATTAAATGATCTCAATATTGAAAAGCCGGTGACTTACATCAGGTTTAGTTCATATGCTTTTGGTTCGTCAACCTTCACCAAAAGGCAGGGGGGCATATGTTGGACAACAAATGTGTCTCGCGGACGGTTCGGCCCTGAGGCCGGACGGTCCGCGGTCCGGACTGTCCGCGGTGGTGGCGTGGACGGTCCGCGCGTGCGCAGAATCAGTTAGGGTTCCTAGTTTCTCGCGGGATTGGTTACCTAAAACCACGGGATTAACTCGGAAATCAGTTGGAAGCGGATCCAGACCTCCCCCCTTATATAGATGAAGGGCTACGGCCGATTGAACCCCCAACAATCGATCAAATCAAGTCTATTACTCGTATTTACTTCATGCATTAGGAGTAGTTACAGTCTAGTTCTAGTTTAGCCCTAGTTTAGCCTTCCAATCCCCAAATTCTCCGTCTCTCTTCGACTCTACGTCGATTAGAGGAGTCTAGGTCGGTCTACCCGAGCCTAGACACCACCTAGGATCTCTCCTCCCCGACGGGGTCCCTCCCGGGAGCGAGATCCAGGCGCCGCCGGCGACCTTCGCCGCCCCCTGCGCACGCGCGGACCGTCCGGCCGTCAGGCAGGGAACGCCAGCCCCTGCGCCAGGTCGCGGACCGTCCGGCCCCTGGCCGCGGACCGTCCGCGCCTGACCAGAGAGCACCGCCACCGGTTCTTGTTGAGTGTTTGGCGCTCCAAAAAGGCGTCAACAGGTAGCATATAAGGTAGTGTATATGCATTACATGTTTATTTATATTAAATATATTTGGTTATATATGTTAGAGAATTGAGGCTAGGGTGAGCGGATGTACACACACCCTGTATGAACGAATGATGTCACCCATGAATGGATTAGAAAGGCCGGTGCTTTCGTAGAACGGGCATTTTGGCGAAGCTGCTAAAGGAATGAGTCTAGTCCCATGCCCATCAGTAAATGTGCCAACATGAAAAGAAAACCAAAGGAGACCATGGTAGAACATATTTGGAAGAATGGATTTACGTCGGACTATACTCGGTGGATCTTCCATGGTGAAGCGCATCGTACGAGAGAGAAGGTGGTGGTGAGACAACGCGTCGAGGATTATGATGCTGATGCCGGGGTAGCGGATATGTTGAACGACTATCACGAGGCACAGTCGCCGGAGGATGTACGGAGGACGAGCCAAAGACGACCACAAATGGCGTTCTACGACATATTTGACGCGACACAGAAGCCCCTTCACGGCCAGACAAAGGTTTCTCAACTGGATGTCATTGGGCGTGTAATGGCGTTCAAGTCGTAGTATAGCATGAGTCGAGACGCATTCGATGGTTTGTTGAAAGTTATTGGCAACCTGCTTCCGGAGGATCACGTTCTGCCAAAGAGCATGTACGAGGCACATAAACTCCTTTGTGCACTCAAGATGACGTATGAGCAGATACATGCTTGTTTGAAGGGCTGCGTGCTATTTAGAAAAGAATACGCGGAGGCAAAGTACTATCCGAAGTGTAAATCGTCTAGGTTCATGGAGGTAGACTCTGGTGATGGACATAAGAGGCAGCTCAACATCCCTGTGACAATCCTACGTCACCTTCCGTTCATACCGAGGATCCAACGTCTATACATGAACGAGGAATCTGTGAAACATATGACATGAAACAAAAATGGCAAACGATACAATCCTGACAAGATGTTGCACGCATCCGATGGTGAAGCATGGAAACACTTTAATGCCATTCACCATGACAAAAGCCGAAGAGGCTCATAATGTACGTGTTGCGCTGGCCATAGATGGATTCAATCCCTATGGAAAGAGCGCTGCCGCGTACACATGTTGGCTCATGTTTGTTATGCCCGTTAATCTCCCCCGGTGTATGCTTTCAAAGCCAGAACATATTTGTATCGTTGATAATTCCTGGACACCCAATGAATAAAATGGGCATGCACATGGAGCCTTTGATTGATGAAATGGTCCATGCTTGGGAGGAAGGGGTATGAACGTATGGCCGAGCTACGAAGACAAACTTCAAAATGCATGTTTCGACCACCAAGACCCTGAGACATGAAGAGTGACGCCATATCATGCTATATGTATTTACCAACCTTGAAGAGGTGACGCCATACATGCAACAATTTTTTCATGAATTCTAGCATCGATCAAGGGACCCAACTCCACAGGAATATAATACCCTTCTTAGAAAGGGTGCGGGAAATGGATTGCATGATTTTATTTCCTGGTTCAAACATAAGGTACGTGCTTAGTTTGTTATTTGAAGTTACTCTTACGTGCGAATACTATAACAATCTAGCATCTTTGAACTTGCAGGGCCAAAGAGATCCATCGATGAGTGTCGAGTTGAGACAAATAGCCAATGACTTTGCTTATAGGGTCAGAAAATATTCTAGGTATGACATCAATAGATAACATTTTCGCACAATAAGCTACAATCAAAGTCGGCCCAATCGAAAAACCACATGTTCTGATGTCTTTACGCCCGGGCTTGATGAGGTCAAGTATTTTGGACGAATCGAAGAAATATATGAACTCAATTTTCATGGTTCTAAACCTCTTATTCCAGTGATATTCAAATATCATTGGTTTGACCCTGTAGTGACGAGATGGACACATTGTAATCTTGGGCTAGTCGAAATTCCATAGAATTCCACCTTACCAGGAGATGATGTTTATATTGTGGCCCAACAGGCCACACAAGTGTATTATCTCTCATATGCGTGCTGTAACACTCCAAAATCCTATTATGGATAAATTAGGAAAACTCATTTTATGATTTAAATAAATGTGTATTCAAATAATAGATTATCTAAAAGATTCTTATGTGAACTATCTTGTGTGTTAAAGATTTATTTACCAAAAAAATTAAGTTAAACTATCTCTTAATATAGATTTTACATAAGAAATTATATCCTTTTAAATAAATATGGGAAGATTATAAATTTATTTTGTTGTACTTCTAAAATATGGCTATGTGTTTGAATTATTTTATTTAATAATTACTACTGTAAAACATCTTACATGAATTATTCCTACTAATTTTCATTTGCTTAAATGGATAAATTAATTAATAAAAATGTTTTGCATTCATGTTGAGTTTTTGTTTGTTGCAATTTATGCTTGAAATAGAAAATTTAACTCATCTCTAAATTAGACTTGAATTTTAAATTTAAAATAGAAAGCAAAAATTATAAATATAAGCTAATATAATGAATTGATGTATGTTTGGTTGGTTTGTTTGTATACGACGTCCTTTATGTAAAGTTGATATAAATTAGGGTATCACAATAAGATATTTAAGAAAATACTCTTTTTAACTCGCGTGTAAAACCAAAAAAATTAATTTAAAAATTTAAATAAAAATATATTCTAAGATTTATTTAAATTGAAGAACTAATATGATTAGTACAAAATAACAACAATATTATTGAAATAAAAAAGATAAGTTAGAATTCCTAATATATAGGATATAGTTGTAACAGATAAGTACCATATTAGATCTATCATGTAACAAATTTGGGTTCTAGTTTGTTAGAGTTCCTGATATATAGGTGTCGGCGTTTCGACCCCGGGGGGTGCCTGGACCGACGAGTAAATTGTCGTTGTGTGTCCCTGCCCAGATGGTTGGCGCGGGATGGAACACAAGATGTGCGACAAGCCTTGTATTATCCTGCACCAGGGGTGCTGCTCGCAGTAGGGGTTACAAGTGCGTCGCGTGAGGGAGAGAGAGAGAGGGCTCGTTCGCCGCTTCCCCTCGCGCGAACCCCCCGAACCCCCTTTTAGGGTGGCCCTGGACTCCCCTTTTATAGAGGCAAGGAGAGAGTCCAGGTGTACAACGGGGGCGTAGCTATGTGCTAACGTGTCCGGCAGTGGTGTGCCTAAGCCCTATGTACATGCAAACGTGGCTGTCGGGGGAGAGCTTGGGCGCTGTACATGTGATGGCGTGGCCGCCGGAGGAGCGCCTGAGTCCTGTAGGAGCACAGCTGGCAGCGCGGCGAGGACCCTGCTGATGTCTCCTTGCTGTCGTAAGGGGCTGAGAGCCACCGGCGTCATGGCGCACGCGGGGCACCATCATTACCCGTCGCCGGGGTAAGTCAGATGGGACGCCAGTCTTGTTCCTTGTAGCCTGAACAGGCTAGGAGTAGGGGAAATGATGCATCCCCTATCAGCACGGTCAGTCTGAGCTCGGGGTCGGTCGAGGCGGAGACTTCTCTTGTGGTCGAGGCCGGGGTCGGGCGAGGACGCGATTCCTCCCGAGAACGGAGTCGAGGCCGAGCCCAGGGGTCGGGCGAGGCGGAGACCTCCTTCCAAGGCCAGAGCCTGAGGTCGGGCGAGGCAGAGCTTCCTGTTGCGCTCGAGGCTTGAGCTTGGTGGTTGATCGTGACCTGTTGTCAGTCGTTGCTGGGGTGGCTGACACAGCAGTCGGAGCGGAGCGGGCGGCGCTGTTTTCCTGTCATATCGGACAGAAAAGAGGAGGGGCGAAGTGACTGCGGTCACTTCGGCCTGGCCGACTGAGGCGCGTGTGTCAGGATAAGGAGTCAGGCATCCCGCGCATTTAATGCGCCTGCGAAGCGGTCGGTTGGTGAGGCAGTATGGCCAAGGTTGCTTCACGGCGAAGCCCTCCCGAGCGGGTCCTCGGGAGAGCCGAGGGGGCGCCTACCGTCTGAGGAGGCCCTCGGGCGAGGCGTGAATTCGTCTGGGACCACTATTCCGACCCGAGGCTGGGCTCGGGTAAGATCGCGTCCTTCAGGTAGACGAAGTCTTGGCTTGAACCACACCCGTCAGTTGGTCTGAGGGTGTTAACCAGCCATGATTAGGAGCATTGGGGGTACCCCTAATTATGGTACGTGACAGTAGCCCCCGAGTCTCGAAGGGAGTGATGGTACTCGCTTGGAGGCTTTTGCCGCGTTTTCGGTGAGGGGACCGGCCTTTCTCGGTTTTTTGCCTTGTTCTGGTGGGTGCGCGCGAGCGCACCCGCCGGGTGTAGCCCCCGAGGCCTCGGAGGAGTGGTTTGACTCCTCTGAGGTCTGAATGCTTTTTGTGGTGCTTCGGCCGGTCTGGTCGTTCCCTCTTGCGGCCCGGCAGTAGCCCGGGTGCGTGGTCGGGTTCCAAGTTATTAGGCTGGTTTGTTGACGCTGTCAATAGTTTTGGCCGTAGCCGGGTGCGAGAGCAGCCCCTGAGCCTCTGCACGGAGCGAGAGGACGATCAAGGACTTTCCCGACTTTTATTTACGCCCCTGCATCGCCTTTCCGCAAGGACGAGG
This sequence comes from Zea luxurians, assembly GCA_029449295.1. Classification (NCBI taxonomy): domain Eukaryota; kingdom Viridiplantae; phylum Streptophyta; class Magnoliopsida; order Poales; family Poaceae; genus Zea; species Zea luxurians. The sequence goes on from JAOPSE010000362.1 coordinate 502,928, forward strand.
GGGGGAAGCGCCATGTTGCCCTCGGAGGGCGCCGAACATGGTGTTTCCAGTGAGCTGCTAATGGGTGATCCGAGTGGGCGCCCGTGCCTCGTTTGTTAGGGGTCGGCTGTGGCCCAGAGGCGCGCTCCAAAAGTACCTGCGGGTGATTCGCCGGACCCAGACCCCTTCGACAGGGTCCGAGGGCTTGATGCCTTCCTCCGGTGGGATTCCGTTATAAATCGTTCCCGCCGGTCTCGGAAATGTCCTAGGGTACCTCGGGAGCGTAGCCCGAGCCTTGGTTATGTATCGAACGTACCCAGAGTCATCCCTCACTCTGCATGCTCTGGGGCGACTGTTAAACCCTTCCGAGGGGCCAGCCTACAAACCCCTGATCAGTAGTGGGCACGGAGCCTGGGCGCTCTGGGGCGGCTGTCGAACCCTTCCGAGAGGCCAGCCTTCGAACCCCTGATCAGTAGGAGGGCTTGGGGCCTGCTTGCTTCGCCGAGAAGGATCCTTTCCACAACGTCCCCTTTCCCGGTCCTGTGGCAAGAGAGAGAGGAGGAGGGGAAGGATATGAATTCTAAATAAAGTGGCGCACCTTTTTTGACGCGGTCATTATGGCGAAGGCGAAGCTACGCCCGCCTCGCCTGCCAAAAGGTGTTGCCTGCTCCACCGGGGAGTTAATGTGACGGGACGGGCGATTCGTGTGGCGCCCGTTGCGCGTGCGAGCCGTTTGAGGAACGGGCGTTTCGCCTCTGGGTTTGAATTTCACGGCGGGTTCGGGCGAAGCGTTGAACGGGTCTTGCCCGGGCCTTTATATACCCAGAAGAGAGACCGGTCACTGTTCCTTACTCTGCCGCTTGCCTCCTGCTTGGGTTTTCGCAACCTAAGGGAATAGCCAGAGAAAGAATACCGCAAACCTCGTCCGCTCCACCGCCACCCCCTTCGCTTGTCGATGGCCGACCGGGTGACCGTCGTTCCTCCGCGTGACCCGTGGCCTTTTTCCATCGTCACGGTGGACGATCTGGAGGCCCTTGCCGCTGACGGTTTGCTCCGTCCCCTCTCTGGTGACCCGCAACCGGAGTGGATGGTCCCTCCGAGCGGGGCTGACCCGACCCCGCCACCGGGGTATGTGCTGAGCTTCGTCTCCTTCCATGAGCGGGGGTTCGGAGTGCCAGCAAGCCGTTTCATGCGGGCACTCCTGCATTACTACGAGGTGGAGCTACACAACCTCAACCCCCAACTCCATCGTGCAAGCGGCCATTTTCGCGGCGGTTTGCGAAGGCTTTTTGGGGATTGACCCCCACTGGGATCTGTGGACCCATCTCTTCTCCGCGGAGCTTTTTGCCTTGACGACGGGGGAGAAGAAGGTTCGTATGGCGGTGCGAGCCGGCGGCTCCACCCTCTAGTTGAGGCAAGTGCACGTGTAGCAGTACATCCCTGCCATCCTTGTGTCTTCGAACAAGGGGTGGCAGCGCCGGTGGTTTTACCTCCAGAACGACGATGGAAGGCTCCCGTCGTTTTCTCAATGAGTGGTTACGCTCCCGGTAGCAATTGGCGCTATGGGGCCACGCGCGAGAGACAGGAGAGACTCTAGCCCCTTTTGGAGGCCTTGCAGGTGCTACGAGATGGGGGGCTTACCGCCGCGGGGGTGGTTGCCGCCATTCATTACCGGAGGGTGCTCCCCTTGGCAGAGCAGCGGTTGCCGCTTTCGAATATGATGCAGGGAGTCAACTTGGAGGGTTCGCAGATGTCCTCGGTCCCCCTCTCTGCCAACGACCTTCGCAGGCGGGTAGCGGGCACAGTGGGGAAGCTGGAGGCCGGTGCCCTTACCCAGCCCTTGATGCGTCCCGAGCGTGGGTGTGTGTCCTTGGTGAGTATCCGCTCCTTCTCCTATTTTGCGTCAGGTTGCCTTCGATTCTCTCAGTCGGGATTTCCGCTTGTCTCCAGGAGTTGGGGTGTTATAAGCCTTCCCTGCCACTAGTCCCGGAGGACACGGTGGACCGAGCCGCGTGGAGGGTCGCTGCGGAGAAGAAGAAGGAGAAGAAGGATGTGGAAAAGGCTCGGGCCCGCGAGCGGATGCGGGCTCGGGACGCCTTGGAGAGGCACCGTCGAAGGCAGGAGAGGGACGAGCTCCTGAGGGAGCCGTCGCTGGAGACGCCCGACGATGATGATGATGACGATGATGACGAAGACGATGACATGGCGGCCCGCCTTGGCCTCAGCCCGGATCTGAGGCTGGGCCAGGGGTCATCGAGCCACCCCCCAAGTGGGCTGGCGCCGTCAGTGTTCGGGGCTGAGACATCAGGGTCCCGGTCCGAAGAGCAGGGGCAAGCCGAGGGGGTACTTGACCCCTCGGCCAAGGTAGTTGAGGTGACCCCGGGGGGTCAGGCCGTTCCGCCTGTCCCCCACGAGCAGTCGCCCGTGCCGGTCGTACAGGAGGTTGATCCTTGGGCCGTCGTGATGTCGCGTGGGCGGGCCACCCCTTTAGCGCCTCGGGCGCCCAAAGTGGTAGCGATGGTGAAGCCGGTAGCGGGGCGAACCTTGGCGACGCCAGCACGGATCGAGGCCCGAGGGGCTTCCCCTCAGGCACAATTGGCTCTGGTCCGGAGCGGGTAAGTATCTGAGGATGCCTATGTCCTTGCTCCTTCTTCGTGTGTCCTGATCCTGCTTTACCTTTTCCTCCCAGCAAACGGAGGCACGGTTCGCCCGATCTGGCTCCCAGGAAGGCCCTTAAGACGGCGCCGGCTTCTGCAGCCAGTGCCGCACCACGCCACGCCGGTCGGCCGACCTCTGCACCAGATGCCCCCGAGCGGGGGGCCCAGGCGGCGCGAGTTGCCATGGGGCGAGCTCCCAAGGCTGACCCCTTCGTCGAGGTGGCCGTCGCGCCGGGGGAGGCTGCTGTCGCGACTGTGGCCTTGAGCCTATCTGACGTGTTGTCGGTGTCGGCACCAGCTTCTGCCGAGGCTGTTGCCGTTCTGCCCGTGGAGCCACCCGTCGCCGCTGATGCTGAGATGGTTGAGGTGCCACTGCTCGAGGTCGTGGATTGGGAGCCCTCCTCCTTAGCCAAGGGGGTACCCGATGTGTCGACTGTCGGGGGTCCCGACGCCTTGGAGGAGGGGGCGTGGAGCCTTGGCCTGTCCTGGGGAGCGGCGACCTCATCCCCGCGCGGCGCGATCCCAATGAGCGGCGCGCGCAGGTGCTCCGGTTCTGGACCCGCGGTGCCCCGGAACCCCTCTTCGTCATTGACGATGAGCGGGAGGAGCAGTCTTGGGGTGAGCTCCGTGAGTATGCCGAGGCGGCGATGGGGTCGCTTCGGGCGACCATGGAGATCTTTTCCCGAGACGTTCCCAGGATCCTCTAGGTAAGGATGTTAGGCGCACCTTTCGCATGGCTAGGGTATTCTTTGTGACACCCTGCTTCCCTTTCTCAGGATCTGACAGATCTAAGCACCGCCAAGTCGTCGTTCATCCGCCGTGAGGCCGACGTCTGGGGTTCGCTGCAGTTCCTGAGGGCCGCGCTTACCGAGGCTATCGAGCGCCTCGCCCAACGGAGCGCCGAGGCGACGGACCTTCGGTTGCTCTGCGACGAGCTAGGGGTGGAGGCAGCAGCGGCACGCGCAGAGGCGCAGCAGCGGCAGCTGGAGCTTGGCCAGGTTGTCGGCGAGCGGGACCAATCTCGGAACCAGGCCGCCGAGGCCGAAAGCCGGGCTGAGGCCCTTGGGGGCTAGCTATCCGAGGTGTCCGCTCGGGCTGGAGCCCTGGCGGAGGACCTGGCCGCGGCCGTCGGGTCTGCTCAGTCCGCCCAAGCCGCAGCCTCGGAGCAGCGTGTCTGGGCAGAAGGTATGTTTTGGCCGCTTTGTGACTTCGATCTTCATTCTTCAACTCGTGTTTGAAGAATTCTTTTTGGCTGTTTGCAGAGTTTGAGTCAGCCCTCAACGAGTCCGCCAAGGCACTTGCCCGGGCGGCTGAGCGGGAGGAAGCCGACCGCGTGGCCATGTCTGAGGCTATCTCGGCTTTCTGCCAGGTCTTTGGTCTTGATGACGTTCCCTCAGGAAGCTCCCCCCGGAGTCGCCTGCAGGCCTTGGGCGGCCATGTGCGCAGGAGACTCCGCGAGGCGCTGCATCATGGCGTTAGGTGGGCCTTTGCCGTGCTCGCTTCCCACTACGATGTTGATCTAGAGCGGGTCAGCGAGGGGTACTGTCTACTCAACGAAGATGAAGCCGCCCTGGCCGAAGTTCAGAGGCTTGATGTGGCCGTCGCGGGTCCAAGCGCAGTGCTGGCGTCCTCCTTCAAGGTGGAGATCCTTCCGCTTGCGTCGCCATCCAAGGCCAAAGCAGATCTCGCCGAGGGTGGAGACGGCGCCGAGGGTGGAGACGAAGCCGAGGGTGCCACTCCTCCCCCGGGCGATGCCTGATTCTGCCGGAGCAGTTTGTTTGGGACATGCATGTGTCTTTCGCGGCCATCGAGGCCTAAACACTTGGTCGTCGTGTTATAAAGCTGCATTTCTTTTCCTCTTGTTTCGAGTATCCGGACTCGTTCGTCAGTAGCAGAATTGCTTATCCGAGTAGAGTTATTTTTCGTGGAAGGTGACGAGTGAGGTATCCATATCCCGGAGGCGTAGGAGTCCCTCGGCTCGGTTGGCCTTGCCGCTTACACGCGCTCTTACTCGTTTTGCGGGGTTCTGTTACCGATATAGTCGGGAAACACGAAAGTCATTTTGGTGGAAAACTTTTTTGAGGAAAATTTTGACGTGCAGGGGGGACGTGCAGGGGGTTCCCCCCTTCTAGCCCCTGAGGGAGGGTCGGGCTTTGCTGAGGCAAGGCCGACACTTCCTTGATGGTCAGACTTTGTGTACGTAAACGAGGTACATGAACAACTTAAAACATCTTAAGGGTAGAAGCGACGTAGCTGTTGGATGTTCCAAGCGTTGCTGTAGACCTTGCCTTGGTCGTTGGCCAGCTTGTATGTTCTAGGCTTCAAGATCTTGGCGATGATGAAGGGCCCTTCCCAGGGAGGAGTGAGCTTGTGGCGCCCTCGAGTGTCCTGTCGTAGGCGAAGCACCAAGTCTCCCACTTGGAAGCCTCGGGCCCGAACGCTTCGGGCATGGTAGCGCCGCAGCGACTGCCGGTACCGTGCCGAATGTAGTAAGGCAACGTCCCGAGCCTCCTCGAGTTGGTCCAGCGCGTCTTCTTGGCTGGTCTAGTTGCTTCGGTCGTCGTACGCCTTGGTCCTCGGGGAGCCATATTCTAAGTCCGTGGGGAGGATGGCCTCGGCCCCATAGACTAGAAAGAACGACGTAAAACCCGTGGCGCGGCTCAGCGTCGTCCTCAGACTCCAGACTACCGAGGGTAGCTCTTTCATCCACAACTTGCCGAACTTGTTGAGGTCGTTGTGGATCCTTGGTTTGAGCCCCTGCAGAATCATACCGTTGGCATGCTCCACCTGCCCATTCGTCATGGGATGAGCTACGGCGGCCCAGTCCGCATGGATGTGGTGGTCGTCGCAGAAGTCCAGAAACTTTTTTCCGGTGAACTGCGTGCCATTGTCGGTGATGATTGAGTTCGGGACCTCGAACTGATGAATAATGTTGGTGAAGAATGCGACCGCTTGCTCGGACCTGATGCTGTTTAGGGGTCCGACCTCGATCCACTTGGAGAATTTGTCGATAGCGACCAGCAGGTACGTGAAGCCCCCGGGTGCCTTCTGCAAGGGTCCGACGAGGTCTAGACCCCACACAGCGAATGGCCAGATGATGGGTATCGTCTGCAAGGCCTGAGCGGGCAGATGCATATGCTTTGCGTAGAATTGACACCCCCGACAGGAGCGTACAATCCTAGTGGCGTCGACCACCACGGTTGGCCAGTAGAAACCTTGTCGAAAGGCATTCCCCACGAGGGCTCGAGGCGCTGCATGGTGGCCACAAGCCCCCGAGTGTATTTCTTGCAACAGCTCCTGTCCTTGGGCGATAGATATGCATCGTTGAAGGATGCCCGAGGGGCTGCGGTGGTAAAACTCTTTTTCATCACCCAGCAGAACAAATGACTTGGCGCGCCGAGCCAGCCGCCGAGCTTTGGTCTTGTTGATGGGAAGCTCTCCTCGGAGGAGATATTCCAGGTATGGGGCCTGCCAGTTCGGATCTGGCGTGACCCCATTCTGTTCCTCTTCAACGGGCAAGGCCTCTTCCTCGATGGCCGAGGGTGCCTCGGGTGTCGCCGAGGGTACCTCGGGCTCGGTCGAGGGTGCCTTGGGCTGCGCCGAGGCTTCCTCAGGCTCGGGCGCGTCGTCGGTCTTGACGGATGGTTGATGCAGGTCTCTGGAGAAAACGTCAGGGGGAACTGTGGTTCGCCCCGAGGCTATTTTCGCTAACTCGTCCGCAGTCTCGTTGTACCGTCGGGCGATGTTGTTGAGCTCCACCCTGTAGAACTTGTTCTCCAAGCGCCGGACTTCGTCGTAGTAGGCTTCCATCCTCCGGTCACGATAGTGGGAGTTCTTCATGACTTGGTCATTGACAAGCTGCGAGTCGCCTCGAGCGTCGAGGCATCGGACCCCTAGCTCGACGGCGATGCGTAGCCCGTTAACCAGTGCTTCATACTCGGCCACATTGTTTGACGCCGGAAAATGGAGGCGAATGACGTAGCGGAGATGCTTTCCAAGGGGTGAAACGAAGAGCAGGCCAGTGCTCGCTCCTGTTTTCATGAGTGACCCATCGAAGTACATGGTCCAGAGCTCGGGCTGGATCGGAGTTGTCGGTAACTGGGTGTTGGTCCACTCAGCCAGGAAGTCTGCCAAGACCTGGGATTTTATGGCCTTCCGATGAGCGAATGATAGCGTTTCGCCCATAAGCTCCACTGCCCACTTTGCTATCCTACCCGAGGCCTCGCGGCACTGGATGATCTCCCCCAGGGGGAAGGATGACACCACAGTTACCGGATGAGACTCGAAGTAGTGTCGCAACTTTCGTCGTGTCAGGACCACTGCGTAGAGCAGCTTCTGGATCTGTGGGTAGCGAGTTTTGGTCTAGGAAAGTACTTCACTGAAGAAGTAGACCAGTCTCTGGATGGGCAGTGCATGCCCTTCTTCTCGTCTCTCGACTACGATCGCGGCGCTGACCACTTGAGTAGTCACGGCTACGTAGATCAAGAGGGCTTCTCCTGCAGCGAGGGGCACCAGGATGGGTGTTTTCGTGAGGAGCGCCTTAAGGTTTTTGAGAGCTTCCTCGGCCTCGGGGGTCCAAGTGAAGCACTCGGCCTTCCTTAAGAGGCGATACAGAGGCAAGCCTTTCTTGCCGAGGCGTGAGATGAAGCGGCTTAGAGCCGCAAGGCATCCCATGACCCTCTGTACTCCTTTCAAATCCTTGATCGGTCCCATGCTGGTGATGGCCGCGATTTTCTCCAGGTTGGCCTCGATGCCCCGCTCGAAGACAATGAACCCAAGGAGCATGCCTCGGGGGACTCCGAAGACACACTTCTCAGGATTGAGTTTCACGCTTTTCGCTCTCAGACACTTGAATGTCATTTCAAGGCCAGAGAGGAGGTCGGAGGCTCTCTTTGTCTTGACAACGATGTCGTCGACGTAAGCCTCGACCGTTCTGCCAATGTGTTCTCCGAACACGTGGTTCATGCACCTCTGGTAAGTGGCGCCTGCATTCCTCAACCTGAATGGCATTGTAGTGTAACAGTACATGCCAAAAGGTGTGATGAAAGAAGTCGTGAGCTAGTCGGACTCTTTCATCTTGATTTGGTGATAGCCTGAGTAGGCATCGAGGAATGACAGGGTTTCGCACCCAGCTGTGGAGTCCACGATTTGATCGATGCGAGGTAGAGGGTAGGGAACTTTCGGACATGCTTTGTTTAGACCAGTGTAGTCTACACACATCCTCCATTTCCCATCCTTCTTCCTTACAAGAATAGGGTTAGCTAACCATTCGGGATGGAATACCTCCTTGATGAACCCTGCCGCGAGTAGCTTGTGGATCTCCTCACCAATGGCCCTGCGCTTTTCCTCGTCGAAACGGCGCAGGGTTTGCTTCACGGGTCGGGCTCCAGCTCTGATATCCAGTGAGTGCTCGGCGACATCCCTCGGTATGCCGGGCATGTCCGAGGGACTCCACACAAAGACTTCGGCGTTTGCGCGGAGAAAGTCGATGAGCACTGCTTCCTATTTGGGGTCAATCTCGAAGCCGATCCGAACTTGCTTGCTGGCGTCGTTGCTGGGTTCGAGAGAGACGGACTTGACCGCCTCAACCGGTTCGAAGTTGCCGGCGTGCCGCTTTGCGTCGGGCACCTCCTTGGAGAGGCGTTCAAGGTCGGCGATGAGGGCCTCGGACTCGACGAGAGCCTCGGCGTACTCCACGCACTCCACGTCGCATTCGTACACGTGACAGTACGTGGACCCGACAGTGATGATCCCATTCGGGCCCGGCATCTTGAGCTTGAGGTAGGTGTAGTTGGGGATGGCCATGAACTTGGCGTAGCATGGTCTTCCCAACACCGCATGGTAGGTTCCTCGGAACCTGACGACCTCAAAGGTGAGAGCTTCCTTTCGGAAGTTCGAGGGAGTTCCGAAGCAGACGGGTAAGTCGATCCGTCCGAGGGGTTGGATTCGCTTCTCGGACGCGACCCCGTGGAAGGGTGCCGCACCGGCCCGGACTTTGGATCGACCAACCCCTAAGAGTTCCAGGGTCTCGGCGTAGATGATGTTAAGGCTGCTGCCTTCGTCCATGAGGACCTTGGAGAGCCTAACGTTGCCGATGATTGGATCGACGACAAGCGTGTACCTTCCCGGGCTCAGCACGAAGTCGGGGTGGTTGCCTTGGTCGAAGGTGATAGGCTTGTCAGACCAGTCTAGGTAGACTGGCGCCACCACCTTCACCAAGCAGACTTCCCGGCGCTCCTGCTTGCGGTGCCGAGCCGAGGCGTTCGCCGCCTGCCCGCCGTAGATCATGAAGCAGTTATGGACTTCCGGGAATCCCTCTTCCTTGCCGTCCTCCTTCTTGTCGTTGTCATGGCCCTTGCCATCCTCCGCCGGGGGCCCGGTCTTATGGAAGTGGCGTCGGAGCATGATACATTCTTCGAGGGTGTGCTTGACGGGCCCCTGGTGATAGGGGCACGGTTCTTTGAGCATCTTGTCGAACGCGCTGGCCCCTCTAGGTGGTTTCCGAGGGTTCCTGTGCTCGGCCGCAGCGACGAGATTCGCGTCTGCGGCGTCGCGTTTCGCTCGCGAATTGTTTTTGGCCTTCTTCTTCGTGCCCCGCTGGGCGGACACCTCAGGGGCGTCTGTCTTCGGCTCGACCTGAGGCTGCTTGTCCTTCCGGAAGATGGCTTCAACCGCCTCTTGACCCGAGGCGAACTTGGTGGCAACATCCATCAGTTCGCTTGCGCGGGTGGGGGTCTTGCGCCCCAGTTTGCTCACTAGGTCCCGGCAAGTGGTGCCGGCAAGGAAAGCCCCGATGACATCCGAGTCGGTGGCGTTGGGCAGCTCGGTGCGCTGCTTCGAAAACCGCCGGATGTACTCTCGGAGGGACTCCCTTGGCTGCTAGCAGCAGCTTCGGATGTCCCACGAGTTCCCAGGGCGCACATACGTGCCTTGGAAGTTCCCCGCGAAAGCTTTGACTAGATCGTCCCAGTCAGAGATCTACGCCGGAGGCAGATGCTCCAGCCAGGCTCGGGCGGCGTCGGAGAGGAAAAGGGGTAGATTATGGATGATAAGGTTGTCATCATCCGCCCCTCCCAACTGGCAGGCCAGTCGGTAGTCCACGAGCCACAGCTCCGGCCTCGTCTCCCCCGAGTACTTGGTGATAGTAGTCGGGGCTCGAAAACGGGCAGGGAACGATGCTCGTCGTATAGCCCAGCTGAAGACTCATGGGCCAGGTGGTTCAGGTGAAGGACTGTGGTCCTCCTCGCTGTTGCAGCGTCCCCCGCGCCTGGGATGGTAGCCTCGGCGCACCTTCTCGTTGAGGCGGGCTCGATGGTCGAGATGGTGGTGCTCGTTACTGAGGCGTTCCCAGGCGGTGGGTGCCTCGTCCCGCGTACGCTCGGGGCGGACCGAGGCTTCCCGAATGCGCCGGGAGGACACCGCGTGATGCTCCGAGGGGTCAGCTCGCCTACGGGAGGCGGAGCTTTCGGCTCGTCGAACCGCGGCGCCCTCTAGAAGATTCTTGAGTTCGCCCTGGATGCGCCGTCCCTCGGTGGTGGATGGTTCGGGCATGGCCCGAAGTAGCATCGCCGCCGCAGCTAGGTCCTGCCCGGACCCGCTGACGGCCGGAGGTAGCGCTGCCCTGGCATTGTCGACGATGCGGTGCCGGATGTCTTGGGCCCGGTGACAGGCTTCTCTGGCGAGTGATCGGCCTGCGCACTTCTGTTCGATGTTCTGTCGGAGCTGTACAAGCCGGCCTGCTTCCCCATCGACCCAGGCCTGCATCTCATGGATTTGCTCGAGCTGTATGTCCTGACCCCCCGCAGGGACTGGGACGACAGCTAGCTCCCGCAGGATGTCAACGCGAGATGAGGGCCCAGGGGGATCGTCAACCTCCGGCATACCGAGGTGGTTGCCTTTGTTGTGATATCCCAGATCAACGTGGAAGCATTCACGACTTGGGCCGTAACCCTCGCCGTCAAGGTCATGGCCATCGTCAGAACAATCGGAGAGGCAGTGGTCACATGCGGACATGAAGCCCTGCATGGCACCGGGGTCATTGAGGGCAGAGAAATCCCAACCGGAGTCGGAGATGTCCTCCTCCTCAGAACCCGTCGGTCCGAAGGTCAAGACAGCTGTCAGTCGGTCCTAGGTCGACCACATGTGGTACCCCGGAAGGTTTGGATACGCCTTTACGAAGGCGCTCACCATTGCGGGGTTGCTAGGTGGATCGAAGCTGAACCGAAAAGGTATGGGATGGAAAACGGATGGTACCTCTTGGTCGTTGGACGGTGGTGAAGTCGCGTCGGGGGTGGTGCACACCATTATCTCAGGTATGAAGGTAACGCCCAGCAGGTCCTTCGCGAGGGTGCTGGCGTCATCTGTCCGCTTGGGGCTGACACGTCGTGGGGAAGTGACACCTGCCGTCGCCTCAGGTGCGAGGGCAATGTCTGACATGTCCCGCGGGGGAACGCCGGCGTCGTCGACTCACTCTGGTGCGACAGCCGACAAGGTGCCGCCTCCTGCGTGGCCATGGTTGCCCCGTCTCCGCCTCCTCCAACGAGGAGGGTGGCGGGGACGACCGGAGTGCTCCTCTTCTGCAGCGGGGAGATGCTGTCGTAGAGCCCGTCGTCGCCGTGCGAGTCAAAGACCGTCGTTGTCGTCGCGCCGCGGGGGAGGATTACCATGTCGTAGCTGCCGTCGAGGGACATGAACTCAAGACTCCCGAAGCGGAGCACCGTCCCGGGCTGGAGATGTTGCTGAAGACTCCCCATCTGGATCTCAACGGGAAGGTGTTCGTTAACATGCAGCAGCCCCCTACCTAGCACGCCAACTATCGGCGTTTCGACCCGGGGGGTCCCTGGACCGACGAGTAAATTGTCGCTGCGTGTCCCTGCCCAGATGGGTTGGTGCGGGATGGAACACAAGATGTGGGACAAGCCTTGTATTATCCTGCACCAGGGGTGCCGCTCGCAGTAGGGGTTACAAGCGCGTCGCGTGAGGGAGAGAGAGAGAGAGAGGGCTCGTCCGTGGCTTCCCCTCGCGTGAACCCCCCGAACCCCCTTTTAGGGTGGCCCTGGACTCCCCTTTTATAGAGGCAAGGAGAGAGTCTAGGTGTACAACGGGGGCATAGCTATGTGCTAACGTGTCCGACAGTGGAGTGCCTAAGCCCTGTGTACATGCCAACGTGGCTGTCGAGGGAGAGCTTGGGCGCTGTACATGTGATGGCGTGGCCGCCGGAGGAGCGCCTGAGTCCTGTAGGAGCACAGCTGGCAGCGCGGCGAGGACCCTGCTGTCGTCTCCTTGCTGTCGTAAGGGGCTGAGAGCCACCGGCGTCATGGCGCACATGGGGCACCATCATTATCCGTCGCCGGGGTAAGTCAGATGGGACGCTGGTCTTGTTCCTTGTAGCTTGAGTAGGCTAGGAGTAGGGGAAATGATGCATCCCCTATCAGCACGGTCAGTCCGAGCCCGAGGTCGGTCTAGGCGGAGACTTCTCTTGTGGTCGAGGCCGGGGTCGAGCGAGGACGCGATTCCTCCCGAGACCGGAGTCGAGGCCGAGCCCGGGGGTCGGGCGAGGCGGAGACCTCCTTCCGACGCCGGAGCCTGAGGTCGGGCGAGGCGGAGCTTCCTGTTGCGCCCGAGGCTTGAGCTTGGTGGTTGATCGTCACCTGTTATTAGTCGTTGCCGGGGTGGCTGACACGGCAGTCGGAGCGGAGCGGGCGGCGCTGTTTTCCTATCATATCGGACAGAAAAGAGGAGGGGCGAAGTGACTGCTGTCACTTCGGCCTGGCCGACTGAGGCGCGTGTGTCAGGATATGGCGTCAGGCATCCCCCGCATTTAATGCGCCTACGAAGCGGTCGGTTGGTGAGGCGGTATGGCCAAGGTTGCTTCACGGCGAAGCCCTCCCAAGCGGGGCCTCGGGAGAGCCGAGGGGGCGCCTGCCGTCTGAGGAGGCCCTCGAGCGAGGCGTGAATTCGTCTGGGACCACTGTTCCGACCCAAGACTGGGCTCGGGTAAGATCGCGTCCTTCGGGTAGACGAAGTCTTGGCTTGAACCGCACCCGTCAGTTGGTCTGAGGGTGTTAACCAGCCGTGATTAGGAGCGTTGGGGGTACCCCTAATTATGGTACCCGACAATAGGATATGGTTGTAACAGATAAGTACTAGATTAGATCTATCATGTAACCGCCCAGCTCCTAGCCTATCTAAATACATGTCACCATAAACACCTCAAGCCATCAATCAAAGACACATCTCATCCATAGCCTCGCAGCAGCCAACTCTCGTGGGTGGGCCTGCCACCGTGGGCAGGATGCCGCAGCCCCGTTCCGACGTGAACAGGATCGTGTGGGGGAGAAATGACCCTGGCCGTCGATCCGGTGATGAGCGCCCACGATTGAATCTCAAATACCCCATCGTGATCGAAAAGCATAGTCGTTGATCTCGGATCTGTCGGCCGAGATCAGATCGCGGGATCCTTTAATCTCGAGTGTTGGATCGAGATCTGACCGCTGACACTAGATTCCGGTTCATGACTTTGTGGATCTAATCTCGGGCGTTAAAAACAGATCGAACGACCCTGGTGATGGATACCCCTTCGACCTCGGTAATTTGCTAAAGAGCCCTCTGTTTTATTAGAATCAACGCGTCTTCCAGCAGATTGTAAAAGTAATTCAGTTTAGGCCCTGGAAATTTACAAATTGATCCCTGTAGCTAGTAAAATTAGTATTAAGTGATCCTAAATCTTATTTAATGCATATCTTTCACGTTTTAACTCTGAATTGACCCGTTCCAATTGCGCTAGCCTCATAATAAAATTGTCTACACTTTAGTAATATTATTTTATCATATAACATGTTCTAAAAAATAGTTAACTAATTAGTTCAACCTATGTTTATTGGGTTAACATGTTAATATAGTATTTCAATTCGGAGTATCTATAATTTTACTGGAATAGGATTATGTTATAACTTAGCCTAAAGTTGAATCAGTTATTTTTTATATGTTTCTCACATGATTTATAGCACATAATATATTATTATCATTTAATCACCTTAAACTTCAGAAAATCATATCTTTATAACCGTAACTCCGAATTTAGTGGTTCTTGAACCCATGATCTCGTTACGACACGTAGATTATTATTATGCAGTTTGTCTTATGTTTGGTGTAATGTTAATTTTGCCTATACCATGTTTGTCTGTATTGCTACGACTAGCAGTGAGGTTACGAGTCACCTGAATAGCAAGTTGGTACCTGGAATCTCAAGTCCCACGCAAGTTGTGCCCTTGATCACTTCTTTTTACCCAATCATGTTCTTATTAATCATAATGATCTGCATAAGTTAATCTTGATGGGACCCAATAGGTTACCCTAGTTTGACTATATTTATACCTTGTTTACCACTGAATTTTTGGGTAGTACCTGCTATTGCTATATGTGGTTTTAGGTATGGAGATACACATTATTCATGATCATACTTTTATTATCAGTTTGTTATTAAATGTTCATGATAAGATCATTATGTTAATTGGAACATGGAGCGACCACCCAAGAAAACAGTGCTACCACAAGGGTGGTATGGGACACCCTTGACTGTCTAATTAGGAAAGCTAGTGGTGGACTACCTTACCCGAAAGGGGCAAGGGCAGTAGGGGAGTGGTCAGTGTAGGGAGGCCCTTGGGTTGATTTTGCTGCGATGGCGGTCAGGCGAGGGGTCCCTGCATTGGAGCTTTCTAGAAACTGTAGCGTGTTTTCTGAAGCTAGTGGAACTTTGTAAAGGCCTCGTAGTGGTACCCTACCTCACTTCCTTGGAAGAGGTGTATGGTGTCCGATCAACCCCATGGCAAATGGGTAACACGACTTGTGGGTAAAGATGCACAACCTCTGCAGAGTGTAAAACTGGTATACCAGTCGTGCTCACGGTCATGAGCAGCTTAGACCCTCACATGATTAATTTATGGAACTAAATTCAATTTGTCATATGCATTGCATGCGGGTGTTGTTATCACTTTTGTTCTACTACTTAATTGGGTTGGTATCTACTTATACATAGTAATTGCTAATAAAATTTTGACCAACTTTTAAAGCAATGCTCAGCTTCAACCATCCTCTTTGGTAAAGCCTTACACTTCACGTGAGCTCCCACCTTTAGCGAGTTCATACACATTATTCCCCACAACTTGTTGAGCGATGAACGTATGTGAGCTCACTCTTGCTATCTCACACCCCCACAGGTCAAGAATAGGTACCGTAGGATGAGGCGCATAAAGGATGTTGTGATGAGTTCGTGAGAGATCTAGGCTGTTGTCTCTCAGTCAACTTTGGGTTGCTAGATCGTTGTCTCCTGATGATGTGATTATTTATTTATTTTATACAGAACTCCTATTATATAGTAAAGATGTGACATTCGTCTCTGTACCACTATTCATCATATGTGTGAGACTTGGTCCCTGCACACCTGGTGTTTATTTCACGCCCGGGTTTTGGACCCCTAAAACCTAGGTGTTACAGAAGTGGTATCAGAGCGATGTTGAATGTAGGACAAAACCTAGATAGAACTGGACAACCCTACTTACCTTTGCTACTCTGATTCTTTCTAAACTTACCTCAATCTTTTTGCATCTATTGCTGCTTTACTTTGATTACTCTTATCTTTTCACTTCTAAAGACAAAAGTGGATTTCACACTTTGAAATCCTGTACCTAAAGTGACTTTTAGGAATAGGAGACCTAATCTTACGAACCGAATCGAAACTATTTTTGTAAATATTTATATGCTTGAGTGTTTGTCCTTCTGATAATTCCTTGATTCGATTCTTTGATTGAGTGTGATGAGTTGTGAAGTAATATCCATAATTGCATCTGCATATACATATAGGCATAAAAAATGAGTTTATAAGATAACTAGCCAACCTAGATTATTCCCCATTAGAATATATCTAGGTTAATAGATCCATCTCATCTTGAAAGATTCTATCTCATTCTTCCATCTTATCCTAACCGCTTTGCTTATCTCATCCTAGAGTAACAACCACGCTTCAATCCAAATTACTTAAAGCTTATCTATTCTAATCTGGTCCTACAAATCTAATCTAGATCCCATCTAATCTCATGTGATCTAATCTAAAATGAGTTACCAAACAGGTTAGTTAATTAGACCTTACTCCTATAAATTTGTTTTAAACCTAAAGTAGTGCCTTCGACCAACTCGGACATGAACAAATGACCTAACCGACATATTCATGATGGTTATCCATTCCAACCCAACATCAAACAGGATTGGGTCATAATACACTCAATCCATGCAACCTACCTACTTACTATCCATTCTATCCAACCAACCGCTATCTTAACTATATGTCCCTAGCTCAGATGATGACATCAATACCAGAGAATCGAAGGTGATCGACCTCAATAAGACAAGGAAGGACAGAAGCCAGAAAAGATATTCAGGCAAGTCATGATCCACGAACCAGGATGAAGTCTTTCCTTACCTAGTACTTCGTACCATCATATATCCTTGCTCTAACTAAATCTCATATTGCCTAAAAAGTGGCTAGGCATAGAAGATACCCATGCTTTCCTTATCACCTTCTAATTTGTGTTACAATTTTTTTAATATATATATATATATATAATCATTTGGTATTAAAATCACTTGAAAACTGAAACATAGACTACAAACCAAACTTATTGCAACCTCTTCTTACTAATCTTGAGGACGAGATTATTTTTAAGGGGGTAGAATTTGTAACACTTCAAAATCCTATTCTGGATAAATTAGGAAAACACATTTCATGATTTAAATAAATGTGTTTTCAAATAATAGATTACCTAAAAGATTCTTATGTGAACTATCCTCTGTGTTAAAGATTTATTCGTCAAAAAAAATTTAAGTTAAACTATCTCTAATATATATTTTACATAAGAAATTATATCCTTTTAAATAAATATGGGGAGATTATAAATTTATTTTATTGTACTTCTAAAATATGGCTACGTGTTTGAATTATTTTCTTTAATAATTATTATTGTAAAACATCTTACATGAATTATTCCTACTAATTTTTATTTGCTTAAATGGATAAATTAATTAATAAAAATGCTTTGCATTCATGTTGGGTTTTTGTTTGTTGCAATTCATGCTTGAAATAAAAAATTTAACTCATCTTTAAATTAGACTTGAATTTTAAATTTAAAATAGAAAGCAAAAATTATAAATATAAGCTAATATAATGAATTGATGTATGTTTGGTTGGTTTGTTTGTATACGACGTCCTTTAGGTAAAGTTGGTACAAATTAGGGTATCACAATAAGTTATTTATGAAAATACTCTTTTTAGCTCGTGTGTAACACCCAAAAAAATTAATTTAAAAATTTAAATAAAAATATATTCTAAGGTTTATTTAAATTGAAGAACTAATATGATTAGTACAAATTAACAACAATATTATTGGAATAAAAAAGATAAGTTAGAATTCCTAATATATAGGATATGGTTGTAACTAATAAGTACTAGATTAAATCTATCATGTAACAAATTTGGGTTCGAGTTTGTTAGAGTTCCTAATATATAGGATATGGTTGTAACAGATAAGTACTAGATTAGATCTATCATATAACCGCCCACCTCCTAGCCTATATAAAATACATGCCACCATAACACCTCAAGCCATCCATCAAAAACTCATCTCATCCATAGCCTCGCAGCAGCCACCGCTCGCTGGTGGGCCTACCACCGTGGGCAAGATGTCGTAGCCCCGTTCCGGCGTGAACAGGATCGTGTGGGGGAGAAACGACCCTGGCCGTCGATCTGGTGACGAGCGCTCATGATTGAATCTCAAATACCCCGTCGTGATCGAAAAGCAAAGCCATTGATCTCGGATCTGTTGGCCGAGATCAGATCGCGGGATCCTTTAATCTCGAGCATTGGATCGAGATCTGACCGCTGACACTAGATTCCGATTCACGACTTTGTGGATCTAATCTCGGGCGTTAAAAACAGATCGAACGACCCTGGTGATGGATACCCCTTCGACCACGGTAATTTGCTAAAGAGCCCTCTGTTTTATCAGAATCAACCCGCCGTCCAGGGGAGTGTAAAAGCAATTCAGTTTAGGCCTTGAAAATCTACAAATTGATCCATGGAGCTAGTAAAATTAGTATTAAGTGATCCTAAATCTTATTTAATGCATATCTTTCATGTTTTAACTCTGAATTGACCCGTTCCAGTTGCGCTAGCCTCATAATAAAATTGTCTACACTTTGGTAACATTATTTTATCATATAACATGTTCTAAAAATAGTTAACTAATTTGTTCAACCTATGTTTATTGGGTTAACATGTTAATATAGTATTTCAATTCGGAGTATCTACAATTTTACTGGAACAGGATTATGTTATAACTTAGCCTAAAGTTGAATCAGTTATTTTTTATATGTTTCTCACATGATTTATAGCACAGAATATATTATTATCATTTAATCACCTAAAACTTCAGAAAATCATATCTTTATAACCGTAACTCCGAATTTAGTGGTTCTTGAACTCGCGATCTCGTTACGACGCGTAGATTATTATTATGTAGTTTGTTCTTATGTTTGGTGTAATGTTAATTTTACCTATACCATGTTTGTCTGTATTGCTACGACTAGCAGCGAGGTTACGAGTCACCTGAAGAGCAAGTTGGTACCTGGAATCTCAAGTCCTAGGCAAGTTGTGCCTTGATCACTTCTTTTTACCCAATCATGTTCTTATTAATCATAATAATCTGCATAGGTTAATTTTGATGGGACCCAATAGGTTACCTTAGTTTGACTATCTTTATACCTTGTTTACCACTGAATTTTTGGGTAGTACCTGCTATTGCTATATGTGGTTTTGGATATGGAGATACACATTATTCATGATCATACTTTTATTATCAGTTTGTTATTTAATGTTCATGATAAGATCATTATGTTAATTGGAACATGGAGCAACCACCCGAAAAAACAGTGCTACTACAAGGGTGGTATGGGACGCCCTTGGATGACTAATTAGGAAAGATAGTAGAGGACTACCATACCCGAAAGGGGCAAGGGCAGTAGGGGGGTGGTCAGTGTAGGGAGGCCCTTGGGTTGATTTTGCTACGATGGCAGTCAGGCAAGGGGTCCCTGCATTGGAGCTTCCTAGAAACTGTAGCGGGTTTTCTGAAGCTAGTGGAACTTTGTAAAGGCCTCGTAGTGTACCCTACCTTGCTTCCTTGGAAGAGGTGATGGGGTCCGATCAACCCTGTGGAAAATGGGTAACACGACTTGTGGGTAAAGATGTGCAACCTCTGCAGAGTGTAAAACTGGTATACTAGTCGTGCTCACGGTCATGAGCAGCTTGGACCCTCACATGATTAATTTATGAAACTAAATTCAATTTGTCATATGCATTGCATTGCGGGTGTTGTTATCACTTTTGTTCTACTACTTAATTGGGTTGGTATCTACTTATACTTAGTAATTGCTAATAAAATTTTAACCAACTTTAAAAGCAATGCTCAGCTTCAACCATCCTCTTTAGTAAGCCATACACTTCATGTGAGCTCCCACCTTTGGCGAGTTCATACACTTTATTCCCCACAACTTGTTGAGCGATGAACGTATGTGAGCTCACTCTTGCTATCTCACACCCCCACAGGTCAAGAATAGGTACAGAACTCCTATTATGTAGTAAAGATGTGACATTCGTTTCTGTACCACTATTCATCATATGTGTGAGACTTGGTCCCTGCACACCTGGTGTTTATTTCACGCCCGGTTTTTGGACCCCTAAAACCCGGGAGTGACACGTGCCAAACAAAAGAACATCTTAAGGGTTTTGATGTTGTGTATAAGGTATCACCACATGGTAAATTACCTTTTCCAAATGATAAAGATTATAACTTAGACCTAGACACATATGACAGAGAGTTCTTCCAAGAAGATGGGCTAGAGGGTGATTTGAGATAGACTTAACCGAAGCTATCGGAATGGAACTAGATATTGAAATGGTTGTTGATGAGGAGGATGATGAGGTGCAAAATGAGAATGACTTAGAAATACTTGAAGGCAATGACATTAATGACGAACTTGCGCCTTCAGATGGTGTTGACTATGAAATGGTTGATAGTGATGATGGGACTTATGATCTGGCAAACCCAGACACATATGAAGATTATTTTTAATCGATGTAATGCTATACTTTTTTTTATTTTGTACCTGTTTTGTCGGTACCCTGAAACTAGGGTACCCCTTGCTACTGTATAAAGACGAAGTACCCGCGCAGCTATCTCTTAGTCACGTGGTAAAAGTGCTGTATATGAGACCAAGCCATGACTCACCCCAGCCTCGAGTGACTACTCTGGGTCCGCCATAGTGCCTGACCCCACCACATGGGCGGGTCCGGAGCCGCCATGTGTCCAGAGAAAGTGATATACTCCAAGGTATCAACAGTGAACCCGGACCCCCATGGGAAAGTGCTGTACCCTTGGATATACAGTCCGGACCTTCGAGATTGGTCCAAAACCCCCACGTGTACGGACCGGACCCCTGGAATGGGATCCGGACCCCCCCGTATGGGGTCCGGGCCACCCACAGTGGGGTCCCGAGGTTCCAGGACAGAACACACCCGGGCCTTAGGTCCGGTGCTGACACGTGTCCAGACCTGGTCTGGTGGGATCCGGACTTGTCCGCATACACTCCAGCCCCCCGCTTAGGCAGAGACCCGATGCTGCCGCGTGGCATACTGCGTGCGGCATAAGCCAATGGGCGGAACCTAGCATGACGCCTCTGGGCTACGTGCGCCTTTGCATTCATTATGGATAACACATGCGCCTGTCCATTCCACTGACAGGTGGCGTGTATAGTCCACGATACGTGGGTCGTGCTGTTATTCACCATTACTCGTACGTTTCGGCTATCAATACTGCATGGAGTGCGATCATCAAGACTCCCGGTGATTGCTCAGGCGTTACTAGCATTAGTTACTCACATAATGTATTCCTTCCATTATGCTCCTAGGCCCACATGTCGGGGCTCAACATCCTTGTATGTGCCTCCCATAAACTATAAAAGGGAAGGCACACAACGTTACAAGGGACAGACTCTCAAGTTCACATACACAAGCTCATACGCTCAAGTTTACACACTCAATACAACATAAACACAGTGGAGGTAGGGTATTGCACTCCGGCGGCCTGAACCACTATAGTCCTTCGTGTGCTCTTGTGTTCATCCCGAATCCACACAACAGGCAAACCGCTAAGGCCCCCTCCTCATCTTAGGATTAGGGCGGGTGCATTCTGCCACCCAGCCGGAGGATTTTCTCTCCGACATTTGGCGCCAGGTAGGGGCTCGGTGAAGACCGGGACCCTGGGCTCTGCAGATGTGGGGTCCGAATCGAGATCCGGACCCCCAGGAGCGTCCGGGGGTGGGGTCCAACATTTGGCGCGCCAGGTAGGGGCTTTGGCTTTAGGTTTTTCCCTGTTTCCTTGCTCGGCACGATGGTTCAGATCGTCGAGCACCACGGCTTGTCCCCCAAGGATTTCCTGATGGAGGAAGTGGCTGCTTCTTCCATGCCACGGGGCCCCAACCGCCCTAGGCCTGGTGCTGCTGCTGTGCGCGTTGCGCAGCAGCACACGCCTGCGCAGACATCCCGGGCTCCGTCAAGGGCTGCTCCTAGGGCGCTGTGTGTAGCCAGGGAGTTGTTACGCCACCCTCCAAGTTCCATGGCCGCGCTGGGGGCCATGAAGCAGTGGCGTGACGATGTCGACCGTCTCCTCGGCATGGCACACTATGGCTCGGCCAGAACCCACGCCTCGGTCATTCCGGCATCAACATGAAGCGTCGGTGCCAGTGCGCTCACCCTTAGTGAAGGCCGCACCGACTGAGGACCTGCGGGTGGAGCTCAACCGCAGGCGTGCGGGTGAGGATGCTCCAATCTCTCTGGAGAGGGATGATGACCTGCGGGCAGAACTCAACCGTAGGCATGTAGGCGAGGACGCACGAGTCTCTCTAGAGAGGGCGCGTGAGCGCCGGCTAAACTTCAAGGGTCGCAACCTCGACCAGGACTTCGCTCCACTTGCGCCACAAACTCCAAGGGGTGCCTAAATCCACATGGGTGTCCCATTGGTCGGCGTGGGATGTGTCGCGCTAGCGGATCACCTCCGCGCGGCGACTTGGCCGCCCATGTTCCGACCGCACCTACCGAAGAAGTACTACGATACGTCAAACCCGTCGGAATTCTTGTAGGTCTACGTCACCGCCATTACGACAGCCGGTGGAAACACTGCCGTAATGGTGAGTTACTTACATGTAGCCTTGACCGGGCCGGCCTGGACCTGGCTCATGAATCTCACCTCGGGGTCCATCTACTCCTGGGAAGAGCTCTATGCACGGTTCACAGCGAACTTTGCCAGTGCTTATCACCAGCATGGCGTGGAGGCTCATCTCCATGTCGTAAGGCAAGAACCCGGGGAGACCCTCTGAGCTTTCATCGCCCACTTCACCAAGGTACGAGGGACTATACCTCGTGTCTCTGATGCCTCCATTATCACTACTTTCCGACAGGGGGTACGTGATGAGAAGATGTTGGAGAAGCTGACGATGCATGACGTGGAAACAGTCATCACGCTCTTTGCTCTGGCCGACAAATGTGCCAGAGCTGCCGAGGGCCGTGCATGGCACTCAGCATCACAGACCGGAGTTACCCAGACGGGTGGCTCGGGTGCTGTCACCCAGGGCGGCAACAACAAGAAGAAGAATAACCGCGGCCACGAGAAGCTGCAGTCTGCTGCTTTGGTTGTCGCAGCTGCGAATGGGGGTCGGAACGAGCGCGACAAGCGCCCATGGCCATAGGGAGGCAACAGTGGGTCATGCCCTGTGCACCCCAACAGTCGCCACAGCGCCTCGGAATGCTGCGAGATCATCAAGCTCGTGAAGCACGTCAGCGAGCGACACGAGCAGGCTTCCAAGGATGGCTCGCCGCCTCGTCACTGGCCTGGCAAGGAGAAGGTCGACGAAGGTGACGCAGATGCGGGAGAACGGGACCTCGGGTATCAGTCACCTTAGGGGGTCCTCAAGGATGTTTTTACTGGAGACTCCGACTCCGGTAATGACAACGACCGCCGCAAGAAGCTGTACGTGATGTACGGTGGGAGCTGGGAGCTCACCTCCCGTAGGAACGTGAAGTCCCTGCGCCACGAGGTCCTTTCGGCGGTCCCAGGGGTCCCGAAGGCTGCTCCACATCAGCGGTGGAGGAGCACCACTATCTCCTTCGGGGCATTCGACTACCCCGAAAACATGGCAGGGGCCGGTATACTACTGCTCATCACCGCCCCTGTCATTGCCAACATGCGGCTGCATCATGTCCTGATTGACGGTGGGGCTAGGCTCAACGTCATCAGCCATGCTGCATTCAAGTAGCTGTAGATCCTAGGGTCCCGATTGGGACCCTCCCGTCCATTCTCCAGAGTGGGCCCACAACTGGTGTATCCCCTGGGGAGCATCACACTCCTGATAACATTCGGGACCGAGGAGAACTTCCGCACAGAGAACGTCCAGTTCGATGTCGTGGAGGTTAACCTCCCCTTCAATGCCATCATTTGCAGGCTGGCCCTGTACCGGTTCATGGCCATTGCCCATTACGGGTATTTGGTCCTCAAGATGTCGTCCTCTGCTGGGGTCCTGACCGTGCCAGGCGACTGCGCCGCTGTGCTTGCGGCTGTCGAAAAGCTGCACGCCCTGGCGGCAGAAACTGCTCGTCCGGACGATGGAGGGAGGGACCCTCGACTTCCGGTACCAAGGCGCCTACCAAGGTGCCAAAGGTGCAGCCATCTGGAACAGACGGTGGTTTCGTCAAGGCCATCTAGGTCGGCGTGGACTCCTCCCAAACCACCCGCATCGCGGGCAATCTGGAGGAGAAATAGGAACTCACGCTCGTTTCCTTCCTCCAGGCAAATGCCGACGTGTTCGCATGGGAACCGTCGCAGATGCCTGGCATCCCCAGGGAGGTGATTGAGCACCATCTGAAGATCCACCCTGACGCCAAACCGGTGAGTCAGAAGCCTCAGAGACAGTCCATTGAGCGGCAGGACTTCATCTGTGAGGAGGTCCGGAAGCTACTACACGCTGGATTCATCGAAGAGGTTCATCACCCAGTGTGGCTGGCCAACCCAGTCATCGTTCCAAAGGCAAACGGGAAGCTTCGCATGTGCATCGACTACACCAGCCTTAATAAGGCTTGTCCCAAGGACCCGTATCCACTTCCACGCATAGATCAAATCGTGGATTCTACCTCCAGGTGTGACCTCTTGTCCTTCTTAGATGCTCACTTTGGTTTCCATCAGATCCAGATGTCTAGGGAAGATAGGAAGCATACTACTTTTGTAACAGTGGATGGGCTTTACTGTTATGTTGTAATGCCCTATGGTCTGAAAAATGCCTTGCCAACATTTGTACGGGTGATGAGTAAGACCTTCGGGGACCTGATTAGGGACAGGATAGAGATATACGTCAATGACATCGTGATCAAGACTAAGAGAGGGTCGACTCTAGTGGAAGACTTGACCCTGGTCTTTGACAAGCTGTGGGCAACACGCACGAAGCTGAACCCGGAGAAGTGCGTCTTTGGTGTCTCCATAGGAAAGTTGCTGGGATTCCTGGTTTCGCACCGGGGCATTGAAGCAAACCCGAAGAAGATCAGGGCAATTGAGGCAATGAGGCCTCTGGCCCAGATCAAGGACGTCCAGAAGCTTACGAGGTCCCTGGCCGCCCTTAGCCGCTTCATCTCATGGCTGGCTGAGAGGGTGCTACCCTTCTTCAAGCTCTTACGAAAGTCTGGCCCATTCTCTTGGACCGAGGAGGCAGAGCGAGCCTTCCAAGAGTTGAAGCAGCACCTTGTGTCCCTACCGATACTGGTAGCTCTGGAGCCAGGGAAGCCGCTGTACTTGTACATTGCAGCGGCTACAGAGGCGGTGAGCATGGTGCTGGTCGTTGAAAGGATGACACAACATTTCCAGGGGAGTCAGGAGGTTCCCCTAGAAGAAGGTGGTGGTCCGACCACCACAGACCTTGAGTGCTTGGGGCCAACTGTAGGGGTCCAGACCATACAGAAGCTGGTCTACTACGTCAGTGAGGTCCTCCATGAGGCAAAGGCCAGGTACCTTGAGACGCACAAGCTTCTCTATGTTGTGCTTGTTGCTTCCAGGAAGCTGCGCCACTATTTCTAGGCACACAGGGTCGTGGTGGTGACCTCCTTCCCGTTAAGGGCCATCCTCCACAACTCTAACGCCATAGGCAACATAGCCAAGTGGGCTGCAGAGCTTACTAAGTTCCAACTGGACTTCCAGCCTCGCCACCCTGTCAAGAGCCAAGTCCTGGCTGACTTCATCATGGAGTGGACCCCTCCCCCGAGCACTCCTAGGGGTCCGGATCCCGATTCGGACCCCACATCTGCAGAGCCCAAGGTCCTGGTCTTCACCGAGCCCCACTGGATGCTCTTCTTCGACGGATCCACCCGCTAGCAGTGTGGCGGTGCTGGGGCTGTCCTCGTCGACCCAAGCGGAGATCAAGTGAAGTACATGGTGCACCTTGAGTTCAAGGCCACTAACAACATGATAGAGTACGAGGCACTTATCTTTGGCTTGTCTGCGGCCCTATCCCTAGGGATTCGTCAGCTCCTCGTGAAGGGGACTCCTAGCTGTTATCAAGCAGGTCCACGGGGAATGTAGCTGCAACGAGCCCAGGCTCGCAGCTTACCTCCTCCATGTAAGGAAGCTGGAAAAGGACTTCATGGCCCTAGAACTGCAACATGTTCCTCGGGCTAACAACTCAGCGGCAGATGAACTCTCCACGAGGGCATCAACTTGGGCACCCGTGCCCAAGGGCGTCTTCGAAAGATGGCTGCTGAGACCTACCGCCCAGCCTGCCGAGCCGAGCGAAGGGGGTGAGACTAGCACCTCGAAGCTAGCGGTCCCGGTGGTGTTACATCTGCAGAACCCACCAAGGATTGTGTGTGCTACAGGGGGTACTGCCAACCCCTTAGTGCCACAGCCAGTATCTCAGAGTTGTCCCAATGCATGGATCTCCGAGATTCGGGACTACCTGAAGGAAAATATCCTTCCTGAAGATCATGTATCCGCAGAGCGCATAGTGCGGTTGGCTAAATGATACGTGGTGGTGGAAGGGGATCTCTACCGCTGTGGCACCAACGGCATTCTCATGTGGTGCATCACCAAGGAGGAGGGCCATGAGTTGCTCGTAGAGATCCATGGAGGTGAGTGCGGAAGTCATTCGTCATCCCGCACACTGGTCGGTAAGGCCTTCCGGTCCGGCTTCTACTGGCCAACTGCTCTCCAGGATGCAGCTGAGTTGGTAAAGTCCTGCAAAGCATATCAGTTCCATGCAAAGCAGATACACACACCGGCTCAGGCTCTGCAAATGATTCCACTCTCCTAGCCATTCACCGTATGGGGGTGGATATCCTGGGACCATTCCCCAGGGCTGTCGGCGGGTACCGTTTCCTCTTCGTCGCCATCGACAAGTTCACAAAGTGGCCAGAGGCCACCCCTGTGGTCAGTATCACCCAGGGTGCTGCTGTTGCCTTCCTCAAGTCGATTGTCTGTAGATTTGGGGTCCCAAGCCGTATCATTACGGACAACGGGACCTAGTTTACAAGTCGGCTCTTCTAGGAGTATTGCGAGGGCATCGGCACCCAGCTCTGCTTTGCGTCTGTGGCTCATCCCAAGAGCAATGGCCAAGCTGAGAGGGCAAATGCAGAAATCCTCAGGGGACTCAAGACATGCACTTATGACTGCTTGAAAAAGCACGATGCAAATTGAGTCAACGAGCTTCTGTGTGTACTATGGGGGAACCGGACCACACCCAGCCGAGCTACCAGGGAGACCCCGTTCTTCCTGGTCTACGGGGCCAAAGCCTGCCTTCCCCCAGAAATCATTATGGGCTCCCCACGGGTCTAGTCTTTCGATGAGTCTATGCAGGAACAGCTATGGCGTGAGGACGTGGACTTCATCGACGCGCACAGATGGCGAGCGACGATCCAAAATGCACGGTACAACCAAGCGCTCAGGCACTACCGCCAATGGTTCATGCATAGTAGGGAGCTCAGGGTCGGGGACCTAGACCTAAGGCAAGTACTGAACTAAGAAGGGCTCCACAAACTCTCCCCTAGTTGGGAAGGACCCTTCAAGGTGACAGAAATATGCCGACCCGGGTGTGTCCGCCTTGCCACAACTGAAGGAGTGCCTTTCCCAATCCCTGGAATATAGAGCATCTCCGTAAGTTCTACCCATAGAGGCAAAACTGAGGGGTTGAGTTTTCTTCCTTTGTAACTAGGTTGCGCATATGTGTACGTCAATCCGGTGAGGTCCGCCCTTGTAAGCCTGGCCTGTTGGTCTACACCCATGTATATCAAGTTATAGGGAAAGAATTTACCCCCTAGAGGAGCTTTTGTGATAGTTCATTCTACTTCAGTTTACGACCATT
Organism: Zea luxurians; assembly: GCA_029449295.1. Taxonomy (NCBI): domain Eukaryota; kingdom Viridiplantae; phylum Streptophyta; class Magnoliopsida; order Poales; family Poaceae; genus Zea; species Zea luxurians. The sequence continues at coordinate 530,062 of JAOPSE010000362.1, forward strand.
ATTTTTTATCTAACTCACCCATACAGTTCCCACCCTTGCTGGTATGACGACATCCGAATTGAGTAAGCCAGGCTTGCAGTTCAAGACCCCTCTACTGCTACAGGGGGTCCGGCAACCTGCGGGTCCAATTCTAGAGAATGGGCGCTCGTTTCCAGGAGTAGTCCGGAGCTGTGTAGCCGCTTAGCCTGGTTCCGTACCCTAAGCCTGCACCTCCACCACTCTACAACGAGTACCCTAGTATTTGGAGCTGTGATCCTATGGGTCCGGACATATGGCTTAGTTTCCCACGCTAAATCCTATAGGTCCTGTTGTACGAATCAAAGGATGGCAGATACCAGACGATGGGTCCTATGGGTGTGCTCCTAACACTTCAAAACCGAAGCTGTGTGCAGGTCCAGGTCCCAGTCCAGACGCAGGTAGCCTCAAACCATAGAGGCTACCTCCTAGGGATCAGGCAACTAATTTTCCCTTAGGTATACTAGTACCAGCCTCGACACGTCGAGCCTACCTCCCAGGGGGGCCAAGTACCAGGGAGAAGTTGGTAACGCTACACACAGCAAGGACAAATAGCATACAGATAAGTGCTAATACTGCTTGATTAATGGTTCTCAAAAGTATTTTACACCACTAAAAGTTATTACAAGCCGCAACCCAGCGGGACCCTTGATTTGTCTCTGTAGATTCGACTACTCGTTGTCAGCAGGATCACGCTAGAAGCGCCCGGCCACCAGCTCCACGACGTCTTGTACGCTCTCCCGGGCGGTGTCTTCAGTGGTAGCTACCGAACCAGCGATCACCGGCGCCAAGGATATGGTGGGGTCGTGGCTCCGGAAGCATGTCAAGACATACTCAATCACTGCTCGGCAGAGCTTGCTCCCTTCTGCCTCCAGGCGGGCGCCGAGAATCTGGTCTAGACGTCGGAGGCGATCAGCGGCGGAGTCCAGCACCGGGAGCGCATCGGAGATCAACGCCGGCAGCTCCGACACTGGGATGGGGCTCATCCCTAGCGGCACCAGTGTCGTGCTTGCCTCGCCGGACCACGCGGCAATGCGCTGGACCCCGGCGCGGTGCTCCGTTTGGAGATCTTCAAGGGCCTTCCTGGTGGCCTCCACCGCCTGGAAACCCTGCGCCGCCTGTGCCGCGTGGAACTGGTAGACCTGCTCCTCCAGTTCTTTTTCTTTCTTCTCCGCCTCGAGCTCGTGCTCAGCTAGCAGCTTGCCTCACCGGGTGAGCATTTCTTCCCTGAAGGCGAGATCCGTTTCCCGCCTGGCGAGGTCTGTCTCCTGCCTGTCCAAGGACTCTCCCTTCGCCTTGAGGTTCTCCTCGGCGAGGGCGGCGTCGCTGGCCTTGCCCTCGAGCTCCTGCTGCCATTTTTGCAGCCTCTCCACAGCCTTGACCTGCTGGACCTGATGCGCTTCCAGAGTCTGGTCCAGGGCATTCAGCTTGGCCCGAAGCTCTGTTGTGAGGGCCTCCGTCTAGGTCAAGGCCTCCTCCCTCTTAGCAACCTTCTTCTCCCTCCGGTGTGCCTCCAGCTCCCTGGCATACATCTTCTGGAGGTTCTTCTTGTACTCTTTGCGGTCCCGCTCGAGTTGGGACCGCTCGGAGATGAACTGGCGAGACGCCGTCCTGGTGCGCTCCTCCAGTTGGGTGCGCCAGTCGCTGAGGCGCTGGTGCTTAGCCTCAAGCGCCTCCCACTCCCGCAAAATTGCTGCCCCAGTGTCACTAAGGACCTGGTGGGCGCGGGACAGCATGCGGGGGAGGGGGATTGGTGCAGCTTCTTCCTCAGCACCTGACCGGAGCCATTGCCCGAACACCACCTCCATCTCCTCCGGTGTGGGCGGGGGGTTGGAGCTGGATGTGCCTCCGGTGCCACCCCCAGTGTCGGGAGTGGGCGCGATGTCGGAGGCGGGCGCGGATCCCCAAGCTGGGACCTTCTCTATCACTGTGACGCTGCCTGATGCTGGCGCCGCTGTCGTCGGACCCCCAGCTGGGGCATGAGAAGCCGCTGGCGCTGTTTGGGCAGCGGCTGGAGGCGGACCGCTGACACCACTCCTAGCATATTCCTGCTATTGAGAGCCAGACTCATTGGTGGGCCTAGTGCCTGGCGGAGGAGGCGTGGCCTTAGGAGCGGTGGAGGAGGAAGCCCTGGTGATCAGACGATGGGTTAAGACCTGTCGGCATGATAATTAGACTCATGGAAAAAGGGGCTACACTTACTTAGGGTCCTGGACTTTCCAGCGACCCTAGAAGCGGGGCGACCGCTGCTGCTGGTGCCCCTGGGGGTGATCACCCCTAGAGGGTGGTGGTGGCGGCGGAGCCGGAGGGCTGACGTGCCTCTGCGCGCCATGGGCCTAGGAGCTGGCCTCCTTGGCCCCACCTCCAGTCCTTTGTCGCTTCTGAGGGGGTCCGAAACAAGTGACCCATCAGCCCGACGCAGCCTGCATCGCCTCTCCTCCTCTGACCCACCGGAGCTACCTAGGGCGGAGGCACTGCTTGTAGCCCCTTTGCCCTTGTCCAAGGGGCTGGGGGCCACGGCGGGGTTGGTGCTGGGGGCCGCACTGGCGGGCTGGGGACCTCTAGCCGGTGCATCGGAGATCCGGATCCTGCGGAGGGGGTCCCGGCCACCAGTTTGGCGAACTGCCACGCCACTCTCGTCGAGGGTTGGTAGCGTGGCCAAAATCACCGTCCTCAAGCTTGGGTCATCGCAGAGCGCTAGGGTGGCCTAGGGGAGGATCAGGGACTCAGGGACAAAAATCTCCCCGGTAATCCCTCCCACCAGGACAGCCAGCTCGTCCCAGGACAAATTGGTCCCCGGCCCGTGCTGGATCCTGCCGATGTCGTTCGGGCCGGTGAACCAGCAGCACAAGCGCGACCTCCTCTGCAGCGGCATGATCCGACGCTTCAGGAGGTCGCCGACCATGTGCATTGACGTCAGGCCATCCGTGGCCAAGGCCTTGATCCTGTCCAATATGGGCAGGAGCTCTGGCGACAGGGACAACTTGGTCCTCCACTGCTTGCGGTCGAGGGTTAGCCCATCGGACGACAGGATGAGGCGGTCGTTAGCCTCGGCTCTAGCGATCACCCAGTCGCTACGCCAGTTCTCCCACCTCACTCCACCAAGGGTGGGGATGTAGACGACAACTGGATCTGGCTTTGTTTGGAAGTAGTATGCCCCGATGTGGTCCCTGGCCTTCCCAGACTTGACCAACACGAAGAAGTAGCGGAAGAGAGAAGTACAAGGGCCACACCTACGAACATCTCGCAGAGGTGGACGAAGATGGCCGCCTAGAGGATGGAGTGGGGTGTGAGATGCTGGAGCTGAAGCCCGAACTCCTCTAGCAGCAGCAGGAAGAAGGGCGAGATTAGCAGCGCCAACCCGCAGGAGATGTAGGAGGTGAATATCACGAACTCCCTGGTGGCAAGATTGCCGAGGGGGATGGCGCCGGTGCAGATTCTTCCGGCGAGCCCTGACGCGCTCCACCTAAGCAGGCCATGCACCGGATTGAGCGCCTCCTCAGACTGGAAGCGGTCGGGATGGCCAAGCGAATTCATGGCTTGTGCGGCGGCGCGGGTGTAGAGCAGAAGAGCATGGAGGCAAAGGGGCGTAGATGAGCACGAAGGCAAAGAGGCGCAGTCGATTGGAAGAGAATGCGAAAGGGTAACTGCTGCACGTGTGGTGAATCCTTTTTCAAGGAAACCTGAGCCCTCGTTCAGGGAAACCCTTCCGCGCGCCCCTCAATCGCCACAGGAGATCACGCATGACGAGCACCTAGGATGCAGGCAACTCAGTCTATGACACGGGGGCCTGGGTCCATGAGTCATGCAGCTTGGATGCCAGATTTCGGGTGCGGAGATTGCCGCACGCGGCAGCGCGCCTCCTAATTGCCGCCGCAAGAGATAACAACCCAGTCTATGACACGGGGGCCCAGACCCACGAGTCATACAGCTTGGGTGCCAGATCTCGAGTGCGGAAAAAGCGAACCGCCACACGCGCCGGTAGTGCATCAGCAGACAACAAGGCGCCCCGCGTGTGGCCCGACGAAACCACCAGGCGTGGGGGCCGTGGGTCAGTCAGCCACGGGGACAGATATGGCAGTTGGCGTGACCGAATGCAGACGCGCTAAAACGGCGCTCCAATCACCAAACAGGCCATGTCGATGCAAAGTACAAGTTATGGCCCCACCTGCAAGCTCGCATCCTCCCCTAAGGTGGGCCCAGGGGCCACTGTCGTTACCCTAAAACTAGGGTACCCCTTGCTACTATATAAAGATGCAGTACCCGCGTGACTATCTCTTAGTCGCGTGGTAAAAGTGTTGTATGTGGGACCAAGCCATGACTCACCCCACCCTCGGGTGACTACTCTGGGTCCACAATAGTGCCTGACCCCACCACATGGGCGGGTCCAGAGCCGCCACATGTCCAGATAAAGTGATATACTCCAAGGTATCAACAGTGAACCCAGACCCCCATGGGAAAGTGTCGGACCCCTAGATATACAGTCCGGACCTCCGAGATTGGTCCAGAACCCCCACATGTATGGACTGGACCCCTGGAATGGGATCCGGACCCCCCGTATGGGGTCCGGGCCACCCATAGTGGGGTCCCGAGGTTCCAGGACAGAACACACCCGGGCCTTAGGTCCGGTGCTAACACGTGTCTAGACCTGGTCTGGTGGGATCTGGACCTGTCCGCATACACTCTAGCTCCCCGCTCAGGCGGAGACCCGATGCTGCCGCGTGGCATACTGCGCGCGGCATAAGCCAACAGGTGGAACCTAGCATGACGCCTCTAGGCTATGTGCGCCTTCGCATACATTACGGATAACACGTGCGCCTGTCCATTCCACTGACAAGTGGCGTGTATAGTCCATGATACGCGGGCCGTGCTATTATTCACTATTACTCGTACGTTTCGGCTATCAATGCTGCATGGAGTGCAGTCATCAAGACTCCTGGTGATTGCTCAAGCGTTACTAGCATTAGTTACTCACATAATGTATTCCTTCCATTATGCTCCTAAGACCATATGTCGGGGCTCAGCATCCTTGTATGTGCCTCCCTTAAACTATAAAAGGGAAGGCACACAACGTTATAAGGGACAGACTCTCAAGTTCACATACACAAGCTCCCTTAAACTATAAAAGGGAAGGCACACAACGTTATAGGAAAACCGCTAAGGCCCCCTCCTCATCTTAGGATTAGGGTGGGTGCATTCCGCCACCCGGCCGGAGGATTTTCTCTCCGACATGTTTCTAAATACATCTTTTTTATATGTGCTTATTTACTTACCCTTAATTGCAGGTTATTAGACAAAGATGGTGGGCGGTGGGATGAGGACGAGGAGGGGAGGAGGAGCACCCTAGGACGGAGGAGGAGGCACAACAGGACGACGTCCAGCAGTAAGTGGAGCAGCAAGCCGTTGTAGATGCGACACATCAGGACGACGATGATGCTCAATAGGATGCCTCAGGTTCTGGCACCTCAGGTTCGAGGAACTTCTACTTGCGAGGTCCCACAAGTCTCCCTCAGCGTCCCATACTTCATGACAGGTGGCCGCTGATTCGACCCGATTGGCAGAGGCATGTAACTTTAGATGTCCTCACTGCTTGTTCATATTAAGTGTTTAAATTTATAATATAAACAAATACTTTTATTTATCACTTGGACAGGTCTTGGAAGGTCGTGGAGAATGCAGGGGTCATGACCGCAACCCCAATGGCATCCTTGGCCTTCTATGTAGGGAACACTTTCCTGGATTGGTTGAGTATGCCATAGTGATGGGCTCAGCCTACACCTTCGACCACTACTTCGTCGCCCCCGATGCAGTAGATCGGGACGACAGGAAATTCAACAACAAGATGGAGCGGGTGAAGCAAGAGCTATGGGTAAGTCTTCCTATATTGTAAAATATGTCGCATTCGTTGCACATTCTTGAAATAATGTATAGATACATCGTCTTTATATGTAGGATTTCTTTAGATGCGAGGCTGGATACGAGGCTAGGGCGGATGTGGTGGCCACCATGAGCTTTAAGAAGCTCGTCGTGGACATGCACTACGAGGCGCGAATCCAGGCCATTGTCAGTTACCATGGCTTCGTCCTTGGGGAGAAGGTGACCAAGTAGGACACCCGAATCATGTCTTTGAGTCGGGACCAATACTTGCAGGTAAATATAGAACTTCAATATTCGTGACAAAATTTGCTTAATTTTATCTTCTAATATGCAATGTACTAGTTTTACTTTGTAGATGATTCCTTATTGGTGCGCCGCACATCCTCAGTGCTGGGATCAGATGGTGGATAGGTGGTGCTCGCCTGAGTGGGACGAGGCGCACAATGCTAGCTGAGAATGGAGTTTGATGATGCAAGGTCCCTCCCACCGCCAAGGCAGCCGCAACCTCGACAAATATGCAGAAGCATGGGTATGCCTTATTTTTACTTAAATATATAACACTGGATTAGACATGATTCTAACTGAATGAAATAGGTGACGCCTAATAGGGGGGTGAATTAGGACTTCTAAAACTTTCACTAAACTAGGCCACAAATAAATCCCTAGAGCAAAACTTATGCAAATAATCAAACTAGAATGTGCAAACTAGGTTTTTTCTAAGTGTTGCTATCTCTACCGCAATGTCTAAGTTTTAATCCTAAACAATATAGGTCTGAATACAAGATTGAAACTTAAATGCTTAATATAAATGCGGAAGCTAAAATAGCAAGGTAGAGATGCAAACTCTTGTGGATGACGCCAGTATTTTTATCGAGGTATCTAGAACCGCGCAAGGTCCTGACTAATCCTTGTTGGTGCCCCTACGCAAAGGGAAGCCCACGTGAGGGCCAAGCACCTCGGTCAAGTAACTCCGTAGAGAGCCGTAGGACTTCTCCACGCGCAAGTGGTGCTCCACTTCCGGCTCCTCTCGGACGCTCCCCGCCGTCTTCACTATCGAGATTCCGGCTGAAAACATTGTGGGCCTCGTTCCCTTCAGTACACGGTGGCGGTCGTGACACAAACGAGGTTGTCACGGTCTCGCAAGACTTTCGCCCCACTCGGTACAATTACAATGGCTCACGCAAGAGCCGAGGGGTTGTGTGGTTTATCTAAACTCACTCAACTAACTAGGATTCACCTAGAGCAAGCGCTAATGCGATCTAACTAACCTAAGCACTTTGCAAAGCACCTACACTGATCACCGAGTGATTCTATTAAGCACTTAGTTGTATGAGCACTTGGGAATGTCTACTATATGCCTTGGTATATTGCTTGGGCTCCCACACCTAGGAATGGCCGGTTGGGGGTGTATTTATAGCCCCCAACACAAAACTAGCAGTTGGAGAAAAGCTGCTGCTCTCTGCGGCACACCGGACAGTCCGGTGCCCCCTGTCCGGTGTGCCTAGCCGTTGGACTCACACCGCAGGTGATCGTTGGCACGCAGGCTTTTTACACCGGACACTCTGGACGTCATGCCAGATAGTTCGGTGGTCTTCTCTCCACAGTGCCACTTGGAACTAGCCGTTGGGCTACTATCCCTGGTGCACCAGACATTCCGTTGTGTGGCACCAGACAGTCTGGTGCTCTAGACCAGACAGTCCGTCGTGGCAACACTTCCTTCGTTTCTTGGACTTCACTTGATCTTGATAATGTCTTCTTTTGAGGTGTTGCTTTCCTCAATGCCTTGGTCCAAGTAACTTTAGCATCTTGTGAACTACATACACAAACACTAGCAAACACATTAGTCCATAGGTTATGTTGATCATCAAACACCAAAACCTATTGAGCCAAATGGCCCGGGGTCCATTTTCCTTACACCAACTATCTCGTTGGTTTTCTTGCAGTTGGCGTCACATGGTAGCCAACCTTGCTCCATCTTCTCGGCGTATGCTATGGCCCACAAGGGCAAGGAGACACCAGACGTCACCTACAACCCAGATGATGGGCCTAAGGCGTATAGTAACCATGTCGTCTATAGATGCCTAAGTGAGTACACTACCATGGCACAGGAGGTCCATGGGTCAGATTATGATTTGAGGACCAGGACATGGATGGAATGTCCTCATGAGGGTCGGAGGAGGCAAGAGGCATGGGCGGTACTAGATTGCCGATAGGGCAATTGACTCGTCGTCCACTCCCACTCTATCTCAGGTGCGAACAACGACCTTGAGCTCGAGCCCAGCCATACAACCTCGGCAGGACAACTCATCATCAGATACAACAACTCCAGGTTTGTGCTTCTGTAACTCGTCATTCCTTGAGTTATATACCTTATCTTTCAGTTTTTATAACGTTGGGGTGAAATATTACAGGCCCAGCTAGAAGAAGAGAGGAGGGAATGGTAGGAGATGGAGGCAAGGATGATGGCGGAGCCGGAGGCGGAGTGGGAGGCTCGCTTGGTAGATCAATAGAGGATGGCAGAGACGTTCTAGTACATGTAGAGCCTTGGCGCTGCACATGGTTATGCTCCACCACCTCCGTTGTTCCCTCCAGTTGACCCTACTCAGTTCTATACTCTTGTGAGTATCAAAATTCTAGTTCTGCATGATATATATTCATCTGGTATAACACATGCAATCTCTTCTCTGTGCAGGGATAATCTGGGACGGCATCCAACAACTCTCATAGATTGTCCAGCCCATCGCCACACCAGTCCAGCCGCCCACCTCGTTGATGTTCTTCTAAACTTAGTTGTGAGACATGTTTATGCCATATATTGGATGTTTGTGGATTTATTTATGTCAGTACTTGTTAGTGTGGTGAACTATTTTGTGGTACTTGTGACTTTGTGATGTATGTGAAGAAACATGTCATCTTTGTGAGCTATGTCGTGTGTTTGATATATGTGATGATTCTGTAATATCTGTGATGTATATGTGATATATCTTTTGTTTGGATGGATGGAATAGTAAAAACAAATAAAATGGGATATTCTGGTCACTTTGCTGAGTGTAACACTCGGCAAAGAAGCACTTTGCCGAGTGTCAAGGTCATATCACTCGGCAAAGAAGCACTTTGCCGAGTGTCAAGGTCATATCACTCGGCAAAGAAGGCACACCTAGGCACCGGTAAAGCTTCTTTGCTGAGTGTTGTGGCCTTGGCACTTGGCAAAGAAGCAAGCTTCATCGAGTGCCTCCTAGTGCACTCGGCAAAGGAACTGACAAAGGGTCTGCTAGTGATCCCTTTGCCGAGTGCTAGTCCGGCGGGTACTCGGCAAAGAGGGAGCCTTTGCCAAATGCCACCCAATACGCTCGGCAAAGGAACTAGTAAAAGGACCCACGGGGAGCTTCTTTGCCGAGTGAGTGACACTCAACAAAGGCTCACTCTTTACCGAGTGTCAGACACTAAGCAAAGAGTGAGCATTTGCCGGCGGACACTCGGCACAGGCTCCGTCGCCGTCACCTGGCACCGTGACGATGACATTTCTTTGCGGTGTACTAAGTGACACTCGACAAAGTCTTTGCCGAGTGCCCGATAGAAAGTACTTGGCAAACAGTTACCGATGTATAGTTCACCGAGCCTTCTTTGCTGAATGTCACACTCGTAAAGCTTTCGCCAAGTGTTTTCTAGGCTTAGCAAAGAAGTTGTTTCCGTACTTCCGGTAGTGTTTGCGCCATAGTTATATTTGGTTTATTATCCCATTTGTCTCTGTTATGTCCGCCTCTCTTAAAGTTAGGAATGATCTTGAAAAAATATTATATAATAGCGATATATCCGTGATTAGCTTGAAAGCCTCCCATGTTTCTACTCTTATAGAATGTTGTTTTCCATAAATTTAAAGGTAACCTCAGTACAATATTTATTCTAGGATGGAGCAGGCTATCTATAAAGCAGGTGCATATAGTTGAGTTTCCACAGCGAGAGCGTGTCTATAGCAAAGTCCATGATCCACCGATCCTCCATTGGTACTCTTCTCTACTTTGTCGCATCGCATCCAATTGATTGAGATTCGGGAACGCGTACAACATTTCAGGCGAATCCAAAGCACTTATGGACCCTCATCACCGTTGCCGAGTCGCCCTGAAGGCCTGAACGGATCCACGCTGCAGCTCATCTAAATCCAAATATTTTTGGCATAGACATATACTGACGTATTATTGTGGTCACTCTGAATTCGGTAACCATGTAGGTAGTGGCTACATCACCCAATATGCCACACGGGTTAGCAAATATACTGAATTAAGGTATCAATGCATGGCAAGGTTGACCAGTTGGTCAATAAGACTAATTTGTCGTTGGTTCATTGCATGAAAAATCCAAAACAATCTTCAGAGAAGACCAGCTGCTGTCAGGGAGACACATAGTAGTGTTGTTCGAGACACGTGTTGGACAACAAGATTAGAAAAGCACGGATTTGGAGACAACAGTGAGGTATATATTTTTAACGATCCGCGGTGTCGAAGAAAAAATTTAAGAGTGCACCCGCCCTGATCCTAAGACGAGGAGGGAGCCTAGGGATTAGCCTGACTTGCTGGATGAACGTGAGAACACAATGGTTAAAGTGGTTTAGGCTGCTAGAGCGTAATACGCTACACATCTAATGTGAGTTGTATTATATGAGAACTGGAGAGTCGAAGGTCTAAGTGCTAATTGACCTCCCCTTCTACCATGTGTGTGCCCTCCCTTTTATAGTCCAAGGGAGGCACACACATGGTGACCGAGCCCTGACAACTGGGCCCGGTAATCTATTGCTGGATATGGAGTAAGTGGATCATCGGTCCGTGGAGAATGTATATCTTCTCTGGGTCTTTGTGTAGATCTATTGGCTTGTCGTGCCCTTGCCCCGTCTAATCGGAGCAGAGTGCATGAGTAGGTTGCGGCGTAGGCTGACGCGATACCGCGTGTAGAGGTGCCCAGATGGCGTCGTCCAGTCTTCTCCGCTCGTTTCCGTTCGCCTCGGTAACGTGCATGCTACAATGGAAGTCATCGTGACAGCATCCTAAGCAGCATAGGGAGTCAAAGGTCTTATCTCTGTAATGCGCTGTGGGACGTACTGCGGACGCACCGCCTGCCACTGTGACAGGCAGGTATACATTTTGTTCGTAGTTAATAAAGAGGCGCACTGTACTCAGAGGCTGACGTCGGGCTTTTCCCGATGGCTTACGCCATGCGTTGTAGAACACACGACAGCACCAGTCCTTGCCTTGTGAGAGTAGTGACTGAGACCGCCCTTCCTCGCGATAGCTCCAGACCTCCCTTGGCTGGGGTCCGGATGGTGCTCGAGGGAGGTCCTGCTTCCTCCGGTGTTGGCCAGTGTCAGACCCCCTTAGGCCAGATGTCCGGATGGTCCGTCACGAGAGTCGGGGCCGTTCCTAGGGGTCTCCCCCGGGCGCAGGTGCTGAGAGCCCGCGTCTTCAAGACACGTGGCTAACTCGAACCCCCTCCGCTAGTTCTAGAGCATTGATTACAGGTGCCGGTCTTCACCGAACCCAGTGGCCTTAATGGGCAGGCCTAACCATTGGGCTAGGACGAACCACCATTAGCATGGTGGCTAATGGTAGTCTCGGGGGGTCCGCCTTGACCCGGGAGTTGCGGGTACCCCAATCTTAAGGTATCAACAGACGGATATATGGATCTATTAATTGGCCGTAGTCCTCTAAAATAACTAGAGATGATGTTTTTATTCTAGTAGAGCTACACATAAATTAAGGTTACCGTGATATCAACTCAATTTCTAAAAGAAATTACGAATTTGGATGAAATATGTCAAAACCAGCTCAGGCCGGTTAGGGAAACAGGCATGGTCTGGTTTTTATGGGCAACCGTGTGCACTCTGTCAAAACTTGTATCTAGGCCTTTTTTCTAGAAATTGTCAAACTTGCACATATTATTGATCCAGTTTCGATCATTTTTGCAGTGAATGTTCGATTCATCCAGTCAATTTTCGATGCCAAGACCTTGTAACTATATACCCAAAATAGATCAGATTTAACTGGATCGTCATGCTGTGTAATTAGCTAGTCTAGAGAAGAAACGAACTAAAATGACATTGTCACCGTAATTCTTAGGCTGACGAAAAGACATAACGCCCCGTTTCAATCATTGAATTTGAATGCCATTCTAATAATGGCTCGTTTGTTTTCTTTCATTTTAAGAAATTAAAATTTAATTAATGTAGTATGCTATTTTTTTAGAATGTGATATTCCATAACTTTTCAAAATGTATATATAAGCTTATATTAAATTTATAGGTTAAGAGATAAAAATTGATTCTATAGATTTACATGCTACTTTTTCTAATGTATAATTTATAGTACATTCTTTTTACTTGCTTTTCTATATGATTTAAGATAATATACAAATATATTATATAGACAAATATATTAACTTAATTAGTTTTATCTAAATTATAATTATTAGAATGGAATTCAATTCCAATGAAACAAACGGGTCTTAATAGTAATTTAGGCATATATCAATTCAGTTAATTAGGTTTTAAGCAAAATATATTTGTATACTATTGTTAGCAAGATGTCGGAGATATTTATGTGCTACATTTTTACTATAGAGGAGTAAGACGAAGACTGTCATGTAAGTTACAGAGTAGAAATAAATTTTACTAATGCATAAAATCATTTCTCATCCTTCACCCCATGAATTTGAGATAAGTTTATATATAAACTTTGGAAAGTGGTGAAATATCAAATTTCAAACTAAATAAGTTACTTTATTGAGTGAATTTTAATTTTTCTAAAATGAAGGGATCCATACGCCGCGTAAGTTAATTTGTGCCTAAGCTGATATTCTGGTTATGAGCTCACTACAGTGAAAACAAAATTCTAGGTTGGCTAAAAATCATCGTTAAATAAGGCTAAAATTGACGTAAATAGATATTCCATGGAAATTGTAAATTGTGTGTGAAATAATTAAGTTTTCTACTAAGACAACACCACCCCTCGTCCATTTATATTGGAGGATCACATCTGACTAAGAGATCTATCTATCCAATTGATTAAAACCAATCTATCTTATATTTTATCTCCAAATCATGGATGTTTGAATTGCTTTCTATCGAGCCTATTTATTAATGAGTTCTTTCGTTGCTCTAGGTAGCCTTGATGATCTTATGATAATGTTGTCACCGATTTAGGGCCAAACACTAGTATGAACCTCGAGACAGTGCTCTCTGAGGGAGCACGGACAGTCTGCGATCTTGCACCAGACGGTCCACGACCTTGCTGTAGTAGGTGCTCCTCTCTACATGCTTCTGAACGGTCCACGCGTAGGCCCAAATGGTCTGCGATGGCACAATCTTTTTCTTCACAGAAACCTGAATCTCACCTCTCAGGAGGGATTCTATCGATGAGGAGAGATCCTAGAATTGTCTTGGAATCGGCGAGCCACCTAAGACGGCTCTAGATGATGTAGAGCCGAAGAGAGGTGAAGATTGACGTTGAGGAAGGCAAAACTAAGGCTAGATTACTCTACTCCTAATGCATGGAAAGAATAAGGCAGATAAGATAATTAAATTGGTTTGATAGATTCGATTGTGGTTGGTTAATTTGGACATACCCTTCATTTATATAAAGGGATATCTAGACCCGTTTCTAGTTGCTTCCCAAACAAACCCTGCAGAGTTCGCTAACAAATCCCATAAGAAATTAGGATCCCTAACTAAATCTGTTCCCGTGCGGACCGTCTGCGCCACCACGCCAGACCGTCCAAGGCGCGAACAGTCTAGGCTATAAGGCCAGACCAGACCATCGTTTAGTCATACTTGGTGCTCAACATATGCCCCCAGCCATTTGGTGGAGCTTGACGAACCAAAAACACGTGTACTACTAGCAACTTTTGAGCAACAATAGATCTCCCAAGTCATTTTATTCCTAAAATAAGAACTTAGCTCGATGCAAGTCATCGACTCCTTCAACCAATAGGATAATCATTTAATAAGATTCTAATGCATAAAAGTCATTTAGGATTGCATCTTTCTCAATCGTACTATTTGGTCAATGGGTCAATAGGCATAAAATTGTGGTGCCCCTAGCCTAAATAAGCAAAGGGATTAAGCATGTAATATGGGTTCATCGCCGCACTATCCCATGTTTGAACAGGAAAATATATCAGCGAGGAGCAGGCTGGTGAAAAGTACCATGTTGTCACTATAGATGGATGAGCAGACGACACTTGTTGTGCCACCTTTTGGGCCGTTCTCATCGACCATGTTACTTTTGTTGGTGACTGGGGTGGCTTTGTTGGTCGACCACGTAGACCGGCCTTCTTACTAACACATTTGAAAAGTAATCGATCAAAAGTAGAGCTAGATTTAACTAGGCGATTAGATGCTTTAAATAAATTTTGCTTCCACGTACCTATTTCTGTTTGTTGAGGCCTGAAGGTGCATAGATGTTGCGGTCTCTGATCGCTACCAGACCATCCGGCTGAGTTAGTCGGACCGTCCACACGCATGTGCTGAATTGCCCGTGATGCCCAAGATAGGGAGCTTTGATTGGCTGGACGATCGTGCTTTCCCCTGGCGGTACCTTTGGTCCTGATGGTGATCTTCAAGGTCTTCCCCCCATTGGGGTTCCTTTGTGCAACAACCTCCCTAGTCTCCCCCCATTGGGGTTCCTTTAAGAATCAACCTCCCTAGTCTCCCCCATTGGGGTTCCTTCATGCAACAACCTCCCTAGAAGCAATCTGCCTAACCTCATCTGGGACGCGAGGGTCACTGATAATGGTGCTTTTGCCTTTGCCTTTATTAGCCACATCTCGTTGAACCAAGACCTTGTTTTCTCCTAGATCTATTATGTTGACAGAAAATGACTGCTTGTCAATTTGCGTCTCCTGGAAGCTCAACCAGACTTCATTTATAGCCGATTGTATTTATCGACGGAAAACATTGCAATCATTAGTGGCATGAATTATGCGACTTGCAATAAGCACGTCTCTTTAGTTTTTCTAGAGAAGGAACAATATGATTTACCTTAATGTTGCCACTTTTTAATAGTTCATCAAATACTTTGTCAAACTTGACAACATTAAAAGTAAATTTACCTTGTCGGTTCTTTTGAATTGGCTGTACAGAAGAATATGCCATTAGCCAAACAAGTTTAGTAGTATATATATATATATACTTCTTCGGAGTCATCATCTAAACTACTTTAAACATGATCCACTAGATGCACATTATGGGAAGTTAATTTTGATGCCTCTTTACTTTGGCTTTCACAATCCAAATATGGTGCTATTGAAAAGAACTGGATGCCATCTAATTTTTCTTTTAAGTAAGATCACAACCCATTAAAAGCCAACATTGCTAGCTATTTGTCCGCAACATTGATTTGGAAGCATCAGTTTCTAGTGTCCTAGAATCTCTAGATATAATCATTAATGATTCTTCGTGCCCTTGTCGGAGTGAAGCTAAATCAACTAATTCCAATTCATACTCCAGAGAGCACCTAGAGGGGGGGTGAATAGGTGATCCTGTGAAATCAAACACTAAATAGCCACAAACTTGATTATAGAAATGTTAGTGCGAGTTAATCAAGTTGCTGTGAGGCGAGCTCTTGCGAACAAAACAATAAAAGAGAGAAGCAACACAAGAGACACGCGATTTTTATCCCATGGTTCGGCCAAGTATAACACTTGTCTACTTCCACGTTGTGGCGTCCCAATGGACGAGGGTTGCACTCAACCCCTTTCAAGTGATCCAATGATCAACTTGAATACCACGATCTTTTCTTTTAGAGTCTTCTTCCCGTTTGCGAGGAATCTCCACAAGTTGGAGCCTCTCGCCCTTACAATGATGATCACACAAGAAGCACAGTAGTAAAAGAGGGAGAGCAACACACGCAAGACCCAAATTTGCAGCACACACACGCACACAAGCCAAGACTTGAGCTCGAAACACAGCACAGAGAGTTCACAACTCAAACAGAGCTCAAATCACTAAAACAATCGATCAAATGCGTGGAGGTGAAGTCTGGGAGTCTTAGGATTTTTCTTGAATGCTTGGTGTACTGCTCCATGCGCCTAGGGTCTCTTTTATAGCCCCAAGGCAGCTAGGAGCCGTTGGATATCAACTTGGAAGGCAATTCTTGCCTTCTATCGAGTGGCACACCGGATAGTCCGGCGCGCCACCGGACAGGTCCTGTAGCTGTCCGGTGCTCGATTCCCTTCCTTATCTGGCGCATCCCACCGTTGGGCCGGCGGTCCTGTTGGTGCACGGGACACTGTCCGGTGCACACCGGACAGTCCGATGTGCCCAACCGATCGTTGGCGCGGGCCACGTGTCACCCGGTGATTCCGCTGCCGACCGTTGGCTCGAGCGGATCTGACTCACCGGACAGTCCGGTGCACCACCAGACAGTCCGGTGATTTTTAGCCACGGGGCTTTCTGGTTTTCCTGAGAGCGACGAGTTCGTCACCGATGGACTTCGACGCGGGCGCTGAAGACTCACCGGACAGTCTGGTGCACCACCGGACAGTCTGGTGATTTTTAGCCACGACGCCCGCCGATTCTCGAGAGCGGCCAGTTGGTCGACGAGCCAGCCTGGGGCACCGGACGCTGTCCGGTGTGCTAGGCTGGTGCTGGTTTTGGATGTCCTGAGCCATACTTTCTCCAATTCTTTTCTCCTTTTCTTGGCACTGTTTCTAGCACTTAGATAAACATGTTAGTAACTAAAAACAATTTACTAAGTCTAGAAACATACCTTGTTTTTCGATGTGCACTTTTCACCTACTTAGCACATATGAGTTCCAAACAATGTGTTGGGCATCTAATCACCAAAACAATAATAGAAATGGCCCAAGGACACATTTCCCTTTCAATCTCCCCCTTTTTGGTGATTTATGCCAACACATTAAAAAGCAACTAAGAAGTGCAAATTTGAGACCAAATTTACTTACATAGGATTTGGCATATATGGATCGCTCTTGCCACCACTTGGTTTGTTTTTGCAAATCAAATTCTTTTTCCTCTCTCTAAGTCAAACACACTTGTTTGGGCAAATAGAGAGATATTCCAAGAATAAAATTGATCAAGTGCCAAAAACTCCCCCTTTTCCCATAATCAAAATTCTCCCCCATAAGAGACCAAATTGTGCAAATAAGAGGATTTTGGACAAAATACAAATTCTAACTCTACTATTTTTGAATTTCACAAGTGGTTGGCTGATCCAGTTGCTTTGGCCTTAGTTTCTCCCCCTTTGGCATGAAGCACCAAAAAGGGATCATTTTTGGCCCTTGAACCCCATTGCCTCACCAAAATGTCAAATAAGAGCAAAAAGGCAATGAGAGCATTAGCATGAACTTGGAATTAAGTACACTTATACCGGAGTGCAGTGGAAGTATTCTTGTCCTCCAAGTTCATTTTCCCTTTCAATGGTCCTTCGAGGCTACTTCAAGTGTACTCAACCAAACAAGTTAGTCTCAAAGGAGTCAAGTTGTAGCACATCTCCCCCTAAACATGTGCATCATTTGCATACGGACTTGTGAGGTTCGGGGATGACTTGTACAACTTGAGCACCACAAATAAACAATAAATGATGTAAATGCTCAAAGTAACATGATCAAAAGCATAGAATACATGTATGCTATAGATCAATCCAAGTTAAACGAATCTAAGACATTTAGCTCACTACGCAACCTGCAAAACCTTTTCTCATCTAAAGGCTTGGTGAAGATATTGGCTAGCTGGTTCTCGGTGCTAATGTGGTAAACATCGATATCTCCCTTTTGCTGGTGGTCTCTCAGGAAGTGATGCCGGATGTCTATGTGCTTAGTGCGGCTATGTTCAACAGGATTATCCGCTAAACGGATTGCACTCTCATTGTCACATAGGAGTGGGACTTTGCTCAGATTGTAGCCAAAGTCCCAGAGGGTTTACCTCATCCAAAGTAGTTGCACGCAACGCTGTCCTAAGGCAACGTACTCGGCCTCAGCGGTGGATAGGGTAACGGATGTATATGTTTCTTGGAACTCCAGGACACCAGGGACCTTCCTAGAAATTGCACGTCCCTGATGTGCTCTTCCTATCAACCTTGCACCCGACATTGTCGGAGTTTGAGTATCCAATTAAGTCAAAGTTAGACCCCTTTGGATACCAGATCCTGAAGCAAGGCGTAGAAACTAAATACCTAAGTATTCGCTTAACAGCCACAAGGTGACATTCCTTGGGGCCAGATTGAAATCTAGCACACATGCATACACTAAGCATAATGTCCAGTCTACTAGCACAAAGATAAAGTAGTGAACCTATCATTGACCTGTATGTCTTTTGATCAACAGACTTACCTCCTTTGTTGAGGTCAAGATGCCCGTCTGTTCCCATCGGTGTCTTCGTGGGCTTGGCATCCTTCATCCCAAACCTCTTGAGAAGATCACGAGCGTACTTCGTTTAGGAGATGAAGGTGCCGTCCTTGAGTTGCTTCACTTGGAATCCAAGGAAGTAGGTCAACTCGCCCATCATCGACATCTTGAACTTTTGCATCATCATCCTGCTAAACTCCTCACAAGTCTTTTGGTTAGTAGAAACAAATATTATGTCATCGACATAAATTTGGCAAACAAAAAGATCACCATTGCATGTCTTTGTGAAAAGAGTGGGATCGACTTTCCTAACCTTGAAAGCATTAGAAATAAGGAAATCTCTAAGGCATTCATACCATGCTCTTGGGGCTTGCTTAAGTCCATAGAGCGCCTTAGAGAGCTTATATACATGGTCGGGATACCTGTCATCCTCAAAGCCAGGGGGTTGTTCCACGAATACCTCCTCCTTGATTGGCCCATTGAGGAAAGCGCTCTTTACGTCCATTTGGAATAGCCTAAAAGAATGGTGAGCGGCATAGGCTAATAAAATTTGAATTGACTCTAACCTAGCCACAGGAGCAAAAGTCTCCTCGAAATCCAAACCTGCGACTTGGGCATAATCTTTTGCCACGAGTCGAGCCTTGTTTCTTGTCACCACTCCGTGCTCGTCTTGCTTATTGTGGAACACCCACTTGGTTCCCAGAACGTTTTGCTTTGGACGTGGCACCAGGCTCCAGACTTCATTCCTTTTGAAGTTGTTGAGCTCTTCCTACATGGCCAACACCCAGTCTGGATCCTGCAAGGCCTCTTCTACCCTAAAAGGCTCAATAGAAGAGACAAACAAGTAATTCTCATAAAAATTAGCTAGTCGTGAGCGAGTAGTTACTCCCTTGCTGATGTCATCCAGAATCTGATCGATGGGGTGATGTCTTTGGATCATTGCTCGGACTTGGATTTGAGGGGCCCGTTGTGCTTCTTCCTCTATAACATGTTCTTCCTGTGCTCCCCCTTGATCCTGCCTCTCTTCTTGAGGTACCTGTTCATCGTCTTGAGTTGATCTTGTTCCTGCAATTCCTGTGGTCGCACATCACCTATCGCCATCGTGCGCATTGCGGCCATTGGAACTTCATCTTGATCTATATCATCAAGATCAACTTGCTCTCTTGGAGAGCCATTAGTCTCATCAAATACAATGTCGTTAGTGACTTCAACTAATCTTTATGATTTGTTGAAGACCCTATATGTCTTTGTATTTGAGTCATATCCTAGTAAAAACCCTTCTACTGCTTTGGGAGCAAATTTCGAATGTGTACCTTTCTTCACCAGAATGTAGCATTTGCTCCCAAAAACATGAAAATAAGAAACATTGGGCTTGTTACCAGTAAGGAGTTCATAGGAGGTCTTCTTGAGGAGACGGTGCAAATAGAGTTGGTTTATGGCATGGCAAGCTATGTTCACAGCTTCCGACCAAAACCGCTCATGCGTCTTGTACTCTCCAAGCAACGTTCTCGCCACGTCGATTAGCGTCGTGTTCTTCCTCTCTACTACACCATTTTTCTGTGGTGTGTAGGGAGCGAAGAACTCGTGCTTGATGCTTTCCTCCTCCAGAAATTCTTTGACTTGAAGATTCTTGAACTCGGACCCATTGTCGCTTCTTATCTTCTTCACCTTCAGCTCAAACTCATTTTGAGCTCTCCTTAAGAAGCGCTTTAGGGTCCCTTGGGTTTCTGATTTGTCCTGCAAAAAGAATACCCAAGTGAAGCGGAAAAAATTGTCAACAATTACAAGACCATACTTACTTCCCCCGATGCTGAGGTAAGCAACGGGTCCGAAGAGATCCATGTGAAGAAGCTCCAGTGGTCTTGATGTCGTCATCACATTCTTGCTGTGATGAGTGCTTCCCACTTGTTTCCCTGCCTGACATGCTGCACAAGGTCTATCTTTCTCAAAACAAACATCGGTTAGTCCTAACACATGATCTCCCTTTAGAAGCTTTTGAAGGTTCTTCATCCCAACATGTGCTAGACGGCAATGCCAAAGCCAGCCCATATTAGTCCTAGCTATTAAGCATGCATCTAGATCGGCATTCTCTTTCGAAAAATCAACTAAATAAAGCTAGCCATCTAGTACACCCTTAAAAGCTAATGAACCATCACTCCTTCTAAAGACATATACATCAACATTTGTAAATAAACAATTGTAACCCATGTGACACAATTGACTTACAGACAGAAGATTGTACCCGAGCGACTCGACTAAAAATACATTTGATATTGAGTGCTCATTAGTGATGGCTATCTTTCCCAATCCTTTGACCTTGCCTTGGTTCCCATCTCCAAAGATGATCGTATCCTGGGAATCCTTGTTTTTGACGTAGGAGGTGAACATCTTCTTCTCCCCCGTCATGTGGTTTGTGCATCCGCTGTCGATGATCCAGCTTGAGCCCCCGGATGCATAAACCTACAAGGAATTTAAGCTTGGGTTTTAGGTACCCAACTCTTGTTGGGTTCTACAAGGTTAGTCACAACAGTTTTTGGGACCCATATGCAAGTTTTGTCTCCCTTGCATTTGGATCCCAGCTTCCTAGCAACTACTTTTGCATTCTTGCATAAAAGTACAAAGGAAGCATTGCAAGCATGATAAACAGTAGTAGGTCCATTGTAAACTTTCCTAGGTGCATGAGAAGGGACATAATTTCTGCTAGGCCTACTTCTATTATGAACAAAAGCGGAACTAGATGCAAACATAGCATGACAATTAAATGTAGCAGTATCATAGCATCTATCATTATAAGCATGACTAGTGGATTTCCTATCATAGATATAGGCATGGTTCTTTTAAGAACTACTAGCCATAGGGGCCTTCCCTTTCTCCTTGTTGAGAATGGAAGTCCTTTGACTTGTTAAGTTATTGGTTTCCTTTTGAAAACCAAGTCCATCCTTAATTGAGGGGTGTCTACCAACAATGTAGGCATCCCTAGCAAATTTTAATTTATCATAAACATCTTTGCAAGTCTTAAGTTAAGCATTAAGACTGGCAACCTCATTGTTTAATTTAGCAACAGTGATAGCATGTTCATCAAAATTAACATCTTTACACCTATTGCAAATAACTACGTGTTCTACACATGAACTAGTTGCATTTGCTTTTTCTAATTTGATATTTAAATCCTTTAAGCTAGCAATATATTCATGATAGGAAGATAACTCAGATGACAGTATTTCATTTTTCTTAATTTCTAAAGCAAGAGATTTTCAAACACTAACAAACTTGTCATGTTCCTCATACAAAAAGATCACCATTGCATGTCTTTGTGAAAAGAGTGGGATCGACTTTCCTAACCTTGAAAGCAATAGAAATAAGGAAATCTCTAAGGCATTCATACCATGCTCTTGGGGCTTGCTTAAGTCCATAGAGCGCCTTAGAGAGCTTATATACATGGTCGGGATACCTGTCATCCTCAAAGCCAGGGGGTTGTTCCATGAATACCTACTCCTTGATTGGCCCATTGAGGAAAGTGCTCTTTACGTCCATTTGGAATAGCCTAAAAGAATGGTGAGCGGCATAGGCTAATAAAATTTGAATTGACTCTAACCTAGCCACAGGAGCAAAAGTCTCCTCGAAATCCAAACCTGTGACTTGGGCATAACCTTTTGCCACGAGTCGAGCCTTGTTTCTTGTCACCACTCCGTGCTCGTCTTGCTTATTGCGAAACACCCACTTGGTTCCCACAACGTTTTGCTTTGGACGTGGCACCAGGCTCTAGACTTTATTCCTTTTGAAGTTGTTGAGCTCTTCCTACATGGCCAACACCTAGTCCGGATCCTGCAAGGCCTCTTCTACCCTGAAAGGCTCAATAGAAGAGACAAACGAGTAATTCTCATAAAAATTAGCTAGTCGTGAGCAAGTAGTTACTCCCTTGCTAATGTCATCCAGAATCTGATTGACGGGGTGATGTCTTTGGATCATTGCTCGGACTTGGATTTGAGGGGCCCGTTGTGCTTCTTCCTCTATAACATGTTCTTCCTGTGCTCCCCCTTGATCCTGCCTCTCTTCTTGAGGTACCTGTTCATCGTCTTGAGTTGGGGGATGCACCGGTGTTGAGGAAGAAGGTTGATCTTGTTCCTGCAGTTCCTGTGGTCGCACATCACCTATTGCCAAAGTGCGCATTGCGGCCGTTGGAACTTCATCTTGATCTATATCATCAAGATCAACTTGCTCTCTTGGAGAGCCATTAGTCTCATCAAATACAATGTCGTTAGTGACTTCAACTAATCTTGATGATTTGTTGAAGACCCTATACGTCTTTGTATTTGAGTCATATCCTAGTAAAAACCCTTCTACTGCTTTGGGAGCAAATTTTGAATGTCTACCTTTCTTCACCAGAATGTAGCATTTGCTCCCAAAAACATGAAAATAAGAAACATTGGGCTTGTTACCAGTAAGGAGTTCGTAGGAGGTCTTCTTGAGGAGACGGTGCAAATAGAGCCGGTTTATGGCATGGCAAGCTATGTTCACAGCTTCCGACCAAAACCGCTCATGCGTCTTGTACTCTCCAAGCATCGTTCTCGCCACGTCGATTAGCGTCGTGTTCTTCCTCTCTACTACACCATTTTGCTATGGTGTGTAGGGAGCGAAGAACTCGTGCTTGATGCCTTCCTCCTCCAGAAATTCTTCGACTTGAAGATTCTTGAACTCGGACCCATTGTCGCTTCTTATCTTCTTCACCTTCAGCTCAAACACATTTTGAGCTCTCCTTAAGAAGCGCTTTAGGGTCCCTTGGGTTTCTGATTTGTCCTGCAAAAAGAATACCCAAGTGAAGCGGAAAAAATCATCAACAATTACAAGACCATACTTACTTCCCCCGATGCTGAGGTAGGCAACGGGTCCGAAGAGATCCATGTGAAGAAGCTCCAGTGGTCTTGATGTCATCATCACATTCTTGCTGTGATGAGTGCTTCCCACCTGTTTCCCTGCCTGACATGCTGCACAAGGTCTGTCTTTCTCAAAACAAACATCGGTAAGTCCTAACACATGATCTCCCTTTAGAAGCTTATGAAGGTTCTTCATCCCAACATGTACTAGACGACAATGCCAAAGCCAGCCCATATTAGTCCTAGCTATTAAGCATGCATCTAGATCGGCATTCTCTTTCGAAAAATCAACTAAATAAAGCTTGCCATATAGTACACCCTTAAAAGCTGATGAACCATCACTCCTTCCAAAAACATATACATCAACATTTGTAAATAAACAATTGTAACCCATGTGACACAATTGACTTACAGACAGAAGATTGTACCCGAGCGACTCGACTAAAAATACATTTGATATTGACTGCTCATTAGTGATGGCTATCTTTCCCAATCCTTTGACCTTGCCTTGGTTCCCATCTCCAAAGATGATCGTATCCTGGGAATCCTTGTTTTTGACGTAGGAGGTGAACATCTTCTTCTCCCCTGTCATGTGGTTTGTGCATCCGCTGTCGATGATCCAGCTTGAGCCCCCGGATGCATAAACCTACAAGGAATTTAAGCTTGGGTTTTAGGTACCCAACTCTTGTTGGGTCCTACAAGGTTAGTCACAACAGTTTTTGGGACCCATATGCAAGTTTTGTCTCCCTTGCATTTGGATCCCAGCTTCCTAGCAACTACTTTTGCATTCTTGCATAAAAGTACAAAGGAAGCATTGCAAGCATGATAAACAGTAGTAGGTCCATTGTAAACTTTCCTAGGTGCATGAGAAGGGACATAATTTCTGCTAGGCCTACTTCTACTATGAACAAAAGCGGAACTAGATGCAAACATAGCATGAATATTAAATGTAGCAGTATCATAGCATCTATCATTATAAGCATGACTAGTGGATTTCCTATCATAGATATAGGCATGGTTCTTTTGAGAACTACTAGCCATAGGGGCCTTCCCTTTCTCCTTGTTGAGAATGGAAGTCCTTTGACTTGTTAAGTTCTTGGTTTCCTTTTGAAAACCAAGTCCATCCTTAATTGAGGGGTGTCTACCAACAATGTAGGCATCCCTAGCAAATTTTAATTTATCATAATCATCTTTGCAAGTCTTAAGTTAAGCATTAAGACTTGCAACTTCATTGTTTAATTTAGCAATAGTGATAGCATGTTCATCAAAATTAACATCTTTAAACCTATTGCAAATAACTACGTGTTCTACACATGAACTAGTTGCATTTGCTTTTTCTAATTTGATATTTAAATCCTTTAAGCTAGCAATATATTTATGATAGGAAGATAACTCAGATGACAGTATTTCATTTTTCTTAATTTCTAAAGCAAGAGATTTTCAAACACTAACAAACTTGTCATGTTCCTCATACAAAATGTCCTCTTGCTTTTCTAGCAGTCTATCCTTTTCATTAAGAGCATCAATTAATTCATTAATTTTGTCTACCTTAGCTCTATCTAGTCCTTTAAACAAATCAGTGTAATCTACTTCATCATTGGAAGTTTCCTCATTGCTAGAAGAAGAGTACTGAGGGGTATCTCGAATACGTACCTTCTTCTCCTTAGCCATAAGGCAAGTATGGTGTTCGTTGGGGAAGAGCGAAGATTTGTCGAAGGCGGAGGCAGCCAGTCCTTCATCGTCAGAGTCAGATGAAGAACAGTCGAAGTTCCATTCCTTTCCAAGATGTGCCTCGCCCTTCGCTTTCCTGTAGTTCTTTTTCTTCTCCCTCTTCCTGTGCTTTTCTTGTCCCTGGTCATTATCATTATCCGGGCATTGAGCTATAAAATAACCAGTCTTACCGCAAAGCAGGAGCATTTTCCCCTTGACTTGTTCTTGTTGGGGGTACTCCTTGCGTCCTTTTAGCGCGGTCTTGAAGCGCTTGATGATAAGCGCCATCTCATCCTCATTGAGCCCGGCAGCCTCCACTTATGCTACCTTGCTCGGTAGCACCTCCTTACTGCTTGTTGCTTTGAGAGCAACGGGCTGCGGCTCGTAGATGGGCAGTGGACCATTTAGTGCATCGTCCACATATCGCGCCTCCTTCACCATCATACGCCCGCTTACGAATTTTCTGAGGATCTCCTTGGGCGTTATTTTGGTGTACCTGGGATTTTCACGAATAAGGTTCACAAGATGGGGGTCAATAATACTAAATGAGCTGAGCATGAGTCGGACGACTTCATGATTCGTCCATCTTGTGCTTCCGTAGCTTTGGATTTTGTTGACCAGGGTCTTGAGCCTGTTGTAGGTTTGTGTTGGCTCCTCTCCCCTAATCATCGTGAATCTCCCTAGCTCACCCTCCACCAGTTCCATCTTGGTGATCATGGTGGCATCATTTCTCTCATGAGATATTTTGAGGGTGTCCCAGATTTGTTTGGCGTTGTCCAAGCCGCTAACCTTGTTATATTCATCCCTGCACAGAGATGCTAGCAAAACAGTAGTGGCTTGGGCATTTTTATGAATTTGTTCATTTATAAATACAGGATTATCAGTACTATCAAAACGCATTCCATTTTCAACAATTTCCCATATGCTAGGATGGATAGAGAATAAATGGCTACGCATTTTATGACTCCAAAATGAATAGTCCTCTCCATCAAAGTGTGGAGGTTTTCCAAGGGGAATTGATAGTAAATGCGCATTTGAATTATAAGGAATGCGAGAATAGTCAAAAGAATAATTTTGATTAACTGTTTTCTTTTTCGATGAGGAGTCATCATCGTCATCCCTTGGTGAAGAAGAGGAGGCGTCGTTGTCATAGTAGATTATCTTCTTAATGCACCTCTTCTTCTTCTCGTCCCTCTTCTTGTGACTCGAGCCTGAGACAGTGGGCTTGTCGTCTCTTGGCTTGTTGAAGAGGGACTCCTCCTTGCCGTTGACCACCATCCCCTTACCCTTAGGATCCATCTCTTCGGGCGGTTAGTCCCTTAGATGAAGAGTACGGCTCCGATACCAATTGAGAGCACCTAGAGAGGGGGGGTGAATAGGTGATCCTGTGAAATCAAACACTAAATAGCCAGAAATTTGATTATAGAAATGTTAGTGCGAGTTAATCAAGTTGTTGTGAGGCGAGCTCTTGCGAACAGAACAATAACAGAGAGAAGCAACACAAGAGACACGCGATTTTTATCCCATGGTTCGGCCAAGTATATCACTTGCCTACTTCCATGTTGTGGCGTGCCAATGGACGAGGGTTGCACTCAACCCATTTCAAGTGATCCAATGATCAACTTGAATACCACGATCTTTTCTTTTAGAGTACTCTTCCCGTTTGTGAGGAATCTCCACAAGTTGGAGCCTCTCGCCCTTACAATGATGATCACACAAGAAGCACAATAGTAAGAGAGGGAGAGCAACACATGCAAGACCCAAATTCGTAGCACACACACGCACACAAGCCAAGACTTGAGCTCGAAACACAGCACAGAGAGTTCACAACTCAAACGAAGCTCAAATCACTAACATAATCGATCAAATGCGTGGAGGCGGGGTCTGGGAGTCTTAGGATGTTTCTTGAATGCTTGGTGCACTGCTCTATGCGCTTAGGGGTCCCTTTTATAGCCCCAAGGCAGCTAGGAGCCGTTGGAGATCAACTTGGAAGGCAATTTGTCGGGGACCATAATTAGGGGTACCCCCAAGACTCCTAATCTCAGCTGGTAACACCCATCAGCACAAAGCTACAAAGGCCTGATGGGTGCGATTAAGGTCAAGGCTCAGTCCACTCAAGGGACACGATCTCGCCTCGCCCGAGCCCAGCCTCGGGCAAAGGCAGCCAACCCCGGAAGATTCACGTCTCGCCCGAGGGCCCCCTCAAGCAACGGACACACCTTCGGCTCGCCCGAGGCCCAGTCTTCGCAGAGAAGCAACCTTGGCTAGATCGCCACGCCAACCGACCGTATCATAGGAGCATTTAATGCAAGGATCGCCTGACATCTCATCCTGACACACGCTCCAGTCGACAGAGCCAAAGTGACCGTAGTCACTTCGCCGCTCCACTGACCGACCTGACAAGAAAACAGCGCCGCCTGCCCCGCTCCGACTGTCGTGCCACTCGCCAGAGTGAGGTTGACAGTGGCTAAGTCCAGCCTCAGGCGACATAGGAAGCTCCGCCTCGCCCGACCCCAGGGCTCGGACTCGGCCTCGGCCTCGGAAGACGACGAACTCCGCCTCGCCCGACCCCAGGGCTCGGACTCGGCCTCGGCCTCGGAAGACGACGAACTCCGCCTCGCCCGACCCCAGGGCTCGGACTCGGCCTCGGCACCGGAAGACGACGAACTCCGCCTCGCCCGACCCCAGGGCTTGGACTCAGCCTCGGCTCCGGAAGACGATGAACTCCGCCTCGCCCGACCCCAGGGCTCGGACTCAGCCTCGGCTCTAGAAGACGACGGACTCCGCCTCGCCTGACCCCAGGGCTCGGACTCAACCTCGACCTCGGAGGAATCGCCACCTTGCCCCAACTCGGGTTCGGACCAGCCACGTCGCCAGGAGGGCCATCATAACCCTACCCCTAGCTAGCTGAGGCTACGGGGAACAAGACCGGCGTCCCATCTGGCTCGCCTCGGTAAACAAGTAATGATGACACCTCGCACGCTCCATGACGGTGGTGTAATACCCAATTTCTAAGAAATAATATAAACGGAGAAAAAAAAAATATATTTCCTTTATCTATACGTGTGTGTTATATCTATTTACTACCACATGTGAATGAACACCATCAAAAAGGAGTAAATAACCAAAAACACCTAAACAAATTTTGCATCATGCTGAGTTTTACCTGATTGTGCATTCGTGGATAATAAAATAAAGGTGCCATAAACAATATATCAATGGATCCATAGAATACAAAGTCTAACTTGAAAATAAAACCATGAAAATAGAGGAGAGAAAGGAAAATTCAATGATTTAAAAAAAAAGAGAATAAAAATATATATAACAAAATATATTATTTCTACATTAAGATTTGAAATTGTACATTTACTCAAAGGTGAAACTCATATTCAAATTCAAATTGGATTCAAATAATTATAAAAGAAAACAGAAAATAAAACATAAAAGAAAAAAAAGTAAAGGAAGTTTACCTGGGCCTCACTACCAAATTTTGGCCCACCTGGAAACCCCCTTCGCGCAGCCATTACCACGCTCGGCCCAACGCCCTGCTCCTGCGCTTGTGCCTCTGTACGCTGATCTGCGGGCCTGTCACGCACGCGCGTTGCGGCAGCCCCAGGGCCACTGACACGCCTAGCCCACAGGACAGACGCCCAACCACGCGACCCTGTCTTCCTCGCGCGACGGCTACTCTCCGCAAGAAGCACGCGAAGTGCAACGGGATCCCGAGCAACCCGGCATGGTCGAGTGCTCATGGGTCAATATGTTGTTCCCATATAAGCTGTCGGGTCTAGCCGCCTCGCTTGCATAGTTTCCGCGCTTAGGAACCGAAGACCGCCGCCGCCGAGCAAGCTTCAAAATCGGAGAAGAGAGAGAGAGGTGCAGGAGTGACGTCGTGTGGAAACGCCACTGGTGTTCTCCTTCGGGGTTGGTGCGCGGTCAGGGGCTCCGATCGAGCTTCTTCGCCGCTTCGGGTGCGACTGCTGAGTGGTCGGGCGACCTGGGAGGGCCCCAATTCGTCACCGTCGCTGAGAGTCCGCGGCACTCCGTTGATAGGACTTCCACGACGTCGATCGGCGGTGAGCACCTTCCATTGGGATTCCCTGTCATTACCGCTGCCAGTTTCTACCTTTAGATCAGAGTTTAGGTGCGGGGATAGGGGGGATTGGTAGATCCGGCCATGGCACCACCGTAGTCCAGGGCGCCGCCGCGTTCTACGAGAACCAGTGAGGAAGACGCAGTGTTGGTCGTCGAACGTGTGATGGACGGCCACGATCAAACCCAGTTTCCCCTTTCTCCCGATTGGATCGCGTCCGTTGGATCCTTCACCAACGGTGTTGATTAGATTAAGTGTACCGATTCGAGGAATCCCACCTGGAGCGCTAGATCGGAATCCAAGGGCCACGATCGCTGACCGCTTCATTATAATGTTGATCTGATCCGGGCCGTCCATGTTCGATCTGGCGGTCCTCGTCGCGTAACGTTTCGCGGCCACTCCGATGCAATCTGGGGCACACGTCCCTGATCCAACGGCTCTGATTAGAGGATACCCCTTCGCGGGTACGTTTTGCTAAAGAACCCCCGAGTAAAACAGAATTTCACCCGCCATCCACCTGTGGCTATTCTCTGTGCCTAGAAATTTTTACCCCGAGACCCCTGCGCTTCACAGAAATTGAGGCCCAGTCTAGTAGTGGTGTAAATCGATTAAATGAATTAGAAATTGGATTTATAATATGAAAATAAACCCTAGAACTTGTAAAACTCATAGAAATTCCATTTTTAGTCCAAATTAATCTGTTCCACTTTCTAAATTTTTGTAATTTTATTCTTTATCACCTAGAGCCTCTGTTATGTCATGAAAACAGTAAGAAATTTATTTATCACTTAATCCTATTTAAAGCACATAAAACCTTTGAAAATGCATAACATAAATTCTATAACTCCAAAAATTATGATTCCTGTTCCTAGAATTTTATTTTATTATGTAGAATATCTCTGTGTATTTTGTTTACATGCTTGGTGTAATGTTAATTTTCCCTATATCCTGTGCTTGTTTGTATTGTGGCGAGTAGAAGAGCCCGTTGCTGAGGATCCTGGTGAGCAGCAGGTTGAAGTAGCTGAGCAAGAGCTCATTGAAGGCAAGTTGTGCCCTTGATCACTTTTTACCCAATAATGTTCTTTAATATCACTTATCCATGCATAGGTAAATTTTGATGGGACCCAATAGGTTACCCTAGATTGTTTATCTCATTACCTTGTTTACCCCTGAATCACTTGGGTAGTTTGTTATTGCTTCACATGGTTTTGGGATAATCATTTATTACCTCTATGTTCCAATTCTTTTTGTTATTCTATTTATGTTCATGTTGAGATCATTAATGTTAATTGGAACATAGAGCTTAACTTGAGAACCACGTGCCACCACAAGGGTTTAATGGGACGCCCTTGGCTGACTAATTAGGAAAGCTAGTGGAAGACTACCTTACCCGAAAGGGGCAAGGGCAGTAGGGGAGTGGTCAGTGTAGGGAGGTCCCTGGTTGATTTTGCTGCGATGGCGGTCAGCCAGGAACCCTGCATTGGAACTTCCTATAAACTGTAGCGGGTTTTCGGAAGCTAGTGGAACTTTGTAAAGGCCTCGTAGTGTTGCCCTGCCGCGCTTCCTAGGTAGAGGTGTATGGGATTCGCGACCCCTTGGCAGATGGGTAACATGACTTGTGGGTAAAGGGTACAACCTCTGCAGAGTGTAAAACTGGTATACTAGCCGTGCTCACGGTCATGAGCAGCTCAGGACTCTCTGATGTTTAAATTATGGAACTTAAATTCAATTTTGTCATATGCATTGCATGGGTTTATTATTAATTTTGTTCTATTACTTTACTTATGGTTTGGTATTTACTTACACTTAGTAATTGCTAATAAAATTTTGACCAACTACTTAAAAGCAATGCTTAGCTTTAACCCCTATCATTGATTAGCCTTACACATCACATGAACTCACACATTTGTGAGTTTATGTCCACTGGTTCCCCACAACTTGTTGAGCTATGATCATGTGTGAGCTCACCCTTGCTGTCTCACACCCCCCCACAGGAGAAGATCAAGTGGTTCAGGAGGAGCCGCCTAACACTGAGGAGTTCGATCTGATCTAGGTGGCGTTTCCCAGTCGACATTGGCGCCGACGATCCTTAGTTCGTTTTATCTTCATTACTTTATTTTGTAATAAGTCTTCCGCTATGTAATAAATACTCTGAAGTTTTATGACATTTATCTCTATACACTCTGTTATTATATATGTTGTCTTCTTGGCGCATGTATGAGATGCACCTGGCTTTGTTCCTTAAAGTCGGGTGTTACAGAAGTGGTATCAGAGGAAATGTTGACTGTAGGACGAGACCTAGATAGAAATGGACAAACCCTCTCCTACTTACCTTACTCTGTTTCATTCTATACTTATCTCATCTTGATCTTGTCTCACCTTTTGCTATTCTACTCTGGTTAATCTTATCTTTTCTACTCTAAGACAAGGTGGATTTCACACCTTGGAATCCTACCACTATGATCTTTTTAAGATATAGGGGACCTAAGACAAAATTCAAAACTACTTTCTTTAAAAATGTTGTTTGATTGTGCTGATGCTAAATGCCTGATTTGCTTCTTTGATTGATTGAATTATTATAGATGGACATCTTAATATGTACCACCATAAGGTAATAAATTAGCTATGGTAGGTAAAATATTAATCTGCTTAACTAATAAAATTCCCCAAAGTAACCTGATTTGTAAATACCTGCCTTGTCTGCTATTCTCTTACCATATGTATCTAACTCAGATGGTCAATACCAGGCGGGGTGGTGGAATTGATTTGCCTCCTAATCGACACACTCGGTGGATATATAGACAACCCCAGCCACAACCTGCAGAGAAGAATCCTCCTAATCCTCCACCAGGCGGAGTTGACCCACTGGTTGCTGCTCAGATGGCGGTGATGCAGCAAATGGCGGACACTATGGCTGATATGCGTGCCCAGATGCAGCAAGAACGCCAGGAGATGCGTCAGGAAAGAGAAGATATACGACAGGAGTTGCGCCAGGAGCGAGATGAGATACGCCAGGAAAGGAGGGCACAACAACAGCAGCTGCAACAACAAATGCAACAGCAACAACAGCAGCAACAAGTGCCACTGCCTCCACCACCACCACCAGTTCCACCCCGAGACAAGCATAGAGAGTTCATGAGTCATAAGCCACCTACATTTGCAAGCTCACCTGATCCACTGGACGCGGATGATTGGCTGAAGTCCGTTGAGAAGATGATGGGTATTGCACAGTGCACGGACCGGGAGAAGGTTTTATATGCTTCTGGACGTCTGACGGGTCCTGCTGCTGACTGGTGGGATTCTTATACTGCTGCCCATGATGCTGCGGATACTATTACTTGGGCAGAATTCAGTACACAGTTCAGAAACTACCATATTCCAGCTGGTATGATAAAGATCAAGAAGAAGGAATTTCTGTCGCTGAAGCAAGGAAGTATGTCAGTCAGCGAGTACCGCGACAAGTTTATTCAGTTATCCAGATATGCCCCTGAAGAAGTTGCTGAAGACGAGAGGAAGCAGGAGCATTTCATTGAAGGACTCAATGGACCACTGCAGTATGCGCTAGTGGCACACACATTTCCGTCATTTCAGAGGCTGCTTGATAAGGCCCTGGCTATTGAACACAAGCGTGTTTAGCTGGGAGATTTGAAGAGAAAGGCAATATCTCAAGGACAAGGAAGCAGCAGTGTACGTCCTCGCTACAGTTCACCACAGGGTACACCGACTCGACCAGGAGGACCACGCCCAGTTCAGCAATCACCACTGAGGACTCCACCTCCTCGACAGGCTACCCCTACTGGCACCCCGACGAAGTTTGCAGGACAGAGTCCGGGCACTACGTGTTTCAAGTGTGGGAAGACTGGTCATTACGCAAATGTCTGCCCACAGAGGATTGCTACTACTCCAGTTCAGAACAGGCAGCAAACTCCAGGATCTGGCAAGGGATATTCTATCGCCAAGGTTAATCAAGTCAGCGTTGATGCTACTCCGGATGGTGGGGACCTCGTAATTGGTATGTTTTATGTTAATGCAATTCCTGCAACCATATTATTTGATTCTGGTGCTACACATTCATTCATGTCTGCTAGATATGCCAACACAAATGAAATACCACTGCTAAATATGAGAAAACCCATGATAGTAATTACACCTAAAGGGCCTGTTGAGGCGAATCAAATGACACGTAGATTGACATTAACCATTATGGGTAGAGAATTTGGAGCTACTGCTATAATATTGGAGTCAAGCGGTATAGATTTGATCCTTGGTATGTCATGGCTAAGAAAGGCAAAGGCCGTTATAGCATGTGGTAGAGGTACCGTAGAACTCACTACCACTAAAGGAGAAAGATTTCAAGTTAATATTGCAGTAACCTCCTCACCCATGCGTGCAATGTTCTTTATACCTGAGGAGTTTGTTGGTGACAACATCTGGGTGGTTAGAGATTTTCCGGATGTCTTTCCAGAGGAGTTACCAGGGATGCCACCTGATAGAGAAGTTGAGTTTGTTATTGACCTCTTACCTGGAACCGCCCCTATTTCTAAACGGCCATATAGGATGTCCGTAGAGGAGTTGAAGGAACTTAAGAAGCAGTTAACTGAGTTACAAGAAGCTGGGTACATTCGTCTGAGTTCCTCACCTTGGGGAGCGCCGGTTTTGTTTGTACAGAAGAAGGATGGATCGCAGCGGATGTGTGTGGATTATAGATCTCTTAATGATGTTACAGTGAAGAACAAGTATCCGTTGCCCCGTATTGAAGATTTATTTGATCAGATGAGAGGTGCTAGAGTATTTTTGAAGATTGATCTCCGATCGGGTTACCATCAGATGAGGATTAGACCATCGGATATTCCCAAGACGGCTTTCTCGACTCGATATGGATTATATGAGTTTACTGTTATGTCGTTTGGATTAACCAATGCACCAGCTTATTTTATGAACTTGATGAACAAGGTGTTTATGGAGTATTTGGACAGATTCGTCGTGGTATTCATCGACGATATTCTCATTTATTCTCAGAGTGATAACGATCATGAGGAACATCTGAGGTTGGTGCTACAGAAGCTACGAGATAACCAGCTATATGCCAAGTTCAGCAAGTGTGAGTTTTGGATTGACAAGGTACCATTCCTTGGACATATTATTTCTAATGGAGGAATAGCAGTGGATCCTGCTAAGGTTAAGGAGATAATGGAGTGGAGAGCACCCACTACAGTTATTGAGATTCGAAGTTTCTTGGGATTAGCAGGCTATTATCGGAGATTTATTGAAGGATTTTCTAAGATTGCTAAGCCTATGACTTCGCTTTTGGAGAAAGGAAGAGAATTTAAGTGGGACGAGAAGTGCCAAGACAGCTTTGATCAATTGAAGAAAAGGTTGATGTCGCCACCAGTATTGGTTATGCCGGACTTACAGAAAGGATTTGATATCTATTGTGATGCATGTGGACAAGGCTTAGGATGTGTGCTCATGCAAGAAGGACATGTGATCGCTTATGCTTCTCGTCAGTTGCGGAAACATGAATTGAACTACCCCACTCACGACTTGGAATTAGCAGCCGTTGTGCATGCGCTCAAGATTTGGAGACATTATATCATGGGGACCAAGTGCCAAGTATATACGGATCATAAGAGTTTGAAGTATATATTCACTCAGAAGGATCTCAACCTTAGGCAACGCCGTTGGTTGGAGCTTATTAAGGATTATGATTTGGAGATTCACTATCACCCGGGCAAGGCAAATTTGGTTGCAGATGCCTTGAGTCGCAAGGAGCATGTTCATTTAGCTATTGTTGCCCAACTACCCGATGAGATTGTGGAAGATTTCAGGAGACTTAACCTGGGGATAGTTGCTCATACTGAAGGAGTTACTATTGATGTGGAACCTACTTTGGAGCAAGAGATCCGCAAAGGACAAATTGGTGATGCTAAAATAAAAGAGATTAAGGATCTGATTACTGAAGGTCGAGTTCCGGAATTTACGGAAGATGAGCAGGGCACCGTATGGTTCAAGGACAGGATGTGTGTTCCTGATATTAAAAGCCTTCGAGAGACTATATTGAAAGAGGCCCATGACTCGGATTATTCTATTCATCCTGGTAGTACCAAGATGTATCAGGATTTGAAACGGAAGTATTGGTGGTACGGATTGAAAAGAGATGTGGCTGCACATGTGGCTATGTGCGATGTATGTCAAAGAGTTAAGGCTGAACACCAGAGGCCAGCTGGACTATTGCACCCACTGAAGATACCCGAGTGGAAATGGGAAGAGATTGGTATGGATTTTATTACTGGATTGCCTCGCACCCAGAAAGGATACCTTGACTCGAGTTACAAGAAATAAGGTGATAAAGATGTGCAAAGTACAATGGAGTCACCATGGTGAAGATGAAGCAACCTGGGAAAGAGAAGAAGAGCTTCGCATAGATTTTCCCCACCTTTTCTCTAGTTCTTCTTAAATCTCGAGGACGAGATTATTTTTAAGGGGGGTAGGATTTGTAATACCCAATTTGTAAGAAATAATATAAA
This sequence comes from Zea luxurians, assembly GCA_029449295.1. Classification (NCBI taxonomy): domain Eukaryota; kingdom Viridiplantae; phylum Streptophyta; class Magnoliopsida; order Poales; family Poaceae; genus Zea; species Zea luxurians. Next base: position 565,509 of record JAOPSE010000362.1, read on the forward strand.
CGGAGAAAAAAAATATATTTCCTTTATCTATACGTGTGTGTTATATCTATTTACTACCACATGTGAATGAACACCATCAAAAAGGAGTAAATAACCAAAAACACCTAAACAAATTTTGCATCATGCTGAGTTTTACCTGATTGTGCATTCGTGGATAATAAAATAAAGGTGCCATAAACAATATATCAATGGATCCATAGAATACAAAGTCTAACTTGAAAATAAAACCATGAAAATAGAGGAGAGAAAGGAAAATTCAATGATTTTAAAAAAAAGAGAATAAAAATATATATAACAAAATATATTATTTCTACATTAAGATTTGAAATTGTACATTTACTCAAAGGTGAAACTCATATTCAAATTCAAATTGGATTCAAATAATTATAAAAGAAAACAGAAAATAAAACATAAAAGAAAAAAAAGTAAAGGAAGTTTACCTGGGCCTCACTACCAAATTTTGGCCCACCTGGAAACCCCCTTCGCGCAGCCATTACCGCGCTCGGCCCAACGCCCTGCTCCTGCGCTTGTGCCTCTGTACGCTGATCTGCGGGCCTGTCACGCACGCGCGTTGCGGCAGCCCTAGGGCCACTGACACGCCTAGCCCACAGGACAGACGCCCAACCACGCGACCCTGTCTTCCTCGCGCGACGGCTACTCTCCGCAAGAAGCGCGCGAAGTGCAACGGGATCCCGAGCAACCCGGCATGGTCGAGTGCTCATGGGTCAATATGTTGTTCCCATATAAGCTGTCGGGTCTAGCCGCCTCGCTTGCATAGTTTCCGCGCTTAGGAACCGAAGACCGCCGCCGCCGAGCAAGCTTCAAAATCGGAGAAGAGAGAGAGAGAGGTGCAGGAGTGACGTCGTGTGGAAACGCCACTGGTGTTCTCCTTCGGGGTTGGTGCGCGGTCAGGGGCTCCGATCGAGCTTCTTCGCCGCTTTGGGTGCGACTGCTGAGTGGTCGGGCGACCTGGGAGGGCCCCAATTCGTCACCGTCGCTGAGAGTCCGCGGCACTCCGTTGACAGGACTTCCACGACGTCGATCGGCGGTGAGCACCTTCCATTGGGATTCCCTGTCATTACCGCTGCCAGTTTCTACCTTTAGATCGGAGTTTAGGTGCGGGGATAGGGGGGATTGGTAGATCCGGCCATGGCACCACCGTAGTCCAGGGCGCCGCCGCGTTCTACGAGAACCAGTGAGGAAGACGCAGTGTTGGTCGTCGAACGTGTGATGGACGGCCACGATCAAACCCAGTTTCCCCTTTCTCCCGATTGGATCGCGTCCGTTGGATCCTTCACCAACGGTGTTGATTAGATTAAGTGTACCGATTCGAGGAATCCCACCTGGAGCGCTAGATCGGAATCCAAGGGCCACGATCGCTGACCGCTTCATTATAATGTTGATCTGATCCGGGCCGTCCATGTTCGATCTGGCGGTCCTCGTCGCGTAACGTTTCGCGGCCACTCCGATGCAATCTGGGGCACACGTCCCTGATCCAACGGCTCTGATTAGAGGATACCCCTTCGCGGGTACGTTTTGCTAAAGAACCCCCGAGTAAAACAGAATTTCACCCGCCATCCACCTGTGGCTATTCTCTGTGCCTAGAAATTTTTACCCCGAGACCCCTGCGCTTCACAGAAATTGAGGCCCAGTCCAGTACTGGTGTAAATCGATTAAATGAATTAGAAATTGGATTTATAATATGAAAATAAACCCTAGAACTTGTAAAACTCATAGAAATTCCATTTTTAGTCCAAATTAATCCGTTCCACTTTCTAAATTTTTGTAATTTTATTCTTTATCACCTAGAGCCTCTGTTATGTCATGAAAACAGTAAGAAATTTATTTATCACTTAATCCTATTTAAAGCACATAAAACCTTTGAAAATGTATAACATAAATTCTATAACTCCAAAAATTATGATTCCTGTTCCTAGAATTTTATTTTATTATGTAGAATATCTCTGTGTATTTTGTTTACATGCTTGGTGTAATGTTAATTTTCCCTATATCCTGTGCTTGTTTGTATTGTGGCGAGTAGAAGAGCCCGTTGCTGAGGATCCTGGTGAGCAGCAGGTTGAAGTAGCTGAGCAGGAGCTCATTGAAGGCAAGTTGTGCCCTTGATCACTTTTTACCCAATAATGTTCTTTAATATCACTTATCCATGCATAGGTAAATTTTGATGGGACCCAATAGGTTACCCTAGATTGTTTATCTCATTACCTTGTTTACCCCTGAATCACTTGGGTAGTTTGCTATTGCTTCACATGGTTTTGGGATAATCATTTATTACCTCTATGTTCCAATTCTTTTTGTTATTCTATTTATGTTCATGTTGAGATCATTAATGTTAATTGGAACATAGAGCTTAACTTGAGAACCACGTGCCACCACAAGGGTTTAATGGGACGCCCTTGGCTGACTAATTAGGAAAGCTAGTGGAAGACTACCTTACCCGAAAGGGGCAAGGGCAGTAGGGGAGTGGTCAGTGTAGGGAGGTCCCTGGTTGATTTTGCTGCGATGGCGGTCAGCCAGGAACCCTGCATTGGAACTTCCTATAAACTGTAGCGGGTTTTCGGAAGCTAGTGGAACTTTGTAAAGGCCTCGTAGTGTTGCCCTGCCACGCTTCCTAGGTAGAGGTGTATGGGATTCGCGACCCCTTGGCAGATGGGTAACATGACTTGTGGGTAAAGGGTACAACCTCTGCAGAGTGTAAAACTGGTATACTAGCCGTGCTCGCGGTCATGAGCAGCTCAGGACTCTCTGATGTTTAAATTATGGAACTTAAATTCAATTTTGTCATATGCATTGCATGGGTTTATTATTAATTTTGTTCTATTACTTTACTTATGGTTTGGTATTTACTTACACTTAGTAATTGCTAATAAAATTTTGACCAACTACTTAAAAGCAATGCTTAGCTTTAACCCCTATCATTGATTAGCCTTACACATCACATGAACTCACACATTTGTGAGTTTATGTCCACTGGTTCCCCACAACTTGTTGAGCTATGATCATGTGTGAGCTCACCCTTGTTGTCTCACACCCCCCCCCCACAGGAGAAGATCAGGTGGTTCAGGAGGAGCCGCCTAACACTGAGGAGTTCGATCTGATCTAGGTGGCGTTTCCCAGTCGACATTGGTGCCGACGATCCTTAGTTCGTTTTATCTGCATTACTTTATTTTGTAATAAGTCTTCCGCTATGTAATAAATACTCTGAAGTTTTATGACATTTATCTCTATACACTCTGTTATTATATATGTTGTCTTCTTGGCACATGTATGAGATGCACCTGGCTTTGTTCCTTAAATCCGGGTGTTACAGGTGGCAGCTCCCAGCCTCTTATGTCAGCAAGAAGACGTCAGCAAGGACCTGACAGCCCCGACAGCTGTACTTCCGCAGAGCTCCAGCGCTCCTTCGACGGCCACGACATCACATGAACAGGATGCCAAAACCTCTCCGACTGCCACGACGACACATACTTAGGGCTCTAGCTCCTCTCTGCTAGACACGTTAGCATACTGCTACACCCCCCATTGTACACCTGGGCCCTCTCCTTACGTCTATAAAAGGAAGGTCCAGGGCTCCCGTACAGAGAGGTTGGCCGCGTGGGAGGACGGGCCGGCGCATAAGGCTCTCGCTCTCTCTCTCTCCCTGGCTCCCGCGCGAACGCTTGTAACCCCCTACTGCAAGCGCATCCAGCCGCCCTGGGCGTAGGACAACACGAAGGCCGCGGTTTCCCCTCGCTGTTCTCCCCCCTTTGTGTCGCGTCTCGCGCCGACCCATCTGGGCTGGGGCACACAGCGACAATTTACTCGTCGGTCCAGGGACCCCCCGGGGTCGAAACGCCGACAGTTGGCGCGCCAGGTAGGGGTCTGCTGCGTGTTGACGAACAGCTTCCCGTCAAGCTCCAGATGGGTAGTCCCCAGCAACCTTTCCAACCCGGGACGACGCTCCGTTTCAGGAGTCTCGAGTTCATGTCTCTCGACGGTAGCTACGACATGGTACTCCTTCTTCCGCCGCGCGACGACGACAATGGCGGCCGTCAGCCCGCCCGCCGGCGGTGGAATCGACGATGTCTTCCCCACGTGGCGGAAGAGCAACGTTTAGTTCTGTCCCGTCGCCTCCCCTGCCGATGGAGGAGGAGGCGGGGCAGGCATGGCCAAGCAGGGGGCAACACCTCGTCGGCTGTCGAGCGAGACGATGGCGCCGGCGCCCCAGCGGGGGACACGCCGGGCGTTGACCTCACGTCGGAGACGAAGACGAGCGCCGTTTCCCCGCAACACGCCAACATCGAGCTGACGGACGACGCCAGCACGCTCGCGAAGGGCTTGCTAGGCGTCGCCCTCGTACCTGAGACAACGGTGCAGTCCGCCCCTGACGCGACTTCGTCACCACCCATCGATCAAGAAGTACCGTCCGTTTCCCATCCCATGCCTTTCAGATTCAGCTTCGATCCACCAAGCGACCCCGCTTCGGTGGAGGCTTTCGCAAAGGCATGTCCAAACCCTCCGGGGTACCATGTGCGGTCACCCTAGGACAGACTGACGGCCGTCTCGACCTACGGGCCCTCGAGTTCCGAGGAAGATGACGAGCCCGACTCTGGTTGGGATTTCTCCGGGCTTGGTAACCCTAGTACCATGCGGTTCTTCATGACCGTGTGTGACTACTGCCTCTCCGATTGTTCCGATGGTAGCCACAGCCTCGGCGACGAGGACTGTGGCCCAAGTCGTGAATGTTTCCACGTCGATCTAGGGGGTCTTGGCGAAGGTAGCCATCTTGGCATGCCGGAGAATGGCGATCCCCCTAGGCCCGCGCCTCGCGTTGACATCCTTCGGTAGCTAGTTGTGGTCCCAGTCCCTGCGGGGGGTCAGGACGCACAGCTCGAGCAAATCCGCGAGATGCAGGCCAGGCTCGACGAGGAGGCAGGAACACTTGCGCAGCCTCGTCTGAACCTCGAACAGGAGTGGGCAGGCCAAGCTTCGGCCGGAGAAGCGCGTCATCTGGCCCAGGACGTCCAACACCGCATCACCGACGATACCAGGCCAAGGCTGCCCCCGGTTTCCAGTGGGGTTGGCCAGAACCTGGCTGCAGCTGCGATACTACTCCGAGCGATGCCGGAACCTTCCACCACCGAGGGGCGACGTATCCAGGGGGAGATCAAGAACCTCCTAGAAGATGCCGCGGTCCGACGGGCCAAAAGCTCTGCCTCCCGAAGGCAGGGGTACCCCCCCGGAACATCGCGCCGCGACTTCCGGATTCGTGCGAGAAGCCTCGGTCCACACCGGGCGCACGCGCAACACGGCGCTTGCGGCCCCGGGTCACCTCGGCAACGAGCACCACCACTGCAACCGTTGAGCCCACCTCGATGAAAGGGTGCGCCGAGGCTACCACCCCAGGCATGGGGGACGCTACGACAGCGGGGAGGATCGGAGCCCCTCGCCCGAACCACCCGGTCCGCAGGCTTTCAGCCGGGCCATACGACGGGCGCCATTCCCGACCCGGTTCCGAACCCCGACTACCATCACAAAGTACTCGGGGGAGACGAGGCCGGAACTGTGGCTCACGGACTACCGATTGGCCTGCCAGCTGGGTGGAACGGACGATGACAACCTCATCATCCGCAACATCCCCCTGTTCCTCTCCGACACCGCTCAAGCCTGGCTGGAGCATCTGCCTCCAGGGCAGATCTCCAACTGGGACGACCTGGTCCAAGCCTTCGCCGGCAACTTCCAGGGCACATACGTGCGCCCTGGGAACTCCTGGGATCTCTGAAGCTGCCGCCAGTAGCCGGGAGAGTCTCTCCGGGACTACATCCGGCGATTCTCGAAGCAGCGCACTGAGCTGCCCAACATCACCGATTCCGATGTCATCGGCGCGTTCCTCGCCGGCACCACCTGCCGCGACCTGGTGAGCAAGCTGGGTCGCAAGACCCCCACCAGGGCGAGCGAGCTGATGGACATTGCCACTAAGTTCGCCTCTGGCCAGGAGGCGGTTGAGGCCATCTTCCGGAAGGACAAGCAGCCCCAGGGCCGCCAGCCGGAAGACGTCCCCGAGCCGTTCGCTCGGCGCGACACCAAGAAGAAGAACAAGAAGAAGTCGCAAGCGAAATGCGACACCACTGACGCGGACCTTGTCGCCGCCGCTGAGTACAAGAACCCTCGGAAACCTCCTGGAGGTGCCAATCTCTTCGACAAGATGCTCAAGGAGCCGTGCCCCTATCATCAGGGGCCCGTCAAGCACACCCTTGAGGAGTGCGTCATGCTTCGGCGCCACTTTCACAAGGCCAGGCCACCGGCGGAAGGTGGCAGGGCCCACAACAACGACAAGAAGGAGGACCACAAGGCAGAGGAGTTTCCCGAGGTCCACGACTGCTTCATGACCTACGGTGGGCAAGTGGCGAATGCCTCGGCTCGGCGCCGCAAGCAAGAGCGTCGGGAGGTCTGCTTGGTAAAGGTGGCGGCGCCAGTCTACCTAGACTGGTCTGACAAGCCCATCACCTTCGACCAAGGCGACCACCCCGACCGCGTGCCGAGCCCGAGGAAATATCCGCTCGTTGTCGACCCCGTCATCGGCAACGTCAGGCTCACTAAGGTCCTCATGGACGGAGGCAGCATCCTCAACATCATCTACGCCGAGACCCTCGGGCTCCTGTAGATCAATCTGTCCTCGATCCGGGCAGGCGCGACGCCTTTTCACGGGATCATCCCCGGGAAACGCGTCCAACCCCTCGGACAACTCGATCTGCCCGTCTGCTTTGGGACTCCCTCCAACTTCCGATAGGAAACCCTCACGTTCGAGGTGGTCGGGTTCCGAGGAACCTACCACGCAGTGCTGGGGAGACCATGTTACGCCAAGTTCATGGTCGTCCCCAACGACACCTACCTCAAGCTCAAGATACCGGGCCCCAACGGGGTCATCACCGTCGGCCCCACGTACCGACACGCGTACGAATACGACATGGAGTGCGTGGAGTACACCGAGGCCCTCGCCGAATCTGAGGCCCTCATCGCCGACATGGAAAGTCTCCCCTAGGAGGTTCCAGATGCGAAGCGCCACGCCGGCAACTTCGAACCAGCAGAGGCGGTCAAATCCGTCCCTCTCGACCCCAGCAACGACACCTCCAAGCAGATCTGGATCGGCTCCGAGCTCGACCCCAAATAGGAAGCAGTGCTCGTCAACTTTCTCCGCGCAAACGCCGACGTTTTCGCGTGGAGTCCCTCGGACATGCCTGGCATACCGAGGGAAGTCGCCGAGCACTCACTGGATATCCGAGCTAGAGCCCGACCCGTGAAGCAGCCTCTGCGCCGATTCGACGAAGAAAAGCGCAGAGCCATAGGCGAGGAAATACACAAGCTGATGGCCGCTGGGTTCATCAAAGAGGTATTCCATCCCGAATGGCTTGCCAACCCCGTGCTTGTGAAAAAGAAAGATGGGAAATGGCGGATGTGTGTAGACTACACTGGTCTAAACAAAGCATGTCCGAAGGTTCCCTACCCTCTGCCTCGTATCGATCAAATCGTGGATTCCACTGCTGGGTGCGAAACCCTGTCGTTCCTCGATGCCTACTCAGGGTATCACCAAATCAGGATGAAAGAGTCCGACCAGCTCGCAACTTCTTTCATCACACCTTTTGGCATGTACTGCTACGTTACTATGCCATTTGGTCTAAGGAATGCGGGTGCGACGTACCAAAGGTGCATGAACCACGTGTTTGGGGAGCACATTGGTCGAACGGTCGAGGCTTACATCAATGATATCGTGGTCAAGACGAAGAAAGCCTCCGACCTCCTCTCCGACCCTCGAGAGAAAGTCGTAAAACTCAATCTCGAGAAAGTCGTAAAACGACATTTCGGTGTCTCAAGGCGAAAGGCGTAAAACTCAATCTCGAGAAGTGCGTCTTCGGGGTCCCCCGAGGCATGCTCTTGGGGTTCATCGTCTCTGAGCGGGGCATCGAGGCCAACCCGGAAAAAATCGCGGCCATCACCAACATGGGGCCCATCAAGGACTTGAAAGGCGTACAGAGGGTCATGGGATGCCTTGCGGCTCTGAGCCGCTTCATCTCGCGCCTCGGTGAAAGAGGCCTACCTCTGTACCGCCTCTTAAGAAAGACCGAGTGCTTCACTTGGACCCCTGAGGCCGAGGAAGCCCTTGGGAACCTGAAGGCGCTCCTTACGAACGCACCCATCCTGGTGCCCCCCGCTGCCGGAGAAGCCCTCTTGATCTACGTCGCCGCTACCACTCAGGTGGTCAGCGCCGCGATCGTGGTCGAGAGACGAGAAGAAGGGCATGCATTGCCCGTCCAGAGGCCGGTCTACTTCATCAGTGAGGTACTGTCTGAGACCAAGATCCGCTACCCACAAATTTAGAAGCTACTGTACGCGGTAATTCTAACGCGGTGAAAGTTGCGACACTACTTCGAGTCTCATCTGGTAACTGTGATGTCATCCTTCCCCCTCGGGGAGATCATCCAGTGCCGAGAGGCCTCGGGTAGGATTGCAAAGTGGGCGGTGGAAATCATGGGCGAGACAATCTCGTTCGCCCCTCGGAAGGCCATCAAGTCCCAAGTCTTGGCAGACTTTGTGGCTGAATGGGTCGACACCCAGCTTCCGATAGCTCCGATCCAACCGGAACTCTGGACCATGTTTTTCGATGGGTCGCTGATGAAAATAGGGGCAGGCGTGGGCCTGCTCTTCATCTCGCCCCTCGGGAAGCACCTCCGCTACGTGCTGCGCCTCCATTTCCCGGCGTCCAACAACGTGGCTGAGTACGAGGCTCTGGTCAACGGGTTGCGCATCGCCATCGAGCTAGGGGTCCGACGCCTCGACGCTCATGGTGACTCGCAGCTTGTCATCAACCAAGTCATGAAGAACTCCCACTGCCGCGACCTGAAGATGGAAGCCTACTGCGATGAGGTTCGGCGCCTGGAAGACAAGTTCTACGGGCTCGAGGTCAACCACGTCGCCCGACGATACAACGAGACTGCGGACGAGCTGGCAAAGATAGCTTCGGGGCGGACAACGGTTCCCCCGGACGTCTTCTCCCGAGACCTACATCAACCCTCGGTCAAGACCAGCGACACGACCGAGCCCGAGGCACCCTCGGCTCAGCCCGAGGCACCCTTGGCCCCCGAGGGTGAGACACTACGCGTCGAGGGAGAGCGGAATGGGGTCCCGCCTGATCGAGACTGGCAGGCCCCATACCTGCAATATCTCCACCGAGGAGAGCTGCCCCTCGACCGAGCCGAAGCTCGGCGACTGGCGCGGCGCGCCAAGTCATTCGTCTTGCTGGGTGAAGGGAAGGAGCTCTACCACCGCAGCCCCTCCGGCATCCTCCAGCGATGCATATCCATCACCGAAGGCCAGGAGCTCTTACAAGAAATACACTCGGGGGCTTGCGGTCATCACGCAGCGCCCCGTGCCCTTGTTGGAAACGCTTTCCGACAAGGTTTCTACTGGCCGACCGCGGTGGCCGACGCAACTAGAATTGTCCGCACCTGCCAAGGGTGTCAGTTCTACGCAAGGCAGACGCACCTACCCACTCAAGCTCTACAAACAATACCCATCACCTGGCCGTTTGCTGTGTGGGGTCTAGACCTCGTCGGTCCCTTGCAGAAGGCACCCGGGGGCTACACGCACCTACTGGTCGCCATCAACAAACTCTCCAAGTGGATCGAGGCTCGACCCCTAAACAGCATTAGGTCCGAACAGGCGGTGGCATTCTTCACCAACATCATCCATCGCTTCGGGGTCCCGAACTCCATCATCACCGACAGCGGCACCTAGTTCACCGGCAGAAAGTTCCTGGACTTCTGCGAGGATCACCACATCAGGGTGGACTGGGCCGCCGTGGCTCACCCCATGACGAATGGGCAGGTAGAGTGTGCCAACGGCATAATTCTGCAAGGACTCAAGCCGAGGATCTACAACGACCTCCACAAGTTCGTCAGGAGATGGATGAAGGAACTCCCCTTGGTGGTCTGGAGCCTGAGGACGACGCCAAGTCGTGCCACGGGCTTCCCGCTGTTCTTTCTGGTCTACGGGGCCGAGGCCATCTTGCCCACAGACTTAGAATACGGTTCCCCAAGGATGAGGGCCTACGACGACCAATGCAACCAGACCAACCGAGAAGACTCACTGGATCAGCTGGAAGAGGCTCGGGACGTGGCCTTACTACACTCGGCGCGGTATCAGCAGTCCCTGCGACGCTACCACGCTCGAGGGGTTCGGTCCCGAGACCTCTAGGTGGGCGACTTGGTGCTTCGACTACAACAAGACGCCCGAGGGCGGCACAAGCTCACGCCTCCCTGGGAAGGGCCATTCATCATCACCATGGTTTTAAAGCCCGGGACATACAAGCTGGCCAACAGTCAAGGCGAGGTCTACAGCAACGCTTGGAACATCCAACAACTACGTCGCTTCTACCCTTAAGATGTTTTCAAGCCGTTCATATACCTCGTTTACATATGAAGTCTAACCATCAAGGAAGAGTCGGCCTTGCCTCGGCAAAGCCTGACCCTCCCTCGGGGGCTAGAAGGGGCGAACCCCCTCTGCGTCAAAATTTTCCTCGAAAAAAGTCTTTCGGCAAGAACATTTTTCGTGTTTTTCGACTACTTCGATGGTGGGATCCTGAAAACGACAGAGTACATGTAAGCAAGCAAGGCTGACCGAGCCGAGGGACTCCTACGCCTCCGGGATACGGATACCTCACTCATCACCTTCTGCGATTAGTAACTCGTGCTCGGATAAATGGTTCCGCTGACCGAACAAGTCTTAACGCTCGAAGACTCTTCTCCCGAAACGATTTTTCGTGCCATCTCGACCATGTCGACAAAAGAATCCTATGGACGAGTAAGAGTACACGTAAGCGGCAAGGCCGACCGAGCCGAGGGACTCCTACGCCTTCGGGATACGGATACCTCACTCATCACCTTCCGTGAGAAATAACTCTCGCTCGGATGAACGATTTTGCCACCGACAAGCAAGTCTTGATACTCGAAACAAGGGGAAAAGAAACGCGGCTTTACAACATGACGACAGTATGCTTGGGCCTCGGCAGCCGCAAAAAACACATGCACACTACAGGAGAATCGATGCTGCAGACTCAGATGTCGATGGAGAGAGAGCAGCAGCACCCTCGGCGTCAGCTCCACCTTCGGCGAAGTCCGACCGAGCCTCGAACGGCAACACGGGCGAAGGATCTCCGAGGCCTTGGGCGCTACACCGAAGAACGACGTCAGCACCTCGCCCGGGCCATCGCCGCCGGGGTCTCCTCCAGGATCCCGGCCCGAGCAGACGGCTCGGCCGGCCGCCCCGAAACCTCAGCCAGCTGTCCCCCGAGGACACCAGTCCGGCTCGTGGCCTCGGCAACTCGACTCCGGCGTTGGTCCCGGCCAAGCCTCGGCCGATGAAGCTCCCTTTTTCGAGCCAACTCTGCCTCTGCCCGTGCTGGCACCGCTGCCTCCGGCTCCGGCTCATCGAAGAGCGGCCGAGGGTTTCTTTGACTAAACAAGTGAAGCCTCGTGTGGCAAGGCCGACCGAGCCGAGGGATTCCTATGCCTCCGGGATACGGATACCTCACTCGTCACCTTCCGCACAGAGCAACTCACATTTGGTTAAGCGGTTCGGCTAGCCGACAGGCAAGTCCCAGTGCTCGAAAATGAGGGAAAAAACATGGTATTACACCCAAAAATACCTACATGTTCAAGCCCCGACAGCCACAATGAACAAACACCGGCACTCCAGGTGCCATTACAAACGGAACTCCAGTTCCACCCCCGCAGGTACGAACAACCCCCCACGTTGGAGGGCCTGCGGGGCGACAAGACCCAGGTGGCACGCCGATGCCCGCTCCGGCAGCAGCAACAACGACCTCCGCTCCGAAGTGGCCAAACAGCAGTAGCGATGACCTCAGGGCGGACGCTGCTGCGACGAGCTCCTCGCCCACGTCCCCACTCGGGGGGCGAGGACAAGCTATCAAAGCCAAAGAGCCGGAGGCCCGGAGCGCGGATGGTGGCGGCGATCTCGTCGGTAACGAGGACTTCTTCAGCCGCCACCACCTCAACGTCGACGACGGCAGCCATCTGCCCACCGGCAGATCCCCACTCGGATCCTCCTGGACAGGCAAAGCACCGACCTCCGCGCAAGAGGCGTCGTACCGGAGCAAAGGCAGGACAGCCCAAGAACACGAACGCCGCCCTAGCAGCGCGCGACGTCTTGGGCGGCCCTCCAGTGCGCGCGGCGCGGCGACCGCTTGTACGACGGGAGGGGGCACCGGGAGCCGAGCCAGGGCCAGCTGAGCCAGTGAGCCCAACACGCTGAAGCTGACGACGCTCGTGGCCGACCAGCCCGTCGTTGTCGAAGTCCGCCCCTTCCGCTAGGCCGGTGAGCACCCTCTCCCCTGAATGCTGAAGGAGAGGGTGACCCACGAGTCCGTGCGGGAGGTAGAGCTCTGGCTCAGCCCGCCCTCCGCCCCAGCAAGGATGATGAAGATCCTTGAAGCTGAGGGCGGGGCAGAGGCCGCAGCCCGGTCCGCTTCTCCCCACCATCGAACTGGAGGTCACCGTCTTGGGTGACCACCGGCGAAGGGATGCGGCCGGGCTACCTGATGAAAATCCTTGAAGCCGAGCGATGGCTGAAAGGTACCGACTTCCGCGAAGTTGTGTTCCTCCAACGACAGCAAGACCAAAGCGACGCAAGCGCTCCCCATCCGGGGGCTCGGAAGGTGGAATGACGCGACACATGAGGAAAGTGCGAAGACATGGTTGCCGTCCAAGGGGGTCACCCTCCTTTTAAAGGCGACTCTCCCCACTTGCGTCCTCAGCCGTCGCAGACTGAGTCTTCTCCAACACGCTCCAAGGTCCTCCCCCTACGACGCGGGGGCTGGGTCCCACGCGTCATGCAAGCTGCCCCAAGACAGAAGGAGCCAAACCGCCGCGCGCGGAGCGCACGACAGCCCAGCGGTCACAAGCATTCCTCCACTATCACCCGGACTAGCGGGTGAAAAAGCGGACCGCCATGCAGGCGGCATGCAACCGCACCAGGAGGGCGCACCCTTTCGACTTCGCCGTGTCCAGCATGGAGGCCCAGGCCCACACGTCATGTAACCAGCGCGCCGGTTACCACGTGCGAGAAACTGCACCGCCACTCGCGCCAGTCCCGTGCCTCCTCGACTGCGGAACCGGTGCCGCAACTCGAGGCAACCCTGCATAAGGCCCAGCACTGCCAACCAGGCACGCCGGTCACGGGTCAGTCAGCCGCGGGAGAAGGCGTGACGGTCGATACGGCCAAAAATGGGCCGGCAGTAATGGCGGTGGCAGGCGAGCGGAAGCAGCAGTCAAATCATCTGCAGGCTCACGTCCCCTCCTGGAACAGCGAGAGAACCCTCTCCCACGGCGTGAAGACGATGCGCCCGTGTTCCGTTCCTCGAACGGCTCGCGCACGCACAACGGCTGCCCCACGAACCACTCGTCCCGTCGCATTAACTCTGCGGCAGGGCAGGCGGCACCTTTGGCAGGCAAAGCGGGCGACGCTTCACCTCCGCCATAATTACCACATCAAAAAGGTACGCCACGACGTTCGATTTCGTGTCCTTTTCCACTTCCTCTTTCTCTCTCTTGCCACAGGGACCGGGAAAGGGGATACTCCGAAAGGGATCCTTCTCCACGAAGGAAACGGGCCCCGAGCCCCCATACTGATCAGAGGTTCGAAGGCTGGCCCCTCGGAAGGGTTCGACAGCCGCCTCAGAGCACTCGGGCTCCGCGCCCATTACTGGTCAGAGGTTCGAAGGCTGGCCCCTCAGAAGGGTTCAACGGCCGCCTCAGGCCACTCGGGCTCCGCGCCCACTACTGATCAGGGGTTCATAGGCTGGCCTCCGAAGGGTTCGACAGCCGCCTCAGAGCACGCAGAGCGAGGGATGACCCTGGGTACGTTCGTTACATAACCAAGGCTCGGGCTACGCTCCCGAGGTACCCTAGGACATTTCTGAGACCAGCGGGAGCGATTTTCGTAACGGAATCCCACCAGAGGGAGGCATCGAGCCCTCGGACCCCATCAAAAGGGGACCAGGTCCGGCGAATCACTCACAGGTACTTTTGGAGCGCACCTCCGGGCCACTAGCCAACCCCTAACGAATGGGGCACGGGCGTCCACTCGGATTACCCGCTAGCAACTCACTGGAGACACCATGTTCGGCGCCCTCCGAGGGCAGCATGGCGCTTTCCCCCCTCCTCCTTGCGGAAAGGCGACGCAGGGGCGTATGAAAAAAGCCGAGTCTGTCTTTGACCGTCCTCTCGCTCTGTGCGAAGGCTCGGGGGCTGCTCTCGCGAACCCGGCTCCGGCCAAACCGTTGACAGCGTCAACATACCAGCCCGAGAACTTGGGACTCGACTATGCACCCGGGCTACGGCCAGTTCGCATGAGGGAATGACCAAACCGGCCGAGCCATCACGAAAGGCACTAAGACCTCGAAGGAGTCAAAACACTCCTCCGAGGCCTCGAGGGCTACACCCAGCGGGTGCGCTCGTGCGCACCCATCGGAACAAAATGCAACCGAGAAAGGCCGGTCCCCTTGCAAAAAAGTGTGACAAAAGCCTCCAAGCGAGTGCCAACACTCCCTTCGAGGCTCGGGGGCTACTTTCGGGGACCATAATTAGGGGTACCCCCAAGACTCCTAATCTCAGCTGGTAACTCCCATCAGCACAAAGCTGCAAAGGCCTGATGGGCGCGATTAAGGTCAAGGCTTAGTCCACTCAAGGGACACGATCTCGCCTCGCCCGAGCCCAGCATCGGGCAAAGGCAGCCGACCCCGGAGGATTCACGTCTCGCCCGAGGGCCCCCTCAAGCAACGGACACACCTTCGGCTCGCCTGAGGCCCAGTCTTCGCAGAGAAGCAACCTTGGCCAGATCGCCACGCCAACCGACCATATCGTAGGAGCATTTAATGCAAGGATCGCCTGACATCTCATCCTGACGCGCGCTCCAGTAGATAGAGCCAAAGTGACTGCAGTCACTTCGCCGCTCCACTGACCGACCTGACAAGAAAATAGCGCTGCCTGCCCCGCTCCGACTGCCGTGCCACTCGCTAGAGTGAGGTTGACAGCGGCTAAGTCCAGCCTCGGGCGACATAGGAAGCTCCGCCTCGCCCGACCCTAGGGCTCGGACTCGGCCTCGGCCTTGGAAGACGACGAACTCCGCCTCGCCCGACCCTAGGGCTCGGACTCGGCCTCAGCCTCGGAAGACGACGAACTCCGCCTCGCCCGACCCCAGGGCTCGGACTCTGCCTCGGCTCCGGAAGACGACGAACTCTACCTCGCCCGACCCCAGGGCTCGGACTTAGCCTCGGCTCCGGAAGACGACGAACTCCGCCTCGCCTGACCCCAGGGCTCGGACTCTGCCTCGGCTTTGGAAGACGACGGACTCCGCCTCGCCCGACCCCAGGGCTCGGACTCAACCTCGACCTCGGAGGAATCGCCACCTCGCCCCAACTCGGGTTCGGACCAGCCACGTCGCCAGGAGGGCCATCATTACCCTACCCCTAGCTAGCTCAGGCTACGGGGAACAAGACCGGCGTCCCATCTGGCTCACCTCGGCAAACAAGTAATGATGACACCTGGCACACTCCATGACGGGACGGCAGCTCCCAGCCTCTTATGTCAGCAAGGAGACGTCAACAAGGACCCGACAGCCCCGTTAGTTGTACTTCCGCAGAGCTCCAGTGCTCCTTCGACGGCCACGACATCACATGAACAGGATGCCAAAACCTCTCCGACTGCCACGACGGCACATACTTAGGGCTCTAGCTCCTCTCTGCTAGACACGTTAGCACACTGCTACACCCCCCATTGTACACCTGGGCCCTCTCCTTACGTCTATAAAAGGAAGGTCCAGGGCTCCCGTACGGAGAGGTTGGCCGCGCGGGAGGACGGGACGGCGCATAAGGCTCTCGCTCTCTCTCTCTCTCTCCCTCGCTCCCGCGCGAACGCTTGTAACCCCCTACTGCAAGCGCATCCAGCCGCCCTGGGCGCAGGACAACACGAAGGCCGCGGTTTCCCCTCGCTGTTCTCCCCCCTTTGTGTCCCGTCTCGCGCCGACCCATCTGGGCTGGGGCACGCAGCGATAATTTACTCGTCGGTCTAGGGACCCCCCGGGATCGAAACGCTGACACAATTCCTGCCTTCTGTCGTGGCGCACCGGACAGTCCGGTGCGCCACCGGACAGGTCCTATAGCTGTCCGGTGCTCGATACCCTTCCTTATCTAGCGCATCCGACCGTTGGGTCGGCGGTCCCGTTGGCGCACCGGACACTGTCCGGTACACACCGGACAGTCCAGTGTGCCCAACCGATCGTTGGCACGGGTCACGTGTCGCCCGCTGATTCCGCTGCCGACCGTTGGCTCGAGCGGCTCTGACTCACTGGACAGTCCGGTGCACCACTGGACAGTCCGATGATTTTTAGCCGCGGGGCTTTCTAGTTTTCCTGAGAGCGACGAGTTCGTCGCCGATGGACTTCGGCGCGAGTGCTGAAGACTCACCGGACAGTCCGGTGCACCACCGGACAGTCTGGTGATTTTTAGCCACGACGCCCACCGATTCCCGAGAGCGGCCAGTTGGCCGACGAGCCAGCCTGGGGCACTGGACGCTGTCCGGTGCACCACCTGACACTATCCGGTGTGCCAGGCTGGTGTTGGTTTTGGCTGTCCTGAGCCATACTTTCTCCAATTCTTTTCTCCTTTTCTTGGCACTGTTTCTAGCACTTAGATAAACATGTTAGTAACTAAAAACAATTTACTAAGTCTAGAAACATACCTTGTTCTTCGATGTGCACTTTTCACCTACTTAGCACATATGAGTTCCAAACAATGTGTTGGACATCTAATCACCAAAACAATATATAATAGAAATGGCCCAAGGGCACATTTCCCTTTCAACTCCCCGAAAAAGAAATGCCCATGAAATTTACTCTCTATATTGTTACAGAAATTAATGGAATTAGGAGGCAAAGCGACATACCATTCAAAAGCGGTACCAGTAAGGGATAGGGAAAATAAGCGAACATGGAAAGCCTCTCTATCGTCCAATTCTCCTAGCTGTGTTAAGAATTGGCTTAAGTGTCTGTGTGTGATTTTACCACATTCATGGGAAAATTCGGAGGAATCTGGTATCCTAGTCCGTTGCAGATACACGATAGTGTCAAACCGGTGATCATATGGCTTTCGCTATGATTGCCCCAATCCGGTTACATTTACTCTGAGTTTTTCTCAGAACATTTCAGCCATTTCTTCTCTAATTTTCTCTATAGCGCTAGGTGGCAACCGACCAGCCCTTGGGATATGGGTCTGAGTTGGTTAGGCATTGTTATGTCGGGCTTTTGCCCATGGCTGATTGAAAACAATGTTCGAACTATGATCATATGGCGCACTGTGGATTTGATATGTAGGGGGAGACATGTGTTGCTACTGTGGTGTGTAAAAATTAGTGCATCGTGTGTAGCAACAAGTTTTGCATATGTGTATACGGATGGTCCGCCATGGGCGATCGGACGGTATGGTGTGATGGTGGACGGTACGGTAAGATACCCAGACTGTCCGGTTAGATTTGTTACTGCTTGGGTGACACGTGGTGGGCCTGGTGTAGTTCTGAAGTGTTTGGAAAGGAGTGTCGGACAGTCCGCATTATGACTGAACTATCCGAGATTAGGCTTGGATGGTCCAGTTATATCTAGTGTTGCCGATCTGTCCATCAGGGAAGACGATGGTGGTATTTGCCATGGATATGAATGCATCAGCATACCATACAATGGTTGGGGCTGTGAATTCCTATTTGTTGCCGATGTACTAGATACGGATATCCTGATACTAGTTTCATGCGACAGAAAACTAGGAGCAACATATTTCTCAAATGCGCGTGTTAATTCCCAAAGTGATTTTTCCAACCCTCCAATATGCTATTTCATTTGATCCTATTGTTAATCTACATATTGTTTAGTGGATTGGATGTCGTCGGTTTTACTTACATTAGAGGCTTGAAGAGAAGGTAGGAGAGATGGATCTCAAACTCTCCATGCTTGGTAATCTTCTGGTGGCGAACCACCGTGAAGTGTGCTAAGAACTTCCCCTTTGCCTTCTCTTGGACCTTGGCGAGTTGACGGTGTGCATCCTCTTTCAATTGGCTCATGAGATCCTTATATTGTTGTTGCTCATCGGCCGACAGATTCTCAATAGTCGGCTTAAGAATATTGCCTTGGAAGACATCAGTGCGATCCTTAGAATCAACCATTTATGGCCGATTATAATCGATTTAGAACGCACTTGTCCCTTCGTGGTCAACAAAAAGTGTTGGTGTCATTTTGGGCCAAACACTATTATGAACCTCAAGGCGGTGCTTCTAGCACTTGACAAAGCGTCCGATTCCGGTAGTGAATGGTCCGCGACCTCGTCAGAGTAGTTGCTCCTCTCTACGTGCTTCCGGACGATCTGCGCTTAGGCACGAACGGTCCGTGATGGCGTATAGTCTTCTTCTTCGTAGAAACCTAAATCTAGCCTCTCGGGAAAGACCCCGTCGGGGAGGAGATATCTTAGGGTTGTCTTAGGATTGACAGACCATCCAGAACGTCTCTAGACAACGTAGAGCTGAAGAGAGGTGAAGATTGTGGTTGAGAAAGGCTAAACTAAGACTAGATTACTCTTACTCCTAATGCATCGAAAGAACAAGACAAATAAGATAAATTGGTTTGATAGATTTGATTGTGGTTGGTTCAATCGGACATATTCTTTTATTTATATAAGGGAGAAGGTCTGAACCTGTTTCTAGTTGGTTCCCAAACAAATATCGTAGAGTTTATTAATAAATCCCGCAGGCCTAGTTTGGATACTCTAGGATTAGAGTGTTTTGGAGGGATTGGAGAGGGTGTAAATCCCCAATAGATTAAATACTCTCTCAATACATCTCAATCCACTTCAATCTCACTCATTACTAGAGTATTCAAACTAGGCCGCAAGAAGTTATGATCTCTAATTGAATCTGTTCCCGCACCGTCCTCTACGCCGGTGCGTGGACCATCCCGGCTATAAAACCGTCCGCTCAACATATACTTAACTTCTGCTACGTGTCTCTCAGACGGTTCTTCGTAGATGTTTGTGGATGTTCCCTGCGATGAATAAGCATCGAATCGGCCTTGCCGACCACATGGATTTTGCATCAACGTCTTGCTTTTAGAAATTGAAGGTTTGAATGATGCTTACAACAATGGCGTCCGGCGGTCGCTTCCCAGGATTCGATTTTTTCCTTTCGCCGGATTTTTATTTATGACCGGGCGACTGAGGGGGTCGCACTGATCTGACAGTCCTTGTGAGTTGTGGCCTGTCGAATGCCATCAGTCGTTCTCGGGTGTTTGGTTGGTGGTTGACATGCCTGTCGACTGCTGTGTGCTTGAGTTCTTTTCGGTTTCAGCATGTGCGCTTGTTCTGTTTTTTGTTTTTTTTCTTCATATTTTAATATCCGTGATCCACATTCCCCGCAGGGACGTATATATGGTGAGCGATCTGAGAATTAAAAGATCCTGATTGGTCTATTAATATCTGGTAAATTGCTTTTGCGCATGCTGAAAATTCTAATTAGAACATGCATGGTGGTGGATGATCGATCCAACGTCGTCGTTAAAGCTTGGGGACCCGCCGCCGCCGCCGGGTATATATCAGACCACCGAATTCCAAGTTGCGTGGCAACTCACCATCGACAGAATCTGCAGCCGCACATGTGAATACGTGCCAGCCGCTCTTGGCTGTCCACAAGATCGAGGGGACCAAGAATCACTACCATTGCTCAATTTACGGATGAACATCTACAATGTAAGAGCAAGGTTAATAATACACCCAATTGCTGACTATAAGTATATCTTTATCGTCTATCATTTATCTCAGTCACATAGTAGTTACTTTTTTATTATTAATGCATAATTTCACTTATCTTTCTCACAAAACTTTTTGGTTCTTTTGTCTAAACTGGATAAAAGTTTACCGCCTGTTTCTTCTCCTTTCTATTCTCTCTCCACTTAGCATTTAGTCAGTTTATAGCCTTTTATTATACTTACTCTAATCGATTTATGTTGAGCATGATGGGAATGATTTTAACTTGTGAGGAATTCAACATTATAGAGAAAGGTTTACAGTTCAGTATATTAGTATCTATTACAGTTATGTATATGTGAATATTAGTTTTAGGTCTAAGCTCCAAAAGCATCGAAGGAGTATGTTCCAAACCAATAGAGCTAATTATTAGTTAGATAATAAATTATTAGTTGGTTTTAGCTGGATTAGAGTAGCTAATAGCTATTTGAGAGGTATAGCTAATAATTAGCTGGTCCATTAGCTAACATGTTCTGAACCTCTCAGCTAATTTTAGTTGCTAAGTATTAGTTTGAGGTTTTGAAAAGGGCTTTAGGCCCGGTTAACAACTAGACTAAAGATTATATATTGGTCCTGAATACATTAATTGGAACTAATATAGGGTATGTTTGGATTGGCTTCTAGACTGACTATCATAATTGGTTTCTAGCTACCAAACGCTTTGCTTCTTAGTCCTCTCGTTTTTGCGAAACTCGTCTAATAAATCAATATGAATATAGAATCCGCCGAATCGTCGCACCAACTCTTCCTAAACTTGAACCCTAAGGATCCCTTCATATTCCTCCACACGCAAGCTCCGCGATATTTAGATTCTCGTGACAACTAGATTATCCACAAATTTAGAATATCATAAAAGCTCTGTCACACCCATTTTAAGGGCAAAACCGAATGCATAGCATATGTGTGCCAGGATCCATTTCCACACATATGTTGAAGTCACAAGTGTAATATATAAAAAACAATGCAATAAATACATAAAATAGAGTATAGTAACTTTATTACATCATCGAGACATAAGTCTTAAACAGTATATTATCAAAGTACAACGGAAATATCATGGGCAATCTCCCACAGAAAGATGACCGGAGTGTCGCTAGACTTAGTACTCATCATCATCGTCATCAAAATCTCCTCATCAGCTTCTGATAAAAAATTTAGCAAGGGGTGAGCTCACTTATGGTGGGGCTCATCAAATGGGAGGAATTATACAAGGTTAACAAGGTAGGCTAAGGTTAAGCGGTAAGCATTTTAGTTGGTCAATATTTTATTAACAATGACTAACTTACTAATTGTAAGTGTATCCCAAAATTCTAATTAATCATGAACATAATGATTATATCTCAAAAACACTTAAGTGAAACCACTTAAGCAAACATTTAAAAATCACGGAATCACGATTTAATTCTCCATCTTTAAGTTTAATTACCATGTGAGGGTCCAGGTTGCTCTTAACCGTGAGCACGACTGACATATCAGTTTTATACTCTGCAGAGGTGGTACAACTTTACCCACAAGTCGTGTATCACTTCTAGCCTAGGTTGTATGAACCCTTGAACACTGCCGAGGTAAATAGCTAGGGATCCACTATGATGCTTTCACAAAATATCCTTAGTAGAAAGCCACCCGCTAAGGTTTCCACGTCAGTATTGGTGACCCTCTCGGTGAGGTAACTTAGCCAAGACTACCACCCCATGTTAACGTGAGCTGCCACCAAACCACTGCCGCCCCCTCTTGCCCATCTTTCTGGTAAGGTTGCTAAGCACTAAGTCTATAAAGCTATTTACCAAAGCCAGAGCCATGATAACGCTCATGGTTGCACTGTTTTCCTGGGTGGTAACTCCATGTTCCGTTTAATACAACAAGATCTTGTTTAGTCATCGGATTAACAACAATAGTACACATTTCATCTCCGGAACAATAATATCTTAAAAAGAGTGACTTCATAATGATAAAGTTGAGCAAAAGCATAATTACTAAGCATAGTATTTATCCCAGGTTAATCAAGGAATATGGTTGGTATTTCTAGGTGATTCTATTTTAGGTAAAACCCATCAAATTTATGTAGATATCCAAAAGTAAATATTGTTGCATGCATTATTTGGGTACAATAAGAAATACAGAGAGAGAATCTACTTTGCCTTGGTCAAAAGTGTCATGCGGATCGTCTTCAAACGTATTTGGGTCTTCTACCACGAAATCGGCTTCTAATATAGATTCGCACATCGTACATACAAAAAGAAAACATACACCAATAAATAAACATACACCATTACATGAATAGACATACACCATTACACAAATAAACATATACCGAACAAATCATACCTATAAAAAGAAAAACGTCTAGAATAGAACCTGATTCATAACCATAGTATAAGTCTACTCATATTGACGTCTATCTCATTTGCTACGACATAAAATATTAATTTTAATTCGGGTATTTACTAGTGAAAACTATATGGCAATTTGACTATGAAAGTAATTTATATAAAATAACTTAAATGTGGTTACTTAACCAACTCTACAGAAATAGATTAATTATTAATTAATTATTTCTACTATAAACATGGGTCTCATTTTAGTTTTATCTTTTCTTTCTGAAAGAAGATGACATGTTAACCAAATGTCAAATAATTTTAGTATTAAGGGAATTAAATTAAACCACTAATTTAACTATACTATTTAAATTATCGTGGATATGGGTACTACTTATATTATCTCAGTGTTAATAGAGACTCTATTATTTGTTTAGTAGATCTAAATTAGGCATATGAACCTATGAGCACATACATCTTGACTAAAACTCTAAAGTTCATTATAAACAAAGTTAACCGTGAAATTAGTTATCTAGGGTTTTGTTACAAATATATGGTCTACCATATCCTATTATTCTTTATTCTGAACACTAATTCCAAAATGATCTTAACGGACATATACAAATTTAACGTACACAATGTGACAAATAATAAATCATTGGTCCATCACATAAACTCAATACTAATCGTTCAACATCCACATGATCTCAAATTCATAGTATATACAATTTAAACAACAAATCGCTATAGAAATCTTGAACTAAATCAAACATGATTTTGAAAATATAACAAAATTTGTGTCATCTTCAACCTTGCTCACTAGTCCTTGCGCAGGGATGAACTCGAAGAACGAGAGGGGGTCGGTCGGGGACGAGCAGGGTGCGCCCGGGGTTGGATAGGGCGTGCCCGGGGAGCAGGGGGTGCGACGAGGTGTGCAGGAACTCCGGCGCGGCAGCGTCGACGACCGATGGAGCTCCGGTGGCTGCGTCGAGCTTTGGCCAGCGTGCGTGAGCGAGGGAGAGAGAGGAGAGGGCACGAGGTGAGGGAGAAGCACGGGAACCGGTCTAGGAGCTCGGCCTCGGTATTTATAGAGAGTTGGAGAGAGAGCGCCGGGGAAAGAGAGAGCCGGCGGCGGCGCCATTAATGCTGTTAATGGCGACAACCACTAGGGGAGAGAGTGGGGGAAGAGGAAGGGACAGGGGCGGTTGTTTCCGGTCCAGGGAGGCGAGGGACCGCGTTGGTTTCGGGTGCAGAAGTCGAGGGACCGAGGGGCGCGAACGTCGAGATGGCGGCGCGGTTGCGCGCCCACACGCGAGCGCGCAACTGGGAGATGAGGGGTCCGGTGGGACCCGCCCATCATAAAGAGAGACAGAGAGGGAAGGGAAGTGGAGAGGGAGGAGGCGGCCGATTGGGCCCTGGCTGGGCCGAAATGGACAACCGGCTAGGGTTTCAGATTTTTCTTTTTTTATATCCATTGAAAATATAAATAAATATATTTTAAAATATTTCCAAAATCATAATAATTATACCAAAAATGTTTGCAATTAATATATTTATTTTTTAGACCAAAGTTCATATAAATTGGGTTTCAAATAAATGGATTTTATTAATAGCAGCATCAATTAATTACGAGCAAACAAAAACCATTCTCCCAAAAATAAATGAATTTAAGCACTTGTTTCAAATTTTACTTTACTCTCTTCTAAGTTTTAATGACTATTAATGTATTATTTTAATTGATGGATTTGAGGTATTACAATCTCTTAAAAAGTTATACCAAATCGGTCTATCGTTAGTTTCGATTGGTAATATCATCTACAAATAAGTTCAAAAAGAAAAGATCACATCTTGTATGGATTTTAGTTCCGCCACACCGCCGCCCTTTGTTATCCAAATTTATTTTTCTAATTTAGTTCAATTTGTATCACTATTTAAGAATTTTGTATGGATTTTATTTACAAATTTATGTTGCTTGTGTCACATTTGGAGGGTGAAATCCATTTACTTTTGAAAGAAAAAATACTATCCAAAACAAGTAATTAGTGATATTTTGGAAAATTAGTAGGTTCAACCAACCTATTATCTAGGGGTTCCAAACAGCCCTAGCTAATAGTTAGTTGACTCATTCTAATTAATAATTTATTAGCTGACTAACTATTAGCTTGAGGGTTTCAAATAGAGCCTCGGTTTGGCAATGCCAATTTTTGCCTTGTACCAAAGAATGAACCCTCATGTGTAACTTTTTTTCTGCAAAACCAAATATTGACCCAAAAGCACGCATACTGCCTACCAATATGCACATACGTACCATACATATATACCCTATGAGCATATTCAAATGGCAGATCTAGACCCATAAATCTCTAGTTGATAAAATCACCATAAACTTCTAGTTGTCGAGAAGCCCGTCCGCCAACACTCTTGCTATACAATCGAGACTAAGGGCCTGTTTGGAAGCACCCAGTTTTTAAGAAACTGGTTTATGGAAATTAAGGTGGTTCCAAACATATCGGTTTTATACATCAGTTTATAGAAATTAGATTTTCAGTTTCTTAAAAACCAAGAAGCTGATCTCTCCTAGCTAAAAAAAATAAAAAACTGATTTCTTAAAAACTAGGTTGATTCCAAACAAGACCTAAATGTCCGAGTCTTTAGTCTCGGTTGCATGACACGTTGCTTGTTGGTATCTTTAGATTTCATTGGTGGCTCTAACGATACTAAAGGCACTAATGAGCATCGGATTATGCAACTAAACTTAAAGACTCAGGCTTTTACCATACTAAATGGGTTACATAGCTGCTAGCATCTAGGCTCCTTGATAGTTTTGATGATTAATGATAACACATATTTTTATGACTAACTTGTGTTTTGCAGCTATATGGTAAGTTAAGTCACAAATGCAGGAATTTGGGCTACAACAAGTGAAAATAACCCTACTGATGAAAATTGACGCAATATCTGAAAAACATGGATCAAAAGGTGAAGGACTACATATTCTAAGTGTCGAAGGAGTTGTCGGATACTTAGTATAGAGTTAGGACCTTTTATGTTGATTTTGGCAATACTATAAAGATGGTTGTGGATGCGAAACTAGACCTAAACATGTCTAGTGTAATGTTGTTGCATACACATACATAAAACGAGTGCTAGGTGTCACTAAGTAGCCCACACAAAGTCTGAAATGAAAACCTAATCAAAAAAATCTAAGCTAGAAAACTTGAAGCGTCTTTGGGCGCACCAGACCGCGCACCCAAAGAGCACTTACCTGTGCCTCGTCTGATATAGGGCACCAGTCCAGTTTAGTGGTGCACTGGACAGCTTATACAGAGTGCATGTAATTCAGAACAGTTCACCCTAGTACATCGGACCGGTCCGATGTACTTCACTGGCACACTGGACCCTCTAGCTAGTTGTTAGAACTAGTTGTTGGCTGACGTTACCGGAGGTCCGATGCACCCACACATAGTGCAGTATAGTAACAACTAGTTTTTGGTG
Source organism: Zea luxurians (assembly GCA_029449295.1). Lineage (NCBI taxonomy): Eukaryota > Viridiplantae > Streptophyta > Magnoliopsida > Poales > Poaceae > Zea > Zea luxurians. The sequence continues at coordinate 591,225 of JAOPSE010000362.1, forward strand.
GGTGGCGATTTATACGCCCACCACCAGCCTCATTCACTGTCTTGGCTTCCCAATCATTTCATATTCCTTGCATAGAGCTTGCAAGGCCCCTTTACATAGTGAGGTGATTAGTGAATCATAATCTCGCGATTAGAACCTCATTAGTGCAAGAGAGAGCCACCTAGAGCACGCACCACTCACATTAGGCTTGCCATGGTCAAGTGAAAGTCTATGGCTTGTTACTCTTCGTGATCGACATCACCTAGACGGCTTAGTGGTGATTGGAGTGCAGTGATCTCCATAGAGGACTTATTGGTGACCCGGCTCGACGTTGTATGTGGTTGTGAGTGATTCACCACGCCGAAGTGGCAGTATCAACTCATAGTGAGCACTTAGTCCTTGCGTGGACTAAAGGGGAGCTATACCCTTGTGCGAGTGCTCCAATGAGGACTAGTGGAGAGTACTGACTCTTTTATGACTAGGAAAAAATTGGAGGAGTCATCTAAACCCTTTGCTTTACATTCCACATTTTATTTGAGCAAGTTACTTTCAAGCACTTACTTTCCTAGCTATGGCATGATTAATTAGGATTGTTCTATAGTACTTAGCTTCATTTGTTCTAGCTAGTTTGTTGGGTAATGTTGGGCTTGAGATTAGGGTTCAATGTTTTGCAAGAATTTTAGAAAAAAACCCAATTCACCCCCTCTTGAGCATTGTGATCCTTTTAATTGGTATCAGAGGCGTGTTTGTCCTAGATTAGCTTAACCGCTAGAGTAACGATGTTTGGTGGGGATGGACCTCCTCCCATGTTTGACGGTGACGATTTTCCATATTGAAAATTTTGTATGGAAGCATGCTTAGAGGTAATAAACATTGGAGTTTATTGGGCCGCCACCGAAGGGTTCCCCAAACCTAAGGATCCCACAAATCTCTTGGGTGGTGAGATTCATTATGAGAAGTGGAATGCAAAGGCCAAAGACACTCTTTTTAGAGGCCTTTTCTAGGATGTGTTTAATAAAGTTAGAAATCACAAGGATGCTCATTCTCTATGGTCCGACATTTGCGCTTTACATGAAGGGACCAAGAGTGAGTGTGAGGAGCGTTATCATATTGTCATGAGAAAATTAAATTCCTTTGAAATGCTGTCCAATGAAAATGCAAATGATATGTGCTCACAGCTCAATATCGTTGTAGAGGAAGTAAATGGATTAGGGCTCACACAACCGGATCTTGTGAGGAAAAAACTTAGTGTGTTGCCCAACTAGAAGTACAACCACATCATCATCATGCTTCATCAAATAGATCTTTCCACCACCACGCCAACTCAAATATTGGGAAAGATCAATGTTCATGAAATGTACATGCACATCAATGAGCAAGATAGCTCTTCTTGTAAGAAGAAGGATTTAGCTCTCAAGGCAAATCAAGATAAGAAGGACAATGCTAAAATTCTAATAAATGAAGAAAGTTCAAGTGATGATGATTTCTATGATGCCAACATTGGTGAAGAAGACTACAAAAATATTGAAGAAGCAAAATCTAGAATGCTTAAAGTTTGACTCAAGAAAGAAGAAATTCTTCACTAGTAGCAAGAGGAAGCCAATCTCGGAAATTATTATTACAATTGTGGAGTACTTGGCCACCTTGCTCACCAATGCACCAAGCCTAAGAAAAACAAGCTCAAGGGCAAGAAAGATGATGATAGTGAAGATGAAAAGAAGGAAAAGAAATTTGTCAAGAAAAAAGATGGCAAGCATAAGAAATTCCACAAGAGAAAAGGTGGAAAAGCATACACCGTTGGTGATTAGCTCATCTACATTGAATCCACAAGCGACTCTTCCTTAAGCGAAGAAGATGATGAAAAACTCGTTGCCATCGTCGTGGACTTCTCTTCACCACCACCATTGCTGACATCCACTATAGACCTAAACCGTATGGCTAAAGGTGATAGTAAGGTACAAAATGATGATTCCAGCGATAGTGATAGTGAAAATGAGTATACTTCTCCTACTTATGATGAGCTAGCCGATTTACTTAAGGAGTATACTCAAATCATTAGAAAATCTAAGGCTAAATTTGATAAGCTAAAAACGGAGAGTTCTTCTTTGATTGCTAAATATAACATAGTTGTGAAAGCTAGTGATAAAATGAAAGAAGAAAACAAAACTATGTCATTTATGAACAATGAGATCAAGGTCTCCCTTAAAGATGTAAAGGAAAAATAAGATATGTTGATTTATACCAATAGGGAGTTAAATGATAGGCTTGTAAAAATAAAGTAATATTACACAAAGACTAAATTTGATCATGCCAATCTTTTTATTGCTTTTGAGCTTTTATCCATTAACACACATGATTATTGCCACACCCCTTGCTATTACCGTGCCCAAAACTGCCACGTCAACTTAGGCATTTGTGGACCTCGTCCTCTAGTAGCACCATGTTCTTGGTGCATGTCATTGACAGGTCTGTTATCAAAGATTAGGCCAATAGGGGTCTCAAAATTTAGAATCTAACTGAACAACTCATTGACAGTGATCAGTTCCTTTCTAGCGTAGACACCAGAGACTGTTGGAGGTAGTAATCATTTAGTCCTATGAGAATGTCCTCCATTAATTCTTCATCTACTAAAGGTCGGCCAACTACTTCATCTCATCAACTAGAGATTTCATCTTTTCAAAATATTAAAAAATAGCTAGATTTCAATTTTCAGTATTTGCTAGGACCAACCGTACATTGATATTTCTTGCTATCATTTATATTGCAAAGACATCTTGGTTCTCTATCTAGGCTTTAGTTTTAGTTTTGACTGAAGAAACTTGAATTAGCATGTCTTTTGATAGATATGAGAGGAGAAAGCTCAGGGTTTATTGATCTCTTGCTTCCCAATCTTCATACTTCAAATTGTCCACCTCCATCTCTGTTTCATTGTTGCCCTTCTAGGAGATTTTGTCAAGCAACTTTGCATCGCGGATAACAGCCTAACCTATGCATGCCATAACACATGGTTGGTCTTCATCAGCTTCTCAGAGATGGGTAGGTCGAGGAGAGGACTCATGGAGGTAGATGACGACGAACACTCCATGGTTTTTATAACATGTAAAATTATAGAGATACTAGGAAGAAGCATCGATAGCCCAACCTCAAGTTTACTACATTGCATGTTGATCTGTTTGATGTGGAACAACCCCTCACGATGGTACATATATCAGAGTCAATTTTGAGAGTCCTGATAAATACAATACAAATTTAAACTGGATTATAATCCACCTTAGAACTAGAATAACTATCTAATTAAAACTCCTCATCAATTATAATATCTCATAACATCACAGACCTGCTCTCCCAATTGTTGGTGCATGTCGACACTCAGGATAGGGAGACTATGACGTCAACACAACATCGAAAGGAGGCAAAAATCTAAGCTTGAGTAGATGTGTTTTGACGCTAGCAGATAGCTTGTGTATATAAAACTGTCTAACCTGATCTTGTGTCACAACAATGATGACTCATGTCCATAAACATAAAGGCCAAGTAACCAAAAACTAAAATTGTAAAAAGAGACCAACTCTTAGTCTCATGAATGAGCCTTTGACATTTTGTGGAATTTTATAACTTATTATTTGGACCAAACCCTTATATTCTAACACCAAAGCATACTTTTAATCATGTCAAGATGTATTTCTTTAAACGGGTCAACAAAATTAAGTTGGGACACAGAGAAAAAAATTGGGACATCTTGGCCCACAACTTATTAGGAGTGATATAATATTTATACCAACAAGGTGCACCTTCTTTCTTAGAAACCTGTCTTGAAAAAAACCTATGGACTAAGTGTGCTTGCCTTAGAGCAATTCTAGGATGGGTGACCATCTGAAAGAAATTTCCAAGTGTGCATGAGTGAGGATAAAGTGTGTAGAAGAGACTCACATTATTCTGTGAGTATGATTTATGATTCTAGAGGGCTGCCAGTAGTAACTAGTGTTGGTCCGTAAGTGGCCGGTTGTTACCAATGGTATCAAAGCCGATTCTTATGGTTTTATAGCGTGTGTGGGTTAGGGATTCAGGCATGCATATTGCGAATGGTGCATGTGGATCCATAATGATCACATGACATGGCATATGATGTTATTAGAGACACAGACATGACTAAGAGGGAAATACCAGCAAGATACAATTTTTTGGAAGTTTATCTTGAAAGAACATCTGTGTTAAGCATGCTTCACTTGGAATAATTTTAGATGGATAGCCGACCAAGAATTTTTTTTTTCAGGTGCATATGAGTGAGGATAAAGTGTGTAGAAAAGATTTATGTAGTACGGTTCATTAATGGTTGAGGTGAATATATCACTTTATATAGATCGATGCGGTGTTGTGAAGTGAGCCCCAAAACAATCATGTAATATATCGATGTACATGCACGCGTACAATACATTATACTAGAGGAAACTGTATTTCTACATGTCGCCATGTCGGCATCTATGTAGCTGATGATTGTTGGTGAACGACAATGTTCCCCGTGTGGTCGTTGTCACGCTTTTGGACCATTAAAGGCTGGTCCGTATTATAGCAAACATACTAATACTCTATCATATACTACTGTACAAGAAACAGTCCTGCTGCTGGCACAAAGATAACGACATTAGTTGAATTAAGCAGATGCAAGTTGGGACGGCGCCTACATAGCTGACTCGTCCCGCATATATATGTTCGATCGCTAATATGTGTGTGTTGGCATGGACCTGTCGTACGTGCGTATGCATGCGGACGGGACGATGTCTGGATGCATGTAACATTGTAGGACATTCGTAAAAAAATCGATATTCGTATTCATATCAATTTTTCATATAATATTCTAATCTTTTTTTATTCATTGTCCTCGACAAAAACCTTTATTGCCGAGTGCCACCCCGCACTCTCGGCACAGACGCTGCGTTTGGGCTCATGGGAGCTCTTTTTGCCGAGTGTTGTATTTAGCCGGCACTCGGTAAAGAAGACCTGTTTGCCAAGTGTTGAGCGTAACACTCGATGAAGGCACTATCACCATCACTTGGCACTGTCTACCGGTTGGCACTCGACAAAGACTTTGCCAAGTACCCGATATAAAATACTCGACAAAAAGGGTGTTGTCAATGATCGGTTCACCGAGCTCTCTTTACCGAGTGCTTGCGGCACTCAACAAAGAACTCTAAGCTATTAGTGAAGTTATCTCTAAAATCAAGTAGATATGCAAATACTAATCTAAGCTTTAGAAACCATTTTATATTTACATGTAATAATAACTATATTTCTATCACTACCGGAAACGAGTGCTTTGCCGAGTGCCCAGAGCACTCGGCAAAGCCTTAAAAACACTCGGCAAAGGCTTTGCCGAGTGTCACACTCGGCAAATAAGGCTCGGTAAACAGTGCATCGGTAAAGCCATCTTTGCCGAGTACTTTTTCTCGGGCACTCGGCAAAGAGGTTTGCCGAGTGTCAGGGAGCACTCGGCAAAGAAAAGCAACCGTTACGGCGACGGGTGACGGAGACGGCGTCTTTGCCGAGTGTCACGGATGACACTCGGCAAAGGAGTTACCTTTGCCGAGTGTCTTCCTAGAAGCACTCGGCAAAGGACCCGCCAGGGAGGGTCCTCATGTTAGGCTCTTTGCCGAGTGTTGCGCGCGACACTCGGCAAAGCGTGCCTCTTTGCCGAGTGCCAAAGACATTACACTCGGCAAAGAACCTATACCGGTGCCCAGGTCTTGGTTCTTTGCCGAGTGTTATGGTCTTGACACTCGGCAAAGAACCTCTTTGCCGAGTGTTACACTCGGCAAAGTGACCAGGAAGTCCTTTTTTATTTGTTTTTGCTATTCCATCCAAACAAACAGAAGATATATATCATTCACATCACATTATATCATTCGCATCACAGAATCAACACATTTATCATCAACACCATATATATCACAAATATCACCACATAAATCAGGTTTCACAGCACATAAGTCTCACTAAGTATCTCACAAGACCAAGTATAACTAACATCACCAACACTCACAAATATAAGTCTGGATCATCACAAAACAGGTCATCAACGAGGTGGGCGGCTGGACTGGTTCGGCGAAGGGCTGGACGAAGCGTGAGGGTTGTTCGACGCCGCCGATTGACCCTGCACAGAGAAGAGATTGCATGTGTGAGAACATATGAATATATGTCATGCAGTACTAAAATTTTGATACTCACAGGAGTAGTGAACTCAGCAGGGTCAGCTACAGGGAACAACGGAGGTGGTGGAGCATGACCCTATGCGGCGCCAAGGCTCTGCATGTACGCGAACATCTCCGCCATCCTCTTCTCCAGCTCCTCACGTTGCCTCCTCTCATCATCTAGCTGAGTCTGTAATATTTCGCCCTAATGTTACGATAATGCAAAGAGAAGATATATAATAATCAATCAACGATGAATAGATAAGGAATAACCTAGAGTTGCTGGATACGATGCTATGAGCTGTCCTGCCGAGGTCGTATGGCTGGGCTCGCGCTCGTGCTCCTTGCTCGCACCTGAGATAGAGTGGGCGTGGAGGACGAGTCGATTGCCCCATCAGCAATCCAGTACCGCCCATGCCTCTTGCCTCCTCCGACCCTCATGAGGACATCTCCATCGATGTCCTCGGTCCTCGGATCGTAATCTGGCCCATGGACCACCTTGGCCATGGCGGTGTACTCACTGAGGCGGCTGTGGACGGCAGGGTTGGTGTACGCCTCGGGCCCATCATCCAGGTTGTAGGTGACGTCGGACGTCGCCTTCCCCTTGTGGACCATAGCATATGCCGAGAAGATGGAGCAAGGCTGGCCACCATGTGACACCGACTGCGAGAAAACCAACGAGATGGTTAGAAATCATGTCTAATCGAAAGTTATATACCTAAATAAAAAAGAGCGCGTACCCATGCTTCCGCGTATTTGCCCAGGCTGCGGTTGCCTTGATGGTGGGAGGGACCTTGCATCATCAAACGCCATTCCCGGCTAGCGTTGTGCGCCTCGTCCCACTCAGCCGAGCACCACCTCTGCACCATCTGCTCCCAGCACTCAGGATGCGCGGCGCACCAATAAAAAAATCATCTAAAAAAATACAAGTACACGACATATCAGAAGATAAAATTAAGCATATTTAGTACCAATAATAAAGTTTTGTATTTACCTGCAAGTACTGGTCCGGAGTCAACGACATGGTTCGGGCATCCTTCTTGCTCACCTTCTCCCCAAGGACGGAGCCGTGGTAAGTGACGATGGCCTGGATGCGCGCCTCGTAGTGCATGTCCACGATGAGCTTCTTACAGCTCGTGGTAGCCACCACATCCGCCCTGCCTCGTATCCAGTCTCGCATCTGAAGAAATCCTACATACAAAGACGATGTATCCATACATTATTTCAAGAATATGCAACAAATGCGACTTATTAAACAATATAGTGCGAGGAAGACTTACCCACAACTCTTGCTTCACCCGCTCCGCCTTGTTGTTGAATTCCCTGCCGTCCCGATCTACTGCATCGGGGGCGACGGCGTAGTGGTCGAAGGTTTAGGCTGGGCCCGTCACTCCGGCGTACTCGACAAGTCCAGGGAAGTGTTCCCTGCATAGAAGGCCGAGGATGCCATTGGGGAGGCGGCCGTGACCCCCTGCACTCTCCAAAACCATCCAAGACCTATCCAAGTGATTAAGATAAAGTATTAGTTTCTATTATTAATTTGAACATATAATATGAAAAAGTAGCAACAACATCTAAAGTTACCTACCTCTTCCCATCGGGTCGTATCAGCGGACGTCTGTCATGAAGTATGGGTCGCTGAGGAAGACTCGCGGGACCTCGCAAGTAGACGTTCCTCAAACCTAAGGAGCCAGAACCAGAGACGTCCTGCTGAGCGGCGTCGTCGTCGTCGTCCTGCTGCGCCGCATCATCGTCGTCCTGCTGCGCCACATCGACAGCGGCTTGCTGCTCCACCTGCTGCTGTACGAAGTCGTCCTGCTGTGCCTCCTCCTCCGTCCTACGGGTGCTCCTCCTCCCCCTCCCCCTCCTCGTCCTCGTCCCACCGCCCACCATCTTTGTCCAACAACCTGCAATTAAGAGTAAGCAATTAAGCACAAATAAAAAATATGTATTTAGAAACATATGCAAAATAAATGAAATATAGCATTACATCGATTAAAAATAATCTTCATATGTGTTCGGGTTAGCCGGATCATAAGTGTCATCATCACTATCAACCATTTCATAGTCAACACCATCTGAAGGCGCAAGTTCGTCATTGGCATTGCCTTCAAGCTTTTCTAAGTCATTCTCATTTTGCACCTCATCATCCTCCTCATCAACAACCATTTCAATATCTACTTCCATTCCGATCGCTTCGGTTAAGTCTATCTCAAATCGCCCTTCTAGCCCATCTTCTTGGAAGAACTCTCCGTCATATGTGTCTGGGTCTAAGTTATAATCTTCATCGTTTGGAACAGGTAATTTACCTTGTGGTGATACCTTATACACAACATCCCAACCCTTAAGATGTTCTTTCGTTTGGCACGCATATGGAAGATAATACACTTGTGTGGCCTGTTGGGTCACAATATAGACATCGTCTCCTGGTAAGGTGGAATCCTGTCGAATTTCGACTAGCCCAAGATTAGAATGTGTCTGTCTCGTAACTTCAGGGTCAAACCAATGACATTTGAATATCACTGGAGTAAGAGGTTTGGAACCATGAAAATTGAGTTCATATATTTCTTCAATTATTCCATAATACTCAACCTCGTCAAGCCCGGGCGTAAAGACTCCAGAACACGTGGTTTTTCGATTGGGCCGACTTTGGTCGTAGCTTGTTGTGCGAAAACGGTATCCATTGACATCATACCCAGAAAATTTCCTGACCCTATAGGCAAAGCCATTGGCTACTTGTCTCAACTCGGCACTCATAGACGGCTCTCTTTGGCCCTGCAAGTTCAAACACGCTAGATTATTATATTATTCGCACGTAAGAGCAACTTCAAATGACAAACTAAGCATGTATCTTACGTTTAAACCAGGAAATGAAATCGGGCAATCCATTTCCCGCACCCTTTCTAAGAAGGGTATCGTATTCCTGTGGAGTTGGGTCCCTTGATCGACGCCAGAATTCATGAAGAAATTGCTCCATGTATGGCATCACCTCTTCAAGGTTGGTCAATACATATAGCATGATATGGCGTCACTCTTCATGTCTCAAGGTCTTGGTGGTCGAACCACTCGCGCTTCCGAGTTGCCCTCGAAAAATGATGAGGTTCGATTCATTGCCGCCATCATTGTAACGAGGGGGTGGATTATGCACGCTCGGCAGTTTGTAAATAAAACTAACAGCACGATGGCTGACATGCACACAGTAAGAAGAAATTCACCTAAAGTATACACTACTAGCAAAAGAAAATTTCCATGAACGGATTTACAGAGGTGACATTCTAAGATGTCTATCTCTATAAATAGGTACAACAAAAATATTTCATAACTTTTTTCATATGAATTCACATCAAGTCAAACTTAATATCACAACTATAGCCCAATGCTGTGTTTGGTACTTGGTAGTGTCCTCATGGAGTAGTCGTGATGGTTTGGTGGAGGCAGACCTTAATGCTTGTCAAAGAGGTCAGTGAAGGAGTCCATGCGTGCCTTGAGGAGCTCCTAAATTGTAGATAGGACCGTGCATCGAGGTGGCATCCGGCCCACACCTATCCATCATATTGTGCGCCCTTGACACTAGAAGGCCAATGCCATATCATCAAAGTTCCATAAGATGGGACCCAAAGTGTGGCCCAGTATAACATCGAAGCTATTCAAGGGTAGCACATAACAATTGGTGATGAAGTTTGTTTATGGGCACCTTGGAACAAATCTTGATGAACACCTACTCCTCATTTATGACCTTCAAGGACATCCTAGGTTGTGGCATCACCTAGAGGTCGAGTTTGGGGATGATGGCCTTTGAACAAATGTGTGGGTTGACCCCATGTCCACTAGGGACACCACAGTATGGTTGTCGATCGTGACATGGAGCTCCATAGTGTTGGTGATGTTGATCCCTATCAAGGCATACAGGGAGATCTCAGCTCTTCGATCGTGGCCTCTATTTCCTCCTCATCATTGAGCTCCAACAGAAACACGGCCTTGGACACACATTTGTGGACGCTGGTGTACCTTTTAGGGTAGTGGTAGCATTCCCTGTTTGCCCATTTGGCCGCCAACTCCTTTAGGGACAACCATTAGAAACATGGCTTAGATGTTTCCAAGGTCGCCTATATGGAAGGAAACGATACTAGGGTCTTCCTAGCCGATGTCATAGTAGATATTGGTGAGGTTACGCCTGAGGATACAAACATATATCACTCGTAAGCTCGGGTGACTGCGTGTCACACTATAGGTTAGGGAAATTGATCTTTGGGTGATGAAAGTTGTGGTCATCATACTGCTCACGGATGGACTGGCCACCTCTGCCAGCTCCATAACCATCCAAGCCACCTAGCTCAATTAGTGCTATAAGTGTCGCTTTAAGGCAATGACCGCCATCCTTAGGACCACGACTGCCATCGGCAAACCTACCACTACTTGTGCCTATCTACCGCTATCGGTTAGTTCTGTCACCAGAGTGGCCATCCGAGCCATGGGCCACACCCATAAGAGTTATGGAGTTCTCCTATGGTGGTTCCTTAAGGTTGGGGAGTTGTCAATCGTGGAAATCTAGCCGTGTGTCCATTGTGGTGAGCTATGCCAATGTGGTCTAGTTTGGCCAAGTCAGAGGTTTCTAGGATTGGTGTCGACGATGGATATGGTGGTTGATGCGTTGGGTAACTCTGGAACCATATCAATACACCGTTGTCGTCGTGGTGTGTGTAGGGTTGGACGAAATACTTGTGCCTCATCGGCTCGGCTTGGCTCGTGACCGGCTCGGTACGGCTCGAAAAAAATAAACAAGCATGTCAAAAAATCGGTAGCACTTCCCCTGTACGGGGAGGTTTCCAAAACCTGCAAATAGATCTAACAGCACGATGGCTGACACACACATATACAAACGACACGATGGATGCAAGTCACATCTAAGTGGCATCCATATCCACCATCACAATATATAGAAGTATTTTAATAAACATAGCAAATTCACTATAATGCCCTAAAACTACCGCTCAAGCATGAGATAGGCTTTGCATTAAACAATCTTATCACTACATTTTACTATACTAACAATGGTGATCGTGAATAATTCATACCCTAATTAAAGACTTACAAACACAAACCTTAACAATGGAGTGAGCCGACGACAGATGGGGAAGGGAGTGGTGGCCGGTGGCTGGGAGGGCGCGGCGGCGGTGTGGGGACCCGCCGCGTGGAAGGGGCGGTGGCGGTGCGGGGAAACGCCGCGGAGAAGGGGTGGCGGCGATGTGGGGAACCGCCGCGGGGAAGGGGCGGCGGTGGTGTTGGCGCGGCGGAGGAGAGGGCGCGGCGGCGGTGGGGCACGGCGGCAGTGAGAGCGCGGCGACGAATAGAGCGCGGCAGCGGCGGTGTGAGAGAAGAGAGTGTGAGTGAGAGTGAAAGGGCGCGGCGCGGCTGCGGCGGCTACATAAGCCTTCTTTGCTGAGTGCCACGATCGAGCACTCGGCAAAGATTTTTTTAATTTAAAACATACTTTGCCGAGTGTCCGTGATCTAGCACTCGGCAAAGACGGCTTTGCCGAGTGCCAGCTGACAAACACTCAGCGAAGACAGGCAAAGACAGTTTTAATATTTTTAAATAATCTTTGCCGAGTGTCTCATGTCTAACACTCGGCAAAGAATGCTTTGCCGAGTGTCTTTTCTCGACACTCGATCGGCAAAGTACATTTTTATTTGTTTCTTTTTTTTTCAACCAAACTTTTTGTGCTATGTTCCTACACTATGTAGACCTACATGTACCATTTTGGGACAATTATAACATTGTTTTCAATAGCTAGTAGATTTAGTTCGTTTATTTGAATTTCTTCGAAAAATTCATATTTGAACTGCAAGTCACTCGAAACTTGGAAAATCGTGCATATAAAAATGATATCCATGCTACTTAGCACAAGTTACGACCGATTTCAGGAGGGGACCGGAAACTTCGAGCACCATGCTCACTCAACATGGCTGTGAACTTGCCATCCAGGTGTTTAAAAATTGTATAAAACACAAACAAAGTCAGAAAATCATGAAACATGTCCACGTGTCATGATATCATATGTTGAGGCTGTGATAAAAATTTGAAAAAGTTTCAAGAAAGTTGTGAGACATTATGTGTAGAAACCTAAGAGAACTACACATGAAATCATAGAGTTTCAATGTGGATCTCTTAGGTTTGTACACATAGTGCGTCACAGTTTTCTCGAAACTTTTTCAAATTTTTATCACAGCCTCTACATATGATATCATGACATGTGGACAGGTTTCATGATTTACTGACTTTGTTTGTGTTTTATACAATTTTTAAACACCTGAATGGCAAGTTTACAGCCATGTTGAGTGAGCATGGTGCTCGAAGTTTCGGGTCCGCTCCTAAAATCAGTCGTAACTTGTGCTAAGTAGCATGGATATCATTTTTGCATGCACGGTTTTCCAAGTTTCAAGTGACCTGCAGTTCAAATCTAAATTTTCCAAATAAATTCAAATAAACGAACTAAATCTACTAGCTATTGCAAACACTGGTATAATTGTCCCAAAATGGTACATGTAGGTATACATAGTGTAGGAACATACCACAAAAAGTTTGGTGGCCAAAATGTAAAAAACAAAAATATGCTTTGCCGAGTGTCTATAGAAGACACTCGGTAAAGAGTTCTTTGCCGAGTGCCCAGTATTTGGCACTCGGCAAAGAAGCCCCTTTGCCGAGTGTCAGTCCTCGGCTCTCGGCAAAGGCTGACGACCGTCAGCTTTAGGACGGCCGCTGACGGCCGTTTGCCGAGCGCCTTCTTTGCCGAGTGTCAAACACTCGGCAAACATGTCTTTGCCGAGTGTGGTCCTATGCCGAGTGTCCTGCGCTCGGTAAAGAGGCTCGTTACCGAGAGCCGAACTTTGCCGAGTGCGGCTCTCGGCAAAGCCTTCTTTGCCGAGTGCCCGACAAAAGGCACTCGGCAAAGAGTCCGACACTCGGCAAAGCCTCGGATTCCGGTAGTGTATCAAAATTAAAATACAGTAAATAGTGCTATTCTGATTTGATTCCATTGCAAATTGAATCAAAATCCATCCCTGCAATATGATGTGATATGTCTTTGATATATCTACATTAAATTCACCAATAATCTTATTTTATATCGAGAGAGGGTTAAGGTTACGGCTGGTGCCAGGAGCGGTTGGTACCGACTACCGGCATAACTTTCTCGGTGGTCAGTATCGATAGGGCGAGCGTAGCGTGGGATGATGGGCCTAGCCTAATAGCTAGGTCGTCGACGAGTCGGGGCAATCGATAGCGGGAGGGCGTGGTTAGTACCGATTGGACAGTATCGGCTGACATGTTAGGGCTAGAGTTGTCTAGTCAGTAATGGTGGTCGGTAGATGATGTGGCCTTCTCTTAATGGTTCACGTGGTTTCATTCATTTGAATTTGAAATATTTTATAGAACAATCCAATAAACATGAAACTACTCTATAAATAGAGGGGTGCTTGGATTCATTCACACACTTTCACCTCCAAGTCTTAAGCTCTCTCCTTTATTCACACACTTTCATCTCCTTTTGATTTTGTTGCTTTCAAACCTTCATTTTGATACGGATCTGACTTGGAGTCCCAACTATGAAAAGATTGTGGACTTGCTCAACGAGCATTCTCCACAACATCTCGAGACCCTTGTTGGTGTAGGGTAAGTCTTCTTCGATAGTCTTTATCCCATCCACCATTGATGAGAGGAAGTTCCTGCTTGTCCCCATGGCCTAACTCCTCAACCAATCTTTCCTTACTTGTATGCTCCTCTATATCACTACCGATCAAGTGTTGATGCTCCTACTTCTACTACTTAGCATGTAACGACCTATGCTCCTCCTCCTATCATTGATGAAGCCCCTTTGTGAAGCATTTAGGCCCATAAGTAGTGTTTTGGTATTTAATGATGAATATATGTGGACTAATGGATTCTTAGATAAAATAAGAATGCAAGTTGGACCAGTGGAAGTTGAGCTACTTTGAAAATCTTGGAGACTTTGGTATTGATGGTGGAACAACTCAAGGCAAAGGTAATGAATAGGGTTTACTTTTGTCGGACAAAAGGTGGTTAGAGAAGTAAATTGACCGAGTTAGCTAGTATGCTAGGTAGCCATACTATCAAGAGGGGTCAATAATGTTTACTTGATGTGAAACTTAGTGCCTCATAGAGCATATAGATGTTGCATGTGCATGAGGGTTAATAGTGGTTTCGAAATTGTAAATGAAAATCTTTTCAAAAGTGTATTTGAAAAGGGCTAAGTTATTTGATGCGCAGACTGTTTGGGATAGTAGGCCGGACCGTCTAGGCTAGGAGGTCGGTGAGCACCTAGAGGGGGGGTGAATAGGTGTTCCTGTAAAAATCAACTCTAAACAACACAAACTTGGTTTATAATGAGTGTTAGTGAAAGCTAAAACCAAGTTGCTATGAGTAGAGATGGAGGGAGGAGAACTATTCACTTGATTGCTCCTTTGAAATGTGTATCAATCTTAGGAGCAATAATACAAGTGAATATGAGAACACAAGAAGACAACAATCACACTAAAGTAAATGGAAAAGAGACACAGCGATTTTATCCCGTGGTTCGGCCAATGCCTACTCCACGTTGTGGTGACCTCCTTCGGTCAAGGGTTGCACTAAGCCCCTCTCAAGTGATCCAAAGATCAAACTTGAGTACCACTGTTGTCTTCCTTATATCAAATCCTAGTTGTGAGGAATCTCCACAAATTGGAGTCTCTCACGCCTTACACAAATAATCTTAATCAAATCTAGAGTAAGGAGGGAGTAGAAACACACACAAGAATATAATCGCAGCAACAACACGCACACAAGTCAAGAAAAGAGTGCAAGAATCAAAACGTCAGACTCATAGCTCAAGAACACGCTCAAATCTCTATATAATGAATCAGCAGCGTGGTCGTGGAGTCTCGGAGTTGTAGTATGCTCAAAGTATGCTTGTGTACTGCTTCATGGCGCCTAGGGGGTCCTTTTATAGCCCTAAGGGACCAAGGAGCCGTTTGATCTTCAATTGGAAGGCCCTGGTTGCCTTCTGTCTGTGGGTGCACTGGACTGTCCGGTGCGACCTGGTGACCATTGGCAGGCTAACGTGTCCTGCGCAGATTGTGTGGACGACCGTTGGCTACGCGTGTGACTGGCACACCAGACAGTCCGGTGAATTATAGCCACGGCGTCCCAGCGATTTCCCGAGAACGGCCTGTTCGCTAGCTGAACAGTCTGGGCACCAGACACTGTTTGGTGCACACCGAACAGTCCTGTGCTCCCCAAACTGGCACAAGTTTGGCCAAACTTAACCAAACTTCTTCACTTCAATTTGTCTCGGCTTGGAGAGTTTCCTAGCACTTAGATGAACATTGTTAGCCACTCAAACAATTTACTAAATGCTAGAATCATACCTTTGTTCCTTCCATACAATGGGATTTGCAATACACACACATATGCACTTAGATGAACATTATTAGCCACTCAAACAATTTACTAAGTGCTAGAATCATACCTTTGTTCCTTCCATACAATGGGATTTGCAATATACACACATATGCACATAGATGAACATTGTTAGCCACTCAAACAATTTACTAAGTGTTAAAATCGTACATTTGTTCCTTCCATACAATCAATATACACACATATGCACATTTCCCTTTTAGCCGAACCATCCACCTGATAACAGTGAGGTCTAAAAAATAGTGAGTTTCGATGTGGTCCGAAGTTTTTGTATTACGGACCATCCGGGCCAAGTGGTTGGACGATAGTATTGAGAGGAAAGGGCCAAGTGGCAACACCAATAAGGCTACCCTGGTCATGTGCCTTGTTGGACACGACTCACGACCTCGCCGCGCTTGCACGGCGTCACATCACTGGCCAGCTATGTCGTACGATGCCAATCGTTTGGTACGATGGTATCCGGCTGGCGGTAATGAGAAACCGCTCGAAAATCAGTGAATTTTAAATTTCTCGATCGATTTGAGTTTTCAAATTAAAAAACCGAGATTTGAATTTCTCGACCGAAATCCGGTGTTTTTCAGACTAAATTCGTTGTTTTTTATCGGTAAAATTCGGTGTTTTTTGAAGGAAATTTGGTGTATAGTTTTTTCTTAGCCAAAAAATCGTGTTTTCTCGGTGAAATTTGTTATTTTCCCCATATTTTTTTAAAAAATAAAAATTAAATAGGAGATATATCAGAATATACTAGGTTGCTCTTTGCTAATTGATCTATCTGTGTAGCAGCCTCTGATACATTTTTAAAGGCTACCTGTGTTAAAAGGTACGAGACGTGCGTCGTGAACACATTAAGCATCAAAAAAATTCTCAAACTGTATTATTTCTTGTCATAATAATATAATGCATGAGGCCATTCTAGAAGGCGGTGTGCTTGGGCGATCATCGATCATATCAGCAGTGGTCTTTGCATTGAGAGGTTGTTGGGTGTGGTGGGTCACGCTTCACTTCAAGGGTTGAGAAGTGAGGTATATGAATATGCAAATTTTGTCATGGCCAGGTCAGGCTCACGGCGCCGGCCATGTCACGTCGAAGGCCTCTGGGGTCCGGTGCCCCTGTGTGCGCTGGGCCACCTCTCAAGCTGGCACAAGGCCAACACAAGTAGCTATAGGTCCTCTGATCTGTCCACCCATCAAATCTATTGGATGGAGGCAAGCTAGGCGTCCTTGTTCGGGGCACTGTTTGCCGCATTGTGATTCCCCTGCTCGCGCGTACGTACTAACTGATGGAATAATCTCTCCTAATCATGATAATGCATGTCCTATTAATCTCGATGTGACAGCACCTTCAACTTGCGCTCTACAGAGCTAGGACAACGAACTGTAGTACTGCTCTACTACGTGTGTACAGTGCGTCGCGTGTATATGCATATATAAAATCATCAATCGACTGAGAACAGCAGCATGTCATATTTATACATCAATAGAACCGGCCGGCCGTACCATTGGAGTGTAAACAAGCAGCTTTAAGGCGTGTTTTGGAATACTATAGTTTTAAAATGTTACGACACAATCGTAGTATTTTTTTTTACATCGCTCTTAGCAATACACGTTTGTGGACAAAGTATTCCAAACCATAGAACTACCTCCATTTGTTTTTATTTGATGCCAGCTAATGTAACTTTACGCTAAAATACGTCAAATATTAAAAAACCGGAGAGAGTATTTAGTATCCATACGCAAGGTTAGTCATAGAAAAAACTTTGGGTTGGAGTAAAATTTCAAGTACTCAAAAAATATAACATGATACATACAAAACCATAATATTTAAAACAGAGTTTTTTTATAATGAAGCCAAACACTACACGGCAAAAAAAATACTATAGTATTATTTAATACCATAGTTTTACCTTAAAATTCCAAAAAAAATATTTGCAGTACATACGATGTGAGAGGATACGTACTGGTGTTTATACGCCTGCCTAGCTATTTAGCTAGCTACCCAGCTACCCGCGCGTACGTAGTAGTTCATTTTCATAAACTTTATGGCAGGACATGCTCACACACCTGTCTCTGTCCCCAGCTGCGACAGCGTGAAGCAATAGCTAGGAAAGCGACTGTCGGCACTCCCTCGCCGTGCCACGTGGACTGCAACACAACAAGTGGGTACCACTACCACGCGCGCGTATGTATACTGTACACCGAATCACTAGCGTCAACTTTGGCGGTTCTTCCTGCCGCTGCTGGCACCCGATTTTGACAAAAGCGGAAGGGTCGAAACAAGAATCTCTAATAAATTTGCCTGGCCGTAATATTTCATGCATGCATGAATATGAGTGGATAGGATTTGTGTGGCCGTACTATATATGTCAGGAGAGGAGCTTTTCAAGGTAGCCAGGGTTACGTGCATTTTGATGGAACAACACGTACACACGGGCACGGCTTGCTGCTAGCTGTCAGGAGAGGAGCTTTTCAAGTTGCAAGTTGGAACCAACGTACGTATTGGCATGCATGTTTGTGCTTGTTGACTACGTCACACTATACACTCATACGAGGGTTATTGCACAGTCTCGAGTATTTTTCGGGCCCGTTTCGCTTCAACCGCCGTACATGGGTAGCTAGATCGATCGAGTTCGGCTGCCTTTTCCACGCCAGCACACTGGTTGCTCGCTCTTTTATTTTTCAGGTGAAAACTAAATCGAATGGAGGATATTTAATTAATTGCTGAAGTCATCGGTGTCTTGGATAGGTCTCCAATAAATCCGACACAAAGATTTGCATTGTCTAGCATTTGGTTCTAGGTTAAATTTGTTGGATAG
Source organism: Zea luxurians (assembly GCA_029449295.1). NCBI lineage: Eukaryota > Viridiplantae > Streptophyta > Magnoliopsida > Poales > Poaceae > Zea > Zea luxurians. Next base: position 609,675 of record JAOPSE010000362.1, read on the forward strand.
ATGTGGGTTTCACCCAAATAATATTCAATAATAGTTAATACTAATGACTCACTTTAAATGATATGTTGTACTAATAGTTTAGCACCATATTGAAAGTTAGAAGGACAAATCAATCAACTTAAATAGGTGGACTGTCGGTGCATCTATTGAGAAGTTGAGAAAAGAATCAAGGCTTGTGGTCGTGGCTCATGGTAGATCAGACCTTGGTCCGAATATTCCTTCCAAACTGTTGCACATTTTGCCTGGAGTGATGACCGTCCGTTTCCATTCTTTATGGCGGGTAACGGACGTCAGTTACTCGTCGGTTTGTAGTTATAATGGCGCGACCATTTCTGTCCGTTCTCCTTCTCCCTCCTTCTCACTACATATAAGAATGGAGAGGAAAGACTCTCTTCCGGTTACGCACGATCTCTCACACGCGTTGCAAACAACATGTCCCAGTCCCCATCTTCTGCGAGCACAGAGAGAGTGGGACAGCATGCCTCCGAAATCACCGTCCACAGAGATACACTTGCACAGGTGTGCGGGGGCGACGATCAGGTTTTTGGGAGCGTATTCGCGACTTGTTCGCTTCATCCGTTCGACCAACGCTGCTTCGACTACATCTTGTTCTTCGTCGTCTTCCGCAGGCGACGCGTGCTGCTGTTCTTCTTCTGGCGGCCGTTCGAGGGACTGCGCTGCGTACATCTTCCTGCATCGAATTTATACGGCTACATCGAACATACACACGAGATGCCTCATTTGAATGGAGCCACTGATGTCTTGAACATCGGTCCCTCCTAGGAGAACTTTATGTTTTTCGTATTTATGCATGTTTTATTGAGTAGTGATACACACATACACATACATGTCATCACATATATCACACTGTTTTTCTAGATTAAATTAAAAATGATAATGGCTAAATTTCTAACAAAATTTTGGCAGGCCCTGAATGTTTGGTCCTAGCTAATAAGGCCAACTACAATAAACAAACACTTCTCTTAGATTTCCATGCGTCTGTATTTTAAGGTTATTTTAGACAGCCTTCTTATAGCAACGCGACTAGCCAGTACAAATAATTTGTTAATTTTAAGATTTGTTTTTCTACCTTTTGTCTAATCCATCAAATATTTGTCCCTCTATAATTATAGAAACAATTGTAATATTTGTGCCAACACAAATTAGATTCGATCAGATTTATGGTTTTGTCTAACTAATTTTTATTTATAAAACAAAATGTTTCAGATTATGCATGTATATAAAAATTTCAACGAACTACATCTATAATTTTAATACAAAACTGGCAAAGGGCCCGTATATTGTTATGGTTTCCATTTATATTTGAGCAAACAACGTAAAACATAAAGATATGTGTATTATATTAGCTAGGTGAGTGTGAATATGGGTTTGAAGTTAATAATCACGGATTCAATCCTTATTTGTGTATAATTGTAGCTTTTTTGTTATTTAAATGTGGTGACGACAATGGAACCGTATATAGTAGAGATATGCAATAACCCTCGTCTGGAAAAACAATAAAATTCAAGCACCCAAATTTTAGCAGGTTCTAGACAATGCTATATATAGTCTAATATTCACCGGTTAAACGATTCCAAAGAATAGTATATCTTGCAAACTGTGTATCCTATTGCCAAATAGTTTGCACACTGATATTCTATATGATTTTTTGAACGGAACAATATCCGCATTATATATGTTTGGACGAAAAAACATGGAGATGTCGACTCGATTATCTCACTAGTACAGATAAGCTCTATACTGACGGTCCTAAACATATTTACAGTGACGTTTTTCGTAACCGCCAGTGCTAGAGGTCAGTAGAAATCACCATTTTTACAGGCGGGTAACTGAAGACCGCCAATGAAAATCGATTTTCACTGGCGGTCGACGTAATAAAACCGCCAGTGAAAATTGATTTTCACTGGCGGTCGACGTAATAAAACCGCCAGTGTAAATCGTTCCAGAAAACATAAAACAGATTTTAAAAATAGTAAAAAAATTTATTTTTATTAGACCACCCCACCCGCCCGTCTCCGTCGAAGTCGCAAGTCGCGGCATTTTTCGCGCAAAATTCGCGCGCTACGCGGTTGTTAGGAATCGAACCCTAGACCTCACCCTCGCGCGTACCCTCCACTACCACTCCGTCTATGACATGACTTGTTTTCTCCACATATTACAACCATTTGAGTGTAAATTGCTTATTTGAGACCCTAAACGAATTCAAATAAAAAAGTTGTCAACTACAAAGATAAATAACTTTTGAAGTTCTACAACTTTTATTTTGACACTTTTTTCATCCGAGGTAGTTTGCAAAATTTGAATTTTAAATTTGACATACTTAGATTCAATTTTTGAGAACCGAAATGAGTTCAAATAAAAAAGTTGTCAACTACAAAGTTTCATAACTTTTAGAGATCTACAACTTTTATTTTGGTGGTTTTATCATACGAGGTCGTTTGAAAAACTCGAAAAATTAAGGATAAAAATGATTTCTAGTGGCGGTTCCTTAAGAAAACCGCCACTAGAAATCGTATTTCTACTGGCGGTTCCTTAAGAAAACCGCCACTACAAATCATGGATTTCTACTGGCGGTTTTCTTAAGGAACCGCCAGTAGAAATACGATTTCTAGTGGCGGTTTTCTTAAGGAACCGCCACTAGAAATAGCACAGTCGGTGGATAACCGGATCCGTCTGTAAAAATATATGGGTGCCGCAGGCTTTGAGCCTTTTTCTACTAGTGTCTCTCCCGTGTTTATGACTACGTTTTTCATTGTAGCAAGAATTGTCTCGGCAGAATTATTGAAAAACAACAAAAGATAATTGGCTAGGTTATCATCAAGAATACCTAATTTTTGGAAAAAAATTCTGGCCTCTCCAAGAGTGTTGCATCCAACCAATTATTTTTACATATATCCAGCCTCCGGCTGATGAATAAAGACTCACAAAAACCAAACAGGATTCTGACACATGAGCTGGACACGAGTCTGTTTGGTTCGCTATCTAACTTGCCACAGTTTACCTAACTTTTCTGGCTAATGTTAGTTATTCAATTCGAACAATTAACCTTAGGTAAAATGTGGCGTAGTTAGCCACAAACCAAATAGACCTAAACTCACTTATGGACATGCTAAGCATTAGGGTTACTGTAATACCCAATTTGTAATTAGCAAGAGCTAATATCAAAGGGAGAAACAAGTTCACCTTATCTATGTGGGAGTTTGAACTTTTTGTGCCATCACATGTGAACACCCTATTTTAAAACAGATAATTATAAAATATATGACACTAAATCATTGCATCATGCTGAGATTTTTATTTTGTGTGCATTTTGTGACAACATAAAACTAATGTAAAAAGAAATATATTAAAAATACAAATTTGGAGATTCAACTCTAATTTGCAAGTTGGAGATTAGAGAAGAGAAAGGAAGAAAAGAAATATTACAATATACAAAATAAATTCATAAATAAATAGATTCTACATTGGCATGTTCAAGATGAATATTTAATTTGAGTACAAAATATACTACAAGATTTGAATTCAAATTCTAGATTTGGAAAGGAAATAAAAAAAAAAGAAAGCAAACCTAGCCTAATTGGGCCAGCCGCACCACTTTTGGCCCACTCCTCCTTTGCTCCACATCCGCACTGGCCCAATCCTTGCGCCCACGCCTGGACACCAATGACTTGTGGGGCCGCCGTGTCAGAGTCAGACTCCACCGCGCGCACCCAGCATCTCAGCCTGCCGCGCTCACTGATGGTGTGGGACCCTGATGTCGGGTTCATCCAATTCTCCAGAACCGCGGCTCGCTGCAACCGACCGCCCACGTGAATCACTGGCATTCCACTGCCAGGCGGGCCCCTTGCGCAGCTCGTTCTTCTACCTCAGCGCGGGAATCGGACCTCAGCGCAACAAACCGAGTTCGATCCGCTGTAAACAAAAGCTTCCCAACCGATTCCCTGCGGCTCTCCATCTTCCACACCGTGAAGCTTCCTCTGATAGTCCGATCCAACAACTTCGCCGCTGCCTGTGGGCCCCTTTGGTCAGCAACGTCCCCATCCTCAGGTCTGTTACCAGCTCGCCACTGATTCCGCTAAGAAATCCCCCGCAACCATCGCACGACCAAGTCAGCTAGTCCCCTCGACCGGTATTCGCGCGTGCCTCCACCGGCCTGTGAACCCGCGCGCTAGAACCTTCTTCTCCACTACCGGATAAATCGGAACCGTAGCAGGTTGTTGAAAGCGGCGAGATTTGTGCGACCTGGGTCTCCATCGGGCATAAATGGGTGTCGCGCGTCACAGGGGGGGTTGACCCCATCACCGATGATTCCCTATAACCCAAGTCCCAGCCGTCGATTCCCATGCCTCGCCATGTAGAACTCCGCCGAGCAGGAGCCTTGGGTGAGGGAGCCGCCATGGTTGAGGGTCGTGTCTCGCCGCCATGGAATCCTGTCTACAAAGCTATCCAGGCCAAAGGAGCTGGCCATGGAGGTTCGCATGTTCCCTTGGGCTCTGGTCGGGGCCTCACCGAGTGGATTGGAATCCTATGGTATTCAGAATTGCTCCACGGAAAGTACGGCCACCACCATGTTGCGGGTCCTCGTGGTCTTGATCCTCGGATGCTCCAATCCTTAGGTAAGGTCCCCACACTGCTTCGCTGTTATCATGGCATCGTTGTGAATCAATCGGATCGGGGGTTTGATCTCGTGTGCACGGAGACGGCTTTCTCCGGCGGACCCTCCGCCGTGGGCTGGGCGCCCCCGCCGTCGGCCAGGGTCGCATTGGGGGAAGGCGTCTCAGGTCCATTGGATTTGGCACCGACGGCTTAGATTAAAACATAGCTACCGGTTGTATCCTAGCCCTGGGATCGTGATCGCAAGGCTAGAATCAGGGCAGGTCTGCATCGTATGTGGGCCGTTGATCGTTCTGCGGGTGGTTGAGATGGCATAGGAGTATTCCAGCTTAGCGATTTAATCTGGCGCGCTTGTGCCTGATCGGACGGCTGATGCGTACCCGTACCCCTTCGGAGTGGACTTTTTGCGTAAGAACCCCTCAGGATTCCCCAAATTGAACCCGCCGTCCACATGGGGATTCGTCTGAGTCCTGGAATATTTTGCGCCGAGCCCCTGTCTTTCTCCAAAATAGTGTGCCCAGTCCAATAGTGAATTAAATGGATTAAATGAAATAGAAATTTGATTTTAATATAAAAATAAATCCTAAAACTTGTATAATTCATAGAAAATGCATACTAACTCCAAATCACTCCATTCCAGTTCCTAAAATTTTGTAATTTTATTCTTTATCACCTAGATCCTCTGTTATGTCATGAAAACAGTAAGAAATTTATTTATCTCTTAATCTTATTTAAAGCACATAAAACCTTTGAAAATGCATAACTTAAAATCTATAACTCAGAAAATTATGATTCCAGTTCCTAGATTTTTATTTTAATATGTATAATATCTCTGTGTATTTTGTATATATGTTTGGTGTAATGTTAATTTCTCTATATGCACTGTGCTTGTTTGTATTGTGGCGAGTAGAAGAGCCCGTTGCTGAGGATCCTGGTGAGCAGCAGGTTGAAGTAGCTGAGCAGGAGCTCATTGAAGGCAAGTTGTGCCCTTGACCACTTTTTACCCAATAATGTTCTTTAATATCACTTATCCATGCATAGGTTAATTTTGATGGGACCCAATAGGTCACCCTAGATTGTTTATCTCATTACCTTGTTCACCCCCGAATCACTTGGGTAGATTGCTATTTCTTTATATGGTTTTGGGATAATCATTTATTACCTCTATGTTCCAATTCTTGTTGTTATTCTGTTTATGTTCATGTTGATATCATTAATGTTAATTGGAACATAGAGCTTAACTTGAGTAACACGTGCCACCACAAGGGAGGAATGGGACCCCTTGGCTGACTAATTAGGAAAGCTAGTGGAAGACTACCTTACACGAAAGGGGCAAGGGCAGTAGGGGAGAGGTCAGTGCGGGGAGGTCCCTGGTTGATTTTGCTGCGATGGCGGTCAGCCAGGAACCCTGTACTGGATCTTCCTATAAACTGTAGCGGGTTTTCGGAAGCTAGTGGAACTTTGTAAAGGCCTCGTAGTGTTGCCCTGCCGCGCTTCCTAGGTAGAGGTGTATGGGATTCGCGACCCCTTGGCAGATGGGTAACATGACTTGTGGGTAAAGGGTACAACCTCTGCAGAGTGTAAAACTGGTATACTAGCCGAGCTCACGGTCACGAGCAGCTCAGGACTCTCTGATGTTTAAATTATGGAACTTAAATTCAATTTTGTCATTCGCATTGCATGGGTTTATTATTAATTTTGTTCTATTACTTTACTTATGGTTTGGTATTTACTTACACTTAGTAACTGCTAATAAAATTTTGACCAACTACTTAAAAGCAATGCTCAGCTTTAACCCCTATCATTGATTAGCCTTACACATCACATGAACTCACACCTTTGTGAGTTTATGTCCACTGGTTCCCCACAACTTGTTGAGCTATGATCATGTGTGAGCTCACCCTTGCTGTCTCACACCCCCCCACAGGAGAAGAACAGGTGGTTTCAAGTGGAGTCAAGTATCGAGGAGTTTGATCTGATCTAGGTGGCGTTTCTCAGTTGACATTGGCGCCGACGATCCTTAGTTCGTTTTATCTTTATTACTTTATTTTGTATAAGTCTTCCGCTATGTAATAAATTGTCGGCGTTCCGAGACCGGGGGGTCCCCGAGCCGACGAGTGAGAGTGCCGCGTGCCCCAGCCCAGATGGGTCGAGCGCGTGGGCGAGCGCGAAGGGGGGAACAGAGAGAGAGGTCGGTGGCCGGAGCCGGGTCGTGAGGGAGTCGGAGAATTCCCGCGGCCTTCGTGTTCGTCCCGCGCCCAGGTCGGGTGCGCTTGCAGTAGGGGGTTACAAGCGTCCGCGCGAGGTGAGGGGAAGCGAGCGGCCCCAAGAGAGAGAGAGCGCCTGCCCCTGCCCTTCGTCCCCGCGAGGCCAACCTTCTCTAAGAAGGCCCTGGTCCTTCCTTTTATAGTCGTAAGGAGAGGATCCAGGTGTACAGAATGGGGGTGTAGCAAGGTGCTACGTGTCTAGCGAGGGAGAGCTAGCGCCTAAGTACATGCCAAGGTGGCAGCCGGAGAGGTCTTGGCACCCTGTTGTTGTGGCGTCGTGGCCGTTGGAGGAGTAACGGAGCCGGACGGGGAGACAGCTGTCGGGGTGGCTGGGCCCTTGCTGACGTTCTCCTGCTTTCGTAAGGGAGCTGAGAGTCGCCGTCGTCATGGTCTAGCGGGGCGCCATCATATGCCTATCTGGCGTGGCTGGCCAGATGGGACGCCGGTCTTGTCCCCTGCGACCCAAGTCGGCTCAGGGCAGGGTGATGATGGCGCTTCCTGTTGACGTGGCGGTCTCGTGTCCTAGGTCGGGCGTCGTGGAGGCTCCTCCGAAGCCGAGGTCGAGTCCGTCCTGCAAGACAGAGGCAAAGTCCGAGCCCTGGGTCGGGCGAGGCGGAGATCGTTCGGCAGAGGCCGAGGCGGAGTCCGAGCCCTGGGTCGGGCGAGGCGGAGTTCGTTGTCTTCCGAGGCCTTAGCCCGAGTCCGAGCCCTTGGGCGGAGCGGAGTTCGCCGTCTTCCGGGGCCTTAGCCCGAGTCCGAGCCCTTGGGCGGAGCGGAGTTCGCCGTCTTCCGGGGCCTTAGCCCGAGTCCGAGCCCTTGGGCGGAGCGGAGTTCGCCGTCTTCCGGGGCCTTAGCCCGAGTCCGAGCCCTGGGGTCGGGCGGAGCGGAGTTCGCCGTCTTCCGGGGCCTTAGCCCGAGTCCGAGCCCTGGGTCGGGCGGAGCCTCCTATGGCACCTCTGGCGAAGTCTGGTCGCCCGTTGGTCTTACCTTTTGCGTTAAACGCCCTGGTGACTCGACGGTTGGCGCGGTGATTTAGTCAGGGTTTCTTCTTATCGAAGGCGGGGCCTAGGGCGAGCCGGAGATGCGTCTGCCGTGAAAGAGGAGGCCTCAGGCGAGACGGAGTCATCTTAGGGTCGGCTGCCCTCGCCCGAGGCTAGGCCCGGGCGTGGCGTGGTCAAGTCACTCGTATGGACTGATCCCTGACTTAATCAAACCCATCAGGCCTCTGCAGCTTTATGCTGATGGGGGTTACCAGCTGAGAATTAGGCGTCTTGAGGGTACCCCTAATTATGGTCCCCGACAGTAGCCCCCGAGCCTCGAAGAGAGTGTTAATCACTCGCTTGGAGGCTTGCGTCGCACTTTTTTGCAAGGGGACCAGCCTTTCTCGGAGGTACTTTGTTCCGGTGGGTGCGCGCGAGCGCACCCACCGGGTGTAGCCCCCGAGGCCTCGGAGGAGTGGTTTCACTCCTTCGAGGTCTTAATGCCTTGCGTAATGCCTCGGCTGGTCTGGCGGTTCCCTCATGCGAGCAGGGCGTAACCCAGGTGCACTGTCGGGGCCCAAGTTCTCGGGCTGGTATGTTGACGCTGTCAACGGTTCGGCCGGAGCCGGGTTTGCGAGAGCAGCCCCCGAGCCCTCGCACGGAGCGAGAGGACGATCAGGGACAGACTCGACTTTTTATATACGCCCCTACGTCGCCTTTCCGCAAGGAGGAGGGGGGGAGTGCGCCATGTTACCCTCGATGGGCACCGAACATGGTGTCTCCGGTGAGCTGCGATCGGGTAATCCGAGTGGACGTCCGTGCCCCGTTCGTTGGGGGTCGGCTAGGGGCCCGGAGGCACGCCCAAAAGTACCTGCGGGTGATCTGCCGGACCCGGTCCCCTAGCGACGGGGTCCAAGGGCTCGTTGCCTCCCTCCGATGGGATTCCGTTACAGAGTCGTTCCCGCTGGTCTCGGAAATGTCCTAGGGTACCTCGGGAGCGCAGCCCGAGCCTTGGTTATGTATCGAACGTACCCCTGGTCATCCCTCGCTCGGCGTCTGAGGCGGCTGTGAACCCTTCGACAGGCCAGCCTTCGAACCCCTGATCAGTAGGGGGCACGGAGCCCTAGTAGCCTGAGGCGGTCGTGGAACCTTTCGGGAGGCCGACCTTCGAACCCCTGACCAGTAGTGGGTGTCGGGCCCACGCGATCTGAGGCGGCTGTTGAACCCCTCGGGGGGCCAGCCTTCGAACCCCTGATCAGTAGGGAGGCTCGGAGCCTAGTTCCTTCGCAGGGAAGGATCCCTTTGGGGTTATCCCCCTTCTCGGTCCCTGTTGCAAGAGATAGAGAAAGAAGGAAAAGGGAAAAAGGATTCGAAATTGAACGTCGTGGCGTACCTTTTTCGGCGTGGTCGTTTTGGCGGAGGCGAAGCGTCGCCAGCTGCCCCTGCCAGAAACGTCACCTGTTTCGCCGCGAAGTTAATGCGCCCGGGTAAGCGGTCGGCGAAGCTGCCGTTGCGCGTGCGCGAGCCGTTCGAGGTACGGTTCACGGGCGCGTCGTCTTCACGCCGTGAGAGGGGGCTCTCTTGCTGCCTCCAGATGGGACATGAGCTTGGCAGATGGCGTCGCCCTTCGGAGCGGAGGCCCTCGGACCGCGTCGCCGTCCGAGGCTAGGTCGGGCCTCGCCGAAGGTGCCGTCGATGCCGAGGGTGTCGTCGCCCTCTTCCAGCGTCAAGATCCAAGCCTGCAGGGTCAAATCGTCTTGTAGCGTGGGCCTCGCGCGGCCGTTGAGGCCAGAGCACATACCCTTGTTGCATTATAAAGCTGCGTCTCTTTTCCTCTCCTTTCGAGTATCTGGACCTCTTGTCGGTAGCAGGGATGTTAGTGCGAGCAAGAGTCGCTTCTCGCGGAGGGTGACGAGTGAGGTATCCGTATCCCGGAGGCGTGGGAGTCCCTCGGCTCGGTCGGCCTTGCCGCTTACGCGTACTTTTACCCGCCCCTGAAGCCCTGTCACCGACTTGGTCGAGAAGGCTCGAAGAATCGCTTCGACAGAAGAGCTCCCGTACGTAAAGACTCGTTCGATCCGCGGATTCGCCTTATCCGAGCGCGAGTTACTTATCGCAGAAGGTGATGAGTGAGGTATCCGTATCCCGGAGGCGTAGGAGTCCCTCGGCTCGGTCAGCCTTGACTGCTTACGTGTACTCCGTCGTTTCCAGGACCCGCTTTTCGAAGTAATCAAAAAGCACGAAAGATGTTCTGGTGAAAGAGATTTTTTGTCCGAGGAAAATTTTGACGCAGAGGGGGTTTCCCCCTTTTAGCCCCCGAGGGAGGGTCGGGCTCTGCCGAGGCGAGGCTGACCCTTCCTTGTTGACTAAACTTTTGCGTGGGTGCGAGGTATATAAACAACTTGGAAACATCTTAAGGGTAGAAGCGACGTAGCTGTTGGATGTTCCAAGCGTTGCCGTAGACCTCGCCTTGACTGTTAGCCAGCTTGTACGTTCCGGGCTTCAGAACTTTGGCGATGACGAACGGCCCCTCCCAGGGGGGCGTGAGCTTGTGCCTCCCTCGGGCGTCTTGCCGCAGCCGAAGCACCAGGTCGCCCACCTGGAGATCTCGGGGTCGGACCCCTCGGGCGTGGTAGCGTCGTAGGGACTACTGATACCGCGCCGAGTGTAGTAAGGCCCTGTCCCGAGCCTCGTCCAGCTGGTCCAGCGAGTCTTCTCGGCTAGCTTGGTTGTTTTCTTCGTTGTAGGCCCTCGTCCTCGGGGAGCCGTATTCCAGGTCCGTGGGCAGGATGGCCTCGGCCCCGTAGACCAGAAAAAACGGCGTGAAACCCGTGGCCCGGCTTGGCGTCGTCCTCAGGCTCCAGACCACCGAGGGGAGTTCCTTCATCCACCGCTTGCCGAACTTGTTGAGGTTGTTGTAGATCCGAGGCTTGAGCCCTTGTAGGATCATGCCATTGGCACGCTCTACTTGCCCATTTGACATGGGATGAGCTACGGCGGCCCAGTCCACCCGGATGTTGTGATCCTCGCAAAAATCCAAGAATTTTTTGCCGGTGAACTGGGTGCCATTGTCGGTGATGATGGAGTTCGGGACCCCGAAGCGATGGATGATGTTGGTGAAGAACGCCACCGCCTGCTCGGACCTGATGCTGTTCAGGGGTCGGACCTCGATCCACTTGGAGAATTTGTCGATGGCGACCAGCAGGTGCGTGTAGCCCCCAGGCGCCTTCTGCAGAGGGCCGACGAGGTCCAGACCCCACACAGCGAAGGGCCAGGTGATGGGTATCGTCTGCAGGGCCTGAGCAGGCAGGTGGGTCTGCTTCGCATAGAATTGGCACCCTTCGCAGGCGCGGACAATTCTAGTGGCGTCAGCCACCGCCGTTGGCCAGTAGAAGCCTTGGCGGAAAGCGTTCCCGACGAGGGTTCGAGGTGCTGCATGGTGACCGCAAGCCCCCGAGTGTATTTCCCGCAGGAGTTCCTGACCTTCGGTGATGGAGATGCATCGCTGAAGGATGCCCGAGGGGCTGCGGTGGTAGAGCTCCTTCTCATCGCCCAGCAAGACGAACGACTTTGCGCGTCGCGCTACCCGTCAAGCCTCGGCTCGGTCGAGGGGCAGTTCTCCTTGGCGGAGATATTGCAGGTATGGGGTTTGCCAATCTTGATCTGGCATGACCCCGTCCTGCTCCTCCTCGATGCGCAGCGCTTCGCCCTCGGGCTCTGAGGGTTCCTCGGGGTGAGCCGAGGATGGCTCGGGCTGGGCCGAGGTCACCTCGGACGAGGCCGAGGGTGCCTCGGGCTCGGGCGCGTCATCTATCTTGACGGAGGGTTGGTGCAGATCCCGGGAGAAGACGTCCGGGGGAACCGTCGTTCGCCCCGAGGCTATCTTCGCCAGCTCGTCCGCAGTCTCGTTGTAGCGCCGAGCGATGTGGTTAAGCTCGAGCCCGTAGAACTTGTCTTCCAGGCGTCGAACCTCCTCACAGTAGGCCTCCATCTTCGGGTCGCGGCAGAGGGAGTTCTTCATGACTTGGTCGATGACGAGCTGCGAGTCGCCGCGTGCGTCGAGGCGTCGGACCCCTAGCTCGATGGCGATTCGCAATCCGTTGATCAGAGCCTCGTACTCAGCCACATTGTTGGACGCCGGGAAATGGAGGCGAAGCACGTAGCGCAGGTGTTTTCCGAGGGGCGAGACGAAAAGCAGGCCCGCGCCAGCTCCCGTCTTCATCAGCGACCCGTCGAAAAACATGGTCCAGAGCTCTGGTTGGATCGGAGCCGTTGGCAACTGGGTATCGACCCATTTGGCTACGAAATCCGCCAGTACCTGGGACTTGATGGCCTTCCGAGGGGCAAACGAGATTGCCTCGCCCATGATTTCCACCGCCCACTTCGCGATCCGTCCGGAGGCTTCTCGGCACTGGATGATCTCCCCCAGGGGGAAGGATGACACCACAGTCACCGGATGGGACTCGAAGTAATGTCGCAACTTTCGCCTCGTCAGGATCACTGCATATAGCAGCTTCTGGACTTGTGGGTAGCGGATCTTGGTCTCGGACAGCACTTCGCTGACGAAGTAAACTGGCCTCTGAATGGGCAAAGCATGCCCCTCTTCCTGCCTTTCGACTACGATCGCGGCGCTGACCACCTGAGTGGTTGCGGCGACGTAGACCAGGAGGGTTTCTCCATCAGCTGGGGGTACCAAGATGGGCGCCTGGGTGAGGAGCGCCTTCAGGTTCCCGAGGGCTTCCTCGGCCTCGGGAGTCCAAGTGAAGCACTCGGCCTTCCTTAAGAGGCGGTACAGGGGCAGGCCTCTTTCGCCGAGGCGCGAGATGAAGCGGCTCAAGGCCGCGAGGCATCCCATGACCCTCTGTACGCCTTTTAAGTCCTTGATGGGCCCCATGTTTGTGATCGCTGCGATCTTCTCCGGGTTGGCTTCGATGCCCCGCTCGGAGACGATGAACCCCAAGAGCATGCCTCGGGGCACCCCGAAGACGCACTTCTCGGGATTGAGCTTGACGCCCTTCGCCTTGAGACACCGGAATGTCAGTTCGAGGTCGGAGAGAAGGTCAGAGGCTTTCCTCGTCTTGACTACGATGTCATCGACGTAGGCCTCGACCGTGCGACCAATGTGTTCGCCGAACACATGGTTCATGCACCGCTGGTACGTTGCACCCGCGTTTCTCAACCCGAACGGCATTGTGACATAACAGTACATGCCGAAGGGCGTGATGAAAGAAGTCGCGAGCTGGTCGGACTCTTTCATCTTGATTTGATGATACCCTGAGTAGGCATCGAGGAAAGACAGGGTTTCGCACCCTGCAGTGGAGTCCACAATTTGGTCGATGCGAGGTAGAGGGTAGGGGACCTTCGGACATGCCTTGTTGAGACCAGTGTAGTCTACGCACATCCGCCACTTCCCCCCTTTTTTCCTCACAAGTACAGGGTTGGCAAGCCATTCCGGATGGAATACCTCTTTAATGAACCCTGCTGCCATCAGCTTGTGGACCTCCTCGCCTATCACCCTGCGCCTTTCCTCGTCGAATCGGCGCAGAGGCTGTCTGACCGGCCGGGCTCCGGCCCGAATATCCAGCGAGTGCTCAGCGACATCCCTCGGTATGCCAGGCATGTCCGAGGGACTCCACGCAAAAACGTCGGCGTTTGCGCGGAGAAAGTTGACGAGCACTGCTTCCTATTTGGGGTCGAGCCCGGAACCGATCCGGATCTGCTTGGAGGTGTCGCCACTGGGGTCGAGGGGGACGGCCTTAACCGTCTCCGCTGGCTCGAAGTTGCCGGCATGCCGCTTCACGTCCGGCACCTCTCGGGAGAGGCTTTCCAGGTCGGCAATGAGGGCCTCGGACTCGGCGAGGGCCTCGGCGTACTCCACGCACTCCACATCGCATTCGAACGCGTGTTTGTACGTGGGGCCGACGGTGATGACCCCGTTGGGGCCCGGCATCTTGAGCTTCAGGTAAGTGTAGTTGGGGATGGCCATGAACTTCGCGTAGCATGGCCTTCCCAACACTGCGTGGTAGGTTCCTCGGAACCCGACCACCTCGAACGTCAAAGTCTCTCTTCGGAAGTTGGAGGGCGTTCCGAAGCAGACAGGGAGGTCGAGCTGTCCGAGGGGCTGGACGCGCTTCCCGGGAATGATCCCGTGGAAGGGCGCAGCGCCTGCTCGGACGGATGACAGGTCGACGCGCAGGAGCCTGAGGGTCTCGGCGTAGATGATGTTGAGGCAGCTGCCTCCATCCATCAAGACCTTGGTGAGCCTGACGTCGCCGATGACGGGATCGACGACGAGCGGGTACTTCCCCGGGCTCGGCACGTGGTCGGGGTGGTCGTCCTGGTCGAAGGTGATGGGCTTGTCGGACCAGTCTAGGTAGACTGGCGCCGCCACCTTCACCGAGCAGACCTCCCGACGCTCTTGCTTACGATGCCGAGCCGAGGCGTTTGCCGCATGCCCTCCGTAGATCATGAAGCAATCGCGGACCTCCGGGAACTCTCCTGCTTGGCGATCCTCCCTTTTGTCGTCGTCGTGAGCCCTGCCTCCCTCTGCGGGTGGCCCGGCCCTGTGGAAGTGGCGCCGAAGCATGACGCACTCCTCGAGGGTGTGCTTGACGGGCCCCTGATGGTAGGGGCACGTCTCCTTGAGTGCCTTGTCGAAGAGGTTAGCACCTCCGGGGGGCTTCCGAGGGTCCTTGCGCTCGGTGGCGGCGACAAGGTCTGCATTGGGAACGTCGCGTTTCGCTTGCGACTTCCTCCTGCCTTTCTTCTTGGCGCTGCGCGGAGTAGACGCCTCGGGAGCATCTTCCGACGGGCGGCCCTGGGGCTGCTTGTCCTTTCGGAAGATGGCCTCAACCGCCTCCTGGCCGGAGGCGAACTTGGTGGCGATGTCCATCAGCTCGCTCGCTCTGGTGGGGGTCTTGCGACCCAGCTTGCTCACCAGGTCGCGGCAGGTGGTGCCGGCGAGGAACGCGCCGATGACATCGGAGTCGGTGATGTTGGGCAGCTCAGTGCGCTGCTTCGAGAACCGCCGGATGTAGTCTCGGAGAGACTCTCCCGTCAGTTGCCGACAGCTCCGGAGGTCCCAGGAATTCCCGGGGCGCACGTACGTGCCCTGGAAGTTCCCGGCGAAAGCCTGGACCAAATCTTCCCAGATGGAAATCTGCCCCGGGGGCAGGTGCTCCAACCAGGCTCGAGCGGTGTCGGAGAGAAACAGGGGGAGGTTTCGGATGATGAGGTTGTCATCGTCCGTCCCACCCAGTTGACAGGCCAGGCGGTAGTCCGCAAGCCACAATTCCGGTCTCGTCTCCCCCGAGTACTTCGTGATAGTAGTCGGGGGTCGGAATCGGGGCGGAAACGGTGCCCGCCGAATGGCTCGGCTAAAGACCTGCGGACCGGGCGGTTCGGGCGAGGGGCTCCGATCCTCCCCGCTGTCGTAGCGTCCCCCACGCCTGGGGTGATAACCTCGGCGCACCCTTTCGTCAAGGCGTGCCCGACGGTCGCGATGAGGGTGCTCGTCGCCGAGGTGGCCCGGGGCCGCAGGCGCGGTGTTGCGCGTGCGCCCGGTGTTGACCGAGGCTTCCCGCGTGAGTCGGGAAGTCGCGGCACGAGGTTCCGAGGGGTATCCCTGCCTTCGGGAGGCAGAGCTCTCGGCCCGCCGGGCCGCAGCGCCTTCCAGGAGATGCTTGAGTTCTCCCTGGATTCGCCGACCCTCGGTGGTTGATGACTCCGGCATCGCGCGGAGGAGCATCGCTGCAGCGGCCAGGTCCTGACCGGTTCCGCCGGATGCGGGTGGCGGTCTGTCCCTGGCATCGTTGGCGATGCGGTGCTGGAGGCTTTGGGGCAGGTGACGTATTCCTCCGGCTGGGGGTTGGCTCGCCCATACCTGCCCGATGTTCTGGCGGATTGCCTCGAGCGCTCCTGCTCCCTCATCGAGCCCGGCCTGCGCCCCGCGGACTTGCTCGAGCTGTGGGTCGTGACCCCCCGTCGGAACGGGGACCACAGCTAGCTCCCGCGGGATGTCGGCGCGAGGCGCTGGCCTAGGGGGATCACCATCCTCCGGCGTGCCGAGACAGCCGCCTCCGGAGGGATCCCCTAACTCGATGTGGAAACATTCGCGACTCGGGCCGCAGTCCTTGTCGCCAAGGCTGCGGCTGCCGTCGGAACAGTCAGAGAGGCAGTAGTCACATGCGGTCACGAAGTCCCGCATGGCACTAGGGTTGCCAGATCCGGAGAAATCCCAGCAGATGCTGGGGTCGTCATCTTCCTCGGACCCAGAGGGTCCGTAGGTCGAGACACCCGTCAATCGGTCCCAAAGCGACCGCACACGAAACCCCAGAGAGGTTGCACTCGCCTCAATGTGAGCGCCCGCCAAAGCGAGATCGCCAGGCGGGCTGAGGCCGAGTCGAAATGACGAAAGATGGGTAGCAGTCGGTACCTTTTTGTCGACGAGGGGCGATGAAGTCAAGTCGGGGGCAGATCGCGTCGTCGTCTTGGGTACGAGGGCGACGTCCTGCAGGCCCTCCGTGAGCGTGCTGGCGTCGTCCACTTGCTCGGAGTCGTCGTGTTGCGGGGGGATGGCGCTCGCGTTTGCCTTGAACGCGAGGGCGACGCTTGGCGTGTCCTCCGTTGAGGCGCCGGGGATGTCGATTTGCTCGACAGCCGTCGGAGCGCGATCTCCCGCTCGGCCCCGGTTGCCCCGCCTCCTCCTCCTCCGATGGCGAGGGAGAGGATGGGGCGAGCTCGAAAGTTGTTCTTCCCCCACGCGGGAAAGACGTCGTTGATTCCGCCGCCGGCGGGCGGGCTGTCCGCCACCATTGTCGCTGTCGCGCGGCGGTGGAAGGAGTATCATGTCGTAGTTGCCGTCGAGCGACATGAACTCGAGGTTCCCGAAACGGAGCACCGTCCCGGGTTGAAGAAGTCGTTGGAGACTGCCCATCTGGAGCTTGACGGGAAATCGAACGTCAACACGCAGCAGGCCCCTACCTGGCGCGCCAACTGTCGGCGTTCCGAGACCGGGGGGTCCCCGAGCCGACGAGTGAGAGTGCCGCGTGCCCCAGCCCAGATGGGTCGAGCGCGTGGGCGAGCGCGAAGGGGGGAACAGAGAGAGAGGTCGGTGGCCGGAGCCGGGTCGTGAGGGAGTCGGAGAATTCCCGCGGCCTTCGTGTTCGTCCCGCGCCCAGGTCGGGTGCGCTTGCAGTAGGGGGTTACAAGCGTCCGCGCGAGGTGAGGGGAAGCGAGCGGCCCCAAGAGAGAGAGAGCGCCTGCCCCTGCCCTTCGTCCCCGCGAGGCCAACCTTCTCTAAGAAGGCCCTGGTCCTTCCTTTTATAGTCGTAAGGAGAGGATCCAGGTGTACAGAATGGGGGTGTAGCAAGGTGCTACGTGTCTAGCGAGGGAGAGCTAGCGCCTAAGTACATGCCAAGGTGGCAGCCGGAGAGGTCTTGGCACCCTGTTGTTGTGGCGTCGTGGCCGTTGGAGGAGTAACGGAGCCGGACGGGGAGACAGCTGTCGGGGTGGCTGGGCCCTTGCTGACGTTCTCCTGCTTTCGTAAGGGAGCTGAGAGTCGCCGTCGTCATGGTCTAGCGGGGCGCCATCATATGCCTATCTGGCGTGGCTGGCCAGATGGGACGCCGGTCTTGTCCCCTGCGACCCAAGTCGGCTCAGGGCAGGGTGATGATGGCGCTTCCTGTTGACGTGGCGGTCTCGTGTCCTAGGTCGGGCGTCGTGGAGGCTCCTCCGAAGCCGAGGTCGAGTCCGTCCTGCAAGACAGAGGCAAAGTCCGAGCCCTGGGTCGGGCGAGGCGGAGATCGTTCGGCAGAGGCCGAGGCGGAGTCCGAGCCCTGGGTCGGGCGAGGCGGAGTTCGTTGTCTTCCGAGGCCTTAGCCCGAGTCCGAGCCCTTAGGCGGAGCGGAGTTCGCCGTCTTCCGGGGCCTTAGCCCGAGTCCGAGCCCTTGGGCGGAGCGGAGTTCGCCGTCTTCCGGGGCCTTAGCCCGAGTCCGAGCCCTTGGGCGGAGCGGAGTTCGCTGTCTTCCGGGGCCTTAGCCCGAGTCCGAGCCCTGGGGTCGGGCGGAGCGGAGTTCGCCGTCTTCCGGGGCCTTAGCCCGAGTCCGAGCCCTGGGTCGGGCGGAGCCTCCTATGGCACCTCTGGCGAAGTCTGGTCGCCCGTTGGTCTTACCTTTTGCGTTAAACGCCCTGGTGACTCGGTCGGTTGGCGCGGTGATTTAGTCAGGGTTTCTTCTTATCGAAGGCGGGGCCTAGGGCGAGCCGGAGATGCGTCTGCCGTGAAAGAGGAGGCCTCAGGCGAGACGGAGTCATCTTAGGGTCGGCTGCCCTCGCCCGAGGCTAGGCCCGGGCGTGGCGTGGTCAAGTCACTCGTATGGACTGATCCCTGACTTAATCAAACCCATCAGGCCTCTGCAGCTTTATGCTGATGGGGGTTACCAGCTGAGAATTAGGCGTCTTGAGGGTACCCCTAATTATGGTCCCCGACATAAATACTCTGATGTTTTATGACATTTATCTCTATACACTCTGTTATTATATGTGTTGTCTTCTTGGCGCATGTATGAGATGCACCTGGCTTTATTCCTTAAAGCCGGGTGTTACAGTAGTGGTATCAGAGGAAATGTTGACTGTAGGACGAAACCTAGATAGAAATGGACAAACCCTTACCTACTTATCTTACTCTGATTCTTTCTATACTCATCTTGTCTTGATCCCGTCTCACCTTTTGCTATTCTACTCTGATTATTCTTACCTTTACTACTCTAAGACAAGATGGATTTCAAATCTTGGAATCCCTACCCCTATGACATTTTTAAGAGATAGGAGGCCTAAGACAAAATTAAAACTATTTTCTCTATTAAAAATGTTGGTTGATTGTTCTGATGATCAATGCCTGATTTGCTTCTTTGATTGATTGAGATATTATATATGGACATTTTAGCATGTACCACTATAAGGTACTGTATTAGCTTTAGTAGGTGACACACTAATCGACTTAGCTAATAAGTCCCCCGCAGTAACATTCCTCATAATTACTCGCCTTGTCTACAATTCTTTCTTTCTTACCCTGTATTTCTAACCCAGATGGACTGCCCCTATTTCTAAACGGCCATACATGATGTCCATAGAAGAGCTAAAGGAACTTAAGAAACAATTAACGGAATTACAAGAGGATGGATACATTCGTCTGAATTCTTCACCTTGGAGAGCACCAGTTTTGTTTGTAAAGAAGAAAGATGGATTGCAAGGGATGTGCGTGGGTTATAGATCCCTTAATGATGTTGCTGTGAGGAACAAGTGTCCATTACCCCGCATTGAGGATTTATTTAATTGGATGAGAAGTGCAAGCGTATTCTCGAAGATTGATCTCCGATCGGGTTACCATCAAATGAAGATTTGGCCATCAGATATTCCCAAGACGGATTTCTCGACTCGATATGGATTATATGAGTTCATCGCAATGTCGTTTGGATTAACTAATGCACCAGCTTATTTTATGGATTTGATGAATAAGATGTTTTTGGAGTATTTGGACAGATTCGTCGTGGTGTTCATCGACGATAATCTTATCTATTCTAAGAATGAGAGTGACCATGAAGAACATCTAAGGTTGGTGCTACAGAAGTTACGAGATGATCAACTCTACGCCAAGTACGGTAAATGCGAGTTTTGGATTGGCGAGGTGCCATTTCTTGGACATATCATTTCTAATGGAGGAATAGCAGTGGATCCTGCTAAAGTTAAGGAGATGATGGAGTGGAGAGTGCCCACTACAGTCACTGAGATTCGGAGTTTCTTGGGACTTGCAGGACCTCACTTCTGGAGAAGGAAAGAGAATTTAAGTGGGAACTAAGTGCCAAGTATATACGGATCATAAGAGTTTGAAGTATATATATTCACTCAAAAGGATCTCAACCTTAGGCAACGCCGTTGGTTGGAGCTTATTAAGGATTATGATTTGGAAATTCACTATCACCCGGGCAAGGCAAACTTGGTTGCAGATGCCTTGAGTCGCAAGGAGCATGATCATTCAGCTGTTGTTTCCCAGCTACCCGATGAGATTGTTGAGGATTTCAGGAGACTGAACCTGGGGATAGTTGCTCACGTTTAAGGAGTCATTATTGATTTGGAACCTATCTTGGAGCAAGAAATCTGCAAAGGACAAGTTGGTGATGCTAAGATACAAGAGATTAAGGATCTAATTACTGAAGGTCGAGTTCCGGAATTTACGGAAGATGAGCAAGGTGCCATATGGTTCAAAGGCAAGATATGTGTCCCCGAGATTGAAAGCCTTCGTGAGACTATATTGAAGAAAACCCATGACTTGGATTATACTATTCATCCTGGGAGTACCAAGATGTATCAGGATTTGAAGCAGAAGTATTGGTGGTATGGATTAAAGAGAGTTGTGGCTGCACATGTGGCTATGTGCGATGTATGTCAAAGAGTTAAGGTTGAACACGAGAGGCCAGCTGGACTATTATACCCATTAAAGATACCCGAGTGGAAGTGAGAAGAGATTGGTATGGACTTCATGACTGGATTGCCTCGCACCTCGAAATGATATGATGGGTTATTGTGGATAGATTGACCAAAGTGGCTCATTTCATCCTCGTCAAGACTACTATTAAGGGATCTCAATTGGTAGAGTATGGCTCGGATTATGTCTCTACATGGTTTACCGAAGAAGATCATTTTGGATAGAGGATCACAGTTTACCCTCCAGATTTTGGATAAGTTTTCATGAGAATATGGATACGAATTTGAATTTTAGTTCGGCCTACCATCCTCAGACTGATGGACAGACTGAAAGGACTAATCAAGTATTATAAGACATGTTGGGAGCTTGTACCCTTCAGCATGGTAGTAGTTGGGACAAGAGTCTACCTTATGCTGAGTTCTCATATAATAATAGTTACCAGGCCAGTCTGAAGAAGTCACCGTTCGAGATTTTATATGGCAGGAAATGCAGGACTCCTCTATTTTGGACCAGATTAGAGGAAGACAATTCTTTGGGCCTGAACTTATTCAAGAGTCAAAAGAGCTACGCTGATAATAGAAGAAGATCACTGGGATTTGAGGAAGGTGATCATGTGTACCCCAAGATGTCACCACTTCGTGGAATGAGGAGATTCAAAGTTAAGGGCAAATTGTCCCCTCGCTTTATTGGACCCTTTAGAGTTTTTAGGCGAGTTGGAGAGATGGCCTATCAACTCGAGCTACCTAATAATCTATCTGGTGAGCATAATGTTTTCCATATGTCTCAACTTAAGAAGTGTCTCCGTGTTCCCGAGGAACAGTTACCAATGGAAGAGCTTAGTGTTCAAGGTGATTTGACTTACACGGAGTAACCTAGCAAGATTCTTGATACTTTGACTCGAGTTACAAGAAATAAGGTGATAAAGATGTGCAAAGTGCAATGGAGTCACCACGGAGAAGATGAAGCAACTTGGGAAAGAGAAGAAGAGCTTCGCACAGATTTTCCCCACCTTTTCCCTCGTTCTTCCTAAATCTCGAGGACGAGATTATTTTTAAGGGGGGTAGGATTTGTAATACCCAATTTGTAATTAGCAAGAGCTAATATCAAAGGGAGAAACAAGTTCACCTTATCTATGTGGGAGTTTGAACTTTTTGTGCCATCACATGTGAACACCCTATTTTAAAACAGATAATTATAAAATATATGACACTAAATCATTGCATCATGCTGAGATTTTTATTTTGTGTGCATTTTGTGACAACATAAAACTAATGTAAAAAGAAATATATTAAAAATACAAATTTGGAGATTCAACTCTAATTTGCAAGTTGGAGATTAGAGAAGAGAAAGGAAGAAAAGAAATATTACAATATACAAAATAAATTCATAAATAAATAGATTCTACATTGGCATGTTCAAGATGAATATTTAATTTGAGTACAAAATATACTACAAGATTTGAATTCAAATTCTAGATTTGGAAAGGAAATAAAAAAAAAAGAAAGCAAACCTAGCCTAATTGGGCCAGCCGCACCACTTTTGGCCCACTCCTCCTTTGCTCCACATCCGCACTGGCCCAATCCTTGCGCCCACGCCTGGACACCAATGACTTGTGGGGCCGCCGTGTCAGAGTCAGACTCCACCGCGCGCACCCAGCATCTCAGCCTGCCGCGCTCACTGATGGTGTGGGACCCTGATGTCGGGTTCATCCAATTCTCCAGAACCGCGGCTCGCTGCAACCGACCGCCCACGTGAATCACTGGCATTCCACTGCCAGGCGGGCCCCTTGCGCAGCTCGTTCTTCTACCTCAGCGCGGGAATCGGACCTCAGCGCAACAAACCGAGTTCGATCCGCTGTAAACAAAAGCTTCCCAACCGATTCCCTGCGGCTCTCCATCTTCCACACCGTGAAGCTTCCTCTGATAGTCCGATCCAACAACTTCGCCGCTGCCTGTGGGCCCCTTTGGTCAGCAACGTCCCCATCCTCAGGTCTGTTACCAGCTCGCCACTGATTCCGCTAAGAAATCCCCCGCAACCATCGCACGACCAAGTCAGCTAGTCCCCTCGACCGGTATTCGCGCGTGCCTCCACCGGCCTGTGAACCCGCGCGCTAGAACCTTCTTCTCCACTACCGGATAAATCGGAACCGTAGCAGGTTGTTGAAAGCGGCGAGATTTGTGCGACCTGGGTCTCCATCGGGCATAAATGGGTGTCGCGCGTCACAGGGGGGGTTGACCCCATCACCGATGATTCCCTATAACCCAAGTCCCAGCCGTCGATTCCCATGCCTCGCCATGTAGAACTCCGCCGAGCAGGAGCCTTGGGTGAGGGAGCCGCCATGGTTGAGGGTCGTGTCTCGCCGCCATGGAATCCTGTCTACAAAGCTATCCAGGCCAAAGGAGCTGGCCATGGAGGTTCGCATGTTCCCTTGGGCTCTGGTCGGGGCCTCACCGAGTGGATTGGAATCCTATGGTATTCAGAATTGCTCCACGGAAAGTACGGCCACCACCATGTTGCGGGTCCTCGTGGTCTTGATCCTCGGATGCTCCAATCCTTAGGTAAGGTCCCCACACCGCTTCGCTGTTATCATGGCATCGTTGTGAATCAATCGGATCAGGGGTTTGATCCCGTGTGCACGGAGACGGCTTTCTCCGGCGGACCCTCCGCCGTGGGCTGGGCGCCCCCGCCGTCGGCCAGGGTCGCATTGGGGGAAGGCGTCTCAGGTCCATCGGATTTGGCACCGACGGCTTAGATTAAAACATAGCTACCGGTTGTATCCTAGCCCTGGGATCGTGATCGCAAGGCTAGAATCAGGGCAGGTCTGCATCGTATGTGGGCCGTTGATCGTTCTGCGGGTGGTTGAGATGGCATAGGAGTATTCCAGCTTAGCGATTTAATCTGGCGCGCTTGTGCCTGATCGGACGGCTGATGCGTACCCGTACCCCTTCGGAGTGGACTTTTTGCGTAAGAACCCCTCAGGATTCCCCAAATTGAACCCGCCGTCCACATGGGGATTCGTCTGAGTCCTGGAATATTTTGCGCCGAGCCCCTGTCTTTCTCCAAAATAGTGTGCCCAGTCCAATAGTGAATTAAATGGATTAAATGAAATAGAAATTTGATTTTAATATAAAAATAAATCCTAAAACTTGTATAATTCATAGAAAATGCATACTAACTCCAAATCACTCCATTCCAGTTCCTAAAATTTTGTAATTTTATTCTTTATCACCTAGATCCTCTGTTATGTCATGAAAACAGTAAGAAATTTATTTATCACTTAATCTTATTTAAAGCACATAAAACCTTTGAAAATGCATAACTTAAAATCTATAACTCAGAAAATTATGATTCCAGTTCCTAGATTTTTATTTTAATATGTATAATATCTCTGTGTATTTTGTATATATGTTTGGTGTAATGTTAATTTCTCTATATGCACTGTGCTTGTTTGTATTGTGGCGAGTAGAAGAGCCCGTTGCTGAGGATCCTGGTGAGCAGCAGGTTGAAGTAGCTGAGCAGGAGCTCATTGAAGGCAAGTTGTGCCCTTGACCACTTTTTACCCAATAATGTTCTTTAATATCACTTATCCATGCATAGGTTAATTTTGATGGGACCCAATAGGTCACCCTAGATTGTTTATCTCATTACCTTGTTCACCCCCGAATCACTTGGGTAGATTGCTATTGCTTTATATGGTTTTGGGATAATCATTTATTACCTCTATGTTCCAATTCTTGTTGTTATTCTGTTTATGTTCATGTTGATATCATTAATGTTAATTGGAACATAGAGCTTAACTTGAGTAACACGTGCCACCACAAGGGAGGAATGGGACCCCTTGGCTGACTAATTAGGAAAGCTAGAGGAAGACTACCTTACCCGAAAGGGGCAAGGGCAGTAGGGGAGAGGTCAGTGCGGGGAGGTCCCTGGTTGATTTTGCTGCGATGGCGGTCAGCCAGGAACCCTGTACTGGATCTTCCTATAAACTGTAGCGGGTTTTCGGAAGCTAGTGGAACTTTGTAAAGGCCTCGTAGTGTTGCCCTGCCGCGCTTCCTAGGTAGAGGTGTATGGGATTCGCGACCCCTTGGCAGATGGGTAACATGACTTGTGGGTAAAGGGTACAACCTCTGCAGAGTGTAAAACTGGTATACTAGCCGAGCTCACGGTCACGAGCAGCTCAGGACTCTCTGATGTTTAAATTATGGAACTTAAATTCAATTTTGTCATTCGCATTGCATGGGTTTATTATTAATTTTGTTCTATTACTTTACTTATGGTTTGGTATTTACTTACACTTAGTAACTGCTAATAAAATTTTGACCAACTACTTAAAAGCAATGCTCAGCTTTAACCCCTATCATTGATTAGCCTTACACATCACATGAACTCACACCTTTGTGAGTTTATGTCCACTGGTTCCCCACAACTTGTTGAGCTATGATCATGTGTGAGCTCACCCTTGCTGTCTCACACCCCCCCACAGGAGAAGAACAGGTGGTTTCAAGTGGAGTCAAGTATCGAGGAGTTTGATCTGATCTAGGTGGCGTTTCTCAGTTGACATTGGCGCCGACGATCCTTAGTTCGTTTTATCTTTATTACTTTATTTTGTATAAGTCTTC
The DNA here is from genome assembly GCA_029449295.1 of Zea luxurians. Taxonomy (NCBI): domain Eukaryota; kingdom Viridiplantae; phylum Streptophyta; class Magnoliopsida; order Poales; family Poaceae; genus Zea; species Zea luxurians. The sequence continues at coordinate 634,657 of JAOPSE010000362.1, forward strand.
CGCTATGTAATAAATACTCTGATGTTTTATGACATTTATCTCTATACACTCTGTTATTATATGTGTTGTCTTCTTGGCGCATGTATGAGATGCACCTGGCTTTATTCCTTAAAGCCGGGTGTTACAGTTACGTTTCAAATCTCTAGATTTAATTGTTAGTCAGCTAATCAGTTATTAGCGGGTTTTAACTGAGTTAGAGTAGCTATTAGTATAACTAACATTTATTAGCTAGTGTATTAGTTAATACGTTTTAAAACTCTCAACTAATTTTAGCTAGCTATTAGTTTTATAGGTTTGAAACATAGGTAAGCCTATTAAAAAACAGCCACCCTTCAGGAAGATCTTCATTAATTACCGAAGTCTCTAGCAAGTTATAAGTCTCGGTATTTTTTTGTCAAACACCGGTTTGTTTCTGAGCAATCAAATGGATGAGCAAATTGCAATTGCTTCCACCAAATTTAGAGAATGATTTGCATTACTCTAATTTTCAAAGTTTCAAATTTTGGTCTGGCACACTAGCTTATTTCACAAAACCAAATAACTTCTACATCAAAAGATGTGTTTATTATTGATTATTAGAATAATCTGAGAGGGGTAATATTATATACCATCATGCACACTTGACTACGTGAGGCCCTGGACATCTTGTTGTACTCCTGAACACTTTGAACATTAATATTTTTAGTAGAATAATTACTTTGGGGTTATAAATAATCATACTTAGATTTGTCTTCTAGCATAGCGGTCAAGAGGGGACGTACGTGTGATATATATATATATATATATATATATATATATATATATATATATATATATATATATATATATATATATATATATATATATATATATATATATATATATCACTACCGGAATCCGAGCCTTTGCCGAGTGCCGGAAGCTTTGCCGAATGCCTTTTCTCGGGCACTCGGCAAAGATGGCTTTGCCGAGAGCCGCACTCGGCAAAGCTCGGCTCTCGGTAACGAGTGTCTTTACCGAGCGTTGGACACTCGGTACAGGTCCACACTCGGCAAATACATGTTTGCCGAGTGTCAAACACTCGGCAAAGGGGGCTCTCGGCAAAGGGCCGTCAGCGGCCGTCCCAAAGCTGACGGCCGTCAGTCTTTGCCGAGAGCCAATGGTTGGCACTCGGCAAAGAGTCTTCTTTGCCGAGTGTCGCCCAGTTGACACTCGGCAAAGGAAGCTTTGCCGAGTGTCATCCCTAGACACTCGGCAAAGTTTATTTTTATTTCTTTTATTTTGTCTCCCAAACTTTTTGTGGTATGTTCCTACACTATGTAGACCTACATGTATCATTTGTGGACAATTTTAACAGAGTTTCAATCGTTAGTAGATTTAGTTCGTTTCTTTGAATTTCTTCGGAAAATTTAGATTTGAACTGCAGGTCACTCGAAACTTGGAAAACCGTGCATGAAAAAATGATATTCATGTTACTTAGCATAAGTTACGACCGATTCCAGGAGCGGACCAAAAACTTCGAGCAACATGCTCACTAAACATGGCCGTGAACTTGGCATCCACATGTTTAAAAATTGTATAAAACACAAACAAAGTCAGAAAATCTTGAAACTTGTCCACGTGTCATGATATGATATGTACAGGCTGCGATAAAAAATTGAAAAAATTTCGAGAAAACTATGACGCGTTATGTGTACAAACCTAAGAGATCCACATTGAAACTCTATGATTTCATGTGTAGTTCTCTTAGGTTTCTACACATAGTGTCTCACAACTTTGTCCAAACATTCTCAATTTTTTATCACAACCTGTACATATGATATCATGACACGTGGACAAGTTTCATGATTTTCTGACTTTGTTTGTGTTTTATACAATTTTTAAACATGTGGATGGCAAGTTCACGGCCATGTTTAGTGAGCATGTTGCTTTAAGTTTTCGGTCCGCTCCTGTAATCGGTCGTAACTTATGCTAAGTAACATGAATATCATTTTTTCATGCACGGTTTTCCAAGTTTCGAGTGACCTGCAGTTCAAATTTGAATTTTCCGAAGAATTTCAAAAAAACAAACTAAATCTACTAACGATTGAAAACTATGTTATAATTGTCCACAAATGATATATGTAGGTCTACATAGTGTAGGAACATATCACAAAAAGTTTGGGAGACAAAATCAAAAAAATAAAAATATACTTTGCCGAGTGTCTGGATAAGACACTCGGCAAAGCTTCCTTTGCCGAGTGCCAGCTGCGTGGCACTCGGCAAAGAATAGGGAAAGAGTCTTTGCCGAGTGTCGCTCAAGGGACACTCGGCAAAGACGGCTTTGCCGAGTGCCCGCGATCTGGCACTCGGCAAAGCTTATTTTAAAATTAAAAAAAACTTTGCCGAGTGCCAGATCACGGGCACTCGGCAAAGCGCCCTACATACAACAGCCCGCGGGCATCTTCTTCCTCACTCTCTCTCTCACTCACTCGCCTGCGCCGCGCCGCCGTTCCGCGTCGCCGCCGCCGTGCCGTTGCTCGCCGGCGCCGACCCCTCGCCCGCGCCGCCGCGCGCCCTCGCCGCCGCGCGCCTGCGCGCGCTCCCGCGCCGCCGCGCGCCCATTCCCGCGCCGCCGCGCGCCCTCGCCGAGCGCGCTCCCGTGCCCGCCGCCGCCGCGCGCCCTCGCCCGTGCGCGCTCCCGTGCCGCCGCCGCGCGCCCAGCCTTCACCTTTGACCACTACGCCGGAGTGACGGGCCCAGCCTTCACCTTTGACCACTACGCCGTCGCCCCCGATGCAGTAGACCGGGACGGCAGGGAATTCAATAACAAGGCGGAGCGGGTGAAGCAAGAGCTGTGGGTAAGTCTTAGTATAATGTAAAATATGTCGCATTCGTTGCAAATTCTTGAAATAATGTATGGATACATCGTTTTTGTATGCAGGATTTCTTCAGATGCGATGCTGGATACGAGGCTAGGGCGGATGTGGTGGCCACCACGAGCTGTAAGAAGCTCGTCGTGGACATGCACTATGAGGCCCGCATCCAGGCCATCATCACCTACCACGGCTCCGTCCTTGGGGAGAAGGTGACCAAAACTCAAGCCCGAACCATGTCGTTGACCAGGGAGCAGTACCTGCAGGTAAAGTCATGCATGTTTGGTACCAGTACTCGATACATGAATTTTATTTTATCTTCTGATATGCACTTTACGTGTTTACTTTGCAGATGATTCCACATTGGTGCGCCGCACATCCTCTGTGCTGGGAGCAGATGGTGGATAGGTGGTGTTCGGCTGAGTGGGACGATGCGCACACAGCTAGCCGGGAACGGCGTTTGATGATGCAAGGCCCCTCCCACCACCAAGGCAGCCGGAGCCTGGGCCAATATGCCGAAGCATGGGTACGCCACCTTTTTTATTTAGATATATAGCACTAAGTTAGATATTATTTCTAACTATCTCGTTGGTTTTCGTTGCAGTCGGCGTCACATGGTGGAAGGCCTTGCTCCACCTTCTCGGCCTATGCTATGGCCCATAAGGGTAAGGCGACGTCCGACGTCACCTACAACCCGGATGACGGGCCCGAGGCCTACACCAACCCCGCCGTCTACAGCCGCCTCCATGACTACACCGCCATGGCGCAGGAGGTCCATGGCCCAGACTATGATCCGAGCACCGAGCCGATCGACACCGATGTGCTCATGAGGGTCGGAGGAGGCAAGAGACATGGGCGGTACTGGATTGCCGACGGGGCAATCGACTCGTCCTCCACTCCCACTCTGTCTCAGGTGAGAGCAAGGAGCACGGGCTCGAGTCCAGCCATACGACCTCGGCACGACAGCTCACAGCATCGCATACAGGCACTCGAGGTTAGTGTAACTCGTCCTTCCTTGAGTTATATACCTACTCTTTGAGTTACTATAACGTTGGCTTGTAATATTACAGACCCAACTAGAAGAAGAGAGGAGGGAACGTCGCGAGATGGAGGCGAGGATCATGGCGGAGCGGGAGGCGGAGCGGGAGGCCCGCCGGGCAGATCAACAGAGGATGGCGGAGATGTTCCAGTACATGCAGAGCCTTGGCGCCGCACAGGGCATCGCTCCGCCACCTCCATTGTTCCCTCCAGTTGACCCTGCTCTCTTCCACACTCCTGTGAGTATCAAAATTGTAGTTAGATGTTTGTAATGCATCTGGTATAACACATGCAATCTCTTTTCTGTGCAGGGCCAATCTGGGGAGGCATCCAATAATCCTCCGGAAGGGTTCAGCCCAACGCAGCCCCGGTCAAGCCGCCCACCTCCATGAGTGTTGTGTTTTCATTGCTTTAGACTTCTGTACTTGTGTATAATACTTATGTCTGTGTTTGATACTTATGTGAGAGCTTGCGACGTTAGAGACTTATGTTTGTGTTTGATACTTATGTTGAATACTTATGTTTGTGATGGATATTTATGTTTGTGGTGACGGTTTTATGTTTGTGTTGGCTATTTATGTCTGTGATGATATGTGTGATGTATATATGTGATATATATGTGATATCTTCTGTTTGTGTGGATGGAATACAAAAAACAAATAAAAAAGGTACATACTGGTCACTTTGCCGAGTGTAACACTCGGCAAAGAGGCTCTTTGCCGAGCGTCAAGGTCACAACACTCGGCAAAGAGCACAGACCTGGGCACCGGCTTAGGTTCTTTGCCGAGTGTTACGTCCCTGGCACTCGGCAAAGAGGTCGGCTTTGCCGAGTGCCGCACGGGACACTCGGCAAAGAACCTGACATGGGGACCCTCCCTGGCGGGTTCTTTGCCGAGTGTCCCATGTGGCACTCGGCAAAGATGGATTCTTTGCCGAGTGCTGCACGGAAGACACTCGGCAAAACTAACTTCTTTGCCGAGTGTCACGTGGGACACTCGGCAAAGCCGCCGTCTCCGTCACTCGACGCCGTAACGGCTGCTTTTCTTTGCCGAGTGCTCTCTGGCACTCGGCAAAGATCTTTGCCGAGTGCCCGATAAAAAGCTCTCGGCAAAGAAGGCTTTGCCGATGCACTGTTCGCCGAGCCTTCTTTGCCGAGTGTAACACTCGGCAAAGCCTTTGCCGAGTGTTTTGAACGCTTCGCCGAGTGCTTCAGGCACTCGGCAAAGCGACTGATTCCGGTAGTGTATATAGGGAGTGAACTACACATAATGGATTCACTCTTGTTTCTTTTTCCATATGCATGCTTAGGCAGTTGTTCAATTTTTTTCGTACCATTTTCCGGTCCAAAAACGAATCACTGATCAAGTTTAGACAGTACTGTCCGGGCCGGGGTCCATAACAACAAAAACAAGGGATGATGACCTCCTGCTGAATTATGGAATGACCTATACAGTGACAAAATAATAATTGCATATATAGTTCTACATCTGATCCATGACAAGCCAAAAAAAAACAAAACATGCCAAGGCGATTGGTGAGATACTATATGGTGGTGGCCGCGCCAGCCGCCACCACGAAAACGAAAATAAAAATAAAAAATGGGATTTTAAAATCTATGATCTATTTTATTACTAGAGAAAGACAAAACTAAGTAGTAGTGATGGATAGTGGACACAAATTTAAAAGTCTCAAAAATTTTAGGAGTGGTTATCTACCCGCTCTTACAAATTAAAACATGTTTATAGAGGCAGTGGATAATCTAAGCTATCCCTAAAAGCTTTTTTAAGGGTGGTAGGGATTACTAGCCGCCTCTACAAATATGTTTTCTAGCTAGGGGTCACTTGTAACTAAGCCCTCTCTAGAGATTATTTCAGAAGACTTGTAAAGCTTCACCTTAGGTTCCATATATAACACACACACGTGTGTGTGTGTGTATATATATATATATATATATATATATATATATATATATATATATATATATATATATATATATATATATATATATATAGAGAGAGAGAGAGAGAGAGAGAGAGAGAGAGAGGGCAGGTATAACGGGAGCCCTGGGCTTCGGATATTAAGGAAAGCCCAGGTCGGTTCCGGGGTCTGGTCCGCTGAGACAGGCGCGCCTGTGTTTAACATAGTGCAGACAGACGGCGCCGTTACGCGGTTGGTTTAATGGCAAGGCGGTAAACATATGGTAAAGGCGCAGAATTATAGGGATTAGTTTCAACATGGAAACGTGCTTACTATGTTACGTGGGCACGGAATTTATGGATTTTGCATGGGGTGTAATGGCGGCAGGTAAATATAAAGTAGAATAAGATTTTGAAAGATATGGCATAAAACCGATACGGTAAAAAGTTGCATAAATAGTATATATCGTTTGGCGTAAAATGTTGAGTCGTTGTGCGTAAATAGTGTATTAGGGATATTAGTTTTACATTGACATCGCTATAATATCGGGACAGTTTCGGAAATAATGGGAATACCCTGGAAACGTGGATGCAGTTACTTGTATAGTATCCGTGATTTCCTTTCATCCGAAAAAACACCACAAAGCCTGCATAACTATTTGGAGGTGGAGATGGCCGGCTCTGGAGAGTCGCCGGCGCAGGTGGAGATGGCCGGCTCTGGAGAGTCACCGGCGATGGTAGGAGATGGCGTTCGTCTTGATCCAGAGACAGAGGGAGGAGTTGATGGTAAATTACTGGTCACACCACCTCCTGCTCTACTGGGACCTGCAATCGACGAAATGAGCATAGGGGAAGATGGAGAACAAAGGGTTCGACCTCCTATGTCAAATATTAGCTCCAGGGAGATGGATATGCCTAAGATACTGCATTCACATGTAAGTCCAAATGTTGTATTTGATTCTTGATTGATTAGATTGTTATGATCATATTCCATGGTACAATCAACAATGTCAATGAATTTGCAGAAAAAACACATTGATCCAACTATAGTGCCGACAGTAGGGATGACTTTCGAGAATGTTGATGATGCATATAAATTCTATAAAAGGTATGCATATGAAGTTGGATTTGCACTGAAGAAATACAGGGAGAAGACATTCAGTAAGTGGATAAATTGTTCACGTGAAGGTAAAAGTGCACCAAAATCAAATGATACACCTAGGATGAGGAATAGGACTTCGGGCCGTACGCAATGTAAGGCTGGAATAAAATTAAAAAAAATATATGATGATGAAAAAAAGATGGTTGTAGCTGTAAAAATTGAACTGGTAAACTTGGAGCATAACCATGAGTTCATAACTGACGAAGCAGAGAAACAACATTTACGTTGCAACAAAAGTAGGGATGCTGAGTTCATAAATTTTGTTGATGCAATGCATGATAGCCGAGTGCCGCAGCATTGCATAGTTGATTTTATATCAGAAATGCATGATGGGCCGGAGAACGTACCGGTAACTGCTCAAGATCTAAAAAACATGTAAGCAATATTTTTATGTTTCATGTGTATATATTAAGTGCTATAAATATTACTATAGTAAATGTTTGTATAATCAATTTTTGTCCAAACAAATGTAGGAGGGCAGCAAGGAGAAGAGAAAACTGCGCAAATGATGTAGCCAAACTTTTGGCTTTCTTTACAGAATGCAAGAAACAGAATTCACAATTTTTTTGTGATTTTCAGCTAGACAATGATGGGAAAATAGTGAGTATTTTTTGGTCACACGCAAGTATGCAGGGGAAATATGCAGATTATGGTGATGCTGTGATATTTGATACAACACACAAGACAAATATATATGATAAACCACTGGGCATGTTTGTTGGAGCTAACAGTCGTCTGCAGTGTACAGTGTTTGGATTTGTTTTGTTGGCAGATGAAACAGTACAGACTTTTGAATGGGCTTTCAATTCATTCAAAACATGTTTGGGATGCGAGGGTCCGAGAGTTATGCTTACAGGTATGTGGTATGTCAATTTGTTATGCAAAACAGTGAATTAATTTATTGTGAAAGTAAATTAATAGTTTGTGAGCAATTGCAGATCAAGATCCTGCAATGCCAATTGCTCTAAGAACTGTATTTCCAAAAACAGTTCACAGACTGTGTTTATGGCATGTCCAGAACAGATTTATGCCATTCCAAAATGAGATATATGCAAGGTTTGCTGTTAAGGATTTTAAAACAACATTCCAGTCTATTATACATCATCCATTAACTCCTCATGAGTTTGAATGTGCCTGGGAAATGATGCTAGAGGAGTTCAATCTTTGTGAAGATATGACTCTACGCAAATTATATGAAATAAAAAAAGAATGGATACCAGCATTTTTTAAAAATGACTTCTGTGGGGTAATGGTATCTACACAACGAAGTGAGAGCATGAACAGATTAGTGAAGCAATCACATGTAGATGCGAACACCCAAATGCATGAGTTCGCTAAACAAATGATGAAAATATTGCATAGCAGGAAAATGAAAGAATCAAAGGAGGCATTGGTGAGCAAGGTATGTCGGGCTTGTTATCAATAACGTATGGCATAAATGTTTATGTAAATAATTTGTTTAATTATGATAATAACGTCTTATAGGGACCAAGGACAACAGATACATTGTATAGGTTCGAAGTGAGAATCTCTAGAGCATACACCAGAGCTGTTATGAATAGATTTGAGGAATCAATGAAATACGCCACTGCATACAAAATATTAAAGGACACACACGGTTGTGATAAAGATTGGATTGTACAATATACAAAAAGGTCTAATAAAATTGTGTGGGGACAACATCAATTCAAGATAACAACGGACATAGAAGCTGGGGAGTATACATGCGAGTGCAAACAGTGGGAACATACAGGTTTGTACATATTGTGTTGATTAAAAGAATAAATTTGCATACTAAAGAATTTGTTGATTGTAGTACAAATTAATGTATATCGTTAAAAAATAATGGTTGGTTTTCATGTTTTCAGGTCTATTGTGTGTTCATCTTTTAAGAGCCTTCATGCATCTTCAAGTTGAAAAGATCCCTTCAAAGTATATATTGCAAAGGTACACTGTCTCATCAAGAAAAGATGTACCGTTTGAAAGAATTGATAAGAGCTTCAGGGGAAAGGATGGAGTTACTAAATCATACAGATAGAAAATGTTGTTAATGAAAACAATGAAAGTAGTTCGCCAGGCGTGTATGTCAAAAGCAGGGTACGACAAGGCGATGGATGTGTTGGATGAGCTCGATGGCGTTCTATGCCGATTAGAGCCAGATATTGGATGTAATGAGTCATGTGATGTTAGTGATGATGAGGAAGACAAGGTAATAATATTCCAGTTGTTTAAATGTTATACTATTTGTAACATATATTATGCATAGTAACATATTATTTGTATGAGGAAGGAGAATTAAATAAAAATAATGCTGGCGATGGGATGGAAGATGACAATACAATTACATGCCATAAAATGGTATGTAAAAGATAAATATATAAGCTTGCATGAAGTATTGTATATAATGAATATATAAAATCAATGTACTAAGCAAATTTTATTTTGTAGGATGAGCATAACACCATGACTGGATGTGAACATGCGTTAACATTAATAACAGCTGGTAACCAGGTACATATTAAAAAATATTGTTCATTTGTATATAATGAATATATATTTATGCTGCATGGAAATGTTGATGTATTTGGGTTGGGCTATATAGGAGGACAATATGAGAATTCCAACTGAGGTTGGTGATACAAGTTCTCCGTGTCACTAGCACAGGAACAAATGGAACATATTGCTGCATCCTCAGAAGCTAAAAAGGTGAGCATTGATAAAGGATTTTACTGATTGGTATAAAGATACTTTATGTAAATATGTGTATACTAAATAATAACTTCTTTTATTATACAGAGGTTGAATTTTAATGTGGATGTTATAAATCTGAGTATGCCGGATCGTGCAAGACCAAAAGGACGGACAATAAAAAATACAGAAGATAGGATTATGAAACTAGGTGCGAAAGGAAGAAAAAAGAAGAATAGGAGATGCCAATTGTGTGGTATAGCAGATGGACATAACAGCAGAATGTGTCTGTCTGTGGAAGAGAACAGGGCAAGACTAGCAAAACTGGCTAATCGAAAGAGAGGACGACCTGCCGGATCAAGACTAAACAATAAAACAACTGCTCCATAGTGGAATGAAACATCGACTGCTAAAAAACATCGTATTGATGAAGAAGTGGAAAATGAAGAAGCCGATGAGCATATGGAATTGGACGAGTAATTTGAAGTGTGACTAAAGAGTGGTCGACGTAGTAGAAACTTGTAATAGCACAATGACCTATGTTTTAGTTTTTTTGGAAATTAATAGTTTGCATGACTAGGTTATATAATGCGTTGATATAAAACTATAAAATGTTGTGTAAAACTAGACCATTACACAAATTATGCAACTGAATATATACCAAAAATTGGCATTGAACGTTTAGCAATCGACAGATCTGGACATAAATGGTATATAAACTCGATACACTTAACATAACTAATCAAATGGGAGTACATACTTCGGGTTTCGCACTACAGCTATACCAGACAGGTTGTAACATAACCACTGGTCACAGTTAGCATAATTAGCATGGTAAATATGTAAAAAAGAAACCTAATGTATATAAAATAAGGAAGTATATAGGTTGCATAAAACTTGAATATTAAAGATAATATGATAATAGAAATACGCCAAACATTGGACGCACACAGTTAACCATCTCACAATCTGGAAATGAAAAGCATAGAAGTTCATAACAGATAACATAACTAGACAGTCTGGTAACACTTATGTTTTACACACTTGAAATAAAACTGATACGAAGTAGCATAGATACTGGACACATCGAACATAAGTGTCATATGGAGTATCATACACATGAGCAACACCTGACATAAGTGACTTAATAAGTAACATAAACAGTTTTGGGGATCCCATAGGGAATCATGTTCAGCTATGATATCTAAGTCTTGGCTTTCAAACAACACTGTTTCCTTGGAGCAAACTTGTAAGGCAGCAGTTCTACAGGGAGGGGGACAACCCTGTTGTTGCGATGAAATGTCAGGTAATGCAGAACAAAAGCACGTTGGTCCAATGGTTCATCCTGAAATAGTCATAATATTGAAGTAATGCTAAGAATAAGTATGAAGGAGTAATATATGCATGATCAAAACACTAATTTAGTAACATACCGGTACATAAAATTCTGATAAGTCGCTATCATCAAAATCATAGTATCGGAGGAAGTTTGCGACAAAAAACCACAATCGTTTGACCCTGGTAACATGGTTGGACAATTGGGAAGAAGCCCAATCTTGTAGTTGCCAAACTTTGGTAAACTTGAATCTGGTCGAGCTTCATGTAACGCAATGCTAAGTCTTCTCATTATTAATCTAGACCAAGGTATCTTTGTTCCATTTATCAACAATTGATCATTGTGGATTTGTTTCCAGGTAGTGCCTCCAAGCAATGTCCCATAATGATTTGAATCTAAAATGTCTATTCGACGAAGTTCAAAGTTGATTGCATAAAGGGTCCAGTGACTACGACGTAGCATAGGAACCAGGATCTGTTAAGATATATGTATAAGTTTATGAATGAACAATAATAGGTGTATGGAAAATTAAAGATAAGATAACATATAACTAATGACCAAAAGAACATTAGAATATTATTACAAATAAAAGTGATTAGGGCTCACCAATTTAATTTGGTTCAGAACTTCATATGGAGGAAGCGTCGGTTCAAGTTGTTCTTTAAGAAGTGATGTTGAGAAGGGCTGGGGATTTGAACTGTGCTGTTCGATCTCCTCGATATTCAAAACGGTCTGGACAAAAAAATCAATTGATTAGTATTATATATTTATACAGTAAGAGTTGCAATAAGATACAAAGTTGTAGAGAAAAAAATACCCCAACATTGACATTTAGTATTAGAGTGTTGATTATAGAATCTGGATTGTATAATACATCATCATCACGAATACAGTCGATAAATCCCTGCATGAAAATATTCTCAAGGCATTTATTAGGACCAAACGATTGGACAACATCGAGGACAGAACCTCCAAATCCTCCAAAATTAATGATAGACCTGGGAAAAAATAAAACTTTAATTACAAGACATCTAATTATACTTAATTGGAATTTGAATAACGAATACATACATGTTTGGATCTAGTTGTCCTGACAAAATGAACTTATATAGTTTGCGAGCACATTCTTTGTGTGATACGTGGGGAGGTTCAGCAACTGCAGATTTAGAGGAACTATCCCTTGCAACAAGTTCAGTAGTTGCCTAATATATATATTTGTTAGTAAAAAATTGCATAAATAATTATGTATTTTAGTGTATATATATAAAAAATATAAGAAGATGAAACGATATGACTTACCTCTGTCAGTGGAGTTTTATCAAACTGTGGTGCACCAGATACGGGAGTATCATGTTTAACAGATTTTTGTCTTTCCTAAAAAACAATAAAATTATTAATATAAACATAATGAAACATAGGTTATAACTAATATTAACATAATATGATGAAGGTATAAATACTGACAGTATTTATGTTTGGTGTTAATTCAGGAACAGCAGACTTATCGGTTGTGGGAGCCTAGTGAATAAAGTAGGAAAGCATGCATATATATTATTGTTACTTGCATACATTGTAATTGAAAATATAATAACTGTGAATAAAGGAAAACCGACATTTGATTTTGGAGTCTTGTCAAATATAGGGGCATCCATATAACTGATTTTTTTCACAAACTTTCCCACTGACAATCTGTAATGGAAACGTATGAAATTTGAGTAAACAGTAACTTGTATGCTAAATATAATATATGATTTGTATATAAAGTTTGTATGAAAAAACTTACATGATCTGATACTTTGATATGATCAGTAGGAACTTGAATTTCCTGATCATGTTGCTGATTATCAGGGGTTGGAACAGGTGGAGATGATACTGGAGCATTTGTTGGAGGCATTGAGGTAGTGGGGGGGTTATCTACATTTGGAAAATATAATAATAAAATAGTTGTTACTGAAATATACCAGAAATATAAATGTATCGTTATAAAAAAATGGTTAAACATATACATCATCGCAAACTACATCAATATACTATCAGGATGCATAAATGAATGAGAGTTTTCAAAATAAAATCAACTAAAAAGGTGTTGCTGACTGTATGAGTATAAATTAATGCATAAGTTGTATATACAATGCTGCATAAAATAAAGTATTTGAGATCGTATAACTAAATATAATTTTCCTTGCAATAATTCGTGAACTTGATTAATTTAAAAAAAAACATAAATAATAAAACCTTCTTGCTGTGAATCGCGCTGCATTGCAGCTCTCAGGACTTCATCGATCATTTCACCAAATGTTTCAGTTCCTTGCCAGCCCCTGGGCGTATGGTCATGTCATGTGGATCCAATTTATCCATCAACCACCTGATGAGAGATCTGCTCTCTAAGGCATCAGTTCGCAAATCAAATATACTGGAAAATCCCAACCTAGCGACAACATCACGCTGCCGATCGCTCATTATCCAAGATGAGACAATAACATCATAAGGAATGCAGCGGATATTCAATTTCTGAAAGCATAAATGAATATGCATTAATACACAAAGTATATATATTGTTATAACTAAGGATACTATATTTACATACAAGTGATATTTATTAGAGGCTTGTAAATAACTAGTCTACAACGCTAAAAAAAATAAACAACATACTTTGAGATAATAATATACATAAATGTAACGTGGGGGAAAATACAAAATTGATTGGGCACCAAAATTAACACATAAATAAACAGAAATATATACATAGTACCTGGAATTTTCTAGGAGTCTTCTATTTAGGAGAGCTTTTTTTTGTAATGATATTAGACTTTGGACTGCTTTTCACACTCGGAACTTGTGGGGAAGGGACTTTTATCTTCTTTGCACTGTTTTTTTCTGAAGGGGAAGGTGAGGCTGGTCTGAATTGGCGCTTCAAAGATGGAACATCCATGAAATTGTCATCGGATAGTGTGGATGGAGTAGAAGCAGGATTTCTTTTAACACGACAAGCTAGGGTCTTTCTGTGAAAACGACGAACTGGTGCTGGTTGTGGCTCAGTCTGCTTCTGATTATGTGGATTATCATCTTGATGACCTGAGCTGCTAGATCGAGTTCGTGTGGAAATGTCAACTGAAAAAACCTCCTGACTTGACTCAATGGTTAGTCTTTTTGGATTAGTTGGAGGGCGATCAACAGATCTCATGATTAAACACTGAATAAATCTGTTGAAAAAAAGTTGTTTTCAAATACAATGATGTATGCATGAATATATGCCAAAAAAATCAATTTTTACTATAACTATCTATAATGCATACTACATAATACTAAATGGAGTTACATAACTTAAACTACCTTTTCCATTTATATGACAACATTTAATGAACAATGGTTATATACAAACATAAAGATTAATTTAATGTTTCATATAATTGTAACTCGAGCATGATAAAATAAGTGCCTTTTTTTGCATCAACTAACTATACAACATATTTTAATAACTGGTTCATAGTAATATACACATTTAACTGATATTCAAACCTGAATATTTAAATAACTTTTGCATAAATAACAGTATCTGTATGTATTTATATATAATAAACAGGAGTGTAAACTATTGATTCAAGTAAATAGAACAATGCAAATATGCTATTTATATCACGCAATGTTCATAAACATCTGTACAAATGAGCATACACAGTACTGACGATATGTATATATATCAAATCCAATAAGTATATTTTATATATAATAAAACAGATGTGTAAACAAATGATTCAAGTAAATGTGCATAAACAGTACTGACGATATGCATATATATCAAATACAATAAGCATATATGTGTTACTAAGGTTGTGTAAAGGTACTCTCTGCAAACTCATCAATAAATACCTGATCCACAGCCTTTGTCTAGGTCTATGAATGTCGAGCGATACAGTGGATCTAGAAGAAATGCAGATGCTCTAAGATCGGGTCTCCTGAACAAAAGAGAGATGCAATGACGTTGCAATGACCCGATTAGAGAGATGTATAAACGGATACAAATCACACATTTAGCTGAAGAATAAGGGTTACAATCAAATCCACTTCAATCGATTAAAAATGCTTCAAAAATCGACGGCAAACTCGATGTATTTCAAGTTGGATTACCTGGAACTTCTCGGAAAGCATTGACTCTTGAATCGGGCTCCAATGCTCGAAGATTGAAGGAGGTTAGCTGGATTGGAGCGGTGCTGGATTGGAGCGGCGGAAATTGCCTGGCGAGTCGCCTCAGACGCAAGGAAAGACGGCGCGGCCACTGGGGTTTTCTTCCTATCGGCGCGGGTTTGTCTGAGTTGATTGCGCGAAGATGGTTTTAGAAACCGGAAACGTGGGAGACGTGGCTGGGCTGACGGGGGAAATGGTGTAACGGCGCTGTGACTGGGAACTGTTGACCCGGTCTGATTCAACCCAAATGAGCATATTGACTAGCCTGGGCTTCCTCTATTATTGGAAGCCCAGGGCTCTTAATATATAAACTATATATATAGATCTTTGTATGCCCTCCTCATCCTTATCAAGTAGATACATGACCTCCATTCCTTCCTTGATATCAATGACAATACACATCCTACTATTGTTGCACCAATTGAATCATAGAAAGAGATAGGCTCTACCTCGTACTTCAAAAATAATGTGTGTTCAAAAAGAGTCCATGATACAGTCAAACTTACAAAAAATGCAGGTTATATATATGACCTCTGTCTTGCATTTTGGAGAAAGACCTCGCAGCATACTCTAAAAGTTTATATATAGGATGCCTTCATTATTGCTTTCTTTTGAATTTCTTTTTTGTCTACGTTAGTCTTTCCACTAGCTAGGTCTATGCTATTCAACTCCCATTTGTTGGGGTAATTAATCAATATCTTTGCTAATCTTTGAATGTCTAATTATCCCAATCGACCACATGGAACTTTTCTCTTTCTTCATAATGTGCATTTGCATCCTACAAATCATAGCACGTGTTAGTTGTACAAACATCCCAAGAATACAATTACAACAAATCATAACGCACGTCTATCCCAGCGCGCCAAGTGTGCTTAACGACCAGATGGCTAAACATTTAGTCTGGCGTCAAGGTCATCCCACTAAATGAACCCTGATGTACTCAACAGACTCACTCGACGGCTCAGAGGTATGCGTCCGCCTCACTGTGCCATGCGCACTCAATGACTATATGACCAAACCTTTTGTCTGGCAACAAGGTCATCCCATTAAGTGCATGCTAAGCGATTTGATGGATTCACTCTTGGGCTTAGGGGTTTGTGTCCGCCCCAGCGTGCCCGACGACCAGATGACCAAATTCTATGTCTAGGCCATCACACATGTAAACCCTCGACTGATTTTACAAAAAAACCTAGGGATTAGGGGCTATGACCATCGAATGCGCTGCATGCACCTGATGGGTCGATTTTGAAAAACCCAAGTCCTACTAAATGGCAACCCCTCGACCAATTTCACGAAATTACTTGGGGGCTCAGGGCTACATCCATCGAATACGTTGTGCATGCTCGATCGGGCGACTAGGATGAACTAGAGCCAACATAACAACGATCACTAGAGATAATCTGGACTTAGATAAAACCTAGATCCAAGAGAACTTTGCAAGGTAAACCCTAGGCTGAGTCTTTACAACTCGGCCACAGATCTAGGGGCTACTAACATGTACCCATACCAGGGACACCCCAATATGGCTTCGAAAGCTCAATCTAAGATAAGAGCACCGCTGAACATGTCTTTGACCAAGTCGACCTCTCGACCATAGCATCCCCGACGTAATCTAACTTGAATTGGGCTCCCCGACTAAGACGACCCCACCATAGAGATCTCGGCCTAGTCAACCTGACTAGGTCGACCCTCGATCGAGTGCCCTGACTAGGTCAGCCCCAACCTTTTTCATCCCAAGTAATCACCCTAACTAGGTTAGCCCTGACCTCAGTCGCCTTAATCATCCCCTGGCTTTGTCACCCCTATTAGTAGGGCTTGACCTCAGTCGCTCTAAGTTAATCCATCTTAGGTCGTATAGTCTTGATAAGACTGGTCTAAAGGTACCATAAACAACCTATGCAAGGCTAACACATTTATGATCCTCTAACGACCCAAACCAAGAGTGCCACTACCATAATTTGGCTCTTTGCCGAGTGCCAAGAAAAAAACCCTCGGTAAAAGAAAACACTCGGCAAAGAAGCTCTTTGTCGAGTATTTTATTTTTGACACTCGACAAAGTGTTTCTTTGTCGAGTGTTTTTAACACTCAGCAAAGAGCCTCTTTGCCTAGTGTTTTTTTTCAACACTAGGCAAAGATAATTTAAAAATCACATTTAAAGCAGTAAATTAATTCAAATGAAAAAGTTTTCAATTACAAATTTATATAACTCATCATGATGTACAATTTATATTTTTAATATTTCTGCATATGACAAAAAGTAAATTTATTCATTAAATCTATATCTCTTTCGTAGTTTATGAAACTACAAGAGATGTATAAGATTTGTGCATTTTGTTAGAACCATCATGTAGGATGAACAAATGACCAAATAACTAAAATAGACTTTGTAGATCTTGAGAAGTTATAGAATTTTGTAGTTGTCAACTTTTTCATTTGAAGTCATCTTGTCAACGAAAACTACGTTTGGATTTAAAAAATTTAAAATTTGAATTTTGAAAACGACCTCGAAAGGAAAAACCACCATCATGAAAGTTGTAGGTATTGAAGAGTTATGAAACTTTGTAGTTGACAATGTTTTGGTTTGAAATCATCTTGTCATGCAGAACTATATTTCAATTTTAGAATTTGAATTTTTCAAACTACCTCGGATGGAAAAACCACCAAATTAAAAGTTGTAGGTCTTGAAATGTAATGAAACTTTGTAATTGACAATTTTATGATTTGAAATCATCTTATCATAGAAAAATCGCGTGAAGTTTTCAAATTTTGTAAACGGCCTGAGATGTAGAAACTATTAAAATAGAAGTTGTATATCTTGAAAAGTTATGCAACTCTATAATTGACAACATTTTCAATTAAATTCATTTAGTGCCTCAAATAATCAAATTACTCTCAGTTTGTTATAATATATGAAGAATGAAAACATAATATAAGCACAATAGATGTAGTAGTGTAATGGTAGGGAGGTTATTCACATGCGAAATGATAGAGCTGATGATGCATAGAGCAATGTCGGTGGTTTGGAATCCCTAATTTTAAAAAATATTTTGCTGTTTTTTAGGTTTTTTATGATTCTTAATTTATCGAGTGTTTTTCTTTGCCGAGTGTTTTTTGACACTCGGTAAAGTTTTTGCCGAATGTCCGAAAAAATATATTTGACAAAAAATTCTTTACCGATAAAATATTTGCTGATTGTTATTTGTCGAGTGTATAATAGTATTTGCTGAGACACTCGGCAACGAAGACGAGTGCGGTAGTGAGCACAGCAGCATAAGAGCCCTGCGCTTAGCCTTGTAATACGACCGGATATCAACAAATACTTTACCACCATATTGGACCTAGGTCACTTTACTGAACTGGTCGAAATCACGCCTCAAAGCTCGCAAGAGCCAAGCCATCGAGATAGTAGCCCATAAAATCTCCCTCTGACGTACAAATTTATTTGCTGTGGGTACCAGACACGACAACCAGAGTGTCTAAAAAGATAGGCTCAACATAATCATAGCTGCCAAATTAAGTATGTAATCTGAGGAGATGGAACAAACCGTCCGCGAGAGGGAGTGGGCTCTGGTTGGATATATTACTAACATCTTAATCGGGCTTAGGTAAGTGATTAGTTAATTGAATAGGGAAAAGACGTTGTACGGTGTGAGTCAAACTGTACTATGATATATATAAGCGGCCATCGCCGTCGACGGTTGCTTAATTAGCTGCTGATCTCATAGCCTTCTGCCCTTTGGAGCGAAGCGCGCGCAAGGTAGGGCCGGGGGATCAGAGCTGTTAGCTGCCCGATTAAGATTACGCCGAATCTAATGATGTCAGTGGCGAGCGGAATGGTGATTTAAACAATCAAGGGCTAGCCTAATCCGGAAAGGCACTGCTCCACCACCGTTAATTATATTATTAGTAGCAATAATTAACCAGTGTGGAAGTTGGTCACTGGGCACGATTATTGCTTCCACTTTCTCTCTTCCTATATACTATACCTCCGTTATCAAATATTTATCGTCCACTAGTTTATTTTTAAACTAAACCGTGACAAATAAAACAAGGAATCAAGTATATAAATGTGCACGTAGAACACTGTGGCTGCCATTTGCGGAAGCCTGCTGAATAGTCTAGGGTTTGCTTAATGTATTGACGGGGTGCGTGTTTTGCAATAAGCGGCAGTATGTATGCTGGTCAAAATCACTCGCCAGCTTAAGGCACTGATTTGGTAGCTTTTGAAAGCACTAAAAGCCACGGCGGGCCAGGCTATTCTAAATAGGGTTATATATAGCTATAGATTCTACTCCTGTGTTCCAATTTATGAATTGTTTCACTTTTTCATAAGTTTAATCGACGCGTCTTATAAAAACACCATAATTAAGGCTAGTTATTAGAAACTTAAATCTCTACCAGCATTCCTGAGGATTGAGTGAGAAATTAGCTCATTTTCAGATTCAATCACCGGAAATCTCGGAGAAGATTTATGTTTTCAAACTAACCTTTAATATTAATTTGTACTATGATATCATTTAGTATATGATATACTTTAAGTATGTCTTTAATTTATTTTTATTGTTTCATAAAAAATTTGAATAAGAAGAGTCGAGTAAATAAGTCAAATAAATTATAAATCACGATGAAAGCAGTATTGTGCAACTATACTCATCAACGATGGCCTTTGATAATGTTAATAAATCAGTGACGCTTGAAAACACATCACATTATTGTCGAGACACCTCTTGCTGATACGTTTACTATCTAGGATACATCTCAGATGACCCTTCTTCGTGATACGTGGCTATAGACCCATCACTGACGTGGATCACATCACTGACGGATATTAGGCAAACAGGTCTCTAATGACAATTTACATGGCAAAAACAAAAACAAAATTCTACCATGCTCCTATATACATTAATAGTATTACACGACCTATTTGATCCATTTCAACCATCAAATTATTCACAACCTTTACGTACAGTTTATGGTACAATGTATTTGCACAAGGAGCAGCACCCTAGATAATTTCTAGCATTACATTTGTTCTTGAGTATGTTGTCAAGGGGGTAACATTATTAAATAAGATTAATTTCTATTAGTACAAAAACAAGAGCTTGCAGCATCCGCAAACCAACAAGAAGGCATGATATATATACCTTTCATGCTCTTCTAAGCTACTGAAAACTACAAGCAAATATATGATAGGATTAACTTTAGGAATTTCTTTCAATAAGGAAATCAAAGGGGTTGCAACAGGAGGGAATAAGCATTTTGATCCATTGCCCATAAGACATTTTTTGTAGTAGTATATCATTGTTATCTTCTTATGTTTTGTAGACTTGTCCTTCACATAGATACTTCAGTGGCATCCTTTGTTAGAACGAACGGTTTGTTATTATTTCTAGTTTTGTTGAGATCTACATTGGTCAAATCATACTAGATCAACAATAATGTTGCTTGCATTTACCTTCACCCATTCACCAAAATGGAGGGATCTTCAAATAAGGTCCATAGCCAGTTTCTCAAGTCTCCATTATGTGACCAAAATAGGTCTCCATAGTACCATCATTGCCAATGGTATCTATATAGACGTCACTATTTTGGTTGATGCTCTTTTTGACTTATGCAATTATGTAGAATGTATACTCATTTATCTCATATTCTTAGAAAGTCAAGATCACGGAAAATGGACCCATATCCAATCATGCTAGTTGATCATGGATATCCTCATCATCCATGAGATGTTGCAATCACCCAGCAATATTATCAATGTGTTCTCATGTAATCCAAGCCATAGACTCTGTAGGTCTTTACAACATAGAGACTTCTTGTGCTGCTCGATATAGGGTGTCACCATGAAAGATTGTTGAAGAATCATAAAATGTGTTTATCAAATTAAATATTATTTGTAATCTATATTGCTTTCCTTCCTAATATGCCCTTACCCCCTAGCATCCTCTTATAGCATGAATGCACATAGCTTTGTGATTGCTTTTGACATTGTCTAGTAGAATAACCCTTAACATAATCAGAAGTAATTCTGCCATCAACACATGCCAAACATGAGACTTTAGATGTAGGAATTTCTTCTTTATCAAATCTATTAGTCTCTTTACATTAGAGGAGTACACTAATGGGACCATGATGTTGTTCAAGTTGTCAACCATGCTATCTTTATCCTTCTTGTGCTGAGAGTATAACTAGCGGGCCTAAGTACTACTTTTCATTTTCCAACTTTTCTAGGTGTAGGCTATCTTTTTCATATCTTTCAAGTCCTATCATTCTTCTGGTGTATCTTTGTCTTCTACTCATGTGCCTAGGAAACCCAATAGATTCACATATAGATTTTTTATAAGATGCATCATGTTAATTGCATGGCAGGTGTCAAATACTCCCGAGTAAGGCAGGTCTCAAAATATTGACTTGTTTCTCCACATGAGTGCCTTTCCATTTCCATTTGGAATAGGTTGACTACTAGATCCCTACCCAAACATTATGATAGGGTTCTTGGCCATCTGGAATACAATATTCCCATTATGATGAATTGTCTCAGCATAATGGTCTCCTTACCCATTAAAGTTCTTATATTGTTTCCTTATTAGATGTTTGGTAATAAGAAATCAACGATGACCCATATAAACAACCTTCTAATAGTGATTCAAATACACGTCGTTGTCAGTGTCATCTAAACATTGTGTACAAGCACTGGATTCTTTGTTTGATTGCCCTGATATGTTTGATAGTATATGAAATTCATTGATGGTTACAAAAATCAAAGCTCATACATCAAATTCCTTTTCTTTGTGCTCATCCCACTTACGCACTCCTTTAGACTACAATAATAAAAGTTCTTCATCCAATGATTTTAGTAATGCATCGATGATATTGCTAGGTTGTTTTGGGCCTTTTATAAGTGCTAGTGTCATAATGAACTTCTTCAAGCATTGCTAGGTCAGTAGGTTGTACATACATAGAGTCACATGCCATCCATTATGACTACTACTCATCTCATGAAGTCCATATTTTATCGCTGCTTAAACCAATGGTTTTTGTCCATCCATGTTTAAACCAAACCATATGTTCATCTCATCCTCTTCAAACTCTAGGTATGTTATGTCAACTTCTGTTCACAAGGATATATCAACTTGGTGCCTCAACATATCATCTTCCATACATTATTCATTGTGCCACCTCATCATTTTTGCATGCTCTTTGTTTTGAAATAGATGCTTCAATTATGGTATTACATGGAAGTACCAGATGACCTTAGTAGGTGGTCTCTTCATCATTCCTTGTTCCTAATCAACATCACTACAATCATCATGTATTATATTATTTAGTGATGTTTAGCACATGAGACATGCTTCTTATTTCTCACCGCTTTATAAGATACAATTGTTAGGACAAGCATGTATCTTTTGCACTTCTAAGTCTGTAGGGAAAATAACCTCTTCTGGTTCTTATGTTGCATAGTGGGCAATTTGTTACCCACTGGATACATCTTCATACATGCCATTTGTTACCTTCTATTACAACAATTGTTCATTCTACAAAACTTCTTGATCCCCTGTTTACAATCTAGGTACAATGGTATGTTGTGGTTCTCTAACATACGCTCTAGCTTCTTTATCACCTTCTCGTTGTCATAATCTTTAACTCTATCATACAACCTTTGAGATAATGCATTAGTACCTTCTACCTTTTTCGTCTCACACATTATAACATTTCTTAAAGAACCACAATGAGTATGGGACAAAATAGTGTTGTCATCCTCTCCATCATTGACTTCCTTTATAACCCATGTTTCTCCCTGCTTGGTCGAACATATATAGTTAGGCATAAACCCCTTTTACATCGAGTACATGTGAATGTGTTGTGAAAAGTATAACCCTTCTCATTCTTGCATTCTATGCATGGGAAACATAAGAAACCCAATATTGTCTATCGCTTGACTGTACGTGGAAACTCACCCACGTTATCAATAAATTCTTTAGACCACCGATCTACATTATACATCCTATCACTAATTTTTAAATATTAATATTCAATAATCTCTTGAAAATTTGGTAGATCTTCTCTACAAAATATATCCTAAATAATAGAACAAAAGATATAATATTTTATAAAGATTTAAAAATATGTAGAGAACTACATATAATAACATTTCAACTCTTTTATTAATCCATTAGCTTGCATTTCCAATAAATCGTTTAGGCATTAAACAAGACAATTATACAACACACAAATAATTTACAAATAAGTACATATATGTGGTGCATGAAGTTCACACAAATATCTATATGTATCTAATTAAAAAGAAAATCACCTAATTCAAAAATTCCAAGGGACCTGTCGGCGTTCCGAGACCGGGGGGTCCCTGAGCCGACGAGTGAATGTCGCCGCGTGCCCCAGCCCAGATGGGTCGAGCGCGAGGGCGAGCGCGAAGTGGGGAGAGCGAGGCGGCCGGAGACCGGCGTGAGAGAGGTGGGAATCCCGCGGCCTTCGTGTTCGTCCCGCGCCCAGGTCGGGTGCGCTTGCAGTAGGGGGTTACAAGCGTCCACGCGGGAGAGGGAGCGAGCGGCCTCCGGCGAGCGCCTGTCTCGTCCTCGTCCCCGCGCGGCCAACCTTCTCTAAGAGGGCCCTGGTCCTCCCTTTTATAGGCGCAAGGAGAGGATCCAGGTGTACAATGGGGGGTGTAGCAGAGTGCTACGTGTCTAGCGGAGGAGAGCTAGTGCCCTAAGTACATGCCGTTGTGGCAGCCAGAGAGATTTTGGCACCCAGCTGGTGTGATGTCATGGCCGTCGGAGGAGCGATGGAGCCTGGCGGAGGAACAGCTGTCGGAGCGGTTGAATCCTTGCTGACGTCCTCTTGCTTCCGTAAGGGGGCTGAGAGCCGCCGTCGTCACAGAGTATGCAGGGTGCCATCATTGCCTATCTGGCGGGGCGAGCCAGATGGGACGCCGGTCTTGTTCCCTGCGGCCCGAGTCAGCTCGAGGTAGGGTGATGATGGCGCCTCCTGTTGACGTGGCTGGTCTACGCCCTAGGTTGGGCGATGTGGAAGCTCCTACGAAGCCGAGGTCGGGTCCGAGCCCTAGGTTCAGGCGAGGCGGAGATCGCCGGCTGGTGCCGGAGCGGAGTCCGAGCCCTGGGGTCGGGCGAAGCGGAGTTCGTCGTCTTCTGGGGCTGAGCCCAAGTCTGAGCCCTGGGTCGGGCGAGGCGGAGATCGTCGTCTTCTAGGACTTAGCCCGAGTCCGAGCCCTAGGTCGGGCGGAGTTCGCCGTCTTCCGGGACTTAGCCTGAGTCCAAGCCCTGGGTCGGGCGGAGTTCGCCGTCTTCCGGGACTTAGCCCGAGTCCGAGCCCTAGGTCGGGCGGAGTTCGCCGTCTTCCGAGACTTAGCCCGAGTCCGAGCCCTAGGTCGGGCGGAGTTCGCCGTCTTCCGGGACTTAGCCCGAGTCCGAGCCCTGGGTCGGGCGGAGCGGAGCTTCCTATGGTGCCTTTGGCCGGGCCTGACTGCCTGTCAGTCTCACTCTATCAAGTGGCACCGCAGTCGGAGTGGCGCAGGCAGCGCTGTCCTTCTGTCAGGCCGGTCAGTGGAGCGGCGAAGTGACGGCGGTCACTTCGGCTCTGCCAGCTGGGGGGCGTGCGTCAGGATAAAGGTGTCAGGCCACCTTTGCATTAAATGCTCCTGCGATTTGGTCGTTCGGTGCGGCGATTTAGTCAGGGTTGCTTCTTGGCGAAGGCAGGGCCTCGGACGAGCCGGAAACATGTTCGCCGCTGAAGGGGGGCCTCGGGCGAGACGGAAATCCTCTGGGGTCAGCTGCCCTTGTCCGAGCCTAGGCTCGGGTGAGGCGTGATCGAGTCCCTTGAATGGACTGATCCCTGACTTAATCGCGCCCATCAGGCCTTTGCAGCTTTATGCTGATGGGGGTTACCAGCTGAGAATTAGGAGCCTTGAGGGTACCCCTAATTATGGTCCCCGACAGTAGCCCCCGAGCCTCGAAGGGAGTGTTTGCACTCGCTTGGAGGCTTTCGTCGCACTTTTTTGCAAGGGGACCAGCCTTTCTCGGTTGCGCTTTTGTTCCAGTGGGTGCGTGCGAGCGCACCCGCCGGGTGTAGCCCCCGAGGCCTCGGAGGAGTGGTTTCACTCCTTCGAGGTCTTACTGCCTCACGTAGTGCTTCGGCTGGTCTGGTTGTTCCCTCATGCGAGCTGGCCGTAGCCCAGGTCTACGGTCGGGTCCCAAGTTCTCGGGCTGGTATGTTGACGCTGTCAACGGTTCGGCCGGAGCCGGGTTTGCGAGAGCAGCCCCCGAGCCTCTGCACAGAGCGAGAGGGCGGTCAGGGGTAGACTCGGCTTTTTTACATACGCCCCTGTGTCGCCTTTCCGCAAGGAGGAGGGGGAAAGCGCCATGTTGCCCTCGATGGGCGCCGAACATGGTGTCTCCGATGAGCTGCAAGCGGGTAATCCGAGTGGACGTCCGTGCCCCGTTCGTTAGGGGTCGGCTAGGGGCCCAGAGGCACGCCCAAAAGTACCAGCGGGTGATTTGCCAGACCCGGTCCCCTGGTGACGGGGTTTGAGGGCTCGATGCCTCCCTCTGATGGGATTCTGTTACAAGATCGTTCCCGCTGGTCTCGGAAATGTCCTAGGGTACCTCGGGAGCGCAGCCCGAGCCTTGGTTATGTATCGAACGTACCCATGGTCATCCCTCGCTCGGCGTCTGAGGCGGCTGTGAACCCTTCGGGGGCCAGCCTTCGAACCCCTGATCAGTAATGGGCGCGGAGCCCGAGTAGCCTGAGGCGGCCGTGGAACCCTTTCGAGGGGCCGGCCTTCGAACCTCTGACCAGTAGTGGGTGTAGGGCCCACGCGATCTGAGGCAACTGTCGAACCCTTCCGGGGGGCCAGCCTTCGAACCTCTGATCAATAGGGGGGCTCGGAGCCTGGTTCCTTCTCGGGGAAGGATCCTTTTCGGGGTATCCCCCTTTCCCGGTCCCTGTTGCAAGAGAGAGAAAGAGGAAAAAACGGAAAAGGATACGAAATTGAACGATGCGGCGTACCTTTTTTTTGATGCGGTCATTACGGCGAAGGCGAAGCGTCGCTCGCTTCTCCTGCCAGAGGCGCTGCGTGTCCCGCCGCGGAGTTGATGCGACGGGGCGAGTAGTTGGCAGGGTAGCCATTGCGCGTGCGCGAGCCGTTCGAGGAACGGGTCACGGGCGCGCTGTCTTCACGCCGTGAGAGAGGGTTCTCTCGCTGCCCCCGGATGGGACGTAAGCTTGGCTGACGACGTGACCGCTGCACCTGCCCGCCTGCCACCGCCATTACTGCCGGCCCGTCTTCGGCCGTATTGACCGTCGCGCCAGGCTGGAGCCGCTGGGTCGTGCGCTGGGTGGCCTCGAGTCGCGGTATTGGTTCCGCAGTCGAGGAGGCGCGGCTGTGGCGTAGGTGGCGGTGCAGTTACTCACACGTAGCAACCGGCGCACCGGTTGCATGACGCGTGGGCCTGGGCCTCCATGCCGGGCGTGTTGGGAGTCGGAGAAGTGCGCCCACTTGGCACGGTTGCATGCCGCCTGCACGGCTGCCCGCCCTTTCGCCCGCTGGTCTGGGCAAAAATGGAGGGTCGCTTGTAACCGCTGGGCGGTTGTACGCACCGCGCGCGGCGGTTTGGCTTCTTCTGCTCTGAGTCGGCTTGCATGACGTGTGGGACCCAGCCCCCGTGCCGTAGGGGAGGACCTTGGAGTGTGTTGGAGAAGACTCAACCCATGACGGCTGGGGACACAAGTAGGGAGAACTGCCTTTAAAAGGAGGGTGACCCCCTTGGAAGGCGACCATGTCTTCGCGCTCCCTTATGCATCGTGTCTTTCCACCTTCCAAGCCCCCGGATGGGGGAGATCCGCCGTCTTTCCGCCTCGTCGTTGGGGGAACACAACTCCGTGGGAGTTGGCACCTTTCAGCCATCGTTCGGCTTCAAGGATTTTCATCGTGCAGCCCGGCTGCACCCCTCCGCCGGCGGTCACCCCAGACGGTGACCACTAGCCCCTAGGTGGGGAGAAGCAAGACGGGCTGCGATCTTGGTCCCACCCTCAGCTTCAAGGATGTTCATCATCCTTGCTGGGGTGGAGGCCGGGCTGAGCCGGAGCTCTACCTCCCGCGCGGGTTCGTGGGTCACCCTCTCCTGCGGCGTTCGAGGGAGAGGGCGCTCGCTGGCCCTGCGGGCGGGTCGGATTTCGACAACGCGGGGCCGGTCAACGGCAGGCGTCGTCAGCCCCAGCGCGTCGGGCTCGTCGGGTTGGCCCCCGGTGCCACTTCCTGCCGGAAGGCGGCTGCCGCGTCGTGTGCACGGGAGGACCGCCCAAGATGTCGCGCGCTGCTAGGGCGGCGTTCGTGTTCTGGGGCGGTCCTGCCTTTGCACTGGTGCGGTGCCTCCGCGGGGAGGTTGGTGCCCTGCCCGTCTGGGAGGATCTGAGTGGGGATCTGCCGGCGGGCTGACGGCCCCTGTCGTCGGTGCCGAGGCGGAGGCGGCTCGAGAAGTCCCCGTCGCCGACGGGATCACCGCCACCATCCGCGCTTCGGGCCTCCAGCTCTTTGTACTTGTCCTCGCCCCTCGAGCGTCGGCGTAGGCGAGGGCAAGGTTGCAGCAGCGTTCGCCCTGAGGCCATCGCCGCTGCAGTTTGGCCACCTGTAGAGGGGGTCGTTGTCGCTGCTGCTGGAGCGGGCGACGGCGAGCCGTCCGTCGGTATTCTGTTGCTCCGCAGGCCTCTCCCCCGTCGAGTGGGGTTGTTCGTACCTGCGGAGGTGGAACCGGAGTTCCGTTTGTAATGGCACCTTGGATGCCAGTGTTTTTGTTCATTGTGGCTGTCGGGGCCTGAACATGTATGTACTTTCGGCACGGAGCCGTGTTTTTTCCTCATTTCCGAGCACTAAGACTCGCCTGTTGGTTGTCTGAACCGCTTCACCAAGCGTGAGTCGCCCCGTGTAAAGGTGACGAGTGAGGTATCCGTATCCCGGAGGCGTAGGAGTCCCTCGGCTCGGTCAGCCTTATTGTCCGAGGCTTCTCTAGCTTAATTAAAGGAACCCCTCGGCCGCTCTTCGACGAGCCGAGGCCAGGGGTAGCGGCGTCAACATGAACAGAGGCAGAGTTGGCTCGAAAAGAAAAACCTAGTTGGCCGGAGCCTGGCCGGGTCGTCCGTTAGCGGGACCGACGCCGGAATTGACTAGTTGAGGCCTCGGGTCGGGCTGACGTCCTTGGAGGACAGCTGGCCGAGGCCCCGGTGTGACCGGCCGAGCCGCCTGCTCGGGCCGGATTCCCGAGAAGACCCTGGTAGCGATGGCCCGGGCATGGCGATGACGTCGTCCTTCAGAGTGGAGATCTTCGGACCGCGTCGCCGTCCGAGGCTAGGTCGGACCTCGCCGAAGGTGTCATCGATGCTGAGGGTGCTGCTGCTCCCTTCAGCCGTCAAGATCCGAGCCTGCAGGATCGGATTGTCTTGTAGCGTGTGTTCCCTGCGGCCGCCGAGGCCAAAACACACCCTCGCCGTGTTGTAAAGCTGCGTCTCCTTTCCTCTTGTTTCGAGTATCTTGACCCTTTTGTTGGTAACAGAAATGTTTGTGCGAGCGAGAGTTGCTTCTCGCGGAAGGTGACGAGTGAGGTATTCGTATCCCAGGGGAGTAGGAGTCCCTCGGCTCGGTCAGCCTTGCTGCTTACGCGCACTCTTACCCGTCCATGGGTCTCTGTTCCCGACGCAGTCGAGAAGGCTCGAGAAATCGCTTCGGCAGAAGAGCTTCCGAACGTGAAGACTTGTTCGGTCCGCGGGATCACTTATCCGAACGTGAGTTACTTATCGCAGAAGGTGATGAGTGAGGTATCCGTATCCCGGAGGCGTAGGAGTCCCTCAGCTCGATCAGCCTTGGCTGCTTACGTGTACTCCGTCGTTTTCAGGATCCACTTTCGAAGTAGTCAAACAGCCCGAAAGACCTTCTGGCAGAAAAGATCTTTTTTCGAGGAAAATTTCGACGCAGAGGGGGTTCCCCCCCTTTTAGCCCCCGAGGGAGGGTCAGGCTTTGCCGAGGCAAGGCCGATCCTTCCTTGATGACTAAACTTTTGCTAGGCGTGAGGTATATGAACAACTTGAAAACATCTTAAGGGTAGAAGCGACGTAGCTGTTGGATGTTCCAAGCGTTGCCGTAGACCTCGCCTTGACTGTTGGCCAGCTTGTACGTTCCGGGCTTCAGAACTTTGGCGATGACGAACGGCCCCTCCTAGGGGGGCGTGAGCTTGTGCCGCCCTCGGGCGTCTTGTCGCAGCCGAAGCACCAGGTTGCCCACCTGGAGGTCTCGGGACCGGACCCCTCGGGCGTGGTAGCGTCGCAGGGACTGCTGGTATCACGCCGAGTGCAGTAAGGCCTTGTCCCGAGCCTCCTCTAGCTGGTCCAGCGAGTCTTCTCGGCTAGCTTGGTTGCTTTGGTCGGTGTAGGCCCTCGCCCTCGGGGAGCCGTATTCCAGGTCTGTGGGCAAGACGGCCTCGGCCCCGTAGACTAGGAAGAATGGCGTGAAGCCCGTGGCTCGGCTTGGCGTTGTCCTCAGACTCCGGACCACCGAGGGGAGTTCCTTCATCCATCGCTTGCCGAACTTGTTGAGGTCGTTGTAGATCCGAGGCTTGAGCCCTTGTAGAATCATGCTGTTGGCACGCTCTACTTGCCCATTTGACATGGGGTGAGCCACGGCGGCCCAGTCCACCCGGATGTGATGATCCTCGCAGAAGTCCAGGAACTTTCTGCCGGTGAACTGGGTGCCGTTGTCGGTGATGATGGAGTTTGGGACCCCGAAGCGATGGATGATGTTGGTGAAGAACGCCACCGCCTGCTCGGACCTGATGCTGTTCAGGGGTCGGACCTCGATCCACTTGGAGAATTTGTCGATGGCGACCAGCAGGTGCATGTAGCCCCCGGGTGCCTTCTGCAAGGGGCCGACGAGGTCCAGACCCCACACAACAAAAGGCCAGGTGATGGGTATCGTATGCAGAGCCTGAGCGGGCAGGTGGGTCTGCCTTGCGTAGAACTGGCACCCTTCGCAGGTGCGGACAATTCTAGTGGCGTCGGCCACCGCCGTCGGCCAGTAGAAGCCTTGCCGGAAAGCATTTCCGACAAGGGCTCGAGGCGCTGCGTGATGGCCGCAAGCCCCCGAGTGTATCTCTCGTAGGAGTTCCTGACCTTCGGCGATGGAGATGCATCACTGGAGGATGCCGGAGGGGCTGCTGTGGTAGAGCTTCTTCTCATCACCCAGCAAGACGAACGACTTCGCGCGCCGCGCCACCCGCCGAGCCTCGGCTCGGTCGGAGGGTAGCTCTCCTCGGTGAAGATATTGCAGGTACGGGGTCTGCCAGTTTTGATCAGGCGTGACCCCACTTCGCTCCCCCCCGACGTGCAGCGTCTCGCCCTCGGGGGCCGAGGGTACCTCGGGCCGAACCGAGGATGCCTCGGACCGAGCCGAGGGTGCCTCGGGATGATCCGAGATTGCCTCGGGCTGGGCCGAGGGTGCCTCGGACTGATCCGAGGGTGCCTTGGGCTCGGGCGTGTCGTCGATCTTGACGGAGGGTTGATGCAGATCCCGGGAGAAGACGTCCGGGGGAACCGTCGTTCGGCCCGAGGCTATTTTAGCCAGCTCGTCCGCAGTCTCGTTGTAGCGCCGAGCGATGTGGTTGAGCTCGAGCCCGTAGAACTTGTCTTCCAGGCGTCGAACTTCATCGCAGTAGGCCTCCATCTTCGGGTCGCGGCAGTGGGAGTTCTTCATGACTTGGTCGATGACGAGCTGCGAGTCACCGCGAGCGTCGAGGCATCGGACCCCTAGCTCGATGGCGATCCGCAACCCGTTGATCAGAGCTTCGTACTCAGCCACATTGTTGGATGCCGGGAAATGGAGGCGCAGCACGTAGCGTAGGTGCTTCCCGAGGGGTGAGATGAAGAGTAGGCCTGCGCTGGCTCCTGTCTTCATCAGCGACCCGTCGAAGAACATGGTCCAGAGCTCCGGTTGGATCGGAGCCGTCGGTAGCTGAGTGTCGACCCATTCAGCTACGAAGTCTGCCAAGACCTGGGACTTGATGGCCTTCCGAGGAGCGAACGAGATCGTTTCGCCCATGATTTCCACTGCCAATTTTGCAATCCTACCCGAGGCCTCCCGGCACTGGATGATCTCCCCCAGGGGGAAGGATGACACCACAGTTACCGGATGAGACTCGAAGTAGTGTCACAGCTTCCGCCGCGTAAGGATCACCGCGTACAGCAGCTTCTGAACTTGTGGGTAGCGGATCTTGGTTTCGGACAGTACCTCGCTGACAAAGTAGACTGGCCTCTGAACGGGCAACGCATGCCCCTCTTCTTGCCTCTCGACCACAATCGCGGCGCTAACCACCTAAGTGGTCGCGGCGACGTGACCAGGAGGGCTTCTCCGGTAGCTCGGGGCACCAAGATAGGCGCCTTTGTGAGGAGCGCCTTCAGGTTCCCGAGGGCTTCCTCGGCCTCAGGGGTCCAAGTGAAGCACTCGGCCTTCCTTAAGAGGCGGTACAGAGGTAGACCTCTTTCGCCGAGGCGTGAGATGAAGCGGCTCAGAGCTGCGAGGCATCCCATGACCCTCTGTACGCCTTTCAAGTCCTTGATGGGCCCCATGCTGGTGATAGCTGCGATCTTCTCCGGGTTGGCTTCGATGCCCCGCTCGGAGACGATGAACCCCAAGAGCATGCCTCGGGGTACTCCGAAAACACACTTTTCGGGATTGAGCTTGACGCCTTTCGCCTTGAGACATCGGAATGTCGCTTCAAGGTCGGAAAGGAGGTCGGAGGCTTTCCTCGTCTTGACTACGATGTCATCGACGTAGGCCTCGACCGTGCGGCCAATGTGTTCGCCGAACACATGGTTCATGCACCGCTGGTACGTCGCGCCCGCATTCCTCAAGCCGAACGGCATGATGACATAGCAGTACATGCCGAAGGGTGTGATGAAAGAAGTCGCGAGCTGGTCGGACTCTTTCATCCTGATTTGATGATACCCTGAGTAGGCATCGAGGAAAGACAGGGTTTCGCACCCAGCAGTGGAATCCACGATTTGGTCGATGCGAGGCAGAGGGTAGGGAACCTTCGGACATGCTTTGTTGAGACCAGTGTAGTCTACACACATCCGCCATTTCCCCCCTTTCTTTCTCACAAGCACAGGGTTGGTAAGCCATTCGGGATGGAATACCTCTTTGATGAACCCTGCCGCCATTAGCTTGTGGATCTCCTCGCCTATGGCTCTGCGCTTCTCCTCGTCGAATCGGCGCAGCGGCTGCTTGACGGGTCGGGCTCCGGCTCGGATGTCCAGCGAGTGCTCGGCGACATCCCTCGGTATGCTGGGCATGTCCGAGGGACTCCACGCGAAGACATCGGCGTTCACGCGGAGAAAGTCGACGTGCACTGCTTCCTATTTGGGATCGAGCCCGGAGCCGATCCGGATCTGCTTGGAGGCGTCGCCGCTGGGGTCGAGGGGGACGGACTTAACCGTCTCCACTGGCTCGAAGTTGCCGGCATGACGCTTCACGTCTGGCACCTCCTTAGAGAGGCTCTCCAGGTCGACGATGAGGGCCTCGGACTCGGCGAGGGCCTCGGCGTACTCCACGCACTCCACGTCGCATTCGAACGCGTGTTTGTATGTGGGGCCGACGGTGATGACCCCGTTGGGGCCCGGCGTCTTGAGCTTTAGGTAGGTGTAGTTGGGGACAGCCATGAACTTCGCGTAGCATGGCCTCCCCAGTACCGCGTGGTAGGTTCCTCGGAACCCGACCACCTCGAACGTCAGGGTCTTCCTTCGGAAGTTGGAGGGTGTTCCGAAGCAGACGGGAAGGTCGAGCTGTCCGAGGGGTTGGACGCGCTTCCCGGGAATGATCCCATGGAAGGGCGCAGCGCCTGCCCGGACAGAGGACAGATCGATATGCAGAAGCCCGAGGGTCTCGGCGTAGATGATGTTGAGGCTGCTGCCTCCGTCCATGAGGACCTTGGTGAGCCTGACGTCACCGATGACGGGGTCGACGACGAGCGGGTATTTCCCCGGGCTCGGCACATGGTCGGGGTGATCGTCTCGGTCGAAGGTGATGGGCTTGTCGGACCAGTCTAGATAGACTGGCGCCGCCACCTTGACCGAGCAGACCTCCCGGTGCTCTTGCTTGCGGTGCCGAGCCGAGGCGTTCGCCGCTTGCCCACCATAGATCATGAAGCAGTCGCGGACCTCGGGGAACTCTCCTGCCTGGTGATCTTCCTTCTTGTCGTCGTCGCGGGCCTTGCCACCCTCCGCGGGTGGCCCGGCCCTGTGGAAGTGGCGCCGAAGCATGACGCACTCCTCAAGGGTGTGCCTGACGGGTCCCTGGTGATAGGGGCACGGCTCCTTGAGCATCTTGTCGAAGAGGTTGGCACCTCCGGGGGGCTTCCGAGGGTTCTTGTACTCGGCGGCGGCGACAAGGTCCGCGTCGGCGGCGTCGCGCTTCGCTTGCGACTTCTTCTTGCCCTTATTCTTAGCGCCGCGCTGAGTTGACGCCTCGGGAGTATCTTCCGATGGGCGGCCCTGGGGCTGCTTGTCCTTTCGGAAGATAGCCTCGACCGCCTCCTGGCTGGAGGCGAACTTGGTGGCGATGTCCATCAGCTCGCTCGCCCTAGTGGGGGTCTTGCGACCTAGCTTGCTCACCAGGTCACGGCAGGGGGTGCCAGCGAGGAACGCGCCGATGACATCCGAGTTGGTGATGTTGGGTAGCTCGGTGCGCTGCTTCGAGAATCGCCGGATGTAGTCTCGGAGAGACTCTCCCGGCTGCTGTCGGCAGCTTTGGAGGTCCTAGGAATTCCCGGGGCGCACATACGTGCCCTGGAAATTGCCGGCGAAAGCTTGGACTAGGTCGTCCCAGTTGGAGATCTACCCCGGAGGCAGGTGCTCCAACCAGGCGCGAGCGGAGTCGGAGAGGAACAGGGGGAGGTTGCGGATGATGAGGTCGTCAGCGTTCGTTCCACCCAGTTGGTAGGCCAGACGGTAGTCTGCGAGCCACAGTTCCGGTCTCGTCTCCCTCGAGTACTTTGTGATAGTAGTCGAGGGTCGGAACCGGGTCGGGAACGGCGCCCGTCGGATGGCTCGGCTGAAGGCTTGCGGACCGGGTGGTTCGGGCGATGGACTCCGATCCTCCCCGCTGTCGTAGCATCCCCTACGCCTGGGGTGGTAGCCTCGGCGCACCCTCTCGTCGAGGTGGGCCCGTCGATCGCGGTGATGGTGCTCGTTGCCGAGGCGACCCGGGGCCGCAGGCGCTGTGTTGCGCGTGCGCCCGGTGTAGACCGAGGCTTCCCGCATGAATCGGGAAGTCGCGACATGATGTTCCGAGGGGTACCCCTGCCTTCGAGAGGCGGAGCTCTCTACCCGTCGGACCGCGGCGCCTTCCAGGAGATTCTTGAGCTCTCCCTGGATTCGCCGCCCCTCGGTGGTTGATGGCTCCGGCATCGCGCGAAGAAGCATTGCTGCTGCCGCCAGGTTCTGGCCGACCCCATTGGATGCGGGTGGTGGCCTTACCCTGACGTCGTCGGTGATGCGGTGCTGGAAGCCCTGGGATAGATGACGTATTTCTCCGGCCGGAGGTTGGCCCGCCCATGCCTGCCCGATGTCCCGACGGATCGGCTCAAGCGCTCCTGCTCCCTCGTCGAGCCTGGCCTGCACCCCGCGGATTTGCTCGAGCTGTGGGTCATGACCCCCCGCCTGAACGGGGACCACAGCTAGCTCCCGTGGGATGTCAACGCGAGGCACCGGCCTAGGGAGGTCACCGTCCTCCGGCATGCCGAGATGGTTGCCTTCGGGGGGACCCCCTAGATCGACGTGGAAGCATTCGCGACTTGGGCCACGGTCCTCGTCGCCGAGGCTACGGCTACCGTCGGAACAGTCGGAAAGGCAGTAGTCGCATGCGGTCATGAAGTCCCGCATGGCACTGGGGTTGCCAAGTCCAGAGAAATCCCAACAGATGCTGGGCTCGTCGTCTTCCTCGGACCCAGAGGGCCCGTAGGTCGAGACGTCCGTCAGCTGGTCCTAAGGTGACCGCATACGAAACCCCAGAGGGTTTGGACTTGCCTCTACGGGAGCGCCCGCCAAAGCGAAGTCGCTAGACGGGTTGAGGCTGAATCCGAAAGACATGGGATGGGAATCGGTCGGTACCTTTTGGTCGACGGGCGGCGATAAGGTCATGTCGGGGACTGACTGCACCGTCGTCTCAGGTACGAGGGTGACGTCCAGCATGCTTTTCGCGAGCGTGCTGGCGTCGTCCGCTTGCTCGGGATTGGCGTGTCGCGGGGAGATGGCGCTCGCCTTCGTCTCAAACGCGAGGTCGATGCTCGATGCGCCCCCCGTTGGGGTGCTGGGGCCGTCGACTCGCTCGACAGCCGACGAGGCGCTGTCTCCTGCTTGGCCTTGGTTGCCCCGCCTCCTCCTCCGTCGGCAGGGGAGAGGACGGGGTGAGCTCGAAGATTGTTCTTCCACCATGCGGGGAAGACATCGCCGATTCCGCCGCCGGCGGGCGGGTTGTCGGCCGCCACTGTTGTTGTCGCACGGCAGTGGAAGGAGTATCATGTCGTAGCTATCGTCGAGGGACATGAACTCAAGACTCCCGAAACGGAGCACCGTCCCGGGTTGGAGAGGTTGCTGGAGACTGCCCATCTGGAGCTTGACGGGAAGCTGTTCGTCAACACGCAGCAGGCCCCTACCTGGCGCGCCAACTGTCGGCGTTCCGAGACCGGGGGGTCCCTGAGCCGACGAGTGAATGTCGCCACGTGCCCCAGCCCAGATGGGTCGAGCGCGAGGGCGAGCGCGAAGGGGGGAGAGCGAGGCGGCCGGAGACCGACGTGAGAGAGGTGGGAATCCCGCGGCCTTCGTGTTCGTCCCGCGCCCAGGTCGGGTGCGCTTGTAGTAGGGGGTTACAAGCATCCACGCGGGAGAGGGAGCGAGCGGCCTCCGGCGAGCGCCTGTCTCGTCCTCGTCCCCGCGCGGCCAACCTTCTCTAAGAGGGCCCTGGTCCTCCCTTTTATAGGCGCAAGGAGAGGATCCAGGTGTACAATGGGGGGTGTAGCAGAGTGCTACGTGTCTAGCGGAGGAGAGCTAGCGCCCTAAGTACATGCCGTTGTGGCAGCCGGAGAGATTTTGGCACCCAGCTGGTGTGATGTCATGGCCGTCGGAGGAGCGATGGAGCCTGGCGGAGGGACAGCTGTCGGAACGGTTGAATCCTTGCTGACGTCCTCTTGCTTCCGTAAGGGGGCTGAGAGCCGCCGTCGTCACAGAGTATGCAGGGCGCCATCATTGCCTATCTGTCGGGGCGAGCCAGATGGGACGCTGGTCTTGTTCCCTGCGGCCCGAGTCAGCTCGAGGTAGGGTGATGATGGCGCCTCCTATTGACGTGGCTGGTCTACGCCCTAGGTTGGGCGATGTGGAAGCTCCTCAGAAGCCGAGGTCGGGTCCGAGCCCCAGGTTCGGGCGAGGCGGAGATCGCCGGCTGGTGCCAGGGCGGTGTCCGAGCCCTAGGGTCGGGCGAAGCGGAGTTCGTCGTCTTCTGGGGCCGAGCCCAAGTCCGAGCCCTGGGTCGGGCGAGGCGGAGATCGTCGTCTTCTGGGACTTAGCCCGAGTCCGAGCCCTGGGTCGGGCGGAGTTCGCCGTCTTCCGGGACTTAGCCCGAGTCCGAGCCCTGGTCGGGCGGAGTTCGCCATCTTCCGGGACTTAGCTCGAGTCCGAGCCCTGGGTCGGGCGGAGTTCGCCGTCTTCCGGGACTTAGCTCGAGTCCGAGCCCTGGGTCGGGCGGAGTTCGCCGTCTTCCGGGACTTAGCCCGAGTCCGAGCCCTGGGTCGGGCGGAGCGGAGCTTCCTATGGTGCCTTTGGCCGGGCCTGACTGCCTGTCAGTCTCACTCTGTCAAGTGGCACCGCAGTCGGAGTGGCGCAGGCGGCGCTGTCCTTCTGTCAGGCCGGTCAGTGGAGCGGCGAAGTGACGGCGGTCACTTCGGCTCTGCCGTCTGGGGGCGTGCGTCAGGATAAAGGTGTCAGGCCACCTTTGCATTAAATGCTCCTGCGATTTGGTCGGTCGGTGCGGCGATTTAGTCAGGGTTGCTTCTTGGCGAAGGCAGGGCCTCGGACGAGCCGGAAACATGTTCGCCGCTGAAGGGGGGCCTCGGGCGAGACGGAAATCCTCCGGGGTCGGCTGCCCTTGTCCGAGGCTAGGCTCGGGTGAGGCGTGATCGAGTCCCTTGAATGGACTGATCCCTGACTTAATCGCGCCCATCAGGCCTTTGCAGCTTTGTGCTGATGGGGGTTACCAGCTGAGAATTAGGAGCCTTGAGGGTACCCCTAATTATGGTCCCCGACAGGACCAATAAAAGATTGTAACCATACAATATAAGAGTATTAAGTTGCTAAATATTTTCCATAATTCGATGCACGAAGTCTTCAAAAATATGTTAGAAAATACTGCATCATACATATATCCATTTGCAACTAAATACAAACCAACTAATTCAAAAATCCAAAGAAGACAATAAACTTTATCACCATAGATGTAACACCCCGTTGATCCCACACAATAAATGTTACCCAAAAACCCTTCCCACAAAACTTAAACAACATAAGAAAAGAAATAGAGACAGAAAGTAATGTAAAATCCGGCAGCACCTCCCTTGAAAGTAGCATAACGAGAGAAACATAAAGTTTATACATAATGTAAAGAAAGATAATCCACATAGTATAATCAGAATGCAAAGGTAGTAATGAATATTCATGACCAAATAAGAAAAAGAAAGGAAATCTAGCCAACCCAAAAGCAATTCGACTACCATGAAGGCTAGAACACATTAACCTCCTAGACTTGACCCCCTGTTTAACATCATTACTAAGTAGTGGTTCATTTATTTAAAGGTGTAGTGGTCGTGCTGCTACATCCCTCCTTTCCCAAAAGCAAAGATCAAGTGCCTGCATCAAACAATGCAAGAGTGAGATGACACATCTCAGCAAGTAAAAAGATCAAACAACAATTGGACAATGTAAACAAACCGTACTTAAACAACCACATAGTTCACAACTTCCTTCTTGATTATTAATTTGCAGCAAGTAAACAAGTAATCAATTACTTAATTCCAAAATGAATCACAAAGTAAAGATCCACACTATCCACACCACCATAACAGGTTCCACACTTCACCCATGAATGCACATGGCTACAGATGCAGTAATGACTTCTACCTTCATACCTCTAGGGTATGAAGCTGCATCATACTCCTCCTCGGGCAACGTATGACGCTGAGTGTACTGGTACGGTCGGATCATATGATCGCGACAAAACTTCCATGCAAAGGATGATGGATGCACTATGCATGACAACAACATGAGACCCTTCACCCAACATGTGGTAAACATACTTCCACTTCTTCAAAATGATAAACAACACGTTTAATATGCTCGAACAACATCTCCAACATAAGTAAATAATGGAACATGAATGACTTCGGGCAACATTTCTCACAATGGAGTGCACGAATGAATACATTTGACATGGATGTAATCAAGTATAGGACTCATAAATCAATCAACAGTATAAACCACCATTATTTTACTTGCCTTCACCGGGGAGTTTGGACAAAGCCCTAAGTTCGATCCGAAAGTCCACCACCTGTTTTTGACACACCACTTAGTGCACAATTCACATAACAACGCTCATAAACGACGCCACACCTACGCACAATTTCAAACCCCACCGCGGGTGACAACTCTCCCCAACACCCACCAAACTGCAGCGGCGCTGTTTAATAATTTCATAACTTTAAAATTATGACAGCAGTGGTAACAAACAAAAACACCAGA
The DNA here is from genome assembly GCA_029449295.1 of Zea luxurians. Lineage (NCBI taxonomy): Eukaryota > Viridiplantae > Streptophyta > Magnoliopsida > Poales > Poaceae > Zea > Zea luxurians. Next base: position 673,672 of record JAOPSE010000362.1, read on the forward strand.
GGCATCTACATAAAATTCCCCACAAGTTTTGTATACAAATGATAATTAAATTCCAACCCCTAATTAGCCCAAAACAGTCCACAAGATGAACCCTGCAATCTGTTTTGGATAGTAACCTACCCGGATTCAAACAGCGATATCTCCTAGAATATAACTCCGAATCGAGCGCATAAGTACTAGTTGGAAAGGTATGACAAAGCTCTACATGATTCTCCCACTGATTCTCACTAATTACCCACAAAAATTCCCAGAAACTGCTAGAACTACTGTTGTTCGCCCACCCACAAAATTTCTGGACAGCACCTCTACCTATTTTAATACATAAACATCTAATCAATTGAATTGCAGCACAAATAAACAAGAGGTAATCACAAAATCACCTTGAATTCTCCCCCTTTCCTCCCTCCTTCCTTCCACCAAATTCCAATTGGAGATTTGCACCAACGCGATGTAGATCAAGCAGAAGGGCTGCACCTAGGAGAGGAGGGGATGGGGGCGGCTAGGGTTTGTGAGGTGGTGGCTGCAAGTGTTTAAGGAAGGAGGAGATGGGAGAGGGGGGGGGCGGCGGCCAAGGGCCAAAGAGGTGGGGGCGGCTGCACAAGGGAGAGGGGGGGCGGCTGCAAATCCAAAAGGGATTTGGGGGAGGGGCGGCTAGGGTTAGGGGGGACTAGTGGGCTGGATCGAGTTTCACGACCCAACTCGTTCACACGTCAGCTCCTAGCCCTAGCGCATGAGTCTAACCAAAATTCTACTGTTTTACTGGTGAATGCTTCCCAAAAATTCCAAACCCCAAAAGCGCACCACCCGAAATAGAAAAAAACAAAGAAAGAATAAACTCCAACTTCTCTTCTTTGCAAACTGGGTATCACACTCTACCCCCCCTAAAAAGAATTCGACCTCGAATTCTGACGCTTCTATCGGAACAACAAAAGAAAAGATTAATGAATCAACAACACTCACCCACAACGAAAAGTTCGGGATATTTCTGCCGCATCAGCTCCGCAAGTTCCCAAGTAGCCTCACGCTCAGACTGATTAGTCCATAAGACCTTAACATACTTAATTGATCTCTTTCTCATAACACGCTCCAAGGACTCCAAGATATACACCGAACGACACTCCGGAGTCAGATCCTGCTGCACAGCAATTGGTTCCATTTCGATCTGATGATCCGGATCCCGTAAGAACTTCCTCAATATAGAGACATGAAATACCGGGTGTACCCCTGCCATGGAATCCGGCAATTGCAAGCGATAAGCCAGGCTGCCAACCCGGGCCAAGATAGTGAACGGCCCAATGTATCTCGAGCTAAGCTTTCCGGAGACACCGAACCGAACGACTCCTTTAGTAGGTGATACCTTGAGAAGGACTTGGTGTTGGAACCTGCTCTCCTGAGCGAGTTGATCCAACTGAGGAGCAAAAGTGGTGTAAACGGGGCTACAACTCGAGATGGCAATAGCTTTGTTAACCTAGCCTCTCAAGGGCACTGTGCGGGGGTATTTATAGGTGTCTGAGTGCCCAGCGTCCAGTGTTAAGGACGCATGTGCCCTCAGGCGCCTAGGTTACCCATGGAATATTCCCATAAAGCAGGGTTACAGACTGTAATTACAGGGAGACCTTTACAAACTAGGCCCATAATGCGCAGCGGACACGCAGGGCCTATTACGATAGGCCGGATTACACGTGGGCCTCCGCGCTGGACAAGGTCGCGGGAAAAAGCGACTTCGCCGTAGGCCTCCGTCTCCCGGTGCGTGGAGCGAAGGGTAGAGTTCGCCAGTCGTCTTGCCTCCGTCGTTGTAGCGGGTGTGGCGAAGGACTTCGAGTGAAGGGTGGCATCTTCGCCTTCGCCCCAACATTTGCCCTCCGAGGGACCAGTTCGACTAAGTCATCTGGTGCCGAAGGCGTTGCTAGATGGTGGAGACGCTGCCCTCGCTCGAAGTGGTTCCGCGGGGGTTTTTGACATGACGATTGATTGACGCCGCACTGTTGGATTGCGGGTTCCCCGAAGCGTCGCGTCCTGTGTATAAAAAGGGGCGGGGGGCGGCGCCGATTGAAATTTACCTTTCTGTGCGCCGTGAAAACCCTAACCCTCCTTGCTCAAGCTGCTCGCTTGCTCGTCTACCCTCCTTGCTCCTGTTCGCCGGAGAACTGGCCCGCGTGAAGCAGACCGCGCGCCGCCATCGACGGTACGTAGCCATGCCGTCCTCTTCTTCGTCTGCTGCAACCACGCCGACGGCCGAGACGCCTTCCGAGGATCTCTCGGGCGGTGCGGCGGCAGAATTGCACCCGAGTGATACGGTGGAATTTGGTGTTTCGCGGATGTCGCTAGGCCGCGTGCAGGATATGCAACAGTTGGGGTATTTTGGCGGCGGGGTCGGGCGAGTGCTGGGGGCAGAGGAGATTCCCGAGCCCGAGGGTGAACTGGTTGTGTTTGAGGCGTTTTTTGTTGCCGGACTTCGTCTACCTGCGCATCGTTTCGTGTCGGAGGTGCTACAGAAGTTTGGGGTCCAAGTTCATCAGTTGACACCGAACGCCATGGTGGCGTTGGCGAAGTATGTCTGGGCAACAACGTCGTACGGCGGTCAGCCTTCGATGGAGGTCTTGGCCAAGCACTAATGTTTGCAGTGGCAGAAGAGGCGGATTGGTGATGAAATTGTGCAATTCAGATCGTGCACTTTCACGCCGAAGTCCGGGAATACTTTGATGGAGGTTGTGGAGCTGGTCCCTTGTGCCCGAAATAAGTGGGGCAACTAGTGGGACTACTGGTTCTATGTTTCGGAGGCTGAAGTCGAAAATCACCCTGGGCTCCCCGCTGCCATCATGTGTTCGCATTATTATGTGGCGTACCCGCCGTTTGAAGTGGAGGAGAACGACGAGAATGAACGGGCCCTTCAGATCGCTGCCCGTAGGAGTAGCGGGCGCGATCTAGTTGAGGAATTCATAGGGTATGGGGTGTGGCCTTTGGCACATGGATGGACGCTGGGCGAAGTATGCCCTCGCGTGATGCCCTCCCTTGGCGGGCAGAAAGTGCGAAGTCCACTCTTTGCCTTGGATGTGCGAGGGTGGGATCCTGCCGCGGTTGTGCGTGAGGCAGAGGATGGGGCGGTGAGAATTGTTGGTCGCTACGTGCCGAGGACTGAGGCCCAGCGGAGCTAGGACATACGTGGATCCAACGATCGCCTGAATCGAGTTTTTGAGCTGAATGGTTTGCCGTATGGCGGTTATCCCGGAGTAGACGTCACCGACCGCCGGGGGAAAAAACCAGAGGCAGTGCTTGAAGACGACCCCGCGCCAGAGGCTGCCCCATCTACTAAGAAGAGGAAGCTAGGTACTGCGAGTGGAAAACTGGGGGTCTCCGATAGTTTTGCTATGGAGTTGATGGAGACATGCGCGGCCCCCGGGGGAAGGATGTCTTCGCCCAAGCTCCGGGAGACTTCGGCGTGGATGCTGGAGGTTACCGGGGGTCGATGGCCCAAGAACGTCGTCCTTCGCCCGTGATTTGAGACTTTCCTCCCGGGCGGAATATTGCTGCTGTTGTGTCGGCAGTGATGAACAAGGATCGACAGGATGCTGCTCAGAAGCGCCGGGCGGTCGTCAGGCTCCCTGAGGCTAGGCCGAAGAGGGCGCGCGGGAGCACGAAGACCGCCGTCCCCGGCGGTAGCCAGCCCTCGCTGGCTGCGAAAGCGGCCGCGCCTGGATCTGGCAAGTTGCCGGAAAGCGCGAAGGCGGCCGGCGCTGGCGGGACCAAGTCCGTCCCGGAGGGAGCTGCGAAGGTCCGGGAGCTGCCTTCGCCGGGGAAGCGTATTGCCGACATCGGCACAAATATTTGCGTGGACGACTACCTCGTCGGTAAGGGTTTTTTTTGACTGGTGATACGTTGCAGGGTCGGGCGAAGGACAACTTGTTGCCGTTTCGCCTGCGGTGGCGGCCACGACGCCTGCCGCGGTTTTTGGGGTGAAGGGTGGCGCTTCCAGCGCTGGCGGCGAGGTGTCGGCGGCCACTGCCGTCAAAGACGAGGCGGGCACTGTGTCCCGCCGGCTGCGGGAAGCGTCGCTGTAGCTGAATCAGGTAAGTTGAAGTAGGCTTCATTGTGTGCCGCTTTCATTTTGATTGTGGACTCATGCGTGTCTGTTAGGCGGCCGACTTCGCCGATCGCGTGGCGTCGGGCGCCCTTACGGCGGGCGTGGATGTCGAAGTCGAGAGACTTCGGGCGCAGCACGCAGACGCCGTTCGGGAAAAATCTGCTGCGGAGAGCAAAAACCGCAGGCTGGCGGAGAAGGTGGTGCCCTGGAGAGCGAGAGGACTGACCTCCGGCGCCAGCTGGTGGAGGAAAGGAAGGAGGCCAATGAGGCCATCACCAAGGCGCAGTCGGCGCAGGCGGAGGCCAAATTGGCGAGGGCGGAAGAAAGCCTTGCAAGCCAGCTGTAACACCCTAGGTGTTACTTAGGGTGTCCACCCAGGGCTACCCCTGTTAACCTATTATCACATGAAGGTTTATTTGGGCAAAGTGCCTCAAACTTGGAATTCAAGGTCCTAAGCAAGTGCAAACTATCTTAGATATCATGCCCTAGCTTGTCATGCACATCTAAGTGGGGTTTTTCCCAAAACCCTAAAGCAAACCCCTCTTGGGCAATAGGAACCCTAATTGAGGCTAGGATCAAAAGGTCATGAAAACCTTATGATCATGGCTTGGGCCAAATATAAAAGTTGTAATATACTTCATAACCTACAATTAATAGTAAGGAAGTACCCCCAAAAAGTTTTCAGAAAAGTCCTAAAAAGTTCACCTAAGGTTCAGCACAAGGGAGAATTCAGATTTTTCCTAAGTATAAAAACTAACCCTTGAACAAAGATTCCACATGTTCACCTTAATCCAAATTTCAAAACCCTTCGACCCAATTGACAAAGTGGCGCAAAATTAACCCTAGAATACCCTGGAAAGAGATGACACTTACCCTAGGACGCTAGACACGACTTGACACCATTTTTGTCTCGGCTTGGACCTAGCTGACACAGCCAACTTCTTCCCCCTCTATCTCTCTAACCCGACCACATCTATTCTTGGAACTCACATGAACTAGGTAGCTCTAGGTGCAGGGAAGAGATCTCCCACAGGCGATAGGGTAAGATTCGTACGTTTTGGCCGCTCAGCAGAGGGAAGAACACAGGCAGAAGCAACGAGCCACGTGTTCGACGCGCTCTGAGCTCGCTAGAGCACGCCCGCGCGTGCTCCACGTCGCGCCAACGGCCAGCCGACGCCCTGTCCCACGCCCGCGCCTATAAAACCCACCCAGGCGTCGACTACACTCCTCCACACACCCTCAAGCCTCCCCGGAGCTCAGTTCACCGCCGTTTGCCCGTGCGCGGCGTGTCCGCGGCCACCCGAGCCACTGCCGCCGTAGACCGGCCAGTCCAACTTTCCCCAGCCCCATCCAACCCTCGGAGACGAGTGTGCACACCTCAGTGAAGCTCCCCGAGCGAGGAATCGAAGCCTGCTTCGCCGGAAAGGCCAGTCCACGGTCGCCGGAGCTCACAACCTCGCCGGAGTACGTGGACCGGGTAAATCACTGAGCCATTTCTCGATTCACTGCACTGATAGCCTATACGTCACCCTAGGAAGCTCACCGTACCCTTGGATTGAGCCAGATCGCCGTGGTTTGGCCGGTACACTCGCCACCGACGAGAACACCCGCCTGCGCACGTAGACCGAGCGATTCCGGCCATCCCCGCCGTCGAGCCGCACCTCGCCGTGACCGCCAGAGCCTCCCCGAGCCAACCCTGCCCTTCGCCGGACCTACCTCGCCGCCGGTAAGCCACGCCACCCTTTTCTTTCCCACGGATACTGTTTACATTGGGGGAAGGACCTCGGGGAAGAAGAGAGGAAAGTCAGGGGGCTTTTTGAGTTGTCAGTGACCCAGGGGAATAGTGGCGCAGGGGTAGATCTGTGCGGTTTGATTCAGTTTAAACCCAGGGACCTCGGTGTAAATTGCTTTTCCAGGAAACTCTTAATTAAATTTGTTTTTAAATTGAACAGAGACTTTAAAAATTCATAACTTCTGTTAAACTCATCCAAATTTGGTCAAACCAATTTTGTCAGACCCTAAATAATGTAGCCTACTTAAGAAAAATATAAAACCCCCTATGTACTATAGAAAACTTTAAAGCTCTGATTTAATTATAGTTTTGGCCAAAAGCTCAATAATAGAAAGAAAAATAGTTATATTATTTGACTAGGGTTAGGGAAAATTGGAGAAGTTTGTATCTACCTACTGACCTGCTTAAAAATGTTAGGTAGTGTTTGGTTGAGGAGCCAAGTAGAACGGAGCCGTTCCATCCCTGATTCTAGGAATGGAGCCGCTCTGTTCTGTGTTTGGTAATCTGGAACGGAGCGGCTCTGTTTTTTGTTTGGTTGCAGAGTGAACGGAACGGAGCGTGACTGTAAGAGCGGGATGGGAACGGAGCGGCTCCGTTCGGTTGATTTTTTGGAGCGGAATGGTTCCGGATCTGAGGAGAATATTCCCTAATTAGAGTCGTTCCGTTCTAGTTCCTTTGTAACCAAACAGCAACAAAACTGGGACAGAACGGTTCCGTTCTACTTGGCTCTTCAACCAAACACTACCTTAAACCTCTCTGTCCACTCCATTAAGTTAGTTTTTACCACTTATTTTACAATATGCTTAAGGTTAAGAAAAATAGAAAATGTAATTTAAATAATGAAACAGAGGGCACCTCTATTTTTATTTGGGTACTTATTCAATGAAGTTCACTGGAAAAATCTATCATACCCTGGTTTAGTATAAAATAAGTAGGATTCCTTTTAATTTAAGAAAACAAGGAAAACTTAGAAAAACCCTACAAAAATAACCCTAAGGTGAAAACCCCTCAAACCTTAGGATAACTAATGTTTGGTTATTATGAACATAGGAAAAATACAAAATCTGTTGTTTGATATTTTTTTCAAATGACAATTTAGTTATAAGCACCTTTTTGGCATAAAACTTTAGAAAATCACAACTAAATAATCACCAATTAACTTTCTGTAAATTTTGGCACAGAGGTTTAGTATTACTGTTTGATCCCAACAAAAATGACCCTTAGGAAGGAACTCAACTCAAATGGTGAGGTGTAGTGTAAAGTGGTCCATTTTACCCCACCCTTGTTATTTTTGTCTAAAGCTTAGCCTTTTCTTTTTGAACCTCAATTTCCTAGAATGGGCTATAGTGACCAATGGCAATCCACTGTAATTTTTACAGAATTTTTGGAAAATGTTAAACCACTGTCGTAGTTCAAACCTACACTAGAAGCCATGAAATGAGAATAAAGAAAGGGAGATATGAATAGTGGAAAATTAGTGTCATCCTAAAACTCTTTATAACTTGTCCACTGAGATATATAAAGGAAATACCAATTACCTATGCCTACCCCTAGCAAAACCTAGACCTAGAAATGATAAGCATAAACCATTAAAAGCCACATATGACCCGAAAACCCTAAGTTACTCATCAACTTAGTTTTTCTTCGCCTAGCATAATGTTGTTAAATCTTGCATAATCATGACATACATGTTCATTGCATTTTGATAGACTGTAACCTTGCTGACGGAGAGTACGTCCTCGTGCCGGAGCAAGGAGCTGCTCAGGAGGTAGCCCCAGAGCCAGCCCCAGAGTCTGCATCAGAGGATCTGCCTGCCACAGCCTTGGAAGGCAAGCCCCGGTTTTATGCATAACCTGTTATTTATGCTATTTTACTTCACTTAATGATTGTAGGATTGACTGTGCACTTATGTGTAGGAGTTGATTGAAACCCTAGTTGCATGAACCCAGGATTCCTTTTTGAGATGGATACTAGTATGCTAGGTCGAGTAGCTGCTTTACTAATTAGGGATCTCGGTAGAAGTCGAGTGATATTTCTAGCACTCGCGCGAGGTTAGGAATTGGCTGTATCCACTTTCTTATCCTATTGATGTTGGTATGTGGGCAATAATCCATGGGGATTGGTTGTCTACGGGAGAAAAATTTGAATAAGGATTAAGGTGTGGTACCGTGAGTCAAGCGTTTGAACGTACTAAGCACATGCCGAGAAATATGGTAAATCGGTAAGCCTAGTACCTGAGTGAACCTGGCAGTAGTTTGCCCTCCTCACGCGACCTGAGACGTGGTCTCCCATTCCGGTTATGGTGGGTACAAGTGCGGTCACTGCACGACGGCCAGTCAGGGTCAGTGGGGCATTGTACGCCAAGGCGGTGAGCCCCTCTCTGCTGACGGGGAATCGATGGGGACGGTTGGTGTGTGTGGGGATGGAGTGCCTCGCCACGTCGTGTGTTTAGGTTTACCTTGCAAGGATAAAACTCGATTCGAATCGTCTGCTTCTCGCAGCTAATGAGACTGCTTGATCCATGCTGCTACATTGAGTAACAAGTGGAAATATGATGAGTTGATATAAGATGTTGATTGCTAATAATGTTTGCTACTATGTATGAATAGATAGTACACATTTAGCCTTAAGAGAGTCACACTTAAATTTTGACAAAGTTAAAACTTGATTTAGAAACTCAGCTAGTGCTTTTGGCAAATTGAACCCCACAGCCAAACAGCTGCATGTCTAGAGGTAGAGGAGTAGACTCCTCACACCGGGTAAGTCTAGCTGAGTATTAGTATACTCAGCCTTGCTTGTGGCATAATTTTTTGTAGGTTCTCTAGAGGATATGGTTGCTGGAGTGACTTGGCCGTCCACCGTACCACCGGGTTGGACTGTCGAGTGGGACCCCGCCTCGGCTGAGGAAGAGCATGAGGAGTGATGGGACAGGCTTTCCCATCTCTCTGTTTATTTACCGTTAGTTTATTTCCGCTGCACTTCGAACAATGATGGTTACCTTTGCAAAAACTCCGATGATGATGATGTAATAATCTAATACTCTCACATGCATGGTTTTCTGCTTTATTGTATTTGCTCTGTGACTCACCATCGAGTGAGATTGTGGTACTTGATCCTGTCAGTGGCCATGTCGGACTAGATCCGAGGGATTGACGGGTTATTCTCATTTAAGTGTGGTCTAGCCTCTCAGGCAGGGCTTAGGCACTTAAGTTGGAATAATTCGGGCAGTTCCGCCACACCAGCGCGCCGAGGAATGGGAGGCGCGGTTCAACGCTCTGCAGGCCCGCGTGGAGAGGGCCGAGGCCTCTACTCGCGTGGAGGTTGAGCGAACGCGCAAACAGCTCGTGGATTCGTACCGCGAGCTAGGTGCACGGACCGTCGACTTCGAGGTGCCCGACCGAGAGGCGGGCCTTCGGTGCCTCGAGTGGCTGCAAGAGGAGTTGCAAGTGCTCCCGACCATCGTGGCAGGCTTCATGTCGTATGCCTCCCTCGACACCTGCGAGGGGGCTATGAATGCGCTGGCCCGCGTAGGGTGCCATCACTATGAGGTCTTCGACCGATCCAATGAAGATTTTGGGCGTGAGATTTTTAAGGTCGAAGATCCTGTGGTGAAGGATGCCGGGGGGGCCCTCTTCGACCGGATGTGGGGCCCTCACGGTCGGGAGGCTGTTAGGGAACGGGCTGACCAGGCGAGGGATCAGGTAAAGTTTGTGTTTCGTTTTGTGCTATTGAATGTGGGTGTATGCGGGTGTGCTGAATCGGTGCGCTGTGTTGCAGATGGCGCGTGCCGAGGAGGTGGAGGACTTCAGACGTCTGAACAGCGCGCTGCCCGAAGCGGAGGCCGACCCGGTGGTGGCCGAAGCTGAGGTCGACCCAGCGTCGCTCCCAGAAACCAGTGGAGCTTCCCACGCTGCCCCTGCGTCTGCTGTGTCTGGTGGAGACTCACCGGCGGCCACTGTGCCGATGGCGGAGGATCCCCCGAAGGCGGCGACGGAGCCAGCAGCGGAGGACTCCGCGGCGGCTGCTGGGTCTTGGCAGGTGGCTTAGTGTGTATGGGGAAGTTAGGGAATTTTGTCTGTGTTACTGAACCTTGGTTGCTGCGCAGGTTCAAGATTTTGGGCCTGCGCACGCAACCGCTACTGCTAATTTTGTGGCGGCTTCGACCGTGGTTGCTGGTAATGAATCAGATTAATCTACGTCTAAGTTTTCTGAGTTTGACGACTCTGAGAGTTCGGTTTTGTGGACGGAAGAGTCTTCAGATGAAGGCTTAGATTATTTTGCAGCCTTGGATGTGGCTGAGGCGGAGGCTTCTCCGCGTGTTACGGATGCTGAAGTTTTGCCTGGTCCGAGTGTTGGGCGTAGGCGGCGAAGGGCGGTGGCGAAGCGTAGAGTGGGCGGGTTTGATGGTGGTCGTCTTCGTGTGGGCAGGGCTGGTAGGCAGGAATTGTTGTCCTCGCCGGTTGGGGCGAGTATGGGTGAGGGTGAGTTGCGAAGGCTTTTTGAGGGTGAGGAGATGAGGATAATGCTATTTAACTATAGGGAGATGGGGATCATTCCGAAGGTTGAACCTATGTAAGGTGTGATGCCCTCGCTGAACGCGTGTAACTGTAGTTTGTATGATAAGGTTGACTGCCTTCGTGCATCTGGGTGTGTTCGTAAGGTGTTGCGCACCCGGTCTGGTATATTATTGTGTCGGTCCGGCTGCGCCTGTAGACTCTCGGACTGATGTAGTGCGCCTTCGATTTTTACTCTCGTTATGCTAGTCCGGCTGCACCCTTAGGCGACTTTTGCGTGGATTGTCTTGCGGAGAAGACTTTGATTTACGCACTTGTTGTGTTAGTCCGGCTGCACCCTTAGGCGACTTTTGCACGGATAGGCTTTTCGAGAAGACTTCGAATTTGCGCACTTGTTGTGCTAGTCCGGCTGCACCCTTAGGCGGCTTTTGCACGGATAGTCTTTTTGAGAAGACCTCGAATTTGCGCACTTGTTGTCCTAGTCCGGCTGCACCCTTAGGCGGCTTTTGCACGGATAGTCTTTTGAGAAGACTTCGAATTTGCGCACTTGTTGTGCTAGTCCGGCTGCACCCTTAGGCGACTTTTGCACGGACTGTCGCGCGCGAGGGTAGCCATCGCTACCCCTCGCGGTAACTTTTGTGTCGGTCGAATGTTGAAGACCGTTGATGCGGTCTTTTTCGACGTAGTTTTTGGGGGATTTTTCGCGTGTATATTACATGGCTCCGCCTCGTTAAAAACCTCACCCCCCGGGAGGAAAAGAGTGCGGGCCGGCTTAAAACTTGTTCTGCTGATTACAAGGGCGAGGTGGCCCTGAAGAGTTAAACAAATAATTTGCGAAGATTATCAATGTTCCAAGAATGTTCTAAGTCTTCGCCGGATGGCGTTGTGAGCCTGTACGCGCTGGGGGACGCCTTCGTCTTGATGATGAAAGGGCCCTCCCATTTCGGCTCCAACTTGCCCTGGGACTCTGTCCGAGCTGTCCGGACGAGTACGAGGTCTCCTTCGTTGAACTCCCTCGGGATGACTGCGTGGTCGCGTCATGCTTTTGTCTGAGCTTGGTATTTGTTTAGAGCCTATAGGGCGAAGACGCGGTCTTCGTTGATGAGGTCCTTCGAAGTGGGCTCGTCTACGTCGGGGATGGCCGACGCAACTGTCCGAGGTGATCCGTGCTTTATTTCTTGTGGAGTCATAGCCTCCGATCCGTACAGAAGGCGGAAAGGGGTGAACCCAGTCGCCCTGCACTCAGTTGTGTTCAGCGCCCAGACCACTTCGGGTAACAGGTCGGGCCACTTGCCTTTTTTGTCGTCGAGGAGCATTTTCTTGACGGCTATGAAAATTTTTCTGTTGGCGCGTTCCACGACTCCGTTGGATTGAGGGTGGTACACTGAGGCGAAGGCAAGCTTGGTGCCGATGGAGAAGCAGAAATCCTTGAAGTCTTGGTTGTCGAATTGCTTGCCATTATCGACTGTGAGTTCGGACGGGACTCCGAAGCGGCAAACAATGTTTTGCCAGAAGAATTTCTGGGCTGTCTTCGATGTTATAGTGGATACTGCCCTCGCCTCAATCCATTTGGTGAAATACTCAACGGTGACGAAGGTGAACTTGAGGTTCCCCTGAGCCGTGGGCAGGGGCCCGACAATGTCCAGGCCCCAGCGCTGAAGCGGCCACGTGTGGGCGATTAGCTTCGTGAACTGCGAAGGGCGTCCGGAGCGTGGAGAAAATTTCTGACAGGCTTCGCAGGACCTTGTGACCCGATTTGCGGCGCAAATCATGGCGGGCCAGTAAAAACCTTGACGAATCACCTTTGCTGCTAGGGCTCTAGGCCCTGCGTGAGAGCCGCAAGTCCCGCTGTGGACCTCGTGTAGAATTTGGATGCCTTCAGTCTCGGTGACGCACTTAAGCATCGGTTGGCTGACCCCCTTCTTGTAAAGTTGGCCTTCGATTAATGCGAAGTCCCGGCTTCAGTGTTCAAGGCGCTTGGCCTCATTGATGTCGGTTGGATGGTAGTACCCCTGCAGGAATAGGTTTATTGGTGCCCGCCAGTCTTCGGTCATGATGAGGTTGACTATGCGGTGGCCCTCGCTGTCATTGGTTATTTGGAGCCCCTCAGGGCTGCGGACGGCTGGCGTGCCGATGACGTGGTAGAACACGTCGGAGGGTAGGGCTTCGCCCCTGGCGGCTGCCTTGGCCAACGCATCGGCCTCCTCGTTCTTGGCTCGGTCCATGTGCTGCAACGTGAAACCCTTGAATTGTCTTTCGAGGCTACAGATAGCTGCGAGGTACTGCATGAGTGCGGGGTCCTTCGCTGCATAGTCTTTCTCGACCTGACCGGCGACTACCTTGGAGTCAGTTCTGATGATGCAGGTGGTGACACCTAGTGCCCTTAGCTTGCGAAGGCTGAGGATGACAGCCTCGTATTCTGCTATGTTGTTGGTGCATCTATCAGACTCCAAAGCAAAGCTGAGGCGCGCTGCGTATCTGTGTTTGATCCCGGTTGGTGAAGTAATGACTGCAGCAACGCCTACCCCCGCATGGCACCAGGCGCCGTCGCAATGGATTGTCCATACTTTCTCCGCGGACGACTCCGGCTGCGTTATTGGTCCAGTCCAGTCCACGATGAAGTCTGCCAGGACTTGCGACTTGATGGCTATCCTGGGTTCAAATGTGATGTGGTAGCCGGAGAGTTCGGCTGCCCACTTGGCAATCCACACTGATGCCTTGTAACACCCGGGTTTTAGGGGTCCAAAACCCGGGGTTAACATAAACACCAGGTATGCTGGGACCAAGTCTCACACATATGATGTATAGTGGCACAGGATCGAATGTCACATCTTTATATATAACAGGAGTTCTATACAAAATAAATAATTACATTATAAGGAGACAACGGTCCAGCAACCCAAAGTTGACTGGGAGACGACGACCTAGACCTCTCACGAACTCATCGCAGCATCCTCCATGAGCATCATCCTGCAGTACCTGGTCTTGACCTGTGGTGTATGTGAGACAGCAAGAGTGAGCTCACATACGTTCATCGCTCAACAAGTTGTGGGGAATAATGTGCATGAACTCGCCAAAGGTGGGAGCTCACGTGAAGTGTAAGGCTTACCAAAGAAGATGGTTTGAGCTGAGCATTGCTTTTAAAGTTGGTCAAAATTTTATTAGCAATTACTAAGTATAAGTAAATACCAAACCCAATTAAGTAATAGATCAAAAGTAACAACACCACCTGCAATGCAATGCATATGACAAATTGAATTTAGTTCCATAAATTAATCATGTGAGGGTCCGAGCTGCTCATGACCGTGAGCACGGCTAGTATACCAGTTTTACACTCTGCAGAGGTTGCGCATCTTTACCCACAAGCCGTGTTACCCATCTGCCAAGGGGTCATGAATCCCATACACCTCTACCAAGGAAGCGAGGCAGGGTAACACTACGAGGCCTTTACAAAGTTCCACTAGCTTCCGAAAACCCGCTACAGTTTATAGGAAGATCCAGTGCAGGAATCCCTTGCAGGACCGCCATCGCAGCAAAATCCTCCCGAGGGCCTCCCTACACTGACCTCTCCCCTACTGCCCTTGCCCCTTTCGGGTAAGGTAGTCTTCCACTAGCTTTCCTAATTAATCAGCCAAGGGCGTCCCATTCCACCCTTGTGGTAGCACTGTTTTCCCGGGTGGTTCTCCATGTTCCAATTAACATAATGATCTTAACATGAACCATAAATAACAACTGATAACAAAAGTATAATCATGAATAGTGTAATCTTCATACCCAAAACCACATATAGCACTAGCAAGTACTACCCAGAAAGATCAGTGGTAAACAAGGTATAAAGGTAGACAAACTAGGGTAACCTATTGGGTCCCATCAAAATTAACCTATGCAGATCATTATGATTAATCAGAACATGGCTGGGTAAAAAAAAAGAAGTGATCAAGGGCACAACTTGCCTGGGCCTTGAGAATCCAGGTACCAGGATGATTCTTCAGATCCTCGTGACCTCACTGCTAGTCGTAGCAATACAAACATACATGGTATAGGCAAAATTAACATTACACCAAACATATATGCAAAATACATATTAATAATCTACATATTAAAATAAGATCACAGGAAAAAGGATTATTAATTTTGGAGTTGTAGAATTCAAGTTATGATTTTCCTAAGGTTTAATGTGATTAAAATATGATTAAATGATAAATAAATTTTCTGACAGAGTTCATGTCAAAACAAAGACACTAAATGATGAAGAATATTATTACAAAATTTTAGAAACTGGAATGGTTCAATTTGGAGCTAAAATGGATTTTCTATGAATTATCTAAGTTCTAGCAATTATTTTCATATTAAAAATCTATTTTCTATTTTATTTACTCAAATTAATCAATCACTGGACTGGGCCTCAATTATAAGAAAGGTCAGGGGGCTCGGCGCAAGAATCCCGAGACACAGGGAACAGTGCCCGAGGGACGGCGGGTTTATTCCGTGAAAGCCGAGGGGCTCTTTAGCAAAAGATCCCGACCGAAGGGGTATCAAGAATCCAGGGCCGTCCGATCATGAATCAAGGGACCAGATTAGATCTTCCCCCCGACCGAACCGGTACGCGCCGAGAGTCGCACGATTAGAGATCAACGGCTGGTATTTAATGGGGCGAAGGGGGTATCCTCTATCTTATCCGAGCCGCACGCTTGAGATCCAACGGTCTCTACGTTTCTCCCCAAACCCAGCTCGGAACGGCGGCGCCGCCCAAGACTCACGGCGACCCATCGCCGGAGAAAACCCAATCCGATGCTCCGGTGCCCTAGAGCTCAATTAAAAGCTGCTACACGGTGCTGAGGGGATGGCGAACTCACCGGAGTAGTTCTTTCCACGGATTGTCGATCGGGTGACGTCGGCCACGGCGGCAGCGGTATGCGGCGGAGAAATCAACTCCGATGAGGAATTCCCCCGCTTCCAGCCGATGTCCCTGCACCAATCGCCCACCAACGCACGACCCGAGCCGCGACCACCTGATCCAACCGTAACCGCAGCCGGAGAGGCAGTCACCGGCGACGTTCCTTGCGGCGGTGAAGCACACACGTTTTCTCTCCTCCGCGCACTGCTTTCGTCGTTCCGCGCGGCGCACGCGAAATTGGGGAGAAGAGAGAAGAGGGGAGATTCTTATAGTGCCAAGGGACGAGGCCGAGGGGAGGATTCCGGTCAATGGCTCCGAGGTTCGCGGCAAGCTCCGCCACGGCCGGGATTCCGTTGAGGGCGAATACACCGAGCGGTTGGGCAGCTGACAGGTGGGTCCCCAATCGCAGCGATACAGGGAGACCGTGACCGCGCGCGAGGGAGAGGCTGACGTGGGGGCCCCGCGCGTAAGTGAGTGGAGAACCGTGGTCGAGCGCGTGAGGCTGACCGGTGGGACCGGGTTGTCGGCGCCAGAGTGGAGTGGGCTGCGCGCTGAAGTTCCTTAGGTGGGCCGAAATGAATCTGGCCGGCCCATGAAGACTTTTATTCTTTTTCTTTTTATTTTCTATTTTCTTTTATCCATTTTCAAATCCAATTTGAATTCAAGTTTAAATTCAAACTTTGTGAATAACTTGTCCTCAGTTTGAAAGGTATAATTTAATAATATAAGTGTGAAGGGTGTTTACTCTGATTTTTATTTTATTTTATGTAGTATTTTTCTTAGTTCTTCCCTACTCCTTTTATTTTCTATTTTCCATTTTCCTTTCCATTTGAATTTCAAATCAACACAAGTTTAAAGTTTAAACACTTAATTTGGATACACATATAGAACTTCAGCATAATGTGCAAAAACCTATTTTATGTATTTCTTTATTTATTTTAGTTCTTTTAGACAAGCTTTTAATCATATAGTAGAATAATCCCTACCTTATTACTTCTAGGGAAATCAAATTTATATTGTAGACTATATATTAAGAAATAGTTTAATCCTAATTCTTTTATATATCCTAACCCAAAGGCAATTTAGATTATCTAAGTATCTTTAATTATGTGTTTTTAACATATTCATGAGTGGAAACTTCTAAATTATGATTATTTTTAAGGAAAGGTGTTTTGATTTAAAATCTTTGAGAATTTTTCCTTGTCTTCACAAGATTGAATTTTAGGGTGTTACAAATCCTACCCCCCTTAAAAATAATCTCGTCCCCGAGATTTGTAAGAAAAAGATGTATATTTATATTGTTCTCGGGACATATGCACAAACAAAGAAATCTCAGCATGAGGTATAATTCTTTAACAATACATAGGGTCAATAGACCTTATTATTTCTTCTAAAATATTATCATATCATCTACTAACTAAAGTAATCACCTAGATCTTACAAATCATCATAATTTATATCTATGTAGCTTGGTGAAGCTGGTGGTGGTGGGGGTTGTTGTTGTTGTTGTCTCTCCAACCGTGCTTGTCTTATTTCTTGGCGGGCCTGACGTATTTCCTCGCGTTGTTGTCTTATCTGATTCTGCATCTCGGTCACTAGGTCTGTTAACTGTTGTATTACCAGTCTTTGGGTAGCAACCACTTGATCGATTTCAACAGGTGGAGGATTTGGAGGATTCATTTTCTGTTTGTTGTTACGTGACAATCTTTCCTTTCCTGGTATTGACCATGAAAGTTAGAAGCATATGGTAATAGTTTTGTAAAGGAAATTATTCACTAAGCGGAATGAATAAGCTAGTAGTTGGTTATAATCTATAGATTCTTTGGTAGGGTTTAATCTTTGTTTTATGTCCAGATTGGGGTAACCAATCATATAAGGGGAATATCCAAGGGTAAGATAGAATCTGTCAAGATGAGAGGTATATATGGGTGAGATAGACTACAAGATGTAGGTTAAAAGTTTGTTTGTTGTTAGGTGGGAATAGGAAGGTTATACCATTCATCATGACTCTATTGGTTGGGTTGGTCTATCATTCTTTATTTAGTGCAGGGTGAACTAAGTTAAGACCTGTTCTATAGGAGTAGAGTCTAATCTATTTCATCAGTATTATCTAACATGTTTTGATAAGTCACTCTAGATTAGATCAGACCTAGGTTAGATTGGTGTGACTAGTTTGACTAGATATGATCTATTTAATTTTGCATTAGATCATGGTGGTTAAACTAGGGTGGATAAGTATGCTTATTAGGATAAGATGAAATAGAATCTTTTAAGATTAGTTAGATCTATTAAGATGAGATAAGATCTTTTTAAGATAAGATGAATCTATTAATAGTAATAGAGTATCTTTTAAGATAAGATGGATCTTTTAAGATAAGTTAAGACCTTTTTGAGATAAGATAGATCTATGAGTGTAGGATAGAATCTCTTGAGATGAGATGAATCTATTAAGATAAGGGAGAATTTTTAAGATAAGATGGATTGGTTAGAATGAGATCTTTTTAGGATAAGATAAATCTCTTAAGCTAGATATGTTCCAAGGGGGGACAATCTAGGTTGTCTAGTTATTTTATAATTATATTTTTATACCTATGTGTATATGCAGATGCAATTGTGGACATTACTCCACAACTCATCACACACAATCAAAGATCCAAATCAGACAAGTATCATAAGAACAAACATTCAAGCATATAAATATTTACAAAATTAGTTTTGCTTTTGTTTCTAGGAATAGGTCTCCTATTCCTAAAGGTCACTTCAGGCACAGGATTTCAAAGTGTGAAATCCACATTTGTCTTTAGAAGGAAAAGGTAAGAATAATCAGAGTAAAGCGGAATTAGATGAGAAAAGATTAAGAAAAGTTTAGAAAGAATCAGAGTAGCAAAGGTAAGTAGACAATGGTTGTCCAGTTCTATCTAGGTTTCGTCCTACAGTCAACATTCCTCTGATACCACTTCTGTAACACCCGGGTTTTAGGGGTCCAAAACCCGGGGTTAACATAAACACCAGGTATGCTGGGACCAAGTCTCACACATATGATGTATAGTGGCACAGGATCGAATGTCACATCTTTATATATAACAGGAGTTCTATACAAAATAAATAATTACATTATAAGGAGACAACGGTCCAGCAACCCAAAGTTGACTGGGAGACGACGACCTAGACCTCTCACGAACTCATCGCAGCATCCTCCATGAGCATCATCCTGCAGTACCTGGTCTTGACCTGTGGTGTATGTGAGACAGCAAGAGTGAGCTCACATACGTTCATCGCTCAACAAGTTGTGGGGAATAATGTGCATGAACTCGCCAAAGGTGGGAGCTCACGTGAAGTGTAAGGCTTACCAAAGAAGATGGTTAGAGCTGAGCATTGCTTTTAAAGTTGGTCAAAATTTTATTAGCAATTACTAAGTATAAGTAAATACCAAACCCAATTAAGTAATAGATCAAAAGTAACAACACCACCTGCAATGCAATGCATATGACAAATTGAATTTAGTTCCATAAATTAATCATGTGAGGGTCCGAGCTGCTCATGACCGTGAGCACGGCTAGTATACCAGTTTTACACTCTGCAGAGGTTGCGCATCTTTACCCACAAGCCGTGTTACCCATCTGCCAAGGGGTCATGAATCCCATACACCTCTACCAAGGAAGCGAGGCAGGGTAACACTACGAGGCCTTTACAAAGTTCCACTAGCTTCCGAAAACCCGCTACAGTTTATAGGAAGATCCAGTGCAGGAATCCCTTGCAGGACCGCCATCGCAGCAAAATCCTCCCGAGGGCCTCCCTACACTGACCTCTCCCCTACTGCCCTTGCCCCTTTCGGGTAAGGTAGTCTTCCACTAGCTTTCCTAATTAATCAGCCAAGGGCGTCCCATTCCACCCTTGTGGTAGCACTGTTTTCCCGGGTGGTTCTCCATGTTCCAATTAACATAATGATCTTAACATGAACCATAAATAACAACTGATAACAAAAGTATAATCATGAATAGTGTAATCTTCATACCCAAAACCACATATAGCACTAGCAAGTACTACCCAGAAAGATCAGTGGTAAACAAGGTATAAAGGTAGACAAACTAGGGTAACCTATTGGGTCCCATCAAAATTAACCTATGCAGATCATTATGATTAATCAGAACATGGCTGGGTAAAAAAAAAAGAAGTGATCAAGGGCACAACTTGCCTGGGCCTTGAGAATCCAGGTACCAGGATGATTCTTCAGATCCTCGTGACCTCACTGCTAGTCGTAGCAATACAAACATACATGGTATAGGCAAAATTAACATTACACCAAACATATATGCAAAATACATATTAATAATCTACATATTAAAATAAGATCACAGGAAAAAGGATTATTAATTTTGGAGTTGTAGAATTCAAGTTATGATTTTCCTAAGGTTTAATGTGATTAAAATATGATTAAATGATAAATAAATTTTCTGACAGAGTTCATGTCAAAACAAAGACACTAAATGATGAAGAATATTATTACAAAATTTTAGAAACTGGAATGGTTCAATTTGGAGCTAAAATGGATTTTCTATGAATTATCTAAGTTCTAGCAATTATTTTCATATTAAAAATCTATTTTCTATTTTATTTACTCAAATTAATCAATCACTGGACTGGGCCTCAATTATAAGAAAGGTCAGGGGGCTCGGCGCAAGAATCCCGAGACACAGGGAACAGTGCCCGAGGGACGGCGGGTTTATTCCGTGAAAGCCGAGGGGCTCTTTAGCAAAAGATCCCGACCGAAGGGGTATCAAGAATCCAGGGCCGTCCGATCATGAATCAAGGGACCAGATTAGATCTTCCCCCCGACCGAACCGGTACGCGCCGAGAGTCGCACGATTAGAGATCAACGGCTGGTATTTAATGGGGCGAAGGGGGTATCCTCTATCTAATCCGAGCCGCACGCTTGAGATCCAACGGTCTCTACGTTTCTCCCCAAACCCAGCTCGGAACGGCGGCGCCGCCCAAGACTCACGGCGACCCATCGCCGGAGAAAACCCAATCCGATGCTCCGGTGCCCTAGAGCTCAATTAAAAGCTGCTACACGGTGCTGAGGGGATGGCGAACTCACCGGAGTAGTTCTTTCCACGGATTGTCGATCGGGTGACGTCGGCCACGGCGGCAGCGGTATGCGGCGGAGAAATCAACTCCGATGAGGAATTCCCCCGCTTCCAGCCGATGTCCCTGCACCAATCGCCCACCAACGCACGACCCGAGCCGCGACCACCTGATCCAACCGTAACCGCAGCCGGAGAGGCAGTCACCGGCGACGTTCCTTGCGGCGGTGAAGCACACACGTTTTCTCTCCTCCGCGCACTGCTTTCGTCGTTCCGCGCGGCGCACGCGAAATTGGGGAGAAGAGAGAAGAGGGGAGATTCTTATAGTGCCAAGGGACGAGGCCGAGGGGAGGATTCCGGTCAATGGCTCCGAGGTTCGCGGCAAGCTCCGCCACGGCCGGGATTCCGTTGAGGGCGAATACACCGAGCGGTTGGGCAGCTGACAGGTGGGTCCCCAATCGCAGCGATACAGGGAGACCGTGACCGCGCGCGAGGGAGAGGCTGACGTGGGGGCCCCGCGCGTAAGTGAGTGGAGAACCGTGGTCGAGCGCGTGAGGCTGACCGGTGGGACCGGGTTGTCGGCGCCAGAGTGGAGTGGGCTGCGCGCTGAAGTTCCTTAGGTGGGCCGAAATGAATCTGGCCGGCCCATGAAGACTTTTATTCTTTTTCTTTTTATTTTCTATTTTCTTTTATCCATTTTCAAATCCAATTTGAATTCAAGTTTAAATTCAAACTTTGTGAATAACTTGTCCTCAGTTTGAAAGGTATAATTTAATAATATAAGTGTGAAGGGTGTTTACTCTGATTTTTATTTTATTTTATGTAGTATTTTTCTTAGTTCTTCCCTACTCCTTTTATTTTCTATTTTCCATTTTCCTTTCCATTTGAATTTCAAATCAACACAAGTTTAAAGTTTAAACACTTAATTTGGATACACATATAGAACTTCAGCATAATGTGCAAAAACCTATTTTATGTATTTCTTTATTTATTTTAGTTCTTTTAGACAAGCTTTTAATCATATAGTAGAATAATCCCTACCTTATTACTTCTAGGGAAATCAAATTTATATTGTAGACTATATATTAAGAAATAGTTTAATCCTAATTCTTTTATATATCCTAACCCAAAGGCAATTTAGATTATCTAAGTATCTTTAATTATGTGTTTTTAACATATTCATGAGTGGAAACTTCTAAATTATGATTATTTTTAAGGAAAGGTGTTTTGATTTAAAATCTTTGAGAATTTTTCCTTGTCTTCACAAGATTGAATTTTAGGGTGTTACATGCCTCCGGGTTTCTAAACAGCTCGCCGAGACCTCTATCTGAGGTGACCCGGACTTTGAATGCCTCGAAATAGTGGCGCAATTTGCGCGAGGCCATCATGACTGCATAAGCGATCTTTTCCAGTTCTATCATATTACATTTTGATGTTGTCAGCACTTCAGAGACGTAGTAAACTGGACATTGCCTGATCGTGCCCTCTCTGGTCTGCTCTTGAACCAGTGCAACGCTGACCGCATGCGGCGAAGCCGCGACATAAAGCAATAGGGGTAGCGAGGGGTCGGGGCTTGTAAGGATCGCCAATTCCGACAGGTACTGCTTTAATGAGGTGAAGGCCGCCGCCTGCTCTGGCCCCCACGCGAAGTCTTTTGCTCCGCGGAGTGTTTTGAGGAAAGGGAGGCTTCGCTCCGCGGACTTGGAGATGAATCTGTTGAGGGCGGTCAGCCTGCCTGTCAATCGTTGTACTTCTCTGGTTGACTGCGGCCTGCGGGGGCGTCATGTTGATGATAGCCTGAATTTTGGTTGGATTGGCCTCAATTCCGCAGTGTGATACCAGGTAGCCCAAGATTTTTCCCTGGCGGACTCCAAAGACGCACTTTTCAGGGTTGAGGCGAAGTCGTGCGGTCCGCATATTCGTGAACGTTTCGGCAAGGTCGGCTAGGTGGTCTTCCTTGCTTCTGCTGGCAACGACGATGTCGTCCACATATGTGAATATATTTCTGCCAACCTGGCTCTCGAGCACCGTTTTCGTGAGTCGAGAGAAAGTGGACCCGGCATTCTTGAGTCCCTCCGGCATTCTGATGAAACAATACGTGTCGAAGGGTGTTATGAAGCTGGTGCTTGCCTTGTCCTCCTCTTTCATATATATTTGGTGGTAGCCAGAGAAGCAGTCAAGGAGTGACATGACTTCGCACCCGGCTGCGCTATCGACGATTTTATCGATTCGAGGCAGCGGGAAATTGTCCTTGGGGTAGGCCTTGTTGAGACTGGTGAAGTCTATGCACATCCGCCATTTGCCGCTCTTCTTCTGCACCATCACTACATTGGCGAGCCATGTGGGTAGGCGATTGGCTCGATGAACTTGGCTTCGAGCAGGCGATGCACCTCGGCCTTGGAGGCTTCTGTCTTCTCATCAGACATCTTGCGCAGCCGTTGTTTCTTCGGCCTCACCGAAGGGTCGATTCCTAAGTCGTGCTCGATGATGGAGCGACTGACTCCGACCAGGTCGAGGGCGGACCAGGCGAAGACGTCTTTATTCTTGGATAGACAGCAGAGGAGTCGCTCTTCGTCGTGCAAAGTGAGGTCTTCGCTGATGGTAACCATCTGCTGAGGCATAGCCTAGTCGAGGGGGACGGTCTTGGTCCCGTCGTTGCTCTGCAGCTGTGCTTTTTCATGCTCTTTGGCGGTTGAATTGACAGACCCAGGGACTTCACGTTGGGCCGTGAGGCAGTGTACGTTTCTTTGCCTGGGGACGAAGTCTCTTTCTATGTTACGCGCAACCGGCTAGTTGCCGTAAACTGTGATGGCGCCTTGCGGACCTGGGATCTTCATGCACAGGTAAAGTCCGTGGATAGCTGCCTCAAACTTATTGATGGAGCCCTGACCCATTATGGCGTTGTATGGGTACACCATGTCGACGATGTCAAACGTGACTTGCTCACTTCGGGCATTCGGTGCTACACCGAAGGAGAGGGGCAACTCTATTTTGTCGACGGGAAAGGTGCCCTTGCCGCCGAAGCCGTATAGCGGGTTGTCCGAGGGCTTGAGCAGGCTGTGGCTTATGCCCATGCGATCGAAGGCATGGAGGAAAATGATGTATGCCTGGCTGCCATTGTCGACCAAGACTTTGTGCAAGTCCCAGCCTGCCACGCTGCAGTTGATGACCATGGCATCGATGTGGGGGGCGCTGCGCAGATCGATGTCTCGGGCATCGAAGGTCAATGGCACGTGGGACCACTTTGTCTGCACGACCGGGCTGGTGACGGTGACGTGGTTGATGCTGTGGTAATGGTCCCTCTTTTGCCGCTTTGTGTCGAAGTCGGCGCTGGACCCCCCGGTGATCATATGGATGACTCCGCGATACAGTTGATCGGCGAAGTCCTCTTCTTTGGGGCTTGGGGGTGGTTGGGGTGGTGGATGTTTTGCTATTGATGGTGTGGGGGTGGGGGTGGGGGAGGTACAATTTGTACCTCCTGGTGGTGTTGGTATGCGTGGTGCGGTGGAGGTGGAGCCGGGCCGTGGTTGTATGGTTGAGGGGGTTGCTGGTATGCGTGCGCGACAATTCTAGGGTTGTCGGCTAGTTGTGCCCGTGCCATTCTGTCTCTGGTGGCCTTCGTCTCTAGGCAGTCCCTTGTGGGATGCGCGTAGTCTTCGCCGTGGAACAGGCAGTAAAATCTGCATGGCTGCTGCGCACGCCCCCGTCCTCGACCGCGAGTTCCATTTCCTCGGCCCTGGGGGGATACTCCTGGCGGCGAGGGGCCTCACCAGCGGGGGGCTGGTTGGCGATGTTGTGCACCTGCTGCTGATTGCGGCCGTCTCGGCTGGAGTCTGTCTGCGAGGGCCTCGTCCAAGTGTGGCTGGACTGCGGAGGGTCTTTGGGCTTCCTCTGAGACTCGACTTTGCGCTGGTGGAGCTCTTCAGATCTAGCATATTTCTCAAACAGCTGATACAACTCTTGGAGGTTCCTGGGCGGGTCCCTGATGCAGTGGCTGTAGAGGACGCCGGCCCGAAGGCCACTGATGGCGTAGTGGATGGTGATCTGGTCATTGACCGAAGGCAGTTGTGACTTGAGGGTCAGGAACTTGCGGTAATACTCCCGCAGAGTCTCTCGTTCCAGCTGCTTGCAGAGTCAGAGTTCGGCCAAGGCGTCGGTGTCTGGGCGGTACCCTTGGAAGTTGAGCAAGAATTTGTCCCGGAGGCTTCTCCAGGAGTCAATGGACAATGGGGGCAACCTGGTGTATCAGGTGATGGCTGGGCCTTCGAGGGCAATGATGAATGACTTGGCCATCGTGGCGTCGTCCCCTCCGGATGATGCAACGGTGACTTGATAGCTCATGATGTACTGTGCTGGATCAGTGCTGCCGTTGTACTTGGGATAGGTCCCTGCCCTGAAGTTGGCGGGCCATGGTGTCACTTGCAGGTGAGGTGCCAGGGGACTTCGCTCGTCAAGGTAGTTGACGCCTTGGAAAGCCGTGGCGTGAGGGATGGTGTGTCCGCGCTGAGGGACGAACAGGTCTTCGATTTGTGCGCGCTGCTGGAGGGGTGGGCCATGTTGCAGGCCGAGTTGGCCTTCGCTTTGCATGAGCGTGATCTCTTGTTCAAGCTCCTGTGCCTTCTACTCTTCGTCGCGTATCATCTGTTGCACCTTGGCTTGTGCAGACACACGTTGGTGCTTGGCCTCGAGGATCTCTTTTTGCTTTTGGAGGTTGCGGTTCTTGATGCGCAGGGCGCGCAGCTGTAGCTGCTCTTCGGCCGAAACGCCGATGACTTCGCCGTCCTTAGTGGCGTCCGCGCCCTCTGGTGGAGCGAAGCCTGGGGGAGGCTGCTGTGGTCCCCCGGAGCTACAGGTGCGGAGGCTGCCTTCGGTGGTGGGTTGTTCATTGCGCTGCTTCTTGCTGTTTGCGTCGTCTTCGCAAGGCTCTTGGAGAGTGTTGTCGACAAGGGCCTTGCCCTTTTTCTCGGCCAGTAGTGCCGCCTTCGCGGCTTCGTCAGCCTTCGACGTGGTTCTCTTGGGTGCCATCGCGGGTGGTGTTTTCGTAGCACGAACGGTGGGTGCCAAATGTTGGAACTTGCTCTCCTGAGCGAGTTGATCCAACTGAGGAGAAAAAGTGGTGTAAACGGGGCTACAACTCGAGATGGCAATAGCTCTGTTAACCTAGCCTCTCAAGGGCACTGTGCGGGGGTATTTATAGGTGTCTGAGTGCCCAGCGTCCAGTGTTAAGGACGCATGTGCCCTCAGGCGCCTAGGTTATCCCCGGAATATTCCCATAAAGTAGGGTTACAGACTGTAATTACAGGGAGACCTTTACAAACTAGGCCCGTAATGCGCAGCGGCCACGCAGGGCCTATTACGATGGGCCGGATTACACGTGGGCCTCCGCGCTGGATAAGGTCGTGGGAAAAAGCGACTTTGCCGTAGGCCTCCATCTCCCGGTGCGTGGAGCGAAGGGTAGAGTTCGCCAGTCGTCTTGTCTCCGTCGTTGCAGCGGGTGTGGCGAAGGACTTCGAGCGAAGGGTGGCGTCTTCGCCTTCGCCCCAACATTTGGTCACCCATTGCAAATTCCAAGTCCCGCCTCCTCACATCAGCATAACTCTTCTGATGGCTCTGAGCGGCCAAAATATTCCGACGAATTTCCTGAACCTTCTTAGATGTCTGCTAAACCCAATCCGAACCAACCAGAGATCTCTCTCCCATGGTCTCCCAGCACAGAAGGGAGATACACCGCCTGCCATACAAAGCCTCATACGGTGCCATCTTGATGCTAGCCTCGTAGCTATTGTTATAAGCGAACTCGGCCAAAGCTAGATGATCCTCCTAGCTACCCTTCCAAGATAGAACACAAGCACGCAACATATCTTCCAAGGTTTGGATGGTTCGCTCCAACTAACCATCCATCTGAGGGTGAAAAGTGACACTAAGTGAGAGCTTGGTACCCAATGCACTATGGAGACTCTCCCAGAATTTGGATACGAATTTGGAGTCTCGATCAGAAACAATGGACTTAGGCACCCCGTGGAGCCTAATTACTTCCTTCATATACAAGGGAACCAACTCTAAAGCTGAATTGGTGGCCTTCATGGGAATAAAGTGCACAGACTTAGTAAAGCGATCCACTACCACCCATATAGCATCGTTGCCCCAAGGAGAACGAGGTAAGCCCACCACAAAATCCATGGTGATATGCTCCCACTTCCACTCCGGAATTTCCAATGGCTTCAGTAAACCTGCAGGCCTCTTATGCTCGGCCTTCATGCGCTGACATACTTCACAGGCGGCCACATACTTAGAAACGTCAACCTTCATCCGCTTCCACCAGAAGTGTTGCTTCAAATCCCTGTACATTTTGGTTTCGTCAGGGTGAACGGTGTAAGGCGTTTTATGGGCTTCTCTCAAGATATCCATCTTCACCTCTGATTTCTGAGGCACAGAAAGACGGCCCTGAAACGAACCAAATCATTCTCATCAATGGTGAACTCCTAGGGTTTACCATCACCAACCCTCTTTCGAGCTTCCTGCAATAAATGATCCTGCTGCTGAGCCGCGCGCACCCTCTCCATCAGGGAGGATTGAATAAGCATCCGAGTCTCCTCACTATTGGTGCCGACATAACACAAAGCGATCCCCAAACGGTCCAGATCTGCGATCAAAGGCAAGGCCACCTTTGGAACCCCGGACCTGTTAAGGGCATAAGCCACCACATTTGCCTTCCCCGGGTGATAATGAATGGACAAATCATAATCTTTAATCAATTCGAGCCATCGATGCTGCCTCAAATTCAGCTCCTTCTGAGTGAAAATATACTTGAGACTTTTATGATCAGTGTAAATGTCACAAGACTCGCCATAAAGATAGTGCCTCCATGACTTTAGAGCAAAGACCACCGCGGCCAATTCAAGATCATGAGTTGGATAATTCCCCTCATGCTTC
Source organism: Zea luxurians (assembly GCA_029449295.1). Classification (NCBI taxonomy): domain Eukaryota; kingdom Viridiplantae; phylum Streptophyta; class Magnoliopsida; order Poales; family Poaceae; genus Zea; species Zea luxurians. The sequence continues at coordinate 700,973 of JAOPSE010000362.1, forward strand.
CTTAACTGCCTTGAGCCATAAGCAATCACTCTGCCTTCCTGCATCAACACACAGCCAAGACCAATTCCAGAAGCATCCGTATAAACTGTGAAACGCTTACCGCTCTCAGGAAAGCTAGGATAGGGGCGTCCACCAACTTGTTCTTCAATGTCTGATAACTGACCTCGCAATCGCTGGACCAGACGAAGAGAACACCCTTCTCCAAGAGTCTAGTCAAAGGCTTAGCAATGCTGGAAAAATTTGGTACGAAGCGTCGATAATATCCAGCGAGCCCCAAGAAACTTCGGATTTTAGAGACACTAGAGGGTCTCTTCCACTCCACCATAGCCGCGACATTCTTGGGATATGAAAGTTGCCTAGAGGGGGGTGAATAGGCGGAATCTAAAAATTACAAACTTAAGCACAACTACAAGGCGGGGTTAGCGTTAGAAATATAAGCGAGTCCGAAAGAGAGGGCGAAAACCAAATCACAAGCAAATAAGAATGGATGACACAGTGATTTGTTTTACCGAGGTTCGGTTCTGGCAAACCTACTCCCCGTTGAGGTGGTCACAAAGATCGGGTCTCTTTCAATCCTTTCCCTCTCTCAAACGGTCACTTAGACCGAGTGAGCTTCTCTTCTCAATCAAATGGGACACTAAGTCCACTACAAGGACCACCACACAATTGGTGTCTCTTGTTTTGATTACAAGTGTTATGGAAACAAGAATGAGGAAGAAGAAAAGCAATTCAAGCGCAAGAGCTCAAAAGAACACAAAAGTCTCTCTTTCTAGTCACTAATTTGTTTGGAGTGATTCCGGACTTGGGAGAGGATTTGATCTCTTTGTTTGTGTCTTGTATTGAATGCTATAGCTCTTGTATGAGGTTTGAAGTCTGAAAACTTGGATGCCATGAGTGTGGGGTGGTTGGGGGTATTTATAGCCCCAACCACCAAAATGGTCGTTAGGGATGGCTTCTATCGACGGACGCACCGGACAGTCCGGTGCGCCACTGGACACTGTCCGGTGCGCCAGCCACGTCATCCAACCGTTAGGGTTCGACCGTTGGAGCTCTGACTTGTGGGGCCACCAGATGGTTCGGTGGTGCACCGGACAGGTCCTGTAGACTGTCTGGTGCGCCTTCTGGCGCCTGCTCTGACTTCTGCGCGCGCAGGCGCGCACTGTAGCGCATTTAATGCCTTCTGTAGACGACCATTGGCGCGAAGTAGCCGTTGCTCCGCTGGCACACCGGACAGTCCGGTGAATTATAGCGGAGCGCCTCCCAAATTCTTGAAGCTGGCAAGTTCAGCGTCGATCTCCCTGGTGCACCGGACACTGTCCGGTGGTGCACCGGACACTGTCCGGTAGCACACCAGATAGTCCGGTGCGCCAGACCAGGGTGGCCTTCGGAATGCTTTGCTCCTTTGTTTTGAACCCTTTCTTTTATCTTTGTATTGGTTTGTTGTGAACCTTTGGCACCTGTAGAACATATTTTCTAGAGCAAACTAGTCAGTCCAATAATTTGTGTTAGGCGATTCAACCACCAAAATTCATATTGGAAAAGGTTTGACCTTATTTCCCTTTCAATCTCCCCTTTTTGGTGATTGATGCCAACACAAACCAAAGCAAGTATAAAAGTGCAGAATTGAACTAGTTTGCATAATGTAAGTGCAAAGGTTGCTTGGAATTGAAATCAATAAACTTATTTCAATAGATGTGCATGGATGGTTTTCTTCTTATTTAAAATTTTGGACCACATTCGCACCACGAGTTTTGTTTTTGCAAATCCTTTGTAAAATTCTTTTCAAAATTATTTTGCAAATAGTCAAAGGTATATGAATAAGATTGAAGAAAGCATTTTCAAGATTTGAAATTTTCTCCCCCTGTCTCAAATGCTTTTCCTTTGACTAAAACAAAACTCCCCCCTAAATAAAATTCTCCTCTTAGTGTTCAAGAGGGTTTTGCAAGTTTTGAAGATACTACTTTCTCCCCCTTTTGAACACAATAGGATATCAATTTGAAAACTTCATTTTTAAAAATCGGTGGTGGTGCGGTCCTTTTGCTTTGGGCTCATACTTTCTCCCCCTTTGGCATGAATCGCCAAAAACGGATACTTGTGAGTGAAATATAAGCCCTTTGTTGAAATTTTCTCCCCCTTTGACAAACACAAAAATATGAGTGAAGATTATACCTAAGTGGAGAACGATGCGGAGTACCGGCAAATACAATTGGAGTTGAGTGGAAGCGCCTTCTTTGCCGAATACTCCATTTCCCTTTCAATATCTATGACTAAGCATAAGATGACACTAGAAAACACATTAGTCATAGACATAAAAAGAGATATGATCAAAGGTATATAAATGAGCTATGTGTGCAAAGAATCAATCAAAATTCCTAGAATCAAGAATATTTAGCTCATTCCTAAGTTTGGTAAAGGTTTTCTCATCTAGTGGCTTGGTAAAGATATCGGCCAATTGACCTTTGGTGTTTATATAGGCTATCTCGATATCCCCCTTTTGTTGGTGATCTCTCAGAAAGTGATACCGAATGGCTATGTGCTTAGTGCGGCTGTGTTCAACGGGATTATCCGTCATGCAGATTGCACTCTCATTGTCACATAGGAGAGGGATTTTGCTAAACTTGTAGCCATAGTCCCTAAGGGTTTGCCTCATCCAAAGCAATTGTGCGCAACAATGGCCTGCAACAATATACTCGGCTTCGGCGGTAGAAAGAGCTACTGAGTTTTGTTTCTTTGAAACCCAAGACACCAGGGATCTTCCCAGAAACTGACAAGTCCCTGATGTGCTCTTCCTAACAATCTTACACCCTGCCCAATCAGCATCGGAATATCCTAATAAATCAAATGAGGATCCCTTGGGGTACCAAAGACCAAACTTAGGTGTTTGAACTAAATATCTCAAGATTCGCTTTACGGCCCTAAGGTGAACTTCCTTAGGGTCGGCTTGGAACCTTGCACACATGCATACAGAAAGCATAATGTTCGGTCGAGATGCACATAAATAGAGTAAAGAACCTATCATCAACCGGTATACCTTTTGATCTACAGATTTACCTCCCGTGTCAAGGTCGAGATGCCCATTGGTTCCCATGGGTGTCTTGATGGGTTTGGCATCCTTCATTCCAAACTTGGTGAGAATATCTTGAATATACTTTGTTTGGCTGATGAAGGTGCCCTCTTGGAGTTGCTTCACTTGGAATCCTAGAAAATACTTCAACTCCCCCATCATGGACATCTCGAATTTTTGAATCATGATCCTACTAAACTCTTCACATATAGATTTGTTAGTAGACCCAAATATGATATCGTCAACATAAATTTGGCATACAAACAAATCATTTGCAATAGTTTTAGTGAATAAAGTAGGATCAGCCTTACCGACTTTAAAGCCATTAGTGATAAGAAAATCTCTTAGGCATTCATACCATGCTCTTGGGGCTTGCTTGAGCCCATAAAGCGCCTTAGAAAGTTTGTAGACATGGTTAGGATACTCACTATCTTCAAAGCCGGGAGGTTGCTCAACATAGACCTCTTCCTTGATTGGTCCATTGAGGAAGGCACTCTTCACGTCCATTTGGTAAAGCATAAAGCCATGGTCAGTAGCATAGGCAAGTAATATTCGAATTGACTCAAGTCTAGGTACGGGTGCATAGGTTTCTCCAAAATCCAAACCTTCGACTTGTGAATACCCTTTGGCCACAAGTCGTGCCTTGTTCCTTGTCACCACACCATGCTCATCTTGCTTGTTGCGGAAGACCCACTTGGTTCCTACAACATTTTGGTTAGGACGTGGAACTAAATGCCATACCTTATTCCTTGTGAAATTGTTGAGCTCCTCTTGCATCGCCAGCACCCAATCCGAATCTCGAAGTGCTTCCTCTACCCTGTGTGGCTCAATAGAGGAAACAAAAGAGTAGTGTTCAAAAAAATGAGCAACACGAGATCGAGTGGTTACCCCCTTATGAATATCTCCTAGGATGGTGTTCACGGGGTGATCTCGTTGGATTGCTTGGTGGACTCTTGGGTGAGGCGGTCTTTGATTTTGTTCATCCTCCTTGTCTTGATCAATTGCATCTCCCCCTTGATCATTGTCGTCTTCTTGAGGTGGCTCATCGTCTTGATCTTCTCCTTCATCATCTTGAGCCTCATCCTCATCTTGGGTTGGTGGAGATGTTTGCATGGAGGAAGATGGTTGATCTTGTGCTTGAATGGGCTCTTCGGATTCCTTAGGACACACATCTCCAATGGACATGTTCCTTAGCGCGACGCATGGAGCCTCTTCATCATCTAGTTCATCAAGATCAACTTGCTCTACTTGAGAGCCGTTAGTCTCATCAAACACAATGTCACAAGAAACTTCAACTAGTCCAGTGGACTTGTTAAAGACTCTATATGCCCTTGTGTTTGAATCATATCCTAGTAAAAAGCCTTCTACAGCCTTAGGAGCAAATTTAGATTTTCTACCTCTTTTGACAAGAATAAAGCATTTGCTACCAAAGACTCTAAAATATGAAACATTAGGCTTTTTACCAGTGAGGAGTTCGTATGATGTCTTCTTGAGGATTCAGTGTAGATATAACCAGTTGATGGCGTAGCAAGCGGTGTTGACCACCTCGGCCCAAAACCGATCCGAAGTCTTGTATTCATCAAGCATGGTCCTTGCCATGTCCAATAGAGTTCTATTCTTCCTCTCCACTACACCATTTTGTTGTGGCGTGTAGGGAGAAGAGAACTCATGCTTGATGCCCTCCTCCTCAAGAAAGCCTTCTATTTGTGAGTCTTTGAACTCCGTCCCATTGTCGCTTCTAATTTTCTTGATCCTCAAGCCGAACTCGTTTTGAGCCCGTCTCAAGAATCCTTTCAAGGTCTCTTGGGTTAGAGATTTTTCCTGCAAAAAGAATACCCAAGTGAAGTGAGAATAATCATCCATAATAACGAGATAGTACTTACTCCCGCCGATGCTTATGTAAGCTATCGGGCCGAATAGGTCCATGTGGAGGAGCTCGAGTGGCCTGTCAGTTGTCATGATGTTCTTGTGTGGATGATAAACACCAACTTGCTTCCCTGCTTGGCATGCGCTACAAATCCTGTCTTTCTCAAAATGCACATTTGATAGTCCCAAAATGTGCTCTCCTTTTAGAAGCTTGTGAAGATTCTTCATCCCAACATGGGCTAGTCGGCGATACCAGAGCCAACCCATGTTAGTCTTAGCAATTAAGCAAGTATCGAGTTCAGCTCTATTGAAATCAACTAAGTATAGCTGACCCTCCAATACTCCTTTAAAAGCTACTGAATCATCACTTCTTCTAAAGACAGTAACACCTGTATCCGTGAAAAGACAGTTGTAACCCATTTTGCATAATTGAGAAACAGAAAGCAAGTTGTAATCTAAAGAATCTACAAGAAAAACATTGGAAATAGAGTGGTCAGGTGATATAGCAATTTTACCCAATCCTTTGACTAAACCTTGATTTCCATCCCCGAATGTGATAGCTCGTTGGGGATCTTGGTTTTTCTCGTAGGAGGAGAACATCTTTTTCTCCCCAGTCATATGGTTTGTGCATCCGCTGTTGATGATCCAACTTGAGCCCCCGGATGCATAAACCTACAAAACAAATTTAGTTCTTTGTTTTAGGTACCCAAACAGCTTTGGGTCCTTTGACATTAAATACAAGAACTTTAGGTACCCAAACACAAGTCTTTGATCCCTTGTGTTTGCCCCAACATATTTGGCAACTACCTTGCCGGATTTGTTAGTAAGCACATAAGAAGCATCAAAGGTTTTGAATGAAACATTATGATCATTTGATGCTTTTGGAGTTTTCTTCTTAGGCAATTTAGCATGGGTTGATTGCCTAGAACTAGATGCCTCACTCTTATACATAAAAGCATGATTAGGGCCAGAGTGAGACTTCTTAGAGTGAATTCTCCTAATTTTGTGTTCGGGATAACCGGCAGGGTATAAAATGTAACCCTCGTTATCCTGAACCATGGGAGCCTTGCCCTTAACAAAATTAGACAATCTTTTAGGTGGGGCATTAAGCTTGACATTGTCTCCCTGTTGGAAGCCAATGCCATCCTTAATACCAGGGCGTCTCCCACTATAGAGCATGCTTCTAGCAAATTTAAATTTCTCATTTTCTAAGTCATGCTCATTAATTTTGGCACTAAGTTGAGCTATGTGATCATTTTGTTGTTTAATTAAAGCTAGGTGATCATGAATAGCATCAACATTAATATCTCTACATCTAGTGCAAATAGTAACATGCTCAACGGAAGATGTAGAGGGTTTGCAAGTATTTAATTCAACAATCTTAGCATGCAAAATATCATTCTCATCTCTAAGATTGGAAATAGAAGCATTGCAAACATCTAAATCCATAGCCTTAGCAATTAATTTTTCATTTTCAATTTTAAGGCTAGAAAGAGAAGCATTCAATTTGTCAATCTTAGCAATTAAATTGTCATTATCATTTCTAAGACTAACAATTGAATCATCATAAACATCAAACTTTTCAACCTTAGCAATTAATTTTGCATTTTCATTTCTAAGGTTGGAAACAATGTCATGGCAAGTGCTTAGCTCACTAGTTAATTTTTCATTTTTCTCTACCTCCTGAGCATAAGCATTTTTAACTTTAACATGCTTTTTGTTTTCTTTAATTAAGAAATCCTCTTGGCTATCCAAGAGCACATCCTTCTCATGAATAGCGCTAATCAATTCATTTAATTTTTCCTTTTGTTGCATGTTTAAGTTGGCAAAGAGAGTAAAAAAATCATCCTCATCATCACTAGAATTAGCCTCATCACTAGATGTTGCATACTTAGGGGAGGATTTGGATTTTACCTTCTTCTTCTTGCCGTCCTTTGCCATGAGGCATTTGTGGCCGACGTTGGGGAAGAGGAGCCCTTTGTTGACGGCGATGTTGGCGGCATCCTCGTTAGTGGAGCTCTCGTCGGATTCCCACTCCCGGCAAACATGGGCATCGCCGCCCTTCTTCTTGTAGTACCTCTTCTTTTCCTTCCTCTTTCCCCTCTTGTCGTTTTCCCTATCACTATCACTAGACAATGGACATTTAGCGATAAAATGACCGGGCTTACCACACTTGTAGCAAACCTTCTTGGAACGGGGCTTGTAATCTTTCCCCTTCCTTTGTTTGAGGATTTGGCGGAAGCTCTTGATGATGAGCGCCATCTCCTCATTGTCGAGCTTGGAGGCGTCGATGGGGACCCTACTCGGTGTAGAGTCTTCTTTCTTCTCCTTTGTTGCCTTGAATGCAACAGGTTGTACCTCGGGTACGGAGGAGGACGCGCCTTGCTCGATGATCTTTTTGGAGCCTTTGATCATTAATTCAAAGCTCACAAATTTACCTATCACTTCCTCGGGAGACATTAGTTTATATCTTGGATCACCACAAATTAATTGAACTTGAGTAGGGTTTAGAAATACGAGTGATCTAAGAATAACCTTGACCATTTCATGGTCATCCCACTTGGTGCTCCCGAGGTTGCGCACTTGGTTCACCAAGGTTTTTAGCCGGCTGTACATGGCTTGCGGGTCTTCTCCTTGGTTTAGCATGCAGCGACCGAGCTCCCCCTCGATTGTTTCCCTCTTGGTGATCTTCGTCACCTCGTCTCCTTCGGGCGCCGTTTTGAGCACATCCCAAATCTCCTTGGCGCTCTTCAATCCTTGCACCTTGTTATACTCCTCTCGACTTAGAGAGGCGAGGAGTATTGTGGTGGCTTGTGAGTTGAAGTGCCGGATTTGGGCAACTTCGTCCGAATCATTGTCCTCATCTCCTACGGATAGTACCTGTACACCAAACTCAACAACGTTCCAAATACTAGTGTGGAGTGAGGTTAGGTGATGCCTCATTTTATCACTCCACATGTTATAATCTTCACCGTCAAAAACCGGTGGTTTGCCTAATGGAACGGAAAGTAATGGAGTACGTTTAGAAATGCGAGGGTAGTGTAGGGGAATCTTACTAAACTTCTTGCGCTCATGGCACTTAGAAGTTACGGACGGCGCATCGGAGCTGGAGGTGGATGGCGATGAAGAGTCGGTCTCGTAGTAGACTACCTTCCTCATCTTATTTTTTTTTCGCCACTCCGATGAGACTTGTGTGAAGGGGATTCCTTCTCCTTCCCCTTGTTGCGGGACTCTCCTGATGGAGCCTTCCCGTGGCTTGTAACGGGCTTCTCGCCGGTCACCATCTCCTTCTTGGCGTGATCTCCCGACATCACTTCGAGCGGTTAGGCTCTAATGAAGCACCAGGCTTTGATACCAATTGAAAGTCGCCTAGAGGGGGGTGAATAGGCAGAATCTGAAAATTACAAACTTAAGCACAACTACAAGCCGTGGTTAGCGTTAGAAATATAAGCGAGTCCGAAAGAGAGGGCGAAAACCAAATCACAAGCAAATAAGAATGGATGACACGGTGATTTGTTTTACTGAGGTTCGGTTCTTGCAAACCTACTACCCATTGAGGTGGTCACAAAGACCGGATCTCTTTCAACCCTTTCCCTCTCTCAAACGGTCACTTAGACCGAGTGAGCTTCTCTTCTCAATCAAATGGGACACTAAGTCCACTACAAGGACCACCACACAATTGGTGTCTCTTGTTTTGATTACAAGTGTTATGGAAACAAGAATGAGGAAGAAGAAAAGCAATCCAAGCGCAAGAGCTCAAAAGAACACAAAAGTCTCTCTTTCTAGTCACTAATTTGTTTGGAGTGGTTCCGGACTTGGGAGAGGATTTGATCTCTTTGTTTGTGTCTTGTATTGAATGCTATAGCTCTTGTATGAGGTTTGAAGTCTAAAAACTTGGATGCCATGAATGTGGGATGCTTGGGGGTATTTATAGCCCCAACCACCAAAATGGCCGTTGGGGATGGCTTCTGTCGACGGGCGCATCGGACAGTCCGGTGGTTTACCGGACACTGTCCGGTGCGCCAGCCACGTCACCCAACTATTAGGGTTCGACCGTTGGAGCTCTGACTTGTGGGGCCACTAGACGGTCCAGTGGTGCACCGGACAGGTCTTGTAGACTGTCCGGTGCGCCTTCTGGCGCCTGCTCTGACTTCTGCGCACGCATGCATGCACTGTAGCGCATTTAATGCCTTCTGCAGACGACCGTTTGCATGAAGTAGCCGTTGCTTCGCTGGCACACCGGACAGTCCAGTGCTACACCAGACAGTCCGGTGAATTATAGCGGAGCGGCCTCCCAAATTCCCAAAGCTGGCAAGTTCAGCGTCGATCTCCCTAGTGCACCAGACACTGTCCGGTGGTGCACCAGACACTGTCCGGTGGCACACCGGACAGTCCGGTGCGCTAGACCAGGGCTGCCTTCGGTATGCTTTGCTCCTTTGTTTTGAACCCTTTCTTTTATCTTTGTATTGGTTTGTTGTGAACCTTTGGCACCTATAGAACATATTTTCTAGAGCAAACTAGTCAGTCCAATAATTTATGTTGGGCGATTCAACCACCAAAATTCATATTGGAAAAGGTTTGACCTTATTTCCCTTTCAGGATCAACCGCAATGCCCTGCTGATTAATCACATGCCCCAGGAAAGCCACTTCAGACAGCCAAAAGGCGCACTTCTTCAATTTGCCATAAAACTGATTCTTCCTGAGAGCACCCAGAACGAGACGGAGATGCCGCTCATGCTCTGCCTCGGTCTTTGAATAAATCAGAATATCATCCAGAAACACGACCACAAAGTCGTCCAAGAACTCATGCAACATACTATTCATTGCTTCCATAAAAGCGGCAGGGGCATTAGTTAAGCCAAAAGACATGACTATGAACTCGTAATGCCCAAACCTGGTGCAAAAGGCTGTCTTCTCAATATCCTCCTCACGAATCCTCAATTGATGATAACCAGAGTTCAAATCAATTTTGGAGAACACCTAGGCACCCCTCAACTATTCAAAGAGAACCTCAATACAGGGTAGCGAATATTTATTCTTGATTGTCACTTGATTCAAAGCCCGATAATCCACACGTAACCTCTTGATTTTATCCTTCTTCTCGACAAACAGTACTATGGAAGCCCAAGGCGACCTGCTAGGCCTAATGAAACCCTTAGCCAGCAGATCATCCAATTGCCGCTTCAATAAAACCTGCTCCTTCGGAGCCATCCGATACAGGGCCTTATGAATAGGCTGCGTACCCAGAATCAGTTTGATTTCGAAAGCTGCATCGCGATCCGGTGGAAGGCCTAGAAGCTCAGTTGGGAAAACGTCGGCAAAGTCACACACCACCCGGATGTCCTGCACCCGCAAGGCAGCCTCACCTTCCACCACCATGGAGAAAAAGATTCCCGACTTCCTTGACCGGCGATCCAGAAGCAATTGCGCCAACAAGGATAACGTGAACTTTGGGGAACTTCCCAAGAATACCACCTCCCAACCTGACGGCGCCTGCAATAACACTGTCTTCCAAAAACAGGATATAACTACGCGATACTGAGATAACCAATCCATACCCAAGATAACATCGAATGCCCCCAAGGAAATCACAACAAGATTGGCCAAAATGACCTCATCAACAAGAATGACGGAACACCCCTGACAAACTGAACAGCTACTAATGGAGCCATTAGCAGAACTAACCAAAATTTGGTGACCCAACCTCTGCACCGAAAGACTAGCCCGTGACACAAAATTCTCTGAAACAAATGAATAGCTAGCGCCAGAGTAAAAAAGAGCATGGGCCACAAACGAATCAACTGAGATCGTACCTGTCACCACATCTCCTTGCTCCCTGCCATCCGCCAAGGGTAGCACATAAGCTCCGGAAATACCCGCAGAAGCGGAAGCTCCCAGAGTGAAGTTAACAGAAGAACCCCACTGAGCCGTCAGGTGAGGCAGACTCGGAGCTCCAAACTGGGATGGCATAGGAGTAGTCGGTGCAGGAGTAGGCGCAGCCAGATACTAAGAAAAACCCTGCATCGCCACGAACTGAGAAGTCCCAGGCACATAGAACTGCTGCAGAGGGAGTGGAACTGCAAATTGCTGCTCATCGCTTGACATCATGTTGATAGTGCCCTGAGAAGAGGAGGAAGTCACTGGCTCCCATCTGAGCTTCCCATTGGGATTCCTCCTACACACCACATCCTTGTGGTCTTGACTGCAAATAGAGCACCTGCCACTCCACTGACAATCAGCACGGCGATGTGCATCACCACAACGGAAACACACCAGCCCCAGCCCGGGCTTAGGAAAAGCCTGATACCTCTGAGTACTTCCTCCCGAAGTACCCGATTCAAAAGATTTGCCACAGTAGGGGTGGTGGCACTGGTGCTGAGACTTGCCCCTCTTGTGGGCTGGACCTCCAGTGTTGCCCCTCCTTGCGTCCTGGCCACGAGGCTGATCAACACTCGAAGACTTCTGTGACTCCATGGTATACTTGTGTTGCATCTCCACACCCAATGCCTGCTCCACTATAGTACGAAAATCCACCAACGGAAAGGCTCCCAGGGCATGCCTGATAGAAGGTTTCAGGCCCTGATGGAACTGGCTCGCCTTCTCCATCTTATTATAAGCCACATGAGGGACAAAGCGGACCATCTTGTTGAAGCCCACTTCATACTCTGTGATAGACTTCTTCTCTTGATTATAGGACTGTAGATCAATCTTCATTTTCTCCAGGAAGGTGACCATGTAGAACCTCCTCTCAAACCGCCTGATGAACACATCCCAGGACAGAACTCCTAGTGAAGAGGAGTGAGCTGCATGCACACCTCTCCGCCAAATTTGAGCCTCTCCCTTCAGCAGCTGTGTGCCAAAGCAAACACGATCACCATACACAATCTCAAAGACGTTCATCTTATCCTCCACATAAGTTAGCCAATCCACCGCCTCGACCGAAGTACCACTACCCTCAAAAGTGTCCAACTTCATGCCCATCCACTGCATCAGAGACAGACCACTGACGGGAAGAGGCACCTCAGCCCCGCCACCTGGAGCAGCACCGCAGGGATAGCGCCCCCAGGCACTCCTCCTCCACCAGCACCTAGAGCAGCACCCGCAGGGGCAACAGGAATAGCTTGCCTCATAATGGCCAACTCCTGCTGCATGGCCTGCATCGCGGCTAACATTGCCGCCGGACTCATTGAATCCCCACTTGGAATCTGCGGGCTGCCACAAGCCCTACGAGGTGGCATAACTGCAGCCAAAGAAGTAAGTAGATAAGTAAATAAGTTCGACATAGCACCTCATCAATAATGTCAAACCAGTACTGACAATAACATAAGGTAACAATAGTAAAACAGGAAACCCATCCTACATGTGCAATGTGTCAATTTATTATTATTCCACTTGCTAGGACCTACAGCCTATTCCTTTGATACCAACTGTAACACCCTGTTGCTCCCACACAATGAATGTTACCCAAAAACCCTTCCCACAAAACTTAAACAACATAAGAAAAGAAATAGAGACAGAAAGTAATGCAAAATCCGACAGCACCTCCCTTGAAAGTAGCATAACGAGGGGAACATAAACTTTATACATAATGTAAAGAAAGATAATCCACATAGTATAATTAGAATGCAAAGGTAGTAGTGAATATTCATGACCAAATAAGAAAAAGAAAGGAAATCTAGCCAACCCAAAAGCAATTTGACTACCATGAAGGCTAGAACATATTAACCTCCTAGACTTGACCCCCTGTTTAACATCATTACTAAGCAGTGGTTCATTTATTTAAAGGTGTAGTGGCCGTACTGCTACATCCCTCCTTCCCCAAAAGCAAAGATCAAGTGCCTGCATCAAACAATGCAAGAGTGAGATGACACATCTCAGCAAGTAAAAAGATCAAACAACAATTGGACAATGTAAACAAATCGTACTTAAACAACCACGTAGTTCACAACTTCCTTCTTGATTATTAATTTGCAGCAAGTAAACAAGTAACCAATTACTTAATTCCAAATGAATCACAAAGTAAAGATCCACACTATCCACACCACCATAATAGGTTCCACACTTCACCCATGAATGCACATGGCTATAGATGCAGTAATGACTTCTGCCTTCATACCTCTAGGGTATGAAGCTGCATCATACTCCTCCTTGGGCAACGTATGACGATGAGTGTACTGGTACGGTCGGACCATATGATCGCGATCAAACTTCCATGCAAAGAATGATGGATGCACTATGCATGACAACAACATGAGACCCTTCACCCAACATGTGGTAAACATACTTCCACTTCTTCAAAATGATAAACAACACGTGTAATATGCTCGAACAACATCTTCAACATAAGTAAATAATGGAATATGAATGACTTCGGGCAACATTTCTCACAATGGAGTGCACAAATGAATACATCTGACATGGATGTAATCAAGTATAGGACTCATAAATCAATCAACGGTATAAACCACCACTATTTTACTTGCCTTTACCGGGGAGTTTGGACAAAGCCCTAAGTTCGATCCGGAAGTCCACCACCTATTTTTGACACACCACTTAGTGCACAATTGACATAACAACGCTCATAAACGATGCTGCACCTACGCACAATTTCAAACCCCGCCGCGGGTGACAACTCTCCCCAACACCCACCAAACTGCAGCGGTGCTGCTTAACAATTTCATAACTTTAAAATTATGACAGCAGTGGTAACAAACAAAAACACCAGAGGCATCTACATAAAATTCCCCACAAGTTTTGTATACAAACAATAATTAAATTCCAACCCCTAATTAGCCCAACACAGTCCACAAGATGAACCCTGCAATCTATTTTGGACAGCAACCTACCCGGATTCAAACAGCAATATCTCCTAGAATATAACTCCGAATCGAGCGCATAAGTACTCGTTGGAAAGGTATGACAAAGCTCTACATGATTCTCTCACTGATTCCCACTAATTACTCACGAAAAATTCCCAGATACTGCTAGAACTACTGCTGTTCGCCCACCCACAAAATTTCTGGACAGCACCTCTACCAATTCGCATACATAAACATCTAATCAATTGAATTGCAGCATAAATAAACAAGAGGTAATCACAAAATCACCTTGAATTATCCCCCTTTCCTCCCTCCTTCTTCCTTCCACCAAATTGCAATTGGAGATTTGCACCAACGCGACGTAGATCAAGAGGAAGGGCTGCACCTAGGAGAGGAGGGGATCGGGGGGGCGGCTAGGGTTTGTGAAGTGGTGGCTGCAAGTGTTTGAGGAAGGAGGAGATGGGAGAGGGGAGCGGCGGCCAAGGGCTAGAGAGGTGGGGGGGCTGCACAAGAGAGAGGGGAGAGGGGGGTGGCTGCAAATCCAAAAGGGATTAGGGGGAGGGGCGGCTAGAGTTAGGGGAGACTAATGGGCCGGATCGAGTTCCACGACTCAACTCGTTCACACGTTAGCTCCCAGCCCCAACGCATGAGTCTAACCAAAATTCTACTGTTTTACTGGTGAATGCTTCCCAAAAATTCCGAACCCCAAAAGCGCACCACCCGAAATAGAAAAAAACAAAGAAAGAATAAACTCCAACTTCTCTTCTTTGCAAACTAGGTATCACAATAGATGAGAGGATCAACTTGGTAACATTTTCCATAATTGGATAAGTAAAATCCTCAATTAATAGAATGTTTTGAAAGATGGTAGTTTTGACCCTAAAATGGCTATGAACAGAGTTCCTTTCCGTCCATGGCTAAGAGGGGAGAAGCCCTTAATTAGTGAACATAGATATTAGTACCAAATGGTGGTTTGAACTGATACTAATATCTTGGCTTTAGTACCAGTTGAATCCATCAACTTGTACTAATCTTCCAACCATAGATCATTTCTAGTTGGTGGGTTCTACTAGTACTAAAGCCAGGATATTAGCACCGGTCACTAATAGTAAGAACTGGTATTGATTCTTGCATCAATTCTAGTTCTAATTTAGTCAGTACAGGTACCAAGGGTCCAAAGGCCATTTTTATAGTAGTGCGGCAACCAAAAACACAAGCACAAGCACTCACCTATGCATCGTGGCACAAGAAAATGGTGGTGGGCATAGCTAGGGTGGTAATGAGGTGATTGACCTGCTAGCCATAGCTTTGCCTCATTGAGGATTCCAACGAGTTATGCCATGAGCTCCTCCATGCCAATGATGGTCATTCGTGGACGCTTGATGATGACATTCACATCGGGGTTAATGTCGTCTAGCTCTAGGTAGTACACAAGTGCTCAACCATTCACTTGCATTTTCTAGTTCTAGATTTGAAAGCAAAAGCGAAGGATTGGCTAGCATTAGAGGAACAGGTGGAGAAGGGTGAGGCCATGAACACCGATAAGAGATGTTAATCAAATTTGACACGGATTAGAGTGGGAGGTGACGGGAGTGGATGGTAGTGGCCAGGAGCGAGGGGGTGACTAGGCAACTAGCTCCAATGTTTTCTTCAGGTCCATAAGATGCCTCTACATATGACTATTAGTACCTAGTGACGCTTCAGTCATGAAGAATCTCTAGTAAGTCTATGTATGAGTGACTCATCTTGGAAAAACATGTCACTCCTATTATTAGTGGCAAATTTTGTTGGAAAGATCCATGCATAACTTGTTAGTGACCGATTCACTAGTACAAAAAAGTTATATATAGGTGGTTCATAACCCATTATCACTGACATTTTCAGACCAATGTTGGGGTCTAGTGTAAATAGTTCTATCCACATGCAGTTATCTAAGAACCGCTAATGGAAATATGTTTTCACTGGCAGTTTGGTTATCTAAGAATCTAATTCATTGGTGTTGGTCGTAGCGAAACTGCCATGAAAATTTATTTACCCTGACGGTTGTCTTAAATAAACTGTTAGGGGTAATTTTCCATCAAACCCTATTATATAAATTGATATTGAAACTACTAAACCCTATTGAATCGTGTTCAATTATAGCAACATGCAATTTAATTATATCATACATTTATATACATCAATATTTTGTGCTTACAATCATAAAGTTACACGTATATACATACACATTATATACATCAAAGTTTCACCTCTGCTCTACTAACCATCTCAACTAAAATTTAGTATACTAATTTTTGTTGGCACTCTAAATTCTAGCCTTGCTAAGACGCTGGTAGCATCGTGATATTTCTCTTTGCATGGAATGACTTCTTTCAAGATGAATGAGCACAGGTCCTCAACTATGTAGTATAATGCACCTTGGATCATGTGGTCCACCTTTTTAGTTCAAATTCTTGGACAGGAAGTTTATAAACATCATATATTTACATTTGTTAATACATTTGAAACTTTAATGATAGAACTACATACCTAACAATTACTTTTATTACCTTACCAGGTTTCTTGATGTTTCGTTTGTTCTCTCTGATGAACACACACACATAGAATCTAAAGACAACTGATCCGGTTGGTTGCTCTTGACACTGTATAACGAAAAGTGGTTATTTAGGGCAACATTGTCCTATGCATTATACATGTATGATATGTATGCATAAATTTACATACTTACCAGCCATTTATAAAGTATTTCCAATGTCTTCCCTTTTTTCAATGACTCAGACCTTCCACTTTTAATCTTATAAAACCTATATGCCCTCTGATCTCGAATAGAATCATCATGTTATTCTCAAACAATCATCGCTAAAAGTTTGCATGCATACCTTGTCTTATCGCTCTAAGATGGTCACAAATTATGTATATCTTGAAGGCCATAATCTGTGGAATCTAGCACCATCACCTTTCTATCCCTAGGGTGAATGATGAAGTAGATTCAGTGGTCCCTGTATGAATCACATTTGTGAAGCATGTGTATTGAAATTATTAATTTTATGTGTGCAAACTCACACTTAACCAAAGTTGTACTAGGCCACTATGGATTTCATATGTTGAAACTGAAGCATTGTGTGTCCTAGGTATACGACGTATTGGGCTTCAAAATTCTTCTTCATTTTCTCTACATGCTTCTAAGCTTCTTCAGGCGACTTCCCTTGTAATTCTTCATGGTCTAGACTAATATTAAATGGGTGCTGATTCTCATATATTTTCATTGTGTTGAGATACCCAAGCCTTTTACCGACATTAGAATGAGGAGCCAGATTGTAACGGATCTCCTGTTGATCATGTTGCATTCTGCAAGGCACATGTGCATGATAAATGTTGAGAATTAATACAACTCACTAATAATAACACATGTATGTGTAAGTATGAGTGACACTTACAACGCAAACACCGTAAAGAGCTGTACGTTGAGTCTCTAGAGGTTCATCATCAACCACATGTCCTCGAAGGTAACGATGGTCATTTCATGGCCACTAGAAAAATCAAGTGATGGTATACATATGTTGATCATGTGAATGCCAATAAAAGATACTCTTATTGTCGGGTATGATAATTAGGGGTACCCAGACTACATCATCAGAGTACGTCCCCGAGGTCAAGGAATTAAGAACTTTGCCTTGCCCGAGGTCCCCCTCAGGGTCTTCCCAAAACTCTGCATCGCTCGAGCTCGATCTCAGATGGGGCGTATGCTCGGGAGAATCTCTGTCTCGCTCGAGGTCACCTCACCCCTAAACAACGATGTCTGCCTCGCCCAAGCCCACCTCAGGTGGGTAGGGCAAGCTCAGGACAAAGCCTCTCGAAGGCCACTAGGGGACAGCTGCATTCAATGCGCGTACCTACCCCACGCAGGGCTGTAGGCGTACAGTGGCAACAAGGCGGTGGTCTTGTCAAAGATTCACAAACCTTGGTTACGCATGCGCCACTATACACACGCCGTTTGCCAGCCCCTGACGGTACATGTAATACGACAGGGAGCAGACAGCCCTCGGGCGCAAACTTTGTCTCGCCCGATGCAGAGCTCGCCCTTAGGACAAACTCTGCCTCGCTTGAGCCCGGCCTCGGCTACCTGCTCCCCCGTGAATCCTACAGAAGGCCACTCCTTCAAACTGTGGTAGACTTCTGTCTCGCTCGAGCCCGGTTTTGCCCTCGACATCTTTGACAGAGGACGCCCCAACATCATCAGATACAGTGGAGCTAACGCATCCCTTAAGAAGCTTTTTCCCATGCTTAGCACTGTGTCAACCACTACAGTATGGGCAACCCCTCACCAGTGGGGCTCGGATATGTGACCAAGCCTTCGGTCTCGGCCTCGGCTCTCAGTAGGAAACAAGCGGGCACAAGTCAATAGCAAAGTACAAGGCCATATCTTTTGCAGGATACGAAGACACCCCTTCACACTATGCAATCAACTCCCATCCTTAGGGAGCTCCCCTTGAGCTTATAAATAGGGTAGTCTACGTCTTTTAAAAGGTAGGCAAACACTTCACAAGTTTTCTCCACTTAGTATTGGCACTTGCCTCAATCATCCCCTGAGACTTGGGATTCTTCCCTCTCCAGCTCAGCTTGTAAACCCTACTGCAAGCACATAGGTGCGAGTAATATAAGTCTCATCCCCCTTCTACTGGAAGTAGGGCCTCTTCTAGCCTGAACTAGGATAAAAGACTTGTGTCAACTTGCATCACCATCTAGGTCTAGGGCACACGATGTTATTTCACTAGTTCGTTAGCTCCATGGATCCAAACACTGAGAGTTGGCACGCAAGGTGGGGGCTGTTGCGTGCTAACACTCAGTTCCCATCAAGATTCCAGATGGCTGGCTTTCACCACCCCTTGAGGCTCGGCACGTACAGTGATCAGGTTTGGGAGTTTGGAGTTCATGTCGCTCGGGATCGAGTATGACATGGTGCTCCTCCCACCTGGTCCCATGGCTGACACTCAGGAACGTCCAAGCGTCTGTCCCCGGCCTTCTCGTCGCAGGAGGCAGAAACAGAGCAACTGCAACTGCGCCACCCATGGCACTCGATGCCTTGATGAAGCTCTTGGGCTGGCTGATGACACAGACTCCCTTGCGAGGGACCTAGCCAACGTTAGTGTCATGCCTAGGGCATCATCGGCGACATGCCATCCCCAACAACAACTCTGCTAGCTCCTCCTCCCATAGCATGGGGAGCTTTGGTTCCACCAGCCCCTCACGCCACGGGTCAGGACGCACCGGCTTCACCGGACCTCCCACCTACAGGCTGGGAGGAGCCGGTTGCTCCATGGCAGGACATGTCAAGGGTTGGGGAAGAACCATCAGTGTTCAACCCCATCCCTTTTCAGCAACACTAGCTCTCTCACCAAATTGTACGCTGGTCTTCCCATCCCCTCAGGGTGCCTTGACTCTAAGGAGGAAGATGGTCTGGGCATTAGCCTGGACTTCTCTGGGCTTCGCGATCCTGAGTCCATGCTATAGTTCCTGTTTGCGTGCGACAAATTGCTTTCCGACAGCTCGGATGACTACAACACCGACGACGGGGGTTACGATCCAACTCGAGGAGCGTGACAAAGGGAACAACTTGGCTTTCCTCGGGAGAATGACATGCCACCCCCACAAACTAGGGAAGCAAAAGAGCCGGGTGAGGCCCAGACCCCTCCGGGGAGTCACATGGGCCACCTCTGTAACACCGTGAATTTGGGGGTATAAAATTTCTTGCTAATTACCAACCAAATTCAGGTGTTACTCTTCTCTCTCTAGTTTCCCTCTCTCCTTTTATTTTTGTAGATTTAGTTTAATTAGGGAAGGATTATTTATTTTATTTTGTCCAAAACATATGAGTCATGAAATGTTGCATCATGTTGAGCTCCAAATATTCTTTGAATTGTTGCACATGTTTGATTTGGTTTGAATTTGAAACTTGATTTGAATTTGAATTGAAAACCCCAGAGAAAATAAATAGAGAAGCAATTAAAAATTCCCTGAAAATGGAAAAACCCCATTCAACCCATGTCGGCCCATTAAGCCTAGCCTCGCGCGCGCGTGCCTGTGCCCGCGTGCCCTCGGTGTCTTACAGGTGGGTCCCGCCTATCGGCGCCAGCCCGCACTCTCTCTCTCTCACTGCTCTGTGGGGCCGACCTGTCAGCGCTGTTTTTTCCCACGCGTGCGCTCTTTCTCTCTGCCTCGCAGACCCCACCCGTTAGCCCCCTCAGCCGTCCCTAACCTCTCGCCCACATTCCCCCGTCGTGGACGCGCCCACGACTGCGCGTTCTCCGACCACGTTCTCGAGCCTGTGCCCCTTTAGAAGCCCGCACACCACTCACCCACTCCCCCTGCTCATTTGCTCCCTCAATCGAGCTCTCTCGCCCCCTCTCTCGCCCTGTGCATGCGACCAGCCGAGTTCCGCCGCCGCTCATCGAGGATCGCCGCCGTTCCATGACTCTCGTTGCGCCCGCGTCACGCCCGTTCTCTCAGTAAGCTCCGCCGCATCACCCGCAACTCGGGACGCCCTTTGATTCACCCTTTCCTCCTCTAGGTTGCTCGGTCCGCACTCACCGGAGCCCTTCTTGCATAGCCGGAGAGCTACCGTCGTTGACCCGTGTCCTCACCGCCTCCCTGCCGTCCTCCAGGCATTCCTGGGTTCGCGCTTGTGGTAAGCAACCTCCCCGCGCCTCTATTTCCCCATTAATCGTCCTGGTTGTCGCGCAATTGTTCATCGGAGTAAGTCTGCGTCGCTGTGGTACCTTTCCGCCACAGTCTGTGCCCTCTAATGCTCCCGCGCCGACGTGATACCCACGGTCGTGTTTGTTGTGTCGCCCTAAACGTGCCTGACCCTTTCCCTAAGCCCCTAGAGCCTCGCCGTGGCCGCCCCCCTCATCTCCGGCGAGCCCTCGCCGCGGGACCGAGTGGCGCCACCGTGCTCATGTCTGGCCCCCGGCTGTTAGATCTCGGGTGTCTGTAGGAGATCTGACTGTTTAGGTTTAATCAGAGCTGATCTGAACTCAGCCCTCCGATCCAGATCCGGCCTTTCTCCTCTCTCTCCCTCACCTGCGCCCCTGCCTCTGGGCCCGGCCTGTCGGTCCCGCCCTAGTTCACTGACACCTCGAGCCCACCTGTCAGCGCTCGTTGTATGCCCACGCCCGCGCGCTCGGCTGCGAGATCTAATCTCGGTCGTCCGCTCGGGATCATGCGGTCCAGAGTACCCGATACCCCTTCGCGTGATAGTTTTGCGTAAGAAACTCTCGGGTTTTAGAGAATTAACCCGTCGTCTTGAGTTTTAGCGCGCAGACCCCTAGTTTCTTTTAAACAGCTCCCTGTGCTTTTAAATAATTACAGAATTAGACCTAATTTCATATTTTAAACTTCAAAACTTGCTTATTTCATATCTTTTTCTTATGAACTCCAAATTTAGTGGTTCAAATTGCAAAATGTTATAAGAATATTCTCTGTCAAAATAAATTATGTTCATCTATAGTCTGTACACTTTAATTTTATACCTAAACTATAAGTTAGTGTACATGTTGATTTATTCCCTTAATAAAATAAATAAAAAGGAAAACCCTAGGGGTAAATGGATGTTTAATCTTGTGAGTTTAGTAATGTGTAATATAAGAATTAATCTTTGGTTTAACTTTTAGGTCTCAATAAAATGAATAGTATTAGATTATGTAACCATGGACAACACTTAAAGAGTAATCAACTCCTAAATAAGATTTGTTCATTTTATAATTTGATCTCCTTTTTCTTTAATTAGTACTATACCTTTTGAGATGTGTTCCAATATTTGTACATGATTGGTGTGTTGTTCATTTGTCATTTACCAAATGTATTGAATGCATGAACGTTTTATTTAGACAACGAGCATCCCATGGTTCCTGAGTGTGTTGCCGAAGATTTTCCTAAGCAACAACCTGGTGAAGGCAAGTGTCCTCAGACCTATCATGTCCTACTTTACTTTATAATTCACTATCCCGCATTACATTATGGAAAACTTAAGGATTGACTAGTCTGTATTTACCTTACCCTTGTTTACCTTTTGGGTTATCATGGTTAGCTTTATGCTATTGCTTTACTTTAATCAATGAACATGATGTGAATATTATGATACGATGATGTTATCCCGGTGATGTTCCTGTGATACTTTAGGGGACTCAGGTTGTTTCCTAAGTACCTCTCCGTAAGGACCTATTTGGGGAGTGACAACCCGGGATAACAGTGCAACCATGAAGGTGGAATGGGACGCCCTTAGCCGATTAATTAGAGGCACCAGAGGAGTAGTTGTCTTCGTCGTAGGGACGTCAATGGGGTCCGGGCACAGTACTTGCTCTGCCGAGGCTGGTTGAAGAGGTTCTCGATTTGGTTTTGTTAGTCACCCTTCCTTTGAGGAGATGTATTGTGTTTATCAAACTGGAGAAACCTAACGGGCGGCTATGACCTCTGGGAAATCTTTGTAAAGGCTATGTAGTGAGACCCTGCTAGGTCACCTTGGTAGTGATCAATGGGGAGGCTAGAACCCTGGCAAAAAGGGAATCACGACTTGTGGGTAAAGTGTGCGACCTCTATAGAGTGTTAGAAACTGGTATATCAGCCGTGCTCATGGTTAAGATCGGCCTTGGGATCCTCTTTGATTAGAAGAACTCTGGTTACTTTTATGATGATGGTTATAATTTTGATCTCTGGTATTTCCTCTTGTAGAGAGTGCTTCTGGGTAATAACTGGGTTTATTACTAAAATTTGGCCCTACTTATGGTAATAAAAACTTGACCAACTAAAAGCAACTGCTTAACCTTAACACCACATACAGTTAGTCCACTTTAGCTAAACGGGACATTTGCTGAGTACGTTGATGTGTACTCACCCTTGCTTTACAAACCACCCCACCCAGGTTGTTTCCACTGTACTCAGTGCTCAGGAGGAGATGTTGGCAACATGGAGGACTTTGAGGAGTTCCAGGACTATGATGAGTTCTAGTTTATCTTAGTGGCAAACCCCCTAGTCAGCTGCCTGTATAGGCTTATCCTCTACTTTGATATTAATGTTGAAGACTATGGCTATGTATTGGACTTTGTGGATGTCTTGGACATTTTGATGTAATTAAAGTACATTTCTGCTATTTACTTTGAGCATTGTGTGATGATGTCCAATTATGTAATTGCTGTGTACGTGAGTTCTGATCCTGGCACGTACATGGTTCGTATTCGGTTTGCCTTCCAAAAACCGGGTGTGACAACCTCGAATAGTTCCGCGAGTTGCACGCTAAGCTCGGAGAAGAACAGCAACGACTGCAATAGCTCCAACAGGTTCTCGAGAGGGAAGCAGATGGAAAGGTTCTCGATGAAGGTGCACTCGCTAAGGCACATGATGTTCATCGTCGTATCATGGAAATGCCGAGGCCGAAGCCCCTCCGGCCTTTCATAGGGCCAGTCAAAGCCTCACTACAACAGTGATCTTGGTCTGCACCATGCTGGAGCCATCCACCACCGAGGGACACCGAATCCATGGAGAAATTTGGGGACTCCTGGAGTGTGTTGCGATCCAGCAGGTCGATAGCTCGGCCTCTCGGCTTCGGGAGCCCGCCTCGAAGCACCGAGCGAGACCCTCTCGCTTCGAGAGGGAGGCTTCGGTCCACCCTGAACCCACCAGAGACAAAGCCCCCATGCTGCAAGACCGCATCCTCGACAACTGCCAGAACCGATGTGTGCACGACCGTCTCAACAGTCGTGTCCAGCACCACGATCGACGGCATGCCACGCACGGCTACCACCCTCGGCGAGGTGGCTGCTACAACAGTGGGGAAGATTGAAGCCCCTCTCTCAAGCCACCGGGTCCGTAGGTCTTCAACCGAGCCATCCGAAAGTAGGTATAATTTTTACAGATGATTTTAGTTATCAAACGTTAATGAAATAAAATAGCCCATTCGACTTAAGGAATCGTCAGTGAAAATACTGGTGGTTTTTAAAAAAACGTCAGTAGAAATCATGCATTTTTACTGGCGGTTTTCTTTAGAAACCCGCTAGTAGAAATCATATTTTCATCGGCGGTTTCTTAAGAAAACCGTTAGTAAAAATGCACGATTGCTACTGTCGGTTTTGTAAAAAAACTAAGTGAAAATCAATTTCTATGGGCAGTTATACTTTAAAACCCGCCATTAGAAATATTTTTAAATTGATTTTTTTGAGTTTTTAAATGATCTCGTATGAAAAACCATCTAAATAAAAGTTGTAGATATCTAAAAGTTATGAAACTTTATAGTTGACAAATTTTCCATTTGAAATCATTTGGGCTCTCAAAAGTACATTTGAATCTGTCAAATTTAAATGTAATTTTTTGCGAACGGCCTTAGATGAAAAAGTACCAAAATAAAAGTTATAGAACTTAAAAGTTATTCAACTTTGTACAACTTTTTCGGTTTGAATTCGTTTGCAGTCTCAAATAATCAATTTACATTCGATTTGTTCTAATACGTGGGCAACAAAACTTCTACCTAGACACAAGGCATGTTAGATATAGGTTTACATGAGGGTGATGTCCAAGATTCGATCCTAGCTGCCGTATAGCGTATGAACTTTGCGTGAAAAATACCGAGACGAGCGAGCGAGACCTCTCTAATTAAAATATTTTTTGCTATTTTTAAATCCTATTTTTTGTTTCCTAGAAAATATTTTTACTCACGGTTTTATTATCTCGAGTGCTAGTAGAAATCGATTTCTACTAACAGTTTTTCTTAGCTCAACAGTTAGTAGAAATTGATTTTTATCTACAGTTTTCATTTTACCGTTTTGTGCACTGGAGCCATTTTATAGGCTTCAGAATTGTCGGCTCCGAAAAACACCGGTAAAAAAGGTTTTGAATCGTCTCTACAGATGTTCTTCCTATATATAAGTGATAATATAACCAGCGTGGTACGTAAGTACGTCGCAATCGTAAACAAACAAAGAAAAATTACCAGAAAAGAATACAAGATGCTTTCGCGACATCAACAATACTTGGGATTTGCTGGATGTTTTGAGGACGGATTCTGAACAAATGACGATAAAATATAATAATATGTGTCCATATCGAGAAACAGGTCGCGCATCACATCCAGGCCACGAGAATTTCCCCTGTTAATTATGAATGATACGGTCCATTGGCTGAGCATAACAAAAGGTATTGTGATTACATTTTACAATGTAATTAGTCATGCTTGTCGTCCTCCCAAGAACAAATATCATATCTCATGATAATGATATCAGGATGGGTTATCTTGTCCTTTCTTCGCTTCCATCGATCGGGTGTCCTTTCTGCCTACTCAACAACGATAAAAGTCTTCATCTTTTACCGAATTTGGTGTTTCCACGTAAAATACATCGAAAATAGCTTTGCTAGAAAAGAATATTGTTTCTCTAAAGAGGCAAACATAGATGCAAGTATCTATAGCCTGAACATTGAAACTCAGTCGTTGCCACCACTCAATTAACTACATATGTCGTCTATTTTTGCAGTTTCTATCACTTTAGTGTTGCATTATTATGTGTGTAGTTTAGCCCTAATATACTTTGGGTTGGATATATGCCCAAAAGAAAATTATTATCCACGAGAATGCTAATGGGATTTTAGGGTAAAATCCCAATAGCAATAGTCTATATATAGGATGGGCTAGCATGCTTGAGAGATTGTCTTAACCGCCGCCACCTCTTTCCTATGGTTGCATGTGCTCAAGATGTCACCATTATTTCTCTCACTCCAAGGTGCTAGCACACTTGTGTCACGGTGTTTCATTCCCACACATATGGATATCATGCAGACATTATTGTTATTGTTGTGGCATTGATCAACAACAATTAAACTTGAGGAGGACAGGTCAACGCGAGGATGTTCGACTACTTCCACTACATGTATGCATCCTTCTTCCTCTATATTGCGTCTCTAGTGGTAGCGATCCATGATTCTCTACTCACATGCTATCTTGGTTGAACATGGTAAATATGCTAGTGTGTAGCATACTACATACATGTTTTCCAATAGTGGTGTTGGAGCTATGTCATGTGCAGTTTTCCATCTAGATGGTTTGCATAAAGGTGATATGCATAGTAGATTGGCTCTAATTTTTCTTTGACTATATAGCATAGTTTAATACAAATGAGGTTGTTATCGGTATAGTCACACAACTT